>OX453277.1:14444507-14762007 GCA_949710005.1 Ricordea florida
TCTATTCAATGTATTCAACAGAAATATCCACCTTGATTCTGCAGCTGATAATGAACAAAACCATGTAGGATAGCCCAGCTGACGAATCATTCCAAACAAGTCTTTCTTGCATTTTTGCAAAGTATGTTAGTGATGATCTTAAAATGCTTAAGACTCTCAATCCTTTATCAAGTTGAATTAGTTTATTTACATTACCATCTCATTTTAGGTTATCAGTGGTATATATATTCAGGGTTGCACTTAAAAAAATCACACTTGCCATCATTAATACAGCAATACATCTTTGTTTTTATCCTTATAACTTCTTGTTTTTACAATGTAAATATGATGAGTCACACAACAGTAAGCAAAACAGGTAAGCCTATTTTTCCAACATGTCTACTTCAACACAATCTAGTTCACTTCAAGGTAAATTCGGAAATCAATAGACAGAAAACGTTTCATTGTAACGGCTTGTGGTGCATTGTATATAATATAACGCTTAATACATTTTCTACATGACTTACTCTTTTCGAACCCTGGTTCTCCGTCACGGCATGCGCCTCTATATTTAATGGTAAGCGTTGACATACTTCTTGACCGTCCCAATACTTCTCCAACTCCATTCCTGTTAGTACTAACACTTAAATCAGTAGAAAAGTCCTCCATGCGATGTTTCTTATCCAGGTTGGCCGCAGAAGTTCTTCGGTTTCACATCATGGATTCGTCAATTTATTCTGTTTTCAGTAGTCGTTTCGTTCAATAACGAGTACTCATTTCGCTCATATAAATTCTCATTCAAGTGCTAATTTCGCTCTATGAGTTCTCACCAAAGCTTACTACATTAGCAAGAGATTTTCTCATCTTCAGATCACTTTCGAGCCAACTGAAATTCATATACTGCTTGTAATCTTGGGGGCGGTCGATGGCGGTCGATGTCGGAAAAGCGAATAGTTATCATCTGTTCACGTTTAGCGCCTGGCCGAGTAAAAGGCTCATGAAATTCAGTCTTCAAGTTGGTCATTGTCCTAACTGGAAACATTTAAACTCCTTTTGATTTTAGTAAGGCCGCTAATGAGGCCCTGTTAGTGAGGTTCTTTATGTCGCGCGTCTGAGTTTCAAACCTTTTCACGTCGCAATTTCGGAAGGTCGAAGGTCGCTGTCGTAATTTCCCGTGAGCGGCTCGTCGTTCGTCGCCATTTCAGGTCCTTTATGTCGCCGTTTCAAGGCCATGTTGCTTGTCGAAATTTACCCCTAACAGGGCTTCGCTAATCGTCCTCTTAAGCTACAAAATCATTACAAACTCTGGCAACGGTACGATACACTTTCAGCGTGAACTTTCATCAACAGACTTCCGTGACTTCGGTCACGACAATTGTCGTCTTCATATCGGTGCCCCCGAGTTCTATCCGACTAATTACGAAGTGTGTCTACACTGGAGTGAGTGAGTGAGTGAGTGAGTGAGTGAGTGAGTGAGTGAGTGAGTGACAATTTGCATATCGGAGTCCCCACAAAAACTCGCAAATACGCTTCGCGTATCCACGAGTTAAAAAAGAGACTGTTCAAAGATTTTAAGTGACGCATTTCAGCCACAACTCGCTGTTCAGCAAGAAGCTTCAGGAATCACAAGGCAAAATGTCGCGGGCCCGTCAGCCGGTCCTAACTCAAACTTAAACCCACAGTCTCTTCTCCAAAACCAATTTATTTCCTTGGCACAACCGTACCAAAATTGCACCCAACATATTCAGATTGGAACAATGAACATTTATCACGGAAAGTATGAAGAACCGTCGCCATCAACCCGCAAACGACGCCGAATAATCGAGAGCGATGATAGCGACTAAAAGCTGTAACTTATTTGATGAAATTAGCAGACAGTCTGAGTCCATTACCTCTGAACGGGAAGACTATTATTTTTTTAAAATATAAACTGTCTTTTTGCTAATCATTGTTACCAATCTTTTTAAAACTAGATTATATTTGACATTTTATTGTAAACAAAAAGGAATTTTATTTGGCTCTTGTTTAGCTGATCGTATTGTAGCAACAACTTTCCATACTATAGTTTCATGCTACATCTCTGTTAAACATTTTTTTCTTATTAAATGAATTTGTACGATTTGGCCTTGTATCTTGATAATAATGATAATCACATGACTTTTGTCGGTCATATAGTTTATTTGTGTCCCTCGTAGCATCATTTGCGCCCTTGCGCTTCGCGCTCGGGCGCAAATGATGCTACTCGGGCCACAAATAAACTATATGCCCTCCAAAAGTCATGTGATTGTCCTATTTAAGAAACTCCGATTTTGACTTGCCAAGTTTTATAACGGTCAGGTTTGGAAAACATTCAATTAGACACTAGGGACCACATCTATGGGCGAAATTATCCAAGAAAAATAGGGAATCGTCGTCAGTCCTTACTTAATTAAAAAAAAAACATTCCTAAGATGGACCTGACGATTGTAGAATCTAGTGGCTGTAGTTCATGTATTCTATGTAACTGCCAATATTTTATTACACATTTTACTACGTGGTTAAATTATTTTTACGACACAGTTTTATTAGTTTTTTTTCTAACATATATTGTCTGCAATTTTTAGAATTTCTCTTTTAATATTTATCTGTTTCTTCTTTCTTTTTAAATTTATTTCTTTATATTAGTATTGTGTCCCAAATAATCGTCATTATGACGCTAAATGGATTTGACACTTAAATAAAGATACTTACTAAGCCTGAACAAGGAACTTCTTTGTCGTTACAGTACTATGAAAAATATACCTCGGAAGATTTTTAGAAATGATCTTTAATTTCCAGTGAGTTTCCTGTAGTAACATAAACTCCCTGCTGCTTGTATGTATTTTTCACTGTGGCCAAAGCCGTTTTAGTTAATTTAAAGTTGTTATGTTTTTTTGCACCGGGAATCATACAGTATGTCTGAGAATTTATTTCAAATGACTTAAAACAATACCAATTCACTTGTCAATGGAATAATTAACAACTATTCACCGAAGTGGAGGTGGCTAGTGGTGGATATTTACCGAGCCGCGAAGCCGGGTTAAAAAGATAAGCCATAAAAAGATAAGCCACCTCTGAACACGGCCAAGCCAAATTTAGTCGCTTTCTTGGAGTTTTCAGGGACTGCTTCGTTGTCAATTTGGATGATTTCTTCGCTTGTCATGGATACAAATAGATACAAACCGGGCCGCCATATTCGCGCGGCGGAGCGAAAAATTCGCAAGTTGCTCGGAGGTAAATAGCACAGGATATTCGGAGTTTGACTAGCCAATCAGAGTGCACCTTCAACGCTATCCACTGTTTTAGTATATACTAATCAGGGTTATTTGTCTATCTAATCGTGTTCTCTAGTGGGCACTGATAGCTGATTGGATATTTTTTCAATTTTAATTCAATTCAATTCAATAAACAGAACTTTTAACAAAAGCTTCTACGGTGGAAGAATTCAAACCGGTCTTAGAATCTGAACATTTCTTAAGGTATTACTACCTGGGGCCAAGCTGCAAATTGTTATCTGAACAAAATACTTAAATTCTGCAAAAGAGAGCTCTCCGTTTAGTTTACTTCACTGACTGCAGAGCTCATGCCCGCCCTTGTTTCCAAGTCCCCGCATCCTACCTTTAAATTTACGTTTCTTCAGTTCCAGTGTATGACCACCCTCATGCATGACGTCACTAACCATCGTGCTCCTCCAAAATTGCTGACCTTTTAATCCGTTCTGACCTGATACATTCTCACTATACTAGATTTTCTACTGTTGGCAATTGTCACATCCACAGATATAGAACTAATCCACAGTTATTATCCTTTTCAAGAACTGGGTCAAGAATCTGGAACAAAATTCCTCTTAACTCATTTCCTACGGTCCAAAAATCAAGCAAATTGACGGACATTTCATTTTTATTTAATATCTCCGCAGATATTTACAGCAGTGGTCAATGATATACCTCATTTTGAAGGGTACAAAATAGGCTTTCCAAACATGTATATTTCACATTCTAGTAAGCAATAATATTTTCCACAAAAATTTAGCATGTTGCCTAATTTACATAACCTATGTATACAATTTGCATATAAATCCCCATAACCCAAGATGCCAGCCAATTGCTGAAAAGAGTTAAAAGAAAAAAGCTTTCTTTTTTTATCTGGTATTATTTCTTTTAAATCTGCTTGAAAAATAGAAAAATTTAGAATTTAATACAATTTAATTTCTATAAGCCATTTTTACAAACACAAAGTCGATAAAAGTTTGTTTTTCAAAATTTCCGGGGAGCAATATCCATATGGGAATGTCCGTCAGAGTATGATGTCAAATGATAGGAAAAACCCTCCTCCTTAACCTCTCCTCACGCTCTCAAATCAGAATTTAAGAATTCGTCATGCATCTGTCACTAAAGTATACGAGCTAAAATTCACCAGGTGATTGGGTGCGTTCATTTACTTCCTGTGTGCCAAATTTGGCAGCAAAAGGAAGTAACGTAATATTTTGGTAAGTTTTCTAAATCATGGGTCGTTCAAGACCCCATGATCGTGCATATGACGGAAACGAGTTAAACTACGCAAGTTGAGTAGAACACTTTTTACCAAAAATTGCGCAAGTTACTCTTAAAGCTTTTACAGATTGAGGAGTTGTATGTTGACGTTAGGACGATTACTTCTTTCTGTCTTTCTTCTTTACTCACCTAATGCTTATTTATACGTTTATTATCTTTTTTACTGCTGTAAGTCCTGTAACTAGATTTATGTGAATGATTATAATTTAATTAATTATTTTTTTTAGTATCTTGTATACAAGGCTATAAGGTTAAAAATTGTAAAATTAGAAAGTTAAACCAAATGTTTTCGGCTGTTTGCCATCATCAGGGTTAAAATTTTAATTAATCAATTCCATGTCAATTTTATGTAAGTCCAGACTGTTAATTTACACCTGTAAATTAACAATCTTTATCTCTTCTATTTAATCATTTATTTAAACCTAACGTAACGTGAATTCAGTGTTACCCATCTCGAATAGCTGTGCTAGCTGTGGGTAACAAATATTGTATTTTATTATTCAATATAATATATTCCTGAAAGGAATACCATATCTAAATAAAAAAGATCGATCTCCAGTTGCGGCTTCTTGAAACAAACAAAAATGTTCAAGCGGAACATAGGTACTTTAGAAATGGGGTTTCAAACTGATTTGAGTAAAGTAGACTTCTTTGACACAGTAATGATATCTATTACTATCATTTTTACTTCACTGAAATATCTTATTAACACTCTTCGCATCGCTCTTTGGTTGAAGGGTTGATGTGATTGCGGGATACTTCTTGTTGGTTTCCAAAGTCTTCGGCTGTGAACCATCCCAATACACAGCCGGCATACACAAAAGGATTTTTGTAACCAGTAGCAGCTGCCTGTCGAGCAGCCTGAATCCTACTCATGGCTGATAAGTATTGCCCGCTGGTGTGTGTACGTTCACCAGTTTTGCAAAAGAATGCAAAGTCCTCACAGTTACAACCAACTATGTTGAACTTTCCAAAGCCTTCCCGTAATGCCTCCCGTGCTCGCTTGAGTACGATCTCCATATCATCACTTTTCCTCGTGGAACATGTGCCTCGGGGACTGGTGCCGAACTGCTCATCGCTGACGTCGTATTCGTACTCATGCCATTCTCTGTCAGTACCTAAGAATTCCTGGAAACTAGTCTGAACAATTTCAGAACTGTCCATCTGTCCGGTCTCTAAAGGGGTCTGAAAATGAACCACTTTGTCTTCACCCATGAATATGCCTGAAAACACCAAATACCGGATAGGAATCAGGGTTGAAAAACTAATTCAGTGGCAACAAAATAGCTCAGAGTGTCTTACAAAAAAGATACCTTGTTATTTGACATTTCATGACGTTAGATGAAGAGCATGAAACGTTGAGTTATACTAGAGATCTATGTCAAATGTTTCGTCTGATTAAATTTTCGTTACTTTGTCAAAATCGTCCGGTCTATAAATAAATAGTGGACACCAATAACACTACTTGTATAATTATTAGGCATCAGACAACTTCATAATGTAATTCATAAAAAAGTAACCCTTATTGGGGTGGTGCAAAATTGTGGTTTTGCCGTTGCAATCTTGTGTTATATTCGGGCTCATGTTTCATAATCTGTTGGATTCAATCCACGGTTATTAAGTGTGCGAGGAGAAGTCTGTGCCCTAAGAAAATGAGCTTATAATTTTCAAGGCAAGCAGAATGTTACTGTTTTATTGTCTATTCCATTCCAACAGCGTCACTTGCTTAACCCGTTGAAAGTGATTCAGTCCTCTACATGATTTACGTTCATAAAGTCTTGTGATGAAAACGGGCTAATAAGAACCAAGAACATGCATGCAGTTATGGCGTATGTATGAGCATATGAGCCTGTGGTATCGCATAATCCGGTCTAGTGGGTCTAGCGGTTAACCAAAACAGCCTTAATGGCTTAAGCCAAATCATGAATTCTAGCTGGGGCTTCCTTTTAGAAGCAATTCGGGAAAGGCGTCTATAATGTTCTCGCCAATTGAAGGAATTCATAAACAAGGTGAACAAGAAATGAAGACAGTTCCAGCCCTCCGCATTCGCTGTTATTTTGAGGTGATTTCTTTGCCATGCATTCAATTTATTTTGTGGTTATAAAATCTTCTTTCGAGAGAGATCTTAATGAAGATCCTTTGAAAATTTTGTTTACAGCTTAATAAAAATGATATCAAAAAGGCATAGCCAAGGACAAGACTTGTCTATGTCTAATGTCTAATGTAAAAATAGCCGTTGACAAGCTTCTGTTCGTTTGTTTGATGTGATATAGATTCCAGTTGCAACTTGAAATATTTAAGTATCAACAAGGTACACAACAAAACAAAATTTACTTACCATGATGCAAGTAGCTCACAGAACGAAAAACAAATATGTGAGATCCAGGTTGTGGGTAACTTGTCATTCCTTTAGCCTGTTTCATCGCTAAATTCTTCAAACGAAACAAGTCTCGCCTGGTTGATGCAATTCATAACAGCCACCTGCCCATTACAAACCGTTTTGGTGTCTCGCCAAACGTTTCGCCGGTTTTATAGATGCGTCATAACAAACCATTCCGTAGCCGCAACTGCCATGTCAAGAGACAAAATGAATAAGCATAAAAACTTTCAGCAGCGAACAATACTAATCGCTAACTCACGAGTTATATTTACAACCTGTTGTCACGACCGTGTAAATACTGAAATAATCAAAACTGATAGGGATAAATTCAATCGAATATTCGATGAAATCAACAGTTCGAGGAATAATAGCTTTTACCACAATTGCTACTGATCTCGCAATCTGATTGGCTAATTTGCCGTTGTCGATAAGAGTCTAGACAACGCTGCTCGCGTCAATGTGTCAGACACGCTCATTTTGGGGAATAAACCAATCAGATTGCGAGAAAGTTATGGACAACGCTTGCTCTTTCTTTGTGTCACGATCTTGGTCACGCTTAAAAAAAAAACATGTCCTTTGACGTTGGTATTGTTGTAAAAAGTAAATGGAACATAATTTTCCTGGACGTTCCGATGGAAATTTTCCGGGAGCAAGGGAACGTCTACAAAGGGAGTCCTGTTTTTCCGATCGGAATATCCCAAACGGAATTTCGTGTTTCATTTA
Organism: Ricordea florida; assembly: GCA_949710005.1. Lineage (NCBI taxonomy): Eukaryota > Metazoa > Cnidaria > Anthozoa > Corallimorpharia > Ricordeidae > Ricordea > Ricordea florida. The sequence goes on from OX453277.1 coordinate 14,452,161, forward strand.
TTTTACGGTCACGTATGATACCTGTTAACGTTGATGTCAGTTCTAGATTCTTCGTACGAACAGTGGTGGGTTTTACCTATGGTAAACGACCATCCCAAACAGAATTTCCCTATTTGTAATTTTGTTTCCCATTTGTCAGAACCGTACACTGACCGGTTTTCCCACGTAAATGGTAAACAACCTCAAACTCAACTTTTAATATAAACAAAGTTATTGATTAGATGATATCTCAAAACCTTTAATTAAAGGTAAAGTGCACATGTTTATTGATCACAAAACATTAATAAAAACTGTTAAAAGAGAGTGACTTTAACGCGACAAACACACCGCGCAGGCAATAGATGACAAAGGCATAAGTCAGTCGATATTGCTACAAGTCATTTAGCTACGAAAATACGTTGATCCTTTTCAGCAGCCTGATATCAAGGCATTGCCAGCAATGTTACTCAACTCGGACCCTCACTAAAATTACTCTTTCACATTATAAATTGAGGCTACATTTACTACCAACCTGGTCGGCGGTACGTTATGGAACATCGGAACCTGTGTATAATGACGAACAACCTGACGCACTCTTTTCACTTTATTTCTATCAAGTTCAGTAAACTCTGAGACTCCGGAAACACACGCGAATCCGGCGACAGACATCAAACAGTTCAATTCTCTTTACATTGATGGAACATTCTCTAAGCAAATATTGGGATTTTCTATCGTTATGCAATCCCGCAAAAGGTCAACGTTTGATTGCAAGATTCTGTTGTTAGTTTCATATAATCTATTGCATGGGTCTTTCATTTAAAAGCGAAAATCTTAAAGCACACATTGATAAAATGGATAGTCTAGATAAATGAAATCCTGCTCACGGAGATTTACACATGTTAATTAGATCCTGAATTCAGTTTCTAACGCCTAACGTGATACCGGCATTTCATCTCAGCGAAGCCATTGTTAATAACGTCTGTGTCAGGATTCTGCAGAGCACTACTGATCATAATAATAGAACCGCTCACGTAAACTTACTCAACTCATTAAAGAACAACAAGAAATTGGGATAATCAAACGAATTGATAAAGTAAGTTATACCACCGTAAGTAAAAGGGAGGTGCTGACGTTTCGAACGTTAGCCCTTCGTCATTCGCTACGACGAAGGGCTAACGCTTGAAACGTCAGGACCTCCCTTTTACCTTACGGTGGTATAACTTACTTTATCAATTCGTTTGATTATCCCAATTTCTTGTGTTTCATTAAATGAACCGTTGCGGTTTGGTAAAAAAATTAACTCGCCAGGTGTGTACTGGTAAAAAGATTCATACAGGTAGGAAACTATTGAATTTGAAACTTGCGACAGAAAACCACAAGATTCAGTCGGTACCTACGTAACATATCCCATCAAACATCACGCGCTTTCAGTTCAAGTAAATTCTAAGACAGTCACATTCCCAGTCCTAATGTAAACCAGCAATTATTCGTAAATTCATACTTCGTTTACTGTCAAACTCCTTATGAATAATAATATATATATATATGTGATCGCGTTTTTTATATTTCTTGCGAGTTTTCTTGTTTGGTAGTTCTTTCTGTTGGGGACGGGGTGATCACGAGATGACGTCAAATTTGAAGAGACGGTAATCAATGCCCACACCTCATCTTGAAGGTTTCCAAACACTTTCTGCAAACACTCAAAAAAGGCTCTTTTTCTTTTGGTAATTTATAAGGCAATGCATTCCTAATTCATCAGTTTAGCCTTGGCAAACTTCAACTGCCGATAAAACCGGACGAACCTTCCACTAATGAGGGCAGTCTATGAGAGCATTTGTAGACACTGATGATTCTATGCAGTCGGGGCTTTGGTTCGTTTAAATGTTGATTGATCAGGCAACGTCAAACTCTTTAATTTTCGAGTTAAATTCCTTGACTCGGTCAAACCTTAAGGCGACGTTACATGAGTTAACCAGGATCTGACTCTTGTAAACCATCAGTCTTCGCGGACTTTTCACGGCTTTATGTTGTTATACAGCGTTATATTGACACTGGAGGACTTTGAGCTGTTTGTGGTTTCTTCGGTGCCTTGTACACAAAGAAAGCTGGTTGTTCATACATGCGAGAACGTTGTTGCCCAGAGCCTCCATGATCTGTGTCTTGCATGTGGGCGTCCTCGTTTTTACTAGGTTTGAACGAACCCGTGTAGCGATGATTCCAACGATAAAGCAGAAATACCGACACAAGGACAAGCGCCACAGCGGAGAGTACGATGACAACAACAAGCCATGCCGAAACACCCTTAGGTCTAGGGGTGGGGTCGTTTCTGTACTGTGCCACTGCCTCAGAGGGTTTTGATGTCCTTTGCTCTGTAGAAGATTCCTCTGTGAATGTCGAGGTAGCTTCTGTCGAACGTGAACCTGAAAGACGCAAAGAAGGCAACATGTTTCTTTTTGCCTTAAATCGCATTTGATTAATGTTGAAACATAAAATCACAGTTTCTTCAAATATCAATTAGCTCAACCAAACTATTTTACTAACCAAAACATAATTCAGTCAAGTCATTTCACAGTTTCAACAAGAGAGGTAAGAAATTAATGCAATTACTAATGTTGTGGTGTCATCATTCAGACACAGAGAGACTCTAAGTCGTTCATTGCCAAAGGCCAACTGAACTTAATTTACAATCACGTTATATATATAGAGAGATAGAGTTATTCTACTATCACTAAGACACAGTAGTTTTACTGCATGCAAATATTTCCACTACAGTAGTATTACTGTGTCTAGCACGTTTACTAAACTGGAGTACCGAGTACTTTTACATGACCTTTGAACATCTAGTATGTTCGCTGTCAATTATTAGATGATACGTTCATATGTAATCAATACTCTACAAATGTTAAGCTGGTTAGCTGTTTTTCTGCATCTCATATCACCATCCTATCATGTAACTTGTGCACTTATGTCCATGATCGATCTTGTTAGCAAAGATTTGCTAGCAAATTTTTTTCGCAATTGTCGCAAAAGAAATAGTTGAGAAAAAATTATGTCAGAAAATCACTTACAAATATCGCAAAAATCGCAAAAATAACAAATCTAACAAGAATCAAGACTTAGAAACAAAAGAAGCCAATAAGGACCCCGAAATGTCCGAAAAAATCGCAAAAGTAACAAGGATTGTTCTTGCTAGCGAAAACCACCCGTAACAAATATCGCAAAAATCGCAAAAATAACAAATCTAACAAGAATCAAGACTCAGAAACAAAAGAAACCAAGAAGGACCCCGAAATGTCCGCAAATATCGCACAAAACGCAAAAGTAACAAGGATATTTCTTGCGCGTTAAAAGCACCCGTGACAAATATCGCAAAAATAACAAATGTAACAACATTCAAGACTTAGAAAGTAAAGCCAAGAAGGACCCCGAAATGTCAGCAAATATCGCAAAAAATCGCAAAAGTAACAAGGATTTCTCTTGCTAGCTAAAAACCCCCATGACAAATATCGCAATTATCGCAAAAGTAACAAATGTAACCGCAAAAATAACAAATCTAACAAGAATCAAGACTTAGAAACAAAAGAAGCCAAGAAGGACCCCGAAATGTCCTCAAATATCGCAAAAATCGCAAAAGTAACAAGGATTTTTCTCGCTAGCTAAAAACAACCGTGACAAATATCGCAAAAATCGCAAAAATAACAAATGTAACAAGAATCAAGACTTAGAAACAAAAAAAGCCAATAAGGACCCGAAATATCCGCAGATATCGCAAAAATCGCATAAGTAACAAGAATTTTTCATGCTATGTGAAAAGATTGAGCAACAAATATGGCAAAAATAGCAAGAATAACAAATTTAACGATATACTTCAATTAGAAAGAGAAAAGGTCAAGAAGGGCTTCGAGATGTCCGCAAATTTCGCAAAAAATCGCAAAAGTAACAATAATTTTTCTTACTATGTGAAAAGACTGAGCAACAAATATGGCAAAAATTGCAAGAATAACAAATTTCACAAAATTCTACACTTGAAAAGAGGAAAGGTCAAGAAGGGCTTCGAGATGTCCGCAAATTTCGCAACGGTTTTTGCCATATTAGCGGACATTTTGGACCCGTTCTTGGCTTCTTTGCTTTATAAGTCTGGAATTTTGTTAAATTTGGGGCCCTTCTTGGCTTCTTTTCTTTCTAAATCAGGAATTTTGTTCACTTTGTTACTTTTACGATTTTTGCGACAATTGCAGACATTTCGGGGCCCTTCTTGATTTCTCCCTTTACTAAGTGTAGACAGGAGCCCATGGTCATGGGCTCCTGGTGTAGAATTTTGTTACATTTGTTATTTTTGCGATTTTTGCGATATTTGGAATTTTGTTACATTTGTTATTTTTGCGATATTTGCGATATTTATCACGGGTGTTTTTAGCTAGCAAGAAAAATCCTTGTTATATTTGCGATTTTTGCGATATTTGCGGACATTTCGGGGCCCTTCTTGGCTTCTTTTTTTTCTAAGCCTTGATTCTTGTTAGATTTGTTATTCTTGCGATTTTTGCGATATTTGTTAGTGATTTTCTGACATAATTTTTCTCAATTATTTCTTTTGCGACAATTGCGAAAAACACTTGCTAACAAATTTTTGCTAACAAGATCGATCCTGGACATATCTAAACTTGTGAATGAAAAAAGATTCATAACATCTAAATTAATGTCACAGGGGTATTCCATAAGGTTAATTAACTTCACTTTGTCCTCGCTGTAGGGCTTCTAAAGGGAAATATATGAACTTAAAGAGCGCGTTCCATTCGATAAAAATTTCCAAAAATTCCGGTTCAAAATCGAATGGGACAGAAAATTTCCTGAAACTCATCTTGAAAATTTCGGTCAACCTCTCGAGGTTGTCCTTTTTCCCGAAAATTTGGGAATTTCGGTAATTAGACGGCGTGGGGCAGAGTTCCATTTGACACTTTCTTCCCGGGTTGACTCGTCCCCAGTTCCTCTAGCCGTGGCTGTTGCCTCGACCAAAGCTAAAGATGGCTGCGTTGACAACCTTCAATGTTCCGCGTGTTTCTTCACGTAAGACGAGTGTGAATGGAACGAGATAGTGTCAGTCCGTTGGAAAATTTCGTTCCATTTGACACACGAACATTTCGGTAATTGAAACCAGAATTTTTGGTCGAATGGAACGCGCTCAAAATCAAACATATTTAAAGTGCACGTACATGGCATTGTGATCGTTAAACAAAATAAGTTTAAGGTAAATTTTGCATTGATAAATTCTCGCGCATGACAGCAACGCTTTCTCTGATTGGCGGCGAAACATTTTTCATTCTGGCTCTAGTTAATTGATAAGCAAACAGGTGTTGATCCACTGAGTGCGATTTCGTTCACTTTTTCAAATTAAGATCTTAAACCCGAGAGAACCCGGCCGAAGAAAAACCCTCAAAGCGTGAACTTAACTCAACCCGCATGGGACGGTGGTCCGACACAAAGTTGGATGGCGAGAGCGGTATATACTTCATGTGAGAACACATATGCATCTCCACAGTATATTATACATGCTACGTCCCGGAGAGAGCTCTTACTAAATGTGCATTGATAAAAAAAAATTGGTGGTCACTGAAGCGTGACTTTGAGCATTGCAATATCCTCTTTGGAGTATTTTCATTCTATTTCTATGTGAAGTGGTACTTTTTAATTATAAATGAAATGCCCGAGGTCAACGTTGATCTTACCTGATGTAGGTGTTGCTGTAGATGGATTACAGCTGTCTGTATCATCGTCATTTGGCGGACACCCAGAGCCTGTTAAACCATCAGATGCACAAAGCTGTTGAGCGTCTCTCAGTATCGGGTTGTCATAACCTGTCCTCTCCACACCATACATTCGAAAATTGTTTCCCTTATAGAACGCTTCGTCGAGAACCTGAAAGTTCTCGAAGCGAAACTGTTGTAGATAGCCGAAATAGTAAGGATTTTTCGCTTTGGAAAACACTAACTTGTCCGGTGGCCCACCACCGAAGTATATCACATCTGATTTGTTGTTAAGATTTAGCGAGGTGAAGTTTTCGTGCGCCTTGGCAGTTGCATTACCAGATCTCCCTCGGTCAACACTAACCGTGAGAAGCGTCTTCCTTCGGCGGAGTTGTACAAAATGCCAGCAATCTTTGATTAAAGAAATACCATTCATATACAATTCCACTGCACCTGTGGAAACGGAATCAGTGGAAATAAAAAAATTCCTCTTTACAATTGAATTCGAACTAAATTTACTGAGTGTAGGTTTGTGAACCTATCTCGATTAGTTGCCATTCTGCGAAAAACTGGTTCGAATTTTCTTTGTAATGCATTTTAGGATTGTCCATAGTTCGCTTGATAAAAAGTATCATATACAAGGCTACAAGGTTAAAAATTGTAAAATTAAAAAGTTTAAATCAAACGTTGATTTGAGGATAGTCAAGGTATTTACACAGAGAATAGTAGCTCCGATGAGATAACTGAGACAGCGGAAACAACTTTTTTTCGCGGGAGAAACTCTAAAAATAACCTTACTTGTGAAAACGCCTTGCATGAACCTATAGCAGTTGCACGCTCCGGGTAATGGGCTCCTGTCTTATGTAATTCCCGTTGTGAAAAGTTTGTTTGTTATATAAGATACATTTTAGAATTGTTTAGAATCATTCCTTTAAACCCTTTTGACAATCCTTTTTAGTTTGGTAGTAACACGATTTAAGGCTAGACTGATCAATTTAAGTTTATCCTTACCTCCTCCAAAATCTGCCTGCACTCGTAGACTTCCATTAACCAACTCTACCAGTAGGTGATCAGCGTCTCGTCCGATGTACACGATAACGCCTTCATCGGCGACTGGAAAAAAACGGAAGTCTATGGAATTTCTCTCCATGACCCGCAAAGAATCGCGTTTACTCAGTTTATAGGAGATGTAGCCTCGCTTACCGTCCATAAATACGATGGTGGAAGCTGTAAATAAAAACACATGGTATGCGGTAAACAGCCTTTGGAAATGGAAATTATTCTGTACTTATTGACTTTTTGGCTCGAGGACCGTACGCGGTCGTGACCGAGAGCCAGTCAATAAGTTTTTTTATTACATAGATGTGATTGTTTTACTGGGAATTACACCACTCATAAAATTCTGACGAAACTACATCCGGGACGGTAGTGGCGTATTTTCTATATTCTCACTAGTGAGGATATCGATGACGTCATTTCTCGCCTTGCACGATTCAGTTTGTGTACAAAGCTGCCAAACGAACGTCTTAATTAATGTGTTTTTGTCTAGAACATTACGCGTTAGCTCGAAGATATGAATTTTATGTTCTCGTGGCACGAGAACAAAAAATTCATATCTTCTCGCCACCGTGTAATATTATCTATGTCATATGACAGCCGTACGCAATGTCGTGTGGCCTTTTACGGTCCTGCTCGCGCCATGGAGACTGGCGCAGTTAGATTTCAAATTTATTTCAGTAACAGTGGTATCGTGCAGACTTTTAGGAGTTCACTAAATCACAAATGAAAGACACAGAATGAATCCACAGCGTTAGGAAAGAGGCTATTAACAAAGGAAAAAATATACTTTACATATATTCTAACAGAATGGCCATAAACGTTCATCTATACAGACATCTTTCCAAGAACTTTTAATAGAATATTGAATAAGCCTCTGTCACGATAAGTTTAAAATTGTTTCATCAAGCCCTGAACTAAATAAAGTACTGAAAACTAATACATACATACATACATACATACTTTGTATGTATGTATGTATGCCCGACCATATTTGTCCTTTCATTGAAACTTCGTTGGAAGCGAACCAGCCCTTCCCTTCACGGCCTGAGGGAGAAAAACAAAGATAGTACGGCCAAGGTTTGACAATTCTGACCTAGAAAACAGACGAATTAAATTTCAGAAAGTTGCAACCTATTTGCGTCCAGCCTATTGAAAATCCAAAACATAGTTAAATTGTTGATTTAGGAAAAGGGAAATGTAAAAAAAACTGAAAAGGACACAGCGATCAAAAACCATAGTAACCCTCGCTTGTGATGGAGAGACTGATGAGACCATAGTTAGTAGAGGGGATGGTTATGAAACTCGGCAAACTTCAAAGAGGGAAACAATAGGCCTGTTCTTCATGTTGAAATTATCTATCACATGATAACGAGAGTGCACACTAAACAACAAATATGGCGGACAACTCAGACGATTACCTGCTTGGCGATGATTTTGATGCTGTTTTGGATATTATATGACAAGACGAAGAAATGGAGTAGCACTTTACGGTCAGAGATAATGATGTGAGTATAAACTTAATGAATCTTCCCCTTCGGAGTGGAATCGTCGTGCATGATAGCCACATTTATTAGCCCACGATCGAAGTTTCTCTCCATTAACTGTGGTACAGTATTAACTATGATGAGACTGAGACGCCTGTGATGGAGAGACTGATGTGGCTTCCATGAACCAGTCGCCCGCATACTTACTTCAGCCAGGGAGTTTCATTAATGCTTTTAGGGTTTATAATCAATGCATTAAAATTGGCCTTTAATTAATCACTCATGAAGATGGAAGTCACAAAACGAGCATTTAATGCAATATCATTATTAACACTAATCAAGCCGCTTCCTCTGACGTTTTGTGGAATACAATTTACTTAGGATAGCCATTAGTTACTGTGTTCGCCTAGGCTTTCAACTGTTAAAACCAACCCCACCTGAGCACAATGGAAAACAACAGTCTACAGCGAAAAGCGTGATCATCTATATCTTGAAAAGGGCAAACAGTATATCTTTTTGTGAAATTAAAGCCTGAAAAAAACTCAGGCCTGAACGGGATTCGAACCCATGCCTCTGCGATACCGGAGCAGTGCTCTACCAACTGAGCTATCAAGCCAACTGGGAGCTGGTCATATTGTGAGTTCGTAATATACCCGTAGATGAAGAAGAATGATGTAAATGAATATATGAAAGACCATATATTTGACCTGCGGATTAATACGTAATGACATTAATTGATCTAAGTATAAATGATCTTTTTCCCTTGTAGTTTAGATACATAAAGGCGCTGACCTTTGGCACACAGCGGTCCCTCATATCCAGTTCCCAGACAATCACATTCAAAGTTCACAACATTGTCAATACAACGGCCGCCATTGTAGCACCTCTCATGCGGTAGTTGCTTTGCGCATGCTCCTGCGCAGTTGTTCTCTGCTTCAAATGATTGCTGAAGTCTTCCATGAACCAGTCGCCCGTTTAGCGCCCGATTATACTTGAGCCCACCAATACAACCTTGAAACCTAAACAAGCAAAGAAAAAAAAAAAAGAAATAGAGCTGAACCACTTAATGTTATAAAAATTGGCAGCTATTACTCACAAAAGCGATGGATTCATATGTGTTAATTCGGACTGTTTTGCAACAGTCTTAATTATTCATTTGAATCTAAATAAAGAAAATAACCAAGTGAATAATACACATTGATGATGATCGATCAAATGAAACTTTTATAACTTTCAATAGCTCCAATTTCGATACGAAACTAATAGTAAATAGAACTTACGTTTGCCAAATGAGCCGGTCAGTTCCGTGAAAACGTATTTACAAATTGTATTTTGTTTTTAAAATTTGACCCGTAACATTTATCAGTTGAACCTGACAAAATGTAGAACGTGTTCAGTTTATGATTAAACTGATTTTCCTGTGGTTGCAGTTGACTCCGCTCCGGGCGAAAATTGATGGTCAAGTGTGAAGGAAATTGTCATGCCTTAAAATGTCAATCTTATTTAGTAAACAGCTTTTGCGTTTGTAGCAAGGAGAGCTTTGATCATATTTGCCGTAGTTACCGAATTTCATGTATCTAAAGGACATAAAATGTCTGTACTTTACCCATAAACATCATAAAGTATCGTGGGATATGACCATTTAGACTCGCCAGTGATTGGGATTCCACCGATGAATAGCTTGCCATTGAACTTGGAGCTTGGATAGTTTGCATTTACTGTCACCTTGCAAAACAGCTTGTCGATAGAAAGCCAAATAGCATCTTCACCTGCCGTGACATTCACTTGGTGCCAAGCAGCATCACGGAAATTACCATGAACATGACATTTTTGTTCCTCGTTTCCAACCCTAGCACGAAACCTAGCTCCTCCAGGCACGAGAAAAAGATCCATGAATTGTGACTCTACCTTGTCACCGTCTTCCTTTCGATCTTGGTAGAATATTAAAGCGTCTTTCTGAGAGCTTGTCTTGAGGTAAAACTGTAGCATTCCATTGGCATTCCAGTTCCATGCATCATATTCGGCGAACGAGTCATATGTTTTGCCAGAAAATCTTAAACCGACGCTGGTTTCGGTAACAGACGTTGGTGACGAAAATAAACTCGCCACAACACACAGGAGAATCTTTTCTAACATTCTTCGCTCAAGCTGAAATTTCAGTTTTTTGATGAAGGGATTCGTAGTTATTTGTGTATGTTTTTCATCGTGTGAGACGAACGTATACTGTGCGAATCGAAGTGGCAAGCAAAACGTGCCTTGTGCTTTAATAGTGGATGAGGAAAAGATGATTCGTAGATTCGATCCATGCTCAACCACATTCCCGCTATCGGGCAGATTCACTTTAATTGGTGGGCACTCGTTCAGCTCTTATCGTGTGGGAAAGCGTACAATCGAGAGAAAAAAGAAAAGAAACAAAAAATGACATACCGAACATGCATGTTAGTTCTTCCAGTAAAAGATTTCGTTGAATAGGCACTCCGTTCTAGGTTCTTACCATAGTTTCACCTGCAGCGTCAGTTCACGATTTTCATTAATGTTGCTTATACATAGGGAGGCGTTATCTCCTTTAAGGCATAAAAAAAGCTGTATTAAAATGCAATTTATTTCTCAACCATTAGAAACGTAGCTTTGTTCTTCAGATCCCTGAAAGCAAATTATCAATGCACGTGATTTACAGTTGTCCTTTGCAACTGATTATGCACTAACACCTCCCATTCGCCACTTAAATTATTCCCCACAATGAATCAGTTCATGCTGCAACCCATTCACGACCTTGAGATGTCGTTTTGACGCATTGTTTACTAATACCTAGTAATTTGCTGTTTTTATGAGTCAGGCTATTAAAAATTTAGAAGTGCAATCTTTGGTGATGATTCCTTAATACAAGAAGGGAAGTTTTCTGTGCTTTTCCGCGCAAATTCTGCGTTTCTTCATTTGGTCATTTTTCGTAAATCCAAGATTATTGATATGCAGTAATCATGAAACATGACTCATTAAATAATTATTCATATTCAACTTTCTGTTGCCATGTGAAAAGCCGTTGTGTAAAATAAACATGAGAATTCTCACGCGAAAGTGTTAAGAAGTTTGCGGGTAATGACTTCACGCAAGTGTTTGTTTTGTTTTAATGGCAACAAGTCCGAAGCCGATAGGTGATCGAAGTGTTTCTCATTCGTTTTCCTAGCGTGGTTGTTTATAGAAAGGACTGCTGTGTTACGTGTTACTCATTAGCAAAAAATCTCTTAAAATGATTGTAGTATCGTTACTGGATGATCCAGAGTTTGACTGAGTAACCTTTTCAGTTCTTTTCGCTCTCATATGAAGAACTGATTTGAAATAAGGAGATGCTCTTCATTTCTAATAACGTTTCTGTGATTATTATTTATCAGGCAAAATATTCGGCAATGCGGCATACAGCGCATGAAGAAGATTCTTCTCGTCACAGAATTCCCAACGAGTGAATGGGCCGGTGATAACCGCACGTGTTAATGAAAAAAAAAAGGAAGCTTGAATGTAAAGATGCGGCATAAAGCGGCGCGAGTGAGCGTGGGTGAGTAAGCGTAATTGAGGAATTAATGGATTGTTGGACGTGATGCAAGATTTAAAGGCGATATGAGATGATTGGTTCAGTCTACGCGGTGCCTGTATATCGATCAGAGACCTAAATTTTCTGAGACAGTGCTCAGTCACCAGCTAATAAAACAAACCGAACTTTTTCAGAGGATGTCATTGCTACACTAATCTTGAGAGTATCCAAATCAAACACCAAAAGGAAATAAAGGCAATATTACGATCCTAGTTACAAGGCAATGTTTGTGTAATGAATTGTGCAACCCAAGCGGTTCATCAAGAGGGAGAAAACCATCACTTGCATATCAGATTACTATTTAACTGAAACTGTGGGCCATAAATCAGAATTTTCATTCCTAATTATAACCTTCCTCATGACTAACGCGAAGTCAAATAAGGTTTAGTGGAGATGATTTCCTGTCGCCAAATATTTTATTTATAAGTATTTCATAATGTTTTGAACACTTTTCGGTGAAAACCGCTATCTTCGAACTGAAGAGGTTGGGGATGCTGTGTTTCTCAGTTTCTTGACTTGAATTCAGTTGGCCGAGTGTCATAACAATGAAGCAGCATAAAGCATACTCCGAACGTTCAAAAAGGATTATATGATCTTAAGTATTTCTAAATATCTTTTGCCTATCTCGCAAACGGTTCAAAAAGTGATAAACCATTCCAATCCAGTCACTGGACTCAAAGTTTTATTGAAACGTCAATCCGAGTCACATAAAAAGAGCCGAGTTCCTGGAGTCACTTCAACATTGCCATATTCAGTACTAAAAGAAATGTGCACATTGCAACAAACAGGCACAGTTTGATGCTAGGCTGGATTGACATAATCACTGTAACTTAAAACGTTGCAATTCACCGAACCCGACGTTTCGACACACCTTAGTGTTTAGTGGTTTCTTTCCGTAAGGAAGACACTAGACAGGAGCGTTGAAAAGTCGGGTTGTGAAATTGTCGTTTTTATTAAGTTACTTTAATTGTTTCAAACCAGCGCAGCATCAGAATATGTCTGATTGCTATATCGATTATTGAAAGTAAAGATAAATTTGAAATATGGAAAGTACGCCAACTCAATAATATCATTATGGTGCTCTTTTCCTCTTAAATTTCAGTAGCCTCTGGGTGCTTTTCCTAATTCAAAAACTTAAAATTTTCCCATCAATTATATAATTCATGAATCGAACAGAAGAAATCGGCATAAGTATATTGACGACAAATCTCGGAGCAGTTCTGTTTAGCACAACCAAGCCTTTTGAAAGTTTTTTTAAAAGTAACTAAATGACAACCGTATTTACGCGACGTGAGTTTATTTTAAAATAATCCTTTGTTATGTTTCTCACGTCTATTAGGATGATTTCAGATGCCATTCATAGTTTTTGTCTTCTTGTTTAAGGGGAATATACATCCTTTTCTGACTTTCACCTTACTCAAAAGTTAGTCAATTTAAACGATCCCTATCCCTATTTTTCGCTGATTTTAAAGATCTACACCTCTGGTTCATTTGCAAGACATTCGGGGATATACTTAATGCCAGTATGCCATACAGTCTCCCGTGCCCATCACAATGATGCGGGAGACTATATTGCATAATGGGAGGACTTATACGGTCTTATACTTCATGCCAGTATGCCATATAGTCTCCCGTACCATTGGGATGGGAGCGGGAGACTATATGGCATACTGACATGAAGTATAAACCGATATTCGACACAGCCATTTGCATGTTGTTCGATCTTTCTTTTTAAAATTACTTTAATGTTAAGGAACTTCACACTACAATGCCCGGTGCTTCCCATGAGGAGATACTCGGCACGGGTACTTCCTTTACTAAACCACTTGTACATGTCAAATAATAATTACCATGCTTTTATAACCTTCAAATCCAGCGTCGTTAGACTTGTTTGAAACTAACTACCTTGGAGTGCCGGTGTTTCCCCGTAACATACTTTGTCTTCAGAGACATTTCTGACTCTACTTTGCTCTACATTTTTTAGCGTGCACCTGCAGACTCCAAAAAGCTTGTTGCACATTAAAAAGCAGGAAATAATTTGAATGCTGCCACATCTAAATAGTTTATAGTCGGTGAAAGTCAAATATAAGAAAACAGTTTGGGCCTCATTAGCATCAATTGTATTTTTAATTGTCTCGGAAAAACAATCTATTTGAACAAAATTAATGATTTATCCACTTTTCCATCAATGTATTTATAGGTTCGTCAAGGAATACTCACTAGCTGCAGTGAATGAAATAACCCAGATAATTAACAATTATTCAGTCCGGCTCGGAAATCGAGGTGAATGGGGGCAGAATATTTAAATATTCCTAAGGCCACAATTCACCGAGATTGAAGAGAATAATTGTTTTAGTATATATCAATGAAGCAATCTCGGTAGGGAGCTTAAGAAAACATGGTGACGACTCCTTGAATAACACAACCGGTGAAAAAATGTAATGGTTGAAGTGTAATTCATACGACAAAGGGACTTACCAGACTTTATTTTGCACGTGCAGTTTTATTGTGTCGTTCATTCGCGCTATTGTTTGGTCCGGCACTAGTCAACGTTTCATCGTGGTATTGTATAGCTACATTTCCCTGGTAAAACCTCTTCGAAAAAGTTGAAAAGCGTGAATCGACGGCAGCCACACTTCGGTAGCTTGGACGCCATTTTGTTTTTTTTTTACCCCAAACAAAAACTCATTGGTACAAGGATTACCCAGAAGCCCCTACATTATTCACCTCCTAGGAGGTGGATCGTTGTACAATTAATGTATTGTCCCGAGGGAAACAGTTAGTTTTGTTCTCCCGAGAGTCCTGATGTTTCCCGAAACGAAGTCGAGGGAAACATCAGGACTCGAGGGAAAACAAAACTAACTATTTTCCCGAGGGACCATACATTAAGTGCTTTGTTATATATTTAGACTTTCCCTTAGCAAAAACAAGCAAACAAAGACGGTACAACTGGCGCGCAGGCAACAACTGCGCAATTGTATCCCGATCGGGAAATATTTGAATTTGATCAAGGTCACGTGACCAAGAATCAACCAATCGCAGTGCTCGTTTTGTTGAGTGAAAGTCTAGGTATAAAACAATAACAATTATTCTACGCAAATTGAGTCGTACCTAAGCTAATAGCCAACGAGGTGCGTAGCGCCGAGCTGGCTATAGTTCATGTAGGACTCGATTTCGTTGAATAATTGTTTTATTATTCCTCTAAACCCTCGATTATGATAAATTGGAACTAGTTTGCGCGAGAAGAATTGACTTTGTTGTTCAGTGTTTGTAAACATCTTGTTGTACAAATTCCGTCAGTGCTTAAAGAGCTGAAATCTCTAAGAGTTAACAAAGGCGCAGGACTGGACAACATCCCTCCTCGCCTCTTGAAAGCAGCTGCAGATATAATTGCACCATCATTAACTTATATTTCAACCTATCCTTGTCAAAGGGTGTCTTTCCTCAAGACTTTAAAGTAGCCAAAGTGTCTCCTCTTTTTAAATCAGGGTCAAGAGATCAAGTTGAAAATTACCGTCCAATTTCGGTTCTGCCAATTGTAGCGAAGGTATTTGAAAAAGAAGTTCACAATCAACTCTATAAATATCTGACGGACAACAATCTCTTATACCCTTCTCAACACGGTTTCCGAAGAAAAAGATCAACGCAAACAGCCTTGATAAAAGTTGTTGATAACTGGTTGACTAACATCGACAAGGGACAAGTTACTGCAGTTGTATTTCTAGACTTAGCGAAAGCCTTTGACACCGTAAAACATAACATCCTGGTGAGGAAACTCGAAACTCTTGGAGTCACTGGACCTGACTTGGACTGGTTTTCTTCATATCTCGACAACCGTCAACAGCAAGTTTTCTACAATAGTGTACTTTCATCTACAGAACACATTTTATCAGGAGTTCCCCAGGGCTCTTGCCTGGGGCCATTACTTTTTTTAGTTTACATTAACGACCTCCCTTGATGCATTTCTCACTCCACTGTCAACATGTTTGCCGATGATACTGCCTTGTATTATTCCTCCAACAATGCTGACGAGATCCTGAAGAGTCTAAATGATGATCTTGAAAATATCTCCAAATGGATTAAACTGAATGGTTTGGCATTGAATCCTAAGAAGTGTGAGTCCATGGTCGTTGGTTCAAAGCAGAGACTCAGACATATTACGTGTGCTAGCACATTAATGTTAAATGAGATTCCCATAAAGAGAGTTGAGGCCTTTAAATATCTTGGAGTCGTAATAGACCGTAACATCTCTTGGTCAAGTCACATTGACTACCTATGCAAGAAGGTCTCCTCGAGAGTAGGCATCCTTAAACGCATAATGCCTTACCTTACTTTACCATCAGCCCAAACTGTGTACAAGACAACTATTCAACCTTTATTTGACTACTGCGGCGTAGTCTGGGGCTCATGTAGCGAGTCATCATTATTACGACTACAGAGACTACAAAATTGTGCTGGAAGAGTCATCCTCTCAGTGGACTGATAACTACACCCCATCTGCACTTGTACGTGGGAAACTCAACTGGTCGACGTTACAACAGAGAAGAAACTATGACAAAGCCATCCTTACGTATAAGTGCTTGAATAATCAGCTGGAAGGACTGGACACAAACTACTTACGTCACTCAGAAATACATAACTACAATACCAGAAAAAAGGATAATTTTATCTTGCCTAAACCCAGAACTGAATATTTAAAACGAACTTTTAAGTATACTAGTATTGCTTTATGGAATTCACTTCCAAAAACCATGCAAAACTCTGACTCAATAGTAAGTTTCAAGAGACGAGTCAGTGCTATATAGTATTATATTTACTGAGATTGAGCATTGACTGCAATTTTGATCTTGTGCGTTAGTTTTCCAATTTAACTGTATTTATCTAGTATCATGTATATTTTGACCTAATTTACATTGCAAATTTATTTATTGTTTTATATTGTATTTATTGATGTCAGGGGCAACAGGGAGAACAGTTATCTGCTGGTGTTCCCTGGTTAAATAAAGCTATTATTTATTTATTATTTATAGAGCCGACATGTTGTCGAGCCGATGCGTAAAAAAATTTCAAACACGAGTTCGGCCCGTTTTTTTGGTTTTTTTTTTTCGGCTCGTAGAATTTTTTCGAGATAGCAAATCAGTCTGAGAATTAAAAGTGAAAAAAGTAACGAGGGGTAAAAAATAACTCAGTTTACAGGCTCCACGGAAGTTTCAAAATGGCGGCTAATTGTTTAGTTCGTAATAGACAATTAAAATCGTGTCAATTTTGCTCAAAATTTGCTCACTTACCACCAAATAATGAACAATTGGCCGAGAAGCAAAGATTCGAGGGCATATGTGAAATTTTGAGAACAATCTCGCAGCCAAGAGCATTATCCTCCGATATACCAGTTAACCAGGAAGGGGTTTATTTATCTTATAACCCTCCGCGATCGCCACTTAATTCTTATGGTGTTAAACTAAAAAAAAAGAGAACAGGTGATCTGGGATTGCGACTGACGCAAACAATGCACGTACATTGATTGGTTAAAATTGTTTTATTTGACCAGAGCTTGTCAAACATACTCTCGCAACGCCCAAGACATGAAAAATTTCAAAAACACAACACTTTTGGTTTATTTTACCAACTATGTTGTTTGAAAACAAGTCAAAGCTAAACATTTCCAGTGGTTTAGAAAAGAAAATGCAACCATACCACTAACAATGCGAAAGAAATTACACCCACGAAAGTGGATTGTTTGCAAACTCGGCTTTGTTGTTGAACTGTTGAATGGCGGGCGCTGAGGAGGTCGAAGAAAAAAAAAGGTGGAAGAACTTTAGTACCAGTTGCAAGAACAGGTTGAACTGACTGAACTGAATTCTGTTGAGCTATAAATCGACCGTTAATTGCAGATGACTCGAATAGTTGTTCTACGGTTGGTTGTTCACTGTACGACTTGAGCGATTTATCGCTTGCGTAGTTTATCGTTTTGGCTTGGAAAGGTTTCTCAACCGGCAGCTTTAGAGAGAGTGGGAAGTGTAGCTTTGTACAAAACCAAGAATTTGGTTGCCCAAGTGTTCGTAACTTTTGCTCACCTCCACGAGGCCCAAAACACTAACAGCTTATTTTGTTGATTTTCTGTTTTATCTAGAGCTACAATTGCTTCTAGCTACTTAAATACAGTGTCACTGGATTCCACAAAACGAGTTTGTGGTAAAAAAAAAAATTTGAAAGACTGACTTTTTAGGCAAATATCCACGCAGCCGGGGTATATTGCATGACACTCGTCCAGCTATTTGACACTTCGTGACCCAAAGCTGGAATGCTCAAAGCCAAAACTCCCCTTGCCTTGCCAGTGGCTTATGCCCTCAGCTGTCAGCAATATGCCGTATGCTGATCATGAACTTCAGAAAATAGACTTTACTTCTTCAAACACAAAGAAAAGGAAGCTAGAATATCTGGACTAACTCCCCAGTTACTCCAGCTTCAACTGCAATTAGGACAGCACCAACATGAGGGCAAACCTCTCCGAGTCCAGCCATACAGTTGCAATGTCCGGTAAGGACGGTTCCATTCATTTTGACAGCCAGCCAGGGTTTCAAAGGTGCTTCGCTTAGCCGCTGAGAGTGGTTTACCTAAAAAATGTGGTAAAGAAATCTTTTAAAACTCATCAGTGACTGCTAAAAACATGAGATCACTTCCAACGATGTAACACACAAATATCTAACTGGTGGGTTTGTGTTACCTTTTCCATTAAAATTGTCGTGTCTGACGTAGCATTTCCAATGTAGATGCTTCTCACCCAGTCAGCAACGAAGTATTGATAGGTCTGCAGGCTTTCGTAGGCTTTCACTTGCTCTTTCGTAAACTTGCTTGTGGAAAACGGCAAGTAATTCACAATATCAGGAAACTCGATCTTTTGCCATCTAACCATATACTAAGAGAAAAAATTCGCACTCACGGAGTATGGATCAATATTTGCAGTAAGTATAAGTTTCGCATCGTATATTGCTCGATTTTCAGCACTGAGGGAGTCTCGGTAACCTCTTAAAGATGGTACTCGATCGCCCACTACAGCCGCCATGTTGTTTTCACCTGGCATGCAAGATGGCGGGGTAGTATATTGCATGACACTCGTCCAGCTATTTGACACTTCGTGACCCAAAGCTGGAATGCTCAAAGCCATTTGATTTGATTTAATTTATTTCATTTGCGCTTTACAGTGTCCTCAATTAGTACAGCAGTGCTAAATACACTTGACACTCAATTAAAGTTCATTATTATTATTATTAGTTACCGTTGCTATAGATCACGTGACGCATGCAAAACTTCTATGGCCAATACGATGACGCGAAAATTAATTGGTGGGCTATAAGAGCTGATAGCCTGTGAGTAGGGAACCAATCAGAGCACGCGTTTGCTCATATCCAAGGGTTGTAGATATATTAAATTGCACTATTCATTATCCGTATATAAGAAGCAAACATACATAGACAAATACACAGGGGACTGTTCATTTTTTACGAGGAAGGAGGGGGGGGGTGCTGGTGGCATTTGGGAGGGATGTGAAAAACGGCTCTCAAGGGGAGCCATCCCCACAAAAAAATAGGGAAAGGGGGGGTCACCTGAAATATTTTCGCAATACTTTGAAATCGTATAATGTTTTAACAGGAGCCCATCAAAATTACAATCATAACCGAGTTATCACAAAACAATACAGATATTACAATGATATACTAATAAAAGTAAAAATGAAAAGTGGGTAATAAGAAGAGTGAAGGAATTCACTATGGTAAAATGTTTCAAATGAAAATTATCATAAACACAAGATAAAACTGTACAATTTCATATGGAAATCAGTACTATTTACAAAACAGCAGCACGAATAATAAACTAATTCAGGCCGGCGAGATCAAGCTCTTTCAATTGTCTCTTAAACGTTCGATAGTTATTTGTATTTCTTAGGATGTTTGGCAGAGAATTCCACATCCGGGCAGCTCCGTACCTCCATGACTTAAAGCCGTAAGTGGTGAAATTTTCACTCGCGGCCGGTAGCGTAACTTCATGCGTACATCTTCAGTGTTCGTTCTTTCAAAACAGAGGTCGCGTTAGTTAACAGTTAAGCGTACCATCATTTGAAACTGAAGAGATTTTTATTTATTTATTTGTTTCATTTTTTACATTTACACGTTAAATACTTCTGTGATTCTCTCATTAACCCGTTCTGTTATATGACTGACTCAATAGATTTCACTCTAACTAACGCTAGACGATTTTATTCGTCACAAGGAGATCTCTTAGGAGTTAAAGGGTTAGAAAATTATCTCTCTTAATCCTTTACCTCCTAAGAGTGATTATAGATTTTTGCTCATCACAGGGAGACTGCCTGAGTTAAATACCTCTTACTAACCGAGTTCGAGGTCCATACCGCAAGTTACGGACCGAGTTTTTCCGCTCGGATTTATGGTCCAAGCGCTTCGCGGAAAAAACGAGGATCCGTAACTTACCGTACGGACCGAGAAAACGAGGTTTGTAAGATATTTATTATATCTCAAAACAAACTTTTAAGATCAGTGTCTCTTTCATCTATGCAAACACTAATTCACTGAACACTGAAAAGTATTTTAGCAAACCATCTGCTCCCCGGCAACGGTTTCTTTGAACTAGAAAGGAACAAGGAACTCGAAAAAGGTTATGAGAATGAGCAATAGGCGCCATCGAATGGAGGCAGAGGGAAACGATGCTCGATTTTGTCCCTTGTGTGCTTTTCTCGCCGTGGGTTTGCTTTTAGATCCACTCAGCGTCGGCAGGCTAGTCACACGATGTTCCGGTGCTAAATCTTCCTTGTCTACAAACGCAGTTGCTGTTGAATTGTGGGTCTCAACATCCGGACCTGATGAGAATCAGAATGAGCAGGATGTCACGAGAAACGGAAACAAGAGCCATTAATGAGAAATTGTATAATTGTGAGTCATGCCGGGGAATGTTTCTAGACGCATAGCTGGACTGGTCTCTGATGATAATAGCGAAAATGCACGAATTGAGGAGTGCCGACAGAAGTCGAACGGGGGAGGTAACAAATGAGTGAGTTTCCTAATACAGTTCATACAAATCATTTTGTATTGTAATTATTTCAAAGGTGGTGATATATATATTAGACATGTTAGCGACACTTCTCTCATTACCATTGAAAAAACCTTCGAGAGTCCAGACCAGCCAACGATTTACTTTAACGGTAGTAAACGTCGATAGTAAACGAGCTTTAATACACCGTACGTAATTTTTTCTATAAACTTAGAGAACATTTGTCGAACTTTGCTGTACCAGGTCGATCACGCTTAAATCAGTTTGTTAAGTGTTATTTTGAGATTACATGACGTTAATAGCGCCATCCATTTATTTCTTATTGTTCCAAAGGCAACGTCAATGTAACTGTAACTCATATTTTTCCGTTAGTTCGTCGTACATTTTAAGTTGTCACATTTAATTTTTAAAAAGATGTTAGGCCGTACCCAAAAATATAACGTAATAAGGCGTTTAAGCCTCCAAAAATTAATACACTGTGCAACTTTTCTTCAATCGATTCATTGGCTAGCCAACTACAGTTATATTTACCCTGTAGTTGCCGACTGATGTTGCCTCGGCGGGAAAATAATTACAGTCTTAACCAGTTCTGCACTGAGATCAGTGATATTTTGACAGTCATGAATTTTCGATATTTACCTGGTTGATCGCAGTATCTTCCATAATACCCAGTCCTGTTGCAGTCGCACTCCGCCCGAACAACAAGATCAACACATCGGCCGCCATTTTTGCACTTGTTCATCTCACGACTGGAGCAAGCCTCGCCGCTGCAGTTACCTGACACTCCTGGCGATCGCAATAGCTTAGCATTCTCAAAAGTCTCACTTCCGCTCCTGTGTCTTACAAGAGCAACACATCCCTGGAACCAGCTGAAAAAAAGCAATGCAGTAATGAATTGTTCGTGCCGCTGGTTATAATTCGATGAAAAACGACAAGAAACCCAGAGAGACGAGAGGGTCGACAGAATTTACAAGTATTATAAATGCGCAAGCTCTTTGTTCGTTTGTTCGTCTTTTGGACTTTTCAGGATGCCAATTCTAAAGCATGTGACTCACCAGCTACACAGAGTCCGGTTGAACGGTTTATACGAGCCTGAAGGTTGAAGGATCTTGCTGTTCGTGTAAAATGTACGTAACTGCGCAATAAAATTTTCTTTTTTTTATCCCAATGTTTTCACACCTCGAAAGCGAGGATTGGCTATGTCCTGTAAGCCACCGAATCGAAGACTGGCGAAGAAAGACGTGAAATCATTTTTATGTCATGCTTACGTCTGCTGCAAGCTCAAAAGTCCTGTAGCCATAAATAAACAGTTTCCTCCAAAATACTTGAAAAACAGTAGCATTTGAGTGAGTTTTGAATATCAGTTATCGAGTTTCTGTTTAAAAATTTGCAATAGATGCAAAATTTGGACCGATTTTCTGGAGAACTCTTTAACCGCAGAGTACAGTCAAATCTCTGCTAGGATAACTGTTTACATTTTGCTTAATAGCGTCCACGTTTTCCTGAAGAGTTATTGTTCTGTATGAAGTTTTATGAGTTTTTTAAGTGCTTGTTAAAGTAATACGAGGTGTGCAATGTACATTAAAACCACACAGTCAGTCAGCACCACTGGCGGCTAATAAGTTCATATGTTCTTTGTGTTGATTATGCCTCCTTCAACTGTTTAGTATTCACAGGTGACATTTCTGTAACTTCATATGAGAGTAAAACGCTCATGACAACGAAAGAACTTTCGCCGGCATGCACATATTCGCCGATGCAGAAGTGTTGGCCAATGATGTGGGGATTCGGCAATGATGTGACCATTGCCTAACTACCACAGCGGCATTTAAGTGATGTTTAAGTATATGTATCTTAGGCAGGCGCTTTCTAGCGTTTAAAGAGCTACTATTTCCACTATATTAGAAAAACCGTTTGCTTCCTCTTGCCTGAAGTTAAAAGTTTTTTTTTTTTTACAAACCAGTGAGACGTTACAAGAGGCACCATCCGTTTGATCAAAAATTAGCAAAAGTGCAAGGGAGGTAATCATGGGGAATTTCGTTCTTGAATTTTTAGGCAACTTCGTGAAACGTACTTCTTACACTTTCTAAATTCTTTCGTCATCACCAGTCCAGCGAAGCGAAGACTGACGTTTACTAATTAGCCGGAAACTGGGATTAGCTGGATTGCACCTGCAGCCATAGTCGGAGCTTATTCATACCCAGAACACTAAATATTGAAAGGATATGAAATTAAATCATGACAAAATGAGTACGTTCAACAAAGAAACTTACGTAATTCTGAAGCCTTAGAGCGCCGGTAATAGTTGAAAGGAGAGATATCGTGTAAGTTAATTCTATTGTCGTTTGAGAAAGAACTCTAAAAAGTCAGAGTATCAGAAAGTGACTTTCTTTCTCACCTGCTTCCATGTACTACGTCATAAAACAGACTTAAAGCAGACCATTTCTTATCTGTTGAGTGTCCCTGAGAATCAAGCAGAGGAATTCCACCCACAAATAAGGAACTTTTTGCTTTCCCATTCGAAGATAGCTCTGGGACTGTGTCGCAAATTACTTTCTTCACAAAATGGTCATCTACAATAAGAGATAGTTTATTTCTTTCTCTTTTTATAATAAGCTCGTGCCATGAAGCATTGGCAAAGTTTCCGTTCACATCAACTTCGCTCGGTGTACAACGTTTGCCAATGAGATGTAGGTGGACTTTGCCTTTTACCAGGGATATTTTAATGAACTCTCTCCGACCTCCATCGTCTTGGTACAGAAGTAACGCAGTTTTAGATGACTGGTGAGTTTTAAAGTAGAGTTGTAGTTCGCTTGAGCCGGGCATGGGCCAACCCTGGAACTCCGCATACGATTCTTTCGACGAGTTGTGAAATCGCAAACCAGCGCTTGCATCAACGTGTGCAGCTAAAAACAGAAACAGTGAAAGCAAGTCTAAAATATGTGACATACCAAAGGCTTGAAAACACACTACACTGTAGCGGCAGTAGGCTAGCACTGTCCACAATGAACAAAAATCAGCTAAACAAGCATTTACTCTTGTTTGAACAGTGAGCAGTGTTTTACTCAATAACTGTAAATGATTTAAGAGAAGCAAAAGCTGTCTTATGGCTGATTAAAAACCGCGGTTTGCCTCACTGTGGATTGATATCTGTGAAATGAAGCCGTGTGAATGGCTAAGTGCCTCTTTTCACGTTTTTACTAAGATACTACTCCCAAGACTTTCGTATGCAAATATAGAACACATGAATTTAGTATGACTGGAGATGGCAAACCAAAATCACTGCTTGGTGTGATTTCCCTGTACGCTGAGAACCTCGACGCTCGCTGGATCTCTGAAGAGACTTCTTGTTTTGCTTCTCCACAACTTTACAAGGTAAGCATCCGTTCATTTTTCGTAACTTAGAATGATTTGCCTTATTTCACTAATCTAAAATTAACTGCATGCATCATGATGCCGTTCACAGCAAGCCGAAGACAGCGCTATCGCCTACTAGTACGCAAGATATTCAATGCATCAGGGAGTCGTCTTTTTAATTTTACTGCTATAATATATATGTTTTGATGAGAATTCAAGATTCCAGCAGTTTACAATCGTTTTTGATCATTCATCACTGAGACTCATTAGTCACTGTCCGCTGACATAATTTTAGCTTTTTTAAAAGGTCTAGTATGAATTTGCGAAGCTTGCAGTTCAAGCTTTGATTAATACCTAGTCTAGAACTTATAATCCTTTCTCTACCTAATTATGCCTTGTAGTGTGGCTAGAGCCTTTTGAAGTTTTCGTCGAACCTTCCAATCAGTTCGAACCTTCCAATCAGTTCAACCCCGCATTCCTTGCAGAGCCTACGGAACATTCCTTTGCGGGTGGAGTTGGTGATTTCATAATTGTGCAATGCATTGGCCTCCTTAACTTTTTGTCTTGAGGCAATTACCGTTTTTGTCGACTTGGTAGTGAAAAGGCTCAAATGCTCTTTTTCCCTCACTTATGCAGTACTATAGAATAACGGAGGAATTTATCTCACTTTCTGAGCAGTTCGGCCCGGTGTAACCGGTTCCTTTACAGTTGCACTCTCTCCTGACTATTTTGTTCAAGCATTTTCCTGCGTTGTAACATTTCCCGCGGTATCTTGAATCACGACACGCGTTACTGCAACCTGGGACAGTTCGTTCGCTTTTTACCAGCCGTGCTCGGCGATACTTCTTTCCTCCAATGGAGTACCTTGGAGGTTTCATACAACCTTCAAAACTGTAGTATAAAAGGATTAAAAGCAATGGTCGTGATCAAATGAACCGGCCTCTGTAATTTATGCCAACTAAGCAATGTCACTTCTTTTTTGTTGGCTTCCTACATGCATAAGTGTGTTTAAGGTCTGACCTGTGTGGCATCTAACTGTCGCTTCTCCATGACTTTCTGTTATAGAAGGTACTACAGGAATTACAATATACTTCTATCACTGACAACCGCTCCTCCTTCTCATATTACTTCTTATATTACCACTTCAACAATTAAAAATAATCTTAACCATGAATATACCTCAGACAACATAGACTCATTGAACTGCTATAACCATTC
This sequence comes from Ricordea florida, assembly GCA_949710005.1. Lineage (NCBI taxonomy): Eukaryota > Metazoa > Cnidaria > Anthozoa > Corallimorpharia > Ricordeidae > Ricordea > Ricordea florida. The sequence continues at coordinate 14,477,648 of OX453277.1, forward strand.
TTGGTTCCATCCGGCCACTGGCTGGTACCAGTAATACCACTCACATTAGCACAGCTAAATACAACAAATCTACGGGCTCTTCTAGTTCTATTATCTAGTATTTTCATCCAAATCTGCAAACGTTGACCATATAAGAGCCACTTCAGTGTTACATTCAGCCATATATTACTAGCAAAACCCGCTCCGATACAGTGCTCTGCTTTTAGTATGTTTCTTGACAAACGTCATGGCTGAGAATCGTTAAGGCCGGTTAGCCCAACACTTACGAGATTTTCAGAGGTACACGGTACTTGGACAGCGGCTACAGTAGTGTCTGTAGGTGTCACCAAGGTGCTTAATGCGGTTTCGCTAAAGACTCAATTGCAAGCTAAGATGGTCACACATAATATATCGTCTTGTTAGATTTATTTTTATTAGAAGGGAATTATATCATTTTCCAAGCATTTTCTGTATAAACTGTTATAAGTGAATCTGTTAGCCTTAATTAACTTACCCGCCCTGTCTTATAGAACTCCACAACGAATCACGAAACGTCCATTTTATATGACGCCATTCTTCAGTCGGAAAACTGCTGACGAACAAATGGCTCGTTTTCTTGAAGCCGGAGTGTCCAATGCCTTTGCAGTAGATGTGGCTACGAGGGAGATTGTCTATGGCAAGTACTACTGATTCCAGGCCTCGTCGCAAGGTAAGTTTGTGCCACTTGAGGTCCGTAAAAGTTTCGTTTAAAAATTTCTGTTTTCTCTGACAGCTGCCAATGTTGAGCCGCAGTCGAACTTGACCGTTCACCAGGAACACATCCACGAACTCCTTGACCCCACCGTCGTCCATGTAAAACAGCATTCCCTGCTTCTTTGCTGTCTTGAAGCGAAGCTGGATCGTCGAGTTGTTGGTGAAATCGAGTGATGCGTACACGGAGTACGCGAAGTTGCCATATTTCAGAGTACTGTTCGATCGGCGTCGCAAGCCATGGATTTGGTGGCAGATGGCAATCACAAAACAAATCTCCACAGCTAACCAGCTTTTCAACATGTTAAACTAGGAGACGAATTTGCCAGCAAAAAGTGGAACAGACCTCAGTGACATAGCATGTTACTTCCTTAACGAAAGTCAAGGAAATATATGTTTCTTAATGGTCTTCCGCACAACCTTCAACAGCTATCAGGCTTATGACTGAGTTTTGTTGACGGAGAGCAGAAAAGCCTGCAAACAGGCGTTTACAGAGTTGCCGAGAGCTGATAAGATTATGGTTGAAAATCGATTTGTTATTCAAATGACGGAATGATGTCGTTTCACCTTAGCGATGAGCAGACTCATTTGGCCAGCGGGGTTGTCCCGAGTCATTATAAGTGAATTTTTCTTAAGTGGGAAATAATGATAAACAGTGGAAGAAGTAGAAAAACCATGTGAATCCAATTTAGTGAAAAAAGCACGGAGAAGATAAAGACATTCAGCAAATCTTCGCTTTTTGTTTATTGTCTGGTAGATAATTACAAAATCCCCATTTTTAACGAAGTAAAAAACAGAGCTCATTATTGAATTTGTATGGCCCTTAAATCATCAATTTTACATTCCACGCGTATTTTTCATGGCAGTCTGACAATTTAAATGCTGTTCTTTTGACCCACGGACAAGGGGCTATGATACGCGATGACTGGTTTAATGACTGATGACTCTGGCGTCTTAACTTGCAAATCGCTGGCAAAGAAATTGCATTCGCCTGTTACTCAGATATCTTTCAGCTTAACCCATGTCATTTCAAAACATTCACAGGTACACAGAAAGAAGCAATTCTCTACTACAGTTTTGGCAATAACTTGTCACAACCCGTTGAATCTTTTATAATGCTCAGGTTAAATCACCATTTTACTGCAACAGTTGATTCTGTGACGACCTGTGACGGTCAAATCTTCGTTCATTTCCTACTTCGACAATACAATTTCACATAATTAATCTAATGTTGTACCTGAATATCCCGCCATAACCTCTCTTGAGATCTGTATAAAATTCCTATATTGCCATACCGCATGTTCAGTCTCACTTCTCCAAAATGTCTTCCTTTCAAACAAAACAAGAATCAACTTGTTTAATTTGTTACTGTTTCGCCACGTAATCCACAACATACCTTTACGTTATGACAATAATAAATATATTTAACACGCGCTTATTTTTCAGTTTCTTTAGTACTGCCCAAATGCTGCTGCTCTGAATCCTTCTTAGCCGCCAAGATGATATCAATGACCCAGTTCTAGTTACTTCCCTTTTTTTGTACAGTAAATCAAAAAGTTGATTTCAGGATCACTGGCGTCGCGCAACAATTGCGGGAAAATGGCTGACAGAAAGGTTAAGTGAGAAAGAACTGTTGAAGATCGACGAGGCTAAGGGTACATAGTGCGAATGCTCAGCCGGGAAGGCAGGAAACAGAGTCTCTTGAACTTTGAATCAGGAAAGGAAAGAACAGAAGTTCTACAATGAAAGAGGAATTGAAATAAGTTTGGCGACAATCCTGCACTAAAGTGGCACGCGGGTTAATCGCGAGCTATACGCTTTGAATCGCTGAAGTACTGAATAACACCAAGAGAAAATGAGGTTACACTGAGCGGTATTAAGGGAAGGTACGTTTTTTATTGGCGGGGGTGGGGGGGGGGGGGATTTTAGAACTTTTTTGGTGAAAAAAGCCATGGGCCTCCCACTTCCTGGAATAGATTTAAAATGCATGACATTTCAGAAATACCCAAACAAAAACATCTGACCACCCCCCCCCTACCTATCCAAGACAAAAATAACCGGAAGTGAAAATAACAAACTCGAAGTGTTACTCATATAACCGCGTTCATCTGGGCACAAAGTAGTTTCTTGCGTGGTGTGTGATTGTACGGTGAAACCTTGAAAATGAGTAAAGATGTACAAGGAATAGAAAGAGAGAAATGTGCCTGTGGTGAATGCGAGGATTTCATGAGGTCAGATGGAGCAACTTGTCTCTATTGTGGCTGTTTGCCGACTCGCCATTCTAAAAATGATGCACGCTTCTCCTCTGACTCTGTTGGTGGCACATCGGCTGCGGGAACAAGTAAAAGCGCAAGTCCAGAGAAGTAGAAAGATGAAGACTAAAGGGCGAATATACTGAATTCTCAAATAGTATTCTGCTAAAATTCTACCTGTCCTTAAAATGTACTGAGGACTCTCCCCTCCGAAGCCGAAGCCCACCCGCCACCCCCCACCCCCGCAATAAAAAACGTACCTTCCCTGAGAACCCAAACAGTGTGCTTTCATGTGATAGACTCATAGGCCTTTTTGCTTTGGGTCTATAGTATTTACGAGGACTGTATTCTGCTAATGATCAAGGATGTATGTTTTATGTAACTTTTTGGCAGATATATTTAAGGTTTTGAATCTCCAGTTCAAGACATAATCTGAAGTGACCCTTAAACACCAAAGAAAAACTAAACATCCTCGAATAGAGATTGCATGCTAGCAACTGTTCCTAGGGACCCCATTCCTAGAAAGACTCTTTAAACCAAGTCCTACCACTTCAACTAATCAATCATTGGACCTTGCGGGTTCTCAACACTTATTCCTGCATCTCTCAAATTGGCCTCTTTCACTCCTTCCGCTCATTAACTTTACTGGATGGAAGATGCAGGAAGAAAACAGCTTCTATCACCTCGGCACCAAAAACACTTGTGCAGTGTTCTTTGCTTTAGCTTGAAGACTTACCGATTCAGTTAGAATTATTATTGTAACAGTTAGCTCCTTTATAAGACTGTTCTTCGATGGATTGTATCTTGACATTTCTTCCGCAGATTGCATTTTTTGTAATGGGCTAAAGTAACAGAATCCACTTCTGCGGCATTCCCTACTACGTTATTATATAACGCTTATTATCCATTTTTTTAAACAGATGTTTTTTTAGTATTATTTATCGTTAGTAGTTATTCTTCATCTTATATTATTTCATATAATTCATATCCATTGTAGATAAGGCATGGTTGATGCGTTACGTAACAAAGACTATTACTTAACAATGACAAGACATCATCCATGCGGTAAGTGGATGTTGCATGACACGCCCTTAAATCCTGTTATACTTAACTACTGTATATGTTACAATACATGTATATTGGTCTCAGGTTATTTTTCTTAAGTCAACAGTAAAATATTTCCTTTCAACTTATCTTGTACACTTTCCACGAAACTTCAAAAAGTGGATAGTTAGATTAAAAGTTCACAGAAGATGCTTTTATTTACTAAACGTATTCCGTTGGAACTTGGCAAGTTCGCTAATTTTCGGTAGGTACGTGGTGTAAGCATCGTGTATGGCTATGGAGAGCAATGTATGCCATATATTCACTAACGGGGAACCACTATATGATGCTTACACCACGTACCTACCTAATTTTCCGGCCTGGCCGCTGTTTTGGGAGCAAAAGGGCTTCTGACTAACTGCAAGTCTTTTCTCACAAACTCGCAAGACATCACTCAGTACCGGTATTAGCATATCTGTTTCGCTCAAAGACGTTAGCTGCTTCCATATCCGTTTCCCTGTCCCTCTGAACTGGCAGCGGTACAGAAAGGTTCATAAGCTAAACGATAATCCATTACTCGAGGTGACTCAAAAAACTGTTGAACACAGCAGCAGCAAACGGGATATACAGGAAAAAGGGACAACCTGTCACATGAAATGCTGTACCCCCACTCTTCTTTGCTTGCGCAGTGATATCACTTTCCAAACTGCCACCAAACGAGTTAGAGAGACTCGATCGACTCGGACTGGTCGTGACCGAGCTAAGCCAAAGAGACAGGGTACGAGTTAGATGAATCGGGTTTCTTGAGGGTGAGTTGAGCAAACCAGGAGTTGCGGCTCTCGTAGCTTTTTCTTTGCTTTGCCACTGATTTTTTATAAGGGCACTGCTAAACGTCGAATTCGGAAGAGCTGGGTGAACCGTTGTGTTTGGGACAACTGACGCCCGTACGGGAACATTGATTGGAAATGATGGCATCATGAGCGAAACTTTGCTGGTGAATTCTGTTGAAAAATCAACTGAACTATGAATAATAGAAGACTTCTGAACTGAGTGAGAGAAAACAGTTCCAACAGGAAGCAATTCTATCAGACAGTCACTACTCTTTGTACCGAGACATCCACATTTTTCAGTGATGGGTTCAAATGAATTGAAGCATCTCTTGCCTTTTGCTGGACACTGGAACGGACACTTGGTTCCAGTACCCGAGCTGCTGCGTAATAGCAGTGGTTTGAGACCCTCTCCACTCAAGTTGTACGCTACTTGTGCGATGCAGCCCTGGAATCTGCTTAATTAAAAAAAATGGACACTTCCATTAAATGTTAATAAAACGCGAACAAATTATGTGCTAAAATTCTATTCTTCCGCCGGAAAAGATTAAACCGCGCCGCGAGTTATTAAAATTTATGATCATGTACTTTTTATAAGTCAAGAAAACGTTTTTCAAATTATCGTCAAGAATTTTAATACAAGATATAAGAATTTGGTGCATACAGTCCAGTTCCTTTTTTGTTCTAGCTGGTCGAACTTCATTGCTCTTTACAAATTAAGAAGAGTGCTTTTACTCTCGAGAATTCTCATTAATGGTGCATATATACTAAGCTTTCATTGACTCTTGCGAACCAACCCATTGATAAATGTGCAAAATATGAAGCCACTTTCACTCACCCTGATTCAAAGTAGTAAATACTTGGATTTGCCAAAGAGTTCAGTTGTAAGTTTAGTGGAATGCCTCCAACATACAACACTTTCCAGTCATCCGCGGAGGAAATGTGTCCACAATGAAGACTCTCGGAAACACATCCGTCAAGCTTCAGCGTGATCTTGACGTACTCTCTGATCAAGCGAACCTGATGCCATTGCGAGTCTGAAAAGTTTCCTTGTACTGTCAGCTGTTCTTGAACGCAGCCTCCCAAAGTAACGCGCAAACGGAGATTTCCATTCACCAAAGACAAATCGAGGTTCTTGTAGGTTCCATCGTCTTGATACGCTAGAAAAGCTTCAGATCTGTTACTAATAAAAAGGAAAGAGAACGTCCCTGAGCCGCGCCACGCCTCGTACACAGCATACGCTTGCCTGTTGTACGACAGTAAAACCGCGCTGCTAGAGTTCTCAGGACTCTTCGCTTCCGCTTGACGTGCGGAACACCAAAACAATAAAATTACACTGAGAGTTGTACTCATGGCGAGTAGTTCAATCAAACAGGAAAGCCTGGCACGTGCTTTGTGAATCGCGTTGTAAACTAGAACTCCTGACCTACAGCAGGACTAGAACGCGTATCAACCCTGCAATCTCACAAATAAAAAAAGATTCGTTCTGAAAAAGATAAGATTCATGTTTACTGGATTGTTGATATCCCCTGACACTAGAGCCGTGACGTTTAAACGCTGACGCGTTGCATCCTTCAAGATTTGAACGCGTTTATCTCACTGATTCTTTGGCTTTCTTCCCTGAAAACACTAATAAACCGTTTTTGCATGGAAGGTTCTTTATATTTCTTTTAACAGAGAACGCTATGGCCAGGCCAAAAGAATATGTTGGCTGCTGTGCTCAATGCAAGTCTTACATTATATATATATCGGTTTATTCAAGAATTGATGGCTTTTTGCGGTCAATAGAAGGAAAATTATCGGAACGGACAAATGTTTTTGTTCCTTAAAAACTGGACATTATATGATTTTTGAATTTTGTCAATACTCTGACATTGTACTAGGTCCCCACCAGTGTGTTACCTGCAGACAACGTAAAGATGAACAGTTGTTTTATGATTTTCACGCACCTGTCCTATGTAATGAAATGTTATTCCTTCAGCAAAACCGCTATCCAGGATAAAACATATGAACGATTAGTTCCATTATATTTCCTCATTTGTGCTTGGCTTTGCGATGTATGTCATTTACTTGTCAATTTTTTTTTTCAATTTTTAAATTAATCAGGGAACTTTATTTAATTCTACGTTTCGTGATGCAGTTGTCTCCAGCAATGAAAGCGGTCAAAGCGACGTAATAGCTCAGTTGGGAATGGAGTAATGGTTTCCAATTTCAGTAACCTATAATTATTATTTTGCATATTTTCATAATTTTTAACCTTTATGAAGTAGATTTCTTTACAAATTGTACGAAGCAGAAAATACGTTCCGTGATAGCGGAAAAGTAACTCATTCCTTTCGCGTAAGTAAACAAAATATGACCAACATTCCCTTGTTCAGTGAGTAGATTTTTTTTTGGCAAATTACCACTTTTTTTAAAAATAGGTACGCAATGCGTACGTAGTCGGACATGCAATAATTGCACGAGGTAGATTAGTACATTGATATAGTTTTCAATGTAAACCAGGGTATCAATCAAAGGCATCCTGTGGTGGGCTCGTGGAGTAAGGTGTTGGGTCAGGGCTCTGATAATGCGAATTAGTATCACCCAACTAGTGGACTAATGCAAATGCCGCAATCTGATTGGCTACGTTACTAGAGGTCTATTAGTAATAGTCCTCGAGTAGCGAAATTCGTGGCGCTTTCTTTTGTTTTATTCCCAAATAAATCTTTCTTCAACTTGCATTTGCTAACTTTATTATTGCTTTTTCTGTCCGACTAGTTGGATGATACTAAAACAATTAGACCGTTCGCCCTCAAGGGCTACAGGTCAATAGCCCATTCGGCTTCGCCTCATGGGCTATTGACCCGTAGCCCTTGCAAGCTACAGGTCTAATTGTTAATTAGCAGGATAATAGAGTGGTTTCAAATTCCGTGGAATACATTTTGGTGTATTACGATTTCATTCTTTTTTTCTATTTTGTGTTATCTTGACTATTGTTCGTTGATTGATACACTTTGTCCAATGGGAGTATTGAAAGCACTCTACGAGACGAGTACTTTATTGAAGGGTGACTGTAATACGAACTGAAACGGTTTGTTAACAATAACTGTACAGGTACATTTCTCCGTAATTGCAACTGTACTGCACAATTTAATGCCAGTGCTTACATACTATCAACGGAAACAGGGCAGAATAAAGTGTTTGTCTCTTGATCGTGGTTGATCCTCTCTTTTACTTGTTTGAAATACAACAGCACTGCATATTTTAACTTCACTGTTCACATACTATCAATGGAACTGCAACGGGAAAGATCAAAGTTTGTTTGTCCTTTAAATGCGATTGATCTTCTTTTTACTTGTTTTAAATACAACAGCAGTGTACATTTCAATTTTTCTGTTGATACACTATCAATAAGAACTGTAACAGGAAATATCGAAATTTGTTGTTTGTCCTTTAAATGTGATTGATCCTCTTTTGACCTGCTTTAAACACAACAGCAGTATACAATTTAATTCCAGTGGTGATACACTATCACTGTGAGCTGTAACAGAAAAGATTGAAGTTTGTTTTTTCTTTGACTGTGCTTGTTGATCGTTGTTTTTACTTGTCTTTCTTGGGTTTCAGTAGTTTGTCCTTTGTGTGCTTGGTGGTGTTTCTGTCGTTTTGTCTTGGTGTATTTTGCTTCCTTATTTTTCCTGGTTGAGACTCTTCTGACTGTTCTTGGTTGCTGGAATTGGGAAGGGATTTCAGTAGTTCTTCATCTGTTACCTCTTCCTGAGAGTGCAGTTTCATGTTGGCTACAAGCCTTTGGTTAAGCGAAAGTTGAAAGTCTACAATCTCCATGAGCAGCATTTTTTCGACGAGGGCGTCAGTGTCTTGTTTATATCTGTAAAAATCTTCGCATAGGAATGTGCTAATTACTTTTCTCTAAGTGGAAATTTATGTTCATTTCACACTAACATTGCTTTAACAGCATTGCCCTGTTGCAGCTTTGACAGTATATAACCTGTGATCCTGCCGTGTTGAAAGAAATTTTTTTGAACAATCGTTATTGTTGCAAACTGGATATGCATTTATGGCTACATTCATTATGCTTGGGCAGTACAGCCAGTGGGTATGGTCTTTGGTTATGTTGCCCTGAGACAAGTCTTGTGGCTCAGAGCTTAAAATCTGTGTGCTCTTGGTTGTAGAGAGACACTTGCCATAATAATATCTCAGTTTAGTTTCTGTTATGGTGTAAAATTTATGCTCTTCCAGTTGCTTAATATGATCTTCCCATACAGACAATTCGATCGTGCCAGTGCTATCGCAGAGAAGAGCACTTCTTACCACAGCTCCATTTTTTTCTGTAGTAATTTCAGGCCCGCTCCATTTAATCATTCCAGTTACTGTAAAGATACCAGATGTCAGGTTCGTTTGTTGGTGGAGAAAAGGTAAAGCCAACATTATGTGGAGGTGCATCGAGGACTGCACTGCTGTAATTGAAGAAAAGAGTTCCAGTGCTTGAAACTTGCAAGTGCTTTACTATAATTGGTTTTTGTGCAGCCATGGCATCAACAAACAGTTGCCGTTTTGAAAACTCGTGTGTCTTCACCATTACTCTGAATACTGTTTTTGTTCTTTTGCTACTTGAAAATGGATATCAAAGTATGCGTTGGATGACTGAGTACTCTTCTGTATTTCAGTACAGAGTTGCACATATCCTGTCAAATCTGAAAGACAAAACATAATTCCTCGCGAAGCGAGGTTACTAATCGTGTCGCTTCCGGTCAGACCACGTGGCTCGCAAGCCCGAGTAAATCGAGCCGAGAGTTTTTATATATGTATATATATATATATATATATATATATATGTATATATATATATATATGTATATATATATATATGTATATAGGCAATTGTGGAAAACGAGGACGGACAACTTCGAGCGAAAAAAAAAAAATATATATATATATACAGTAAAAAATCTAAAAAAAGTTTAAAAATTTAATAAAAATAGACGTTTCGGTCAATGACCTTCATCAGTTGCAGTGCAAGTGAATAAGAAATTACAATGTCCTTAAATAGGTTTTCAGTATAAAAGATGACATAATATAACAAAGATGATTACATAACAGGGCGTGGTAACACATGAAAATGAAAAAATTAACCAATGATAAACAATCGGTGATTACTAAGCGAGAAACTATGACAATGCGATACAAAACTCAAGAAACGCAAACCAAATATGAATAAATAATCGGATATAATACAAAAAGATTAATGTTAAAAAACTATAACATGATTCGTCAAGTCAGCCAAAAGTGTGAAGGGACCCGCATGTAAAATATTCACAGTATTCATAGAAGGCCATCCTAGGAAAAACTTGTAATAAAAACCCCAAACAAAGCCCTTGAAGCTATGCCGCGGCAAGGCACAACAGGCGCCCTGAACAGGGCCCTTAAACAACAATAATGTAATAAATTCCCCGATGGGGGCCCCTGAGAAAACCTTGCACTAACAAAGCTAACAAGATCCAAGGTCAGGGCCTTTGAACACCTGAACTAAGATAACCGCGAAATTAGCAAGTTATTTTTACGCTAGTTGTAGTTTATTCTTTTTTTCGAGTGGAATTCCTGACGTTTATTCAAGCCAAAAGGTGCCAGAGAGAACAACTGTGCGCTCCAATATGCCTCTTTAATGATTAAAAGCTTTTCGATGTTACTTGTATTGTTTGCATTTATCTGCACTTGATCAATACACTGGAAAGAAAAATCGTTTAAGTCGTGCGGTGTTCTGTTGAAATGAACCGCTACCTCACAAGTCTTTTTCTTGGTCAGCATGGCAGACTTGTGGTTGCGAAATCTAACTCTAAAATCTGTTGTTGTAGAACCAATGTATTGTAAGTTACATTTCTTACACGAAGCCAAATAAATGACATTTTTTGAATCACAAGAAAGTTTCGATCGTATCTTATAGCTCTTGCCTGTTTGAAAACTTTGGAAAGAATTTGATTCGACAAAGTAATTGCAACAGAGATCACATCTTGTTCTTTTGCATTTAAAGCAACCCCTAACCTCAATAGCCTCTTCAACTTCAATGTTAGAGCCATAACGAGATGGCGCTAACAATTCCTTGAGGTTTTTAGATCTTCGAAAAGAGGCTATGATGGAATTTGGCGGGAAAAATTCTTTTAATTTGGGGTTGGATTCCAAAATACCTAGGTGTTTTCTGATGATGCGACCAACATCAGGTAAATTTGGATTAAATGTTGTTACAAATGGAAACAATTTCTTCTTAGCTTTGGCACGAGTTCTAAGTAAGTCAGTTCTAGATGTAGTTAAGGCTTTAGAAAATTGATCTTCCACTAGTTTTGTGGGATAACCCTGATTGACTAGATAACCCTTGTATTCAGTTGTTCTCTCGGCAAGAAATACTTGTTCAGAGCAGTTTCTCTGTAACCTAGTTGCTACGCCATAAGGGATAGCCTTGAAAACGTGTTTGGGGTGAGCACTTGATGGTGGAAGATACAAGTGGCTATCAGTTGGCTTTGAATAAACGTCTGTCTGAATGAAACCCCCGATGAGATGTAGAGTTAAATCTAGCACGTGAAGCTCGCTTTCAGAAAAAACTAATTCAAATTGAATGGTAGGATATAGAGAATTTATAAAGTCAGTAAACTCATGCAGTGCAGGGAGGCCTTGTTGCCAGAGATCAAAAACATCGTCACGGTATCGCCACCATAAGGCCGGCTTTATGGGGCCAGAAAATTTAGCTTGATAATCTATTTCCCCCATGGCAAGATCCGCGTAACTACAGGCGTTCTTTGGGCCCATGGCTGTGCCATGAATTTGTAGGAAAAAGTTTTCCTTAAAAACCGAGTGATTGCTCTTCAAACAAATTTCTACTGCTTCTAAAATGCAATTAGTGGATGGAAGCTGGTTTTCTCTAGCATTCAGTGCCTTCTTGACTGCAGTAAGACCGAGTTGATTATCTATGTTGGGGAACATTGACACAACATCCCAAGAAACTAAAAGGGTGCCTTCGGGGAAAGGGCCACTCCTATTAAGATCCTCAATTCTGTTAAGTAAATCGGTCGTATCCTTGATGAAAGATGGCAACTTACGAGCCAACGGTTGCAAGTAAAATTCACTGAAGGCTGAAAGATTTTCTATAGCCGTACCACAACACGATGTGATAAGCCTGAGTGGGTTCCCTGCTTTGTGGGTTTTAATATTACCGAAGGCGACCCCTGGTTTGGCTTTTTTGTTAATTATCCAATTAGCTAATTGGTCTGAAATTTCACCTTTTCTGACCCATTTGTTGCACCAACTCTCAACTACAGCTAAATGCCTATATGTAGGATCTTCCTGTAAGGATTTATAATGGAGCTGGTTATGAAGCTGGCCAAACATTTTATCTTCGTATTCCCCTTTATCAATTAAGACGAAACGAGAACCCTTATCTTGTATACGAATTACTACATCAGAATTTCTAAATTGCTTTAACGCTACCCGTTCCCCTTTGGTTAAATTATCTCTAGCTGATTTAATGTTACGAGGGTTTATCAAATCACGCCTAACGCTAGCTAGAAAAAGTTCAAGTTCTGGATACCTTGATGGCGGTGGCTTCCATTTCTTTTCCTTTGGAACTTGAGGAAGGTGACTAGGTGGTTCTTGGCTATCCTCAGGATTGCCTTCAATGAAAAATACTGCTGTCCGCAAGCGGGCTTCAAAAGCTTCCAAATCATCATATACACGCTGCCAATCAACATCTTTTGGCATGGGGCAGAAAGATGGTCCTTTCTTGAGTAGATTGGTTTGGTCATGATTGATGGACTGGCTTGAAAGGTTGATGGGATCCAACTGATGTGAATCGTTAGCAGTCGTTGTAACAGGCCTCCTGCGCTTTCCACGAAAAAGTTTTCGTTTCCTCAGTAGCCTGTGTAACCCGTGGAAACGACGGTTTTGTGTGGCAGTTATAGTGGGTGGATCTATGGTGTTACTGGATGAAAGTAATTCCTGATCTAACGGAATTGTTTTTAACAACTTTCTTTGCTCGCGTTCTTTCAAAATGCGAAGTAGGTTGAAATTTTCCGTTTTCAGACCATTCCAGATATAGTTCGCAGAGCCAGAATTAATGGATGAAAAGATTTGTTCCCTACAGGATTGGAGCTCTCGTTGTAGACAATCGACTTTGTTCCGCGAGGCTAGTAAGACAGCAACGCAAAGTTCCCTTGACGTTCGTTGGAGTGAAAGCTTACAAAGCTTCACGAGGTCAACATCATCGACGTTGAGTGCCAAATTAAAATTCAAACTAAAACCAGCCGGGATGACATTGTTATCCAAGCAGTTCGTAAGAAAAGTACAATGGTGTTGGTATCTGGACAGTTTGTCCCAGACACGTGCTGCTTGTGCTACCGTGGAATTAAGTAATGGCATCTCTGGATCAACTTGGGCAGATGATTCACAGGCGGACGAAAGCTGGATACAAGGTATTAATAAAAAGTTATGATGCTTCGAGCCAACAGGGATGCCACACGCCAGAAGGATCCAAAAGGATTCGTAGTCCAAACCTCGAGTAATGAAATTTGTAGGCAATTGTGGAAAACGAGGACGGACAACTTCGAGCGAAAAAAAAAAAAAATATATATATATACAGTAAAAAATCTAAAAAAAGTTTAAAAATTTAATAAAAATAGACGTTTCGGTCAATGACCTTCATCAGTTGCAGTGCAAGTGAATAAGAAATTACAATGTCCTTAAATAGGTTTTCAGTATAAAAGATGACATAATATAACAAAGATGATTACATAACAGGGCGTGGTAACACATGAAAATGAAAAAATTAACCAATGATAAACAATCGGTGATTACTAAGCGAGAAACTATGACAATGCGATACAAAACTCAAGAAACGCAAACCAAATATGAATAAATAATCGGATATAATACAAAAAGATTAATGTTAAAAAACTATAACATGATTCGTCAAGTCAGCCAAAAGTGTGAAGGGACCCGCATGTAAAATATTCACAGTATTCATAGAAGGCCATCCTAGGAAAAACTTGTAATAAAAACCCCAAACAAAGCCCTTGAAGCTATGCCGCGGCAAGGCACAACAGGCGCCCTGAACAGGGCCCTTAAACAACAATAATGTAATAAATTCCCCGATGGGGGCCCCTGAGAAAACCTTGCACTAACAAAGCTAACAAGATCCAAGGTCAGGGCCTTTGAACACCTGAACTAAGATAACCGCGAAATTAGCAAGTTATTTTTACGCTAGTTGTAGTTTATTCTTTTTTTCGAGTGGAATTCCTGACGTTTATTCAAGCCAAAAGGTGCCAGAGAGAACAACTGTGCGCTCCAATATGCCTCTTTAGTGATTAAAAGCTTTTCGATGTTACTTGTATTGTTTGCATTTATCTGCACTTGATCAATACACTGGAAAGAAAAATCGTTTAAGTCGTGCGGTGTTCTGTTGAAATGAACCGCTACCTCACAAGTCTTTTTCTTGGTCAGCATGGCAGACTTGTGGTTGCGAAATCTAACTCTAAAATCTGTTGTTGTAGAACCAATGTATTGTAAGTTACATTTCTTACACGAAGCCAAATAAATGACATTTTTTGAATCACAAGAAAGTTTCGATCGTATCTTATAGCTCTTGCCTGTTTGAAAACTTTGGAAAGAATTTGATTCGACAAAGTAATTGCAACAGAGATCACATCTTGTTCTTTTGCATTTAAAGCAACCCCTAACCTCAATAGCCTCTTCAACTTCAATGTTAGAGCCATAACGAGATGGCGCTAACAATTCCTTGAGGTTTTTAGATCTTCGAAAAGAGGCTATGATGGAATTTGGCGGGAAAAATTCTTTTAATTTGGGGTTGGATTCCAAAATACCTAGGTGTTTTCTGATGATGCGACCAACATCAGGTAAATTTGGATTAAATGTTGTTACAAATGGAAACAATTTCTTCTTAGCTTTGGCACGAGTTCTAAGTAAGTCAGTTCTAGATGTAGTTAAGGCTTTAGAAAATTGATCTTCCACTAGTTTTGTGGGATAACCCTGATTGACTAGATAACCCTTGTATTCAGTTGTTCTCTCGGCAAGAAATACTTGTTCAGAGCAGTTTCTCTGTAACCTAGTTGCTACGCCATAAGGGATAGCCTTGAAAACGTGTTTGGGGTGAGCACTTGATGGTGGAAGATACAAGTGGCTATCAGTTGGCTTTGAATAAACGTCTGTCTGAATGAAACCCCCGATGAGATGTAGAGTTAAATCTAGCACGTGAAGCTCGCTTTCAGAAAAAACTAATTCAAATTGAATGGTAGGATATAGAGAATTTATAAAGTCAGTAAACTCATGCAGTGCAGGGAGGCCTTGTTGCCAGAGATCAAAAACATCGTCACGGTATCGCCACCATAAGGCCGGCTTTATGGGGCCAGAAAATTTAGCTTGATAATCTATTTCCCCCATGGCAAGATCCGCGTAACTACAGGCGTTCTTTGGGCCCATGGCTGTGCCATGAATTTGTAGGAAAAAGTTTTCCTTAAAAACCGAGTGATTGCTCTTCAAACAAATTTCTACTGCTTCTAAAATGCAATTAGTGGATGGAAGCTGGTTTTCTCTAGCATTCAGTGCCTTCTTGACTGCAGTAAGACCGAGTTGATTATCTATGTTGGGGAACATTGACACAACATCCCAAGAAACTAAAAGGGTGCCTTCGGGGAAAGGGCCACTCCTATTAAGATCCTCAATTCTGTTAAGTAAATCGGTCGTATCCTTGATGAAAGATGGCAACTTACGAGCCAACGGTTGCAAGTAAAATTCACTGAAGGCTGAAAGATTTTCTATAGCCGTACCACAACACGATGTGATAAGCCTGAGTGGGTTCCCTGCTTTGTGGGTTTTAATATTACCGAAGGCGACCCCTGGTTTGGCTTTTTTGTGAATATTTTACATGCGGGTCCCTTCACACTTTTGGCTGACTTGACGAATCATGTTATAGTTTTTTAACATTAATCTTTTTGTATTATATCCGATTATTTATTCATATTTGGTTTGCGTTTCTTGAGTTTTGTATCGCATTGTCATAGTTTCTCGCTTAGTAATCACCGATTGTTTATCATTGGTTAATTTTTTCATTTTCATGTGTTACCACGCCCTGTTATGTAATCATCTTTGTTATATTATGTCATCTTTTATACTGAAAACCTATTTAAGGACATTGTAATTTCTTATTCACTTGCACTGCAACTGATGAAGGTCATTGACCGAAACGTCTATTTTTATTAAATTTTTAAACTTTTTTTAGATTTTTTACTGTATATATATATATTTTTTTTTTTTTTCGCTCGAAGTTGTCCGTCCTCGTTTTCCACAATTGCCTACAAATTTCATTACTCGAGGTTTGGACTACGAATCCTTTTGGATCCTTCTGGCGTGTGGCATCCCTGTTGGCTCGAAGCATCATAACTTTTTATATATATGTATATATGTATATATGTATATATGTATATATGTATATATGTATATATGTATATATGTATATATGTATATATGTATATATGTATATATGTATATATATTTATATATATAGGCAATTGTGGAAAACGAGGACGGACAACTTCGAGCGAAAAAAAAAAAATATATATATATATATATACAGTAGAAAATCTAAAAAAAGTTTAAAAATTTAATAAAAATAGACGTTTCGGTCAATGACCTTCATCAGTTGCAGTGCCTATATATATATATATTTATATATATATATATATCTATATTTTAAAGGTGTCCGTTCGCAGGCCAGGTTACCTGGCAATAGTAGCGTATTTGAGAACTCCTGAATTTCCGCCATTTCGAATGCGGTGATGCCTTTTTGAAAGAAATGTAAACTTTGTGGAAACGGATTTCACTCGTCCTGGAAGTGTATCCCAGCAAGATGATCTCCGAGATATTCAAGAAAGAGTAGCCCGAGATCGTCGCCGAGTAAGTTCGAACACCGTGAAAATCAACACAAGGAAAGCACGACTCAAAGCAGGGAAAGAGTACGACAGCGGGGCGAATAACAACAGACATCCGTCATCGCAGCAAAGACAAAAACTGCTCGCTCTAGAAAAAGGCAAACGAAACTGCAGGGAAAAGGACCAGGAATTCAACCAAGTTAGTTTTGAATTTGAATGTGTTATTGATAGAAATACAGAACAGGAGTGAACGATTACATAACGAACTAGAAATAAGACTCCCGCAAAAACCTCGCGAAGCTAGTTTTTGAAGAAGTCACAATGCTTTCATATTTTATTCTTTTTTTTATATTATATATATATATATTTTTTTATATCAGCGTAATCCCCATTATTTTATTTCTTATGCTGTGTTTGGTACACAATTAGTGACACCTGGTGCAAATTACATGATCAGTATACCGCTCAACACAGTGCTTAAAAATTGACCTTCATTTAGCTCTTTCACTGCCACTTAGATTGCACCAGAGGGAATAGAAGTAAAATTATTTATTATCTTGACAGGGAATACAGAGTCGATGAAGTATCACAATAATATTCACTTAACACAAATTGAAAATGATTGTAAATCTTTTGCAGGTGAAATCTTGAAGAGTTGATATGAATGCTTGTGTTTACCACAGTGTAAAAACCTGTGTTTTTTTTCTTTAGTTTTATTTTCTTAGTCTCTACTGCTTTGTCTTCTTTGTTGTACATCACTTTTGAACACAATATGTTCTTACACAGAGGATGAGTTGAATGCTCCAATTATTTTTTGTTTATGTTTTTTGGTTATAATTGCACGAGATTCATTGTAAGAAGAATCTTCTGATTAGATATGTTATTGTCTACTGCAGTCATTATTTCATTCCCGGGTAACCACAATTGAGAGCATTATGAATAGTGCATGTTTTAATGTGTGTAACTCTTTTCAGTTGCAATGGTACCCCCAGTGGTAGATAGAAAAATTCCTCTTCCCTCAAAAGAGATGCCATATCAACAAATTGGGGGTAAAACAATTGAATTCTACAAAAGCTTTGAATAAAGGTTTGGTAATAGTGAGTGCCGACTGTATAGTATGTGGTTGTGCTATTTTTAGGTCATATCATAAAAACAATACATGTAAGAAAGAGTTATTGAAATCTTAATATGTTCAAAAAGATTGCTGCACTACGTACTCCTGTAAAAAAAATAATGTGAAATCAACATCAATCAGTCAAAAGTATATACCACATGAAAGTTTAATTGTGCTGTTACAGAAACAGGCAAAATATCCATACCCAACCATAGACTAGTACATTATTTTGAATATACGAAAATTTCTATTATAAAAACTGCAGAAGAAAGATTTAATATAAGGACGGTATTTCATCGAAAAAGTCATGGCAGCCAGAGGTATTGAACTGTAACCAATGACATATAGTAACGAGAAGAACTATCATTATATTATTATCATTATTATTATCATTACAATTATTATTACTGGTATTGATATTATTATTGTTATATTTTTTATGTTAAACATAATATATTTTTATGGGGTGGGATTCATGTCTTAATCTTGGGAAAGTTATTGTTACTCTACTACTAAAAGCAATACAAAAATCTTCTTAATAGGCTTTCCATCAGAGGTGGTAGTAATCAAAACAGCTCCAAACAATACCATTTCTTCTTAAAGGCTTAGAATCTAGTGCAGTCATTTGTCTAGAAAGTTTGTGAGGAAAATCATTATTGAAAGCATAGGGCATTTAGGAAACTTGAAACACTTGTTACTACATACAGCACACTTGCAATGAATATATGAGAAAGATCATAAACATTTTGACATTACAAAATTTATTTTCTTCTTTATAAAGTTTTTCCAATGTAAAAGGTTAATTGCATGTTGTGGTTGTTATGAAATATTGATATTTGACATCATAAAAATAAAGTAAACGGCAGAAAGTAACAAAGTTAATATGTTATGTCTAACTTTGCAAATTAAGGCTTGAATTAACATTTCATTTGTGAAAAAAGGGCAGGGGTTCTAGATAGCAATATGATCAGGGGAGGGGGGGGGGGGTCATTGCACTCTAAGGTAAAACTGACCCATTGTGAAAAGGCTATGAAACTTGTTGTCTCTACGCAATATTATTGAAACCTTTCAATCAGAGAATACATACATATATATATATATATATATAGCAAAGAGAAATACTACTCAGAATTCAGTAATCACATTTGCTTTATTTTAAAATGATCGCATTGGTCACTGATAATATTGCAGAACCAGTACTTTATAGTGACACAGGGTATATATTCTGTTGAAAATGTTTAACATAACTGCTAGATCAAGAAAATTTACAATATTTTCACTGTTGCAATGATATCAGATCACATCGTTATAAACGATTGCTATAACAACTGCAACTCTCTGTGTTGGGAATTACTTCAAACTGGAAACGCTATCGTGTTATTATGAAATATACCTATTTACATTCTATTGTAATCTGTTGGTCGTCTTCCGATTCCGTTTTTAGACTAATAGAATTATTTTCCAGAGACATCTCCAATCGCTGAAGTCGTTCCTACTCGGCTTCCCTTCTAAGTCATTTTGCTAAATGTAGTACACCAATATATTTCGTTATGTAATCGTTCACTCATGTCCTGTATTTCTATCAATAACACATTCAAATTCCAAACTAACTTGATTGAATTCCTGGTCCTTTTCCCTGCTGTTTCGTTTGCCTTTTTCTGGAGCGAGCAGTTGTTGTCTTGGCTGCGATTTCTGTTGTTATTCTCCCTGCTGTCGTTTCTCTATCCCTGCTTTGAGTCGTGCTTTCCTCGTGTTGATTTTCACGGGATTCGAACTTACTCGGCGACGATCTCGTGCTAATATTTCTTGAATATCTCGGAGATCACCTTGCTGGGATGTACTTCCAGGACGAGTGAAATCGGTTTCCACAAAATTTACATTACTTTCAAAAAGGCATCACCGAATAATGGCGGAAATTCAGCGTTCTCGAGTGCGTTACTATTGCCAGGTAACCTGGCCTGCGAACGGACACCTTTAAAATATAGATATATATATATAAACATATATATAAATATATTTAGCAATTATTCCACGAAATCGAGTCGTATATGAGCTAATAGCCAACGAGGCGCGTAGCGCCGAGTTGGCTATAGCTCGTATACGACGAGATTGAGTGGAATAATTGTTTTATTATATCTCTAAACCCTCACTTATGAGACACTGGAATTAGTTTGTACGACAAGAATTGACTTTGTTATTGTTTTTGAACAGAACCATGTTGTTGCCGAGCCGACATATTGTAGAGCCGATGTGTAAAAATGTTTCAAACACGAGTCCGGCTCGTTTTTAAACATCTCTTTAATGTACTTGTCAATTTTTTTTCGAGTTAGCAAATTAGTTTAAGAATTTTGAAGTGGAAAAAGTAGGCAGAAATAAAATAAAAACTCAGTTTACGGGCTTCACAGATCTTTCAAAATGGCGGCTGTTTGTAAGAGTTTCACTTTCGTTCGTAATAAACAATTTCGCAATATAATTTGCCCACTTACCGTCGAATAATTTCATCCCATACTTATTTGCTTCGGTAGTATTTCTTTGGTGTATGATTTTGAAGCTTGACTTGAATTTCTCCCAGTCTAATTCAAGAAATCATCCCTCCATGATGGCCGTTTTCCGTGCCAATGGTATATGAGCTGATATACCATGAGTAGGGAACCAATCAGAGCGCGCGTTTGCTCATATACAAGGGTTGCAGATATAATAAATATATATATACATATATAAAAACTCTCGGCTCGATTTACTCGGGCTTGCGAGCCACGTGGTCTGACCGGAACCGACACGATTAGTGGCCTCGCTTCGCGAGGAAATATATTAGCGTACTAAATTTAGCAAAACGGCTTAGAAGGGAAACCGAGTAGAAACAACTACAACGATTGGAGATGTCTCTGGAAAATAATTATATTAGTCTAAAAACGGAATAGGAAGACGACCAACAGATTACAAGAGAATGTAAGTAGGTATTTTTCATAATAAAGCGATAGCGTTTCCATTTTGAAGAAATTCCCAACACAGAGAGTTGCAGTTGTTATAACAATCATTTACAACGATGTGATCTGATATCATTGCAACAGTGAAAATATTGTAAATTTTCTTGAACTAGCAGCTATGTTTAGCATTTTCAACAGAATATATACCCAGTGTCACTATAAAGTACTGGTTCTGCAATATCATCAGTGATCAATGCGATCATTTGAAAATAAAGCAAATGTTATAACTTACTTCTGAGTAGTATTTCTCTTTGCTATATATATGTATGTATTCTCTGATTGAAAGGTTTCAATAATATTACGTATAGACAACAAGTTTCATAGCCTTTTCACAATGGGTCAGTTTTACCTTAGAGTTCAATGACCCCCCCCCCCCCCTGATAATATTGCAATCTAGAAACCTGGCCATTTCCCACAAATAAAATGTTAATTCAAGCCTTAATTAACATATTAACCTTGTTACTTTCTGTTGTTTACTTCATTTTTATGATGTCAAATATCAATATTTAATAACAACCACAACATACAGTTAACATTTTACATCGGAAAAACTATATAAAGAAGAAAATAAATTTTGTAATGCCAAAATGTTTATGATCTTTCTCATATATTCATTGCAAGTGTGCTGTATGTAGTAACAAGTGTTTCAAGTTTTCTAAATGCCCTATCCTTTCAATAATGATTTTCCACACAAACTTTATAGACAAATGACCGCACTAGATTTCAAGCCTTTAAGAAGAAATGGTATTGTTTTTGAGCTGTTTTGATTACTACCACCTCTGATGGAAAGCCTATTAAGAAGGTTTTTGTGTTGCTTGCAGTAATAGAGTAACAATACCTTTACAAAGGTTAGGGCATGCATCCCACCCCATAAAAATATATTATGTTAAACGTAAAAAATATAACAATAGTAATAATAATAATATCAATACCAGTAATAATAATAGTAATGATAATAATAATGATAATAATATAATGATAGTGCTTCTCATTACTATATGTCATTGGTTACAGTTCAATACCTCTGGCTGCCATGACTTTTTCGATGAAATGCCATCCTTATATTAAATCTTTCTTCTGCAGTTTTTATAATAGAAATTTGCATATATTCAAAATAATATAACCTTCTCTTGTTGGGTATGGATATTTTGCCTGTTTCTGTAACAGCACAATTAAACTTTCATGTGGTATATACTTTTAACTGATTGATCTCGATTTCACATTATTTTTTTACAGGAGTACGTAGTGCAGCAATCTTTTTCAACATATTAAGATTTCAATAACTCTTTATTTCATGTATTGTTTTTAAATAGAACAACCACATACTATACAGTCGGCACTCACTATTACCAAACCTTTATTCAAAGTTGTTGTAGAATCCAATTGTTTTATCCCCATTTTTTATGTAATGACATTGTATCTCACACTTCTGTTGATATGGCATCTCTTTTGAGGGAAGAGGAATTTTCTTATCTACCACTGAGAGTACCATTGCAACTGAAGAGAGTGCACAAACTGAAACATGCACTATTCATAATGCTCTCAATTGTGGTTACCTAGGAATGAAATAATGACTGCAGTAGACAATAAAATATCTAATCAGAAGATTCTTCTTACAATGAACCTCATCCAATTATAACCAAAAAACATAAACAAAAAATAATTGGAGCATTCAACTCATCCTCAGTGTAAGAACATATTGTGTTTAAAAGGGATGTACAACAAAGGAGACAAAGCAGTAGAGACTAAGAAAATAAAACTAAAAAAAAACAGGTTTTTACACCATGGTAAACACAAGCATTCATATCAACTCTTCAAGATTTCACCTGCAAAAGATTTACAATCATTTTCAATTTGTGTTAAGTGAATATTATTGTGGTAATTCATCGACTCTGTATTCCCTGTGAAGATAATAAATAATTTTACTTCTATTCCCTCTGGTGCAATCTCAGTGGCAGTGAAAGAACTAAATGAAGGTCAATTTTTAAGCACTGTGTTGACCGGTATACTGGTCATGTAATTTTCACCAGGTGTCACTAATTTTGTACCAAACATAGCATAACAAATAAAATAATGGGGATTACGCTGATATAAAAAATATAAAATAAAATATAAAAGCATTGTGACTTCTTCAAAAACTAGCTTCGCGAGGTTTTTGCGGGAGTCGTATTTCTAGTATTAAAGATAGTTTGTATCATTCCTCGCGAAGCGAGGCCGAAGGCCGAGCGTAGCGAGGTTACTAATCGTGTCGCTTTCGGTCAGACCACGTGGCTCGCAAGCCTGAGTAAATCGAGCCGAGAGTTTTTATATATGTATATATATATTTATATATATCTATATTGAATCTCCGCCATAACGAATTCCGTGAATGATGTTTTGAAAATAATGTGAATTTTGTTGAAACCGATTTGACTAATCCTGGAAGTACATCACAGCAAGAAGATCTCCGAGATATAGAAGAAAGAGCGGCGAGAGATCATCGTCGAGTAAGTTTGAATGCCGCAAAAATCAGCACACGTGAAGCGGTGACTCAAAACAGAGATTGAGAAACGACGGCAGGTACGACAACAAGAGACATCGCAGCAAAGACTACAACTGCTCGCTCAAAAAAGGCAAAAGAATCAGCAAGGAAAAGGACCAGGAATACAATCAATTCAGATTGGAAGTTGAATTTGTTATCGATAGAAACAAAGACTCGTTTTAGCCATACAGGACAGACAGAATCAGAAGACGAACTATAGAAACAGAAACCACCCGCAAAGAAATGAAAGGTGACAGTCATGTAGTATTAATACTGCAATAAGAATGCAAGTAGGTATTTTTCGTAGTGAAACGATTGCCTTCCATTTTAAGGAAATTCCCAATAGAGGTTGTAGTTATGATAGCAATTATTTATAATTATGTGATCTGAGATCATTGCAACAGAGAAAATATATGTTAGATTTGTTTGATGTAGCAGTTATGTTCAGCATTTTCAACAGAAAAGATACCAAACAATATGTGACTGGTTCTACAGTATTATTAGTGATCAGTGCAATTATTTGTAAATAAAGCAGTTGTTATAACTGACTTCTGAGTAGTATTTATCTTTGCTATATTTCTTTGCTACATATATGTATTAAGTAATTACAAAGTTTCTTTGGGACAGACAAGTTCCATACTGTAGCCATTTCAAAATGGGTTTTTACTTTTGACTTCCATGTATCCCAGGGATTACTCTCTTAGCCCCCACCATTCTCCCACAAATGAAAAGTTAATTTAAGCCCTACTTTGCAAAATTAGGTATAACATCTTAACCTTTTTCCTTAATGCTGTTTAATTCATTTTTATGATGTCAAAAATTTAATAACAACCACAATATACAGTTCACCTTTTACAATGTAAAAACTCAATAAGGGAGAAACTAAACTTTGTAATGCCAAAATTTTTACGATCTTTCTTATATACTCATAATTTGCAAGGGTGCTGCATGTAATAACAAGTCTTTGAAGTTTCCTAAATGCCCTATGCTTTCAATCATGATTTTCCACACTAACTGTAGGGACAAATGACTGCACTAGGCATGATTGCCACAGGTCAGAAAATGGTAAAGGAAAAAAATTATTCAAGGTCAGTGAAAAGTAGGGGAATTTCAAATCAAGTCAGGGAAAGTTTAAGTCTTTGAGAGAAGTCAGGGAAAAGTGAATCCAATTCAGGGATGGTTTGGTGCAGATAAAATAAAACTGAATAAAACTCTGTTGCTTGTAGTAGCAGAGGAACCTTTTCTCAGATTAGGATATACACCCCCACCCCATAACAGTATATTATGTTAAACATAAAAAAATAACAATACCAGTAATTATAATAATAATAATAATAATAATAATAATAATAAAAACAATAATAATAATAATAATAATAATAATAATAATAATACAATAATAATCATAATAAATACAAGAAATGAGAAAATACAAAAAGTGATAATAATTTAGTATTAAGTAAATACATAAATTGCGGTCTTATCCCTCAGAAAAAACCATTACGAATTCTTTAAAAACTAGCTTCGCAAGGTTTTGCGGAAGTCGTATTTCTAGTATATGGTTAGGGCTTGTCCCATGAGATTTACACTGTTAAATGTCTTTTAGATAGCATGCTTCAATATAACTAACTATACTTCCAACTGATGCAAATTCTAAAAGCACTGCTGTTCCTGACTCATCAAACCCACCTGATTTATCTCTACTATGAGAATCAAATATTTTGAATAAATTGCTGTCAACTTTAATAACAGCTATTATATTCACTTCAATAGTTAGTATACAAAATAAGTAAGTCATAGAAGAAACTATCAACTCCAGGGATCTCTTAAAAGAAACATATGGTGCCATAACTTCCTCTGATAGGCTTATAGGATGTATCATATGAGCATTGACATTGCCAGCTAAACTTTCACTAAATTGTAAGTTAAATGTGTTGCCGAATATGGACACAGCCACTGGTAGTTCAGAAAGAAGCAAAAATGTTTGCCGAGTGCTCCTCGAAAGCAACCTGTACAAAGAATTTCCAATGTGCAAGATATTAGCCATGTCAGCAGCATTCCGAATTCCTTTATGGTGTTGATAAACAATGGAAATAAACAAGTTCGCTGCACATTGTTTTCCTCGGTTTTCACCAAAAATAATGCTAGATTGAGAGAAGGGAGCAGAGATAGTTTTATTGGCATCAATATTCACAGAAACAGGGGGCCCTGGGTTTGTCTCCACGTCATTGGCAAGTCGAACTAAGTCAGGAATATAGAAGCGATACTGTCAAATAAATCTGCGTGAGCCACAAACGATTCACTTTCGAAATTTCACAACTGCGAACTAAACTTTTCAATACTGGCAAATAAATCGCTTCTAAGTAAAACAAAAGTAAGAGAGAACACCAGAATATTCCTTTGAAGCATCTTTGAAATTCCTTAACTGCTAAATAAACAGAGTGGATGCCCACGATTTGCCTGTATTGTTGTAAACTGTTCCCCATTTACTGTAAACTGTTATCTGAAAGTTCTCACAAACGCTCAGGTTTGCTTATAGACAGCACTGTTTTACTCAAGGTATTCTCAGTTTTACTTACGATATTCTCAGTTTTGCTCAAGATATTCTCAAGGTTGCTTCAAGGTTCTGTAGGAGACACGGGCTCGTTAATCGGAGACAGGTTCTCCTGACCTTAGAGTCGCTCTCGTGCAGTGTATTTCTATGTAAAACAACAGAACAATGATATAATTATGTTCTTAAAGGACAATTACTCACCTTGTGTTCCAAACTGTATCGCAAAAGACAGGATAAGAAAATCGAACATCCAAAACCTGGAGAGAAACGATTCTTACTTTACTTTATTATTCTATCGCTCATGTGGTACAAACTCAGTAAAGCCAAAGCCGGGGGCTTATACGGCCTGTGGTCAGAATGACAGAAATTATTTTATACAGAAATGAAGTGACTGTAGGTTAAACTACAAAACTAAAACAAGGTACAAAACTGAAATTAAATAAGTTTACATACATGCAGTCGTAATAGTCCTATAGCGGTCCAAAACTAGTGACAAATAATCTAACAATAAGCTAAGAGAATCCTGCGCTAGTTCAATTTAGGCTTAAAAAGTGAAGTTTTAGTTTCTTTTTGAAGTTAGTAGTGGTAAGGCTGTCACGGACAGTCAAGGGGATATCGTTCCAAATAGTCGGGGATTGGGAACTAATCGCAAATTGATACCTGAGAGACCTTTTATGCAAGTTGAAACGAGAACGAGTTAGATAATCATGAAAATCACGATTAAAGTGGAGGAGGGAGGAAAGAGAGGCAGGTAAAAGGCGATTAAAGTGTGAGAATACAAAACAAGAAACATGGAATTTATAAAGTGAATGGAGAGGAAGAATATTAAGCTTTGAAAAAAGAGGCTTAGAACGAGTTTTTGGAGGAGAAAAGGTGATAATTCGAATGGCTTTCTTTTGGAGTAGATAGAGGGGTTCAAGGTAGGAGGCATATGTAGATGCCCAGATGAGGTTACAATAGTTGATATAAGGTAGAAAGAGGGAATTATATAAAGTTTTTAGAGTGACCGAAGGTAAATATCGTCTCGATTTAGACAAAATTCCTATAACCTTAGCGACTTTATCACAGATGGAAGTGATGTGCGGTTTCCATGAAAGGTTTTCGTGAATAATTATTCCAAGAAATTTATGTTCCTGTACCCGTGCTATAGGGGTGTTATTTATTAAGATGTTTAATTCTGAAGGATTGATCTGTTTACGTCGTGGATGAAAGATAATGAATTTGGATTTATCAGGATGAACAGTAAGCTTGTTTGCGTTAAACCAGGAGGAGACACGAGAAAGCTCTTGATTAACCCTTTCACTCCCAAGAGTGACTTTACAGATTTTACTCTGCCTAACGCCAGACGATTTTACTCGTCAAATGGAGACCCCTTGGGAGTGAAAGGGTTAATCATTCTAGTTAAAGTAGCCAAGTCTTTATGACGAAGAAAAATATTGGTGTCATCAGCAAAAAGAATAAATGAAAGATAATTTGAAGAGAGAAAAAGATCATTGATGTATAGGAGGAATAATAAGGGGCCAAGAACAGAACCTTGAGGGACCCCACACACAACAGTATTATAAGAAGAAACATGACCATTGACCATAACATACTGTTGTCGGTTGTCTAAACAGCTGGTGAGCCAGGCTAGAGGAATACCACGGATACCATAAAAGTTTAATTTGTTAATAAGTATCTGATGATTTACAGTATCAAATGCCTTCTTGAGGTCTAAGAAAATCCCAATAGTGTATTCATTACTTTCAAAGCCTTCATATATATTGTTTACAAATTCGAGGATAGACATAGTTGTACAATGATGTGGTCTGAAGCCATATTGATGGTGACTAAGAATGTCAAATTTTTCAAGAAATACAGACAATCTGAAGTAAAAGAGTTTTTCAAAGACTTTGGAAAGACAGGGGAGAATAGAAATAGGCCTGTAATTAGAGAACAAGGAAGAGTCATCACATTGAAGATGGGAAGGATCTTGGCTGTTTTGAGCTTATCTGGAAAAACACCTTGAGAAAATGACAGATTACAGATATGGGTCAAAGGGGCAGCTATTAAATCAATAGTATCTTTTATAGGGGAAATACAGAGGCCATCAAAACCGTCACATTTACTATTTTTTAGAGAATGAACTATATTGGCAACCTCAGTGGGAGAAGTTAGGTTGAGATAGAAACACTTTGCGTAATGACCAATCAGAAACTCTCTGTACGTAATTTGACTGGGAGAGATTTTATTTGCCAAAGAAGGACCAACATTAGCAAAGAAATTATTAAACTTTGTAGCTATCTGAGTAGGATTTGAGTATGAACCAGAACTATCTTTCATGTTATTGAAACGTTGCTCAGGTTCCCTTTTAGAGATAATCTGTTTTATAATTGACCATGTCTTTCTTAAATCTGAACTGACAGAGAGCAGTTTGTCATGGAAGAATTTTTTCCTGGCAAGTTTGATGAGAAAATTGTATTTATTACGGTATTTGTTGTATCTCAACTTGTTGAGTGCAGTTGGGTTTAACTGGAACTGTTTGTAAAGAGAATTCTTCCTTTTACAAGAAGTAAAGAGACCATTTGAGAACCAGGGTTTTAAAGAGCAGTGAGGCTTAGAACAAGCGGGTTGAAGAGGAAATGACATACTGTATGCCGAGGTCAAAAGACTAGAGAATGTGTCATAAGATTCATTTACAGAATTAATGGAATTATAGACTGAAGACCAGTCGACACCTTCCAGTTTAGACCTAAATACTGACATAGTTGTTGAGTTAATAAGACGTACAAATCTCTTTTGGCGTGGTGGCTCAATTATCATTTTCAAATGGGTAACTTGAAAAACAGGGAGGTGGTCAGATAAGTCAGTATAAAGAATGCCACTATTCGTGTTAAATTCAAGATTGTTTGTAAATATGTTGTCAATCAGAGTTGCAGTTGAGGAAGTTATGCGAGTTGGTTTGGAGATCAAAGGATAGAGGCTATCAGATGTCATGAGATTAATGAACTCATTTGTAGGTTGATGAGAATGAGAGTTGAGGATGTTGATATTAAAATCACCCATAATATAAGATAGCTTATTCTCAAAACTGATGGCTGACAAGATATCTTCAACAGAACTGTTAAAGTTATTAAGAGAGGCATCGGGAGGTCTATAAAGGCAGCCAACAATAATATTTTTACCATGAGGTCGCATGATTTCCACAAAGACTGATTCGTATAATGAATTGTCAGAAGATTGAAGATCAATCCTAGGCTTAAAATTCATATCAGACTGAATATAAAGACCAACTCCACCACCTAATTTATGTTCTCTCGAATTGGAGATAAAATGGTAGCCAGGAATATTAAAAAGATCAGAATTAGACTTATGTAGCCAGGTTTCAGAAACAGCAACGACAGAAAACAACATATTAAGTGAAAGAAGATATTCCGATAGGTCATCAAAATGTTTAGGGAGGCTCCGGATATTAATATGGAAAGCAGAAAATACATCAGAAGGAAAAGGAATTTTGTTAAAATCTGAAGAGGTTAGATATATGCAGTTCGAAAGTAATTCTGAATTTGCAGTAAAAAAATTGGGGTTAGGATCAAGGTTAGAGTTCATTAGCAGATGAGATGTCTCAGGGTCGTCAAAAAAGGGATTAAACACAGTAGTATGTAAGCGAGTTTATAAGATCATTTTTAGCTTATTTTTAAATTTTGACTGGAAAATCTCTGTCCTTTTTTTAGCTTACGGTTTTTTTAGCTTATTTTAAAAATTTGATAGAAAAATCTCTGTCTTTTTAGCTTACGGGTTATTTTAAATTTGTCAGAGATTTATCAGAAAAATAAATAGAGATTTTTCAGATTATAAAATAAAAATGATATTTAAAAGATTAGAAAAAAATAATTATAGAAAGTAATTATGGATAAATTAAATGTTCATCAATTAAAGAAAATAGCCAAGGAAAATGGTGTTATAAACACTAACTTAATGGTTAGATCTCAACTTATCGAGGCTTTGAATAATATACCGGGTTTAAGAATTAACGTGTCAGAAATACTTACTGATAGACAATTAAAAACGGTAGCAAGAGATTTGATTTTTAGGTTATTTTTAAATTTTGAATGGAAAATCTTTGTTCTTTTTTTAGCTTACGGGTTATTTCTAAAATTTTATCAGAAAAAAGCATATATTTTTTTAGCTTACAGGTTATTTTAAATTTGACAGAAAAATCTATGTCCTTTTAGCTTACGGGTTATTTTAAATTTGACAGATTATAAAATAAAAATGATATTTAAGGATTAGAAAAATACTCACAGAAAGTAATTATGGATCAATTAAATAATTTATGTTTGTATGAACTAAAAAGAATTGCAAGAGAGTTAAAAACGAAAGGAAGATCAAAAATGGGTAGAATGGATTTAATTGATGAGTTTAAAAAATATAAAGAGGAGGAGATTATTGATTTAATTGAAAAAGTTACTACTACTACTAGCGATTATATTTGTATTCATGGAAAAATTAAATATTTTTGCAAAGAATGCGGTGGATCGCAAATATGTGAACATGATAGAATTAAGTATGCTTGTAAAAAATGTAAAGGATCAATATATTGTATGCATAATAAGCAAAAACAAAAGTGTAAAGAATGTGGCGGATCACAAATATGCATACATAATAAACAAAAACAACAATGTAAAGAATGTGGAGGATCACAAATATGCGAACATATGAAACAAAAAGCTTCTTGTAGGGAATGTCGTATAAAATTAATTTATAATTTAAGGATTAGGAAAAATTGTAAATAAAATGAAAATAATAGTAAAAGATGGAAAAACTTCTATGAGTTTTGAATATTATAATGAAAAAAAACTTGGTGTTAATGATTTTTTAGATTCAATTAAGGAAGATTTATTAAAACATATATCAAATATTAGAGGTTTTATTGATGAAAATTATGAACTTTATGAATATTATAACTATTTTGGGTATGATGAAGATTCCGAAGGGGTTGAATTTGGAATTTGGCATGATGATAATGAAGAGTATTTTTATTTTTCTATTTTTGGTATAATGGGTTTATATTTAGATGGTATATCTAATAATGAGTTTGTTAGTGATTTAATATATTATGCTAATAGAGAAAAAGATGATAATATGAAATATAATATTAATAATTTTATTATTGATTCAATTTGGATTTCTATAAATGTAAATGCTGATAAGTTGAAACATAAACATAAATTTTATAAAAAATTATATGACGAATTAATGCCTATAGCATGGCATCCAAGTAGGTATTTAGATTGGTGTATTGGTGTTGGGGAATTAAAGTTTTTGGAAGAAGAGGTATTTGGTGAAGAAGATTGATGTTATATAACCCAATAAATGGTTACATAACAAAAATTTATTTAAATCTTAAACTAAAAGTTACAGATTCTCCTTTTAGATCAAACTTTTTCCAATCAGAGTCTAAAATGGTTAAATCAAAGTGATTAATAAAGTTATCATATTTTCTAATTGGAATAGATGGATAATCTTTTGATGGAATGTTTGCTAGCAATTGGGATGGTTGTATTTTTACAAGGCCTCCATTTTTACCTTTATTCGTGTATGACATTCTATTATCAACTATGCTGCATAAAAGTCTCAAAGGTTCTTTTATAGTTATATCTATTTGACTTATTTTAAATAAAACCTCTGGCACCCCTAAAGAATTTTGCAAACCCTGGGTAAATTTAATGTTAACTGTTTTATTGTTGATTATGTAAGCAAAATTATCTCCGATAATCATTGTTATATTTTTACCCTTTTCGCTGAGCTCAATTAATATTTTTATATCATTTATGGAATATGTTCCTGGATTAAATATTACTAAAGGTTTATCTTGTGCATCAGTTATTTTTTCTTGATTCTTTAAAATTATTAGTCTTTTTGTTTTAATATTACAATCTAAAAGTTGTAATTCACTAACGTATCCCATTGGAGGGTCTAAATAAACCCTAGTTTCTGAATTATACATTGTAATGCTAAACATTTTTCATTTAGAAGGTATATGTTTAGATTAATTTTTATCGAAATAAAAACCAAGATAATAATCCTCCAGTAAATATTAAAACAATAAGAGTATTTTGATGAGAAGATGTTTCTATATTACTAACTTCATCGCTATTGTTTGATTCATCGCTATTGTTTAATTTAGGATTTATATTTTTCCTTGGTTGAGCATTAGTATTAAATAAAACTTTTGATGTTCCTAAACTATGAGTTATTCCAACATTTTTTGTTTCAATGTTTAATGAATTATTTACCCCAAATTTCATATCTTTTGTTGCTATTTTCAGATTATTATTGTATCCAATAACGCTTTCTGTATTTATAATTAAATTGCTTGGCATCAATAAAACATTAGGAGCTATAGCCAAATCAAGCCGTACTTTTGATTCTTGAACCGCCATTTGATATCTTTGATTTGAATTTGCGATATCATTTTCAATCACAGAGCTTTCAAATAAATCTATAAATTCTTGCTGAGTTTCAAATGCTCTTCCTCCATTACCAATAATTGAATTCCTAGTATTAACTTGGGCCCCCAAAACGCAATAAACAAAAGCTTCAACCGATCTATTTATTCTTCCTAATCCAGCATTTGTTAATCCATATCCAGATTTAGGTATAAACCAAGCATATTGAAAATCAACAAAGTAATCATTTCGAAGCATAGATATTAAATTTCCATCTATTTTTTTACCCCCATCATCGGAAAATCTATTTAAGCTGCTTGGCCAAATATTTGCATCAGGATCGTAGCTCCTTACAATTCTGACATCTTGATTTCCACCACCTATTGCTTGCCCACTAGCGCTTCCAGGAACGCTTCCCGGGGGCACGTATCCTTTTCCATAATCAATGAATACATCTCCAACACCGTGATTTGCACCCCCTTTCCATCTAAAATCAGCCAAAGGTTTATTTAATCCTCTATAATCTTGATTATTACTTAAGCCAAATTCTGCACATAAACGATTATAAGCATTTTTGTTGTATGGATTATTTTTTAAAGAAAAAGTTTGTTCGCTGGGTAATGGCACAGATAATTCATATAATATTCTTCTTATTGTAAAGTAAATGTGAAATATAAAAAAACTTCTAATAACTTTTGGGTAATTTAAACTATCATTTAAACTTACACCGCATCCTGATGTTGCACACCAAACCGCCATGTTTAACTGTTGTGGCCAGTGATTAATATTTGGTTTATTCAACCAAGCTCTAGCTTCTTTACCACTAGTAAGTCCTACAGTCTGATTTTTAAATACATTTTTCATGGGGGAAATGAAGCTGTCTTTATCTGAAACATATATATTTAAAATAGTTAACATTTTTGTTACATTTTTTGCAGATTCATCGAATTTAATACCGGGTATTGGATATGTTTTGTTTGTAGATGATAAACTTTCTGGAAAGGAACTATTTTCTAACCCTAAATCTTTCCATAATAATGTTTTCAAATTAGTAGGAAGATCATCGGTCCATGTTTTTCCAGAAGGATCATCATAAGACATTACAGTCATTCCATTAACTTTCCATTTAATATATCCACCATACGAATCATTCACAAATGTAAATTTATTGAGGTTGGCGTTTGGGTAACGATTTTTGAAATCATCCAATAACATCTTATTCTTTGTGTTTCAAATAATTTGATCTTTAGACCTTTTAAGAATAAGATGTAAATTCAATTAACCTCTCTTCTAATACCCGCAAAACAATTACAACCAACATCAGTTCTCTCATATGAAATTTTTAATGTCCTTTCCCTCCGGTAAGTTCTTTTAATAGATCTTCGCGCACTTCTCTCCTTATCATGGACATATCCAAGTTTTTTTCTGCTTCTTTCCTAAATTTTTGTCGTATTTCTTGTTTTAGTTTTTGAAACTTTTCCAACTCTGCTAAAATTATAGAAAATTCTTGATCGGATATAGCATTATCTTTCAAAGCTTTTGAAACTAAATCGCTAATTGTGTTTAATTTTGATTTTGCAATTGCAGCGGTTTGTTCGTGTTTACTAACTTTTTTTGAAAGTTTTTTAGAAGCAATACCAAATCCAACCGACAACCCACCAAAAAAACCACCTATAACTCCCAAAGGCACACCAACAATAGCACCAAAACCCGTGAGAGAAGTTCCTAAACCGCTTGCTGATAGGATAACTGAAATCAAACCACCAGAAACACTAATTTTTGTACATATTCCTCTCGCCCTATTATATTTTTTCCTTACTTCTTCGTAATGTTTAATTTCTTTCTCAAGATTTTGTAATACTTCGCTTGATTTTTGTAGTCTGAAATTAATAGGATCAGGATTATTAGGTAATACAGGGTAAATTCTATTGTATTCATCCATATTGTATTTTACTACTCAATATGATATCTTTAGATCTACTTTCTCTTCTTTTTTATACTTTCCACAAAATATAGAACCACAGCCATTATCAAAAGCCAAGCATTCTCACCTAAAAATCCAATAACTTGACCGGCTGTTTTGAATAGAAAGCTAACTATTGCACCAACCATTCCCGGTAATATTTCACCAAGTTTTTTACCTATAGTTTTCAATCCATTACCAACTCCCCTGCCTAATGTTGATAAACCCTTTGAAAGACTAGAAACTATAACCCCAATGATGACGCCTACAGCACTCATAACAGCAAAAACTGTAAAACCATACTTTTTGAATATATACTTAACACGATCGCGAAGAGGCATATTTTTAAGTATTTCATCATTTTTTCTCCCGATATCAGCCATTTGATCTTCGTTTAATATTAACTGTTTTCTTGATAGTTCATCATACGTTTTAACCCTTTTCGCCAACTTTTCTCGACTTTGTTCAATCTTTTTCAAGCTATCCAGATCTTTCTTACCCTTATCATTCTCGGTTTTGACTTCTTTCAAATCATTAAGTAAAGTTTCTGCATATTGTTTTGCATCAATCTTCTCTCTAACTGCAGCTTCTAAATAACTATCTTTTTCAGCGATTGTGGTTTGATGACGTTCAATCATACCTCTCAACTCTTTTTCAATTGAAACATATCGATCTATTTCGAATTGGCTTGTTTCCGCTACTGCTCTTAAACCATCTAATGCATTACGTAAATCCCTAATTTCTTCATTTTGTTCATTCAATTGTGATAAAAGATCATCATTGGCCTGCACAACTTCTTCTGCTTTTTTACCCAGAGCGTTCAATATGGTGGCAGGGAGTTTTTTATTAATATCTTCATTTGCATCGAATAATTCATGCCACGTTTCTTTTACTCCTGGTTTTCTAGGAATTGCGGCAACAATTTTACCCCACTCATTATATTTGAAAAGAAAAGTAGGTTTAGCATTTGGAAGTTAACTTAAAATATCTCTCCACACTCGATCTTTTTCATTTTCCATATCCAACAATGGATCAGTTTCACGCCCACCAAATGAATTTTCTGCCACCCCATAATCATCAGGGTAAGGTGGAATGGAAGTGGATGTGTTTGGAGATAAATAAATTGTATCATCGTTACCCCCACCATCATCATTATCATAATCAGTTCCTTTTGACAAATCTTCTAATGGTATATCTTCTTCCATGATTTTTTACTCATCAGTAAGAAGTCTTTAAACCTAAAGTTATGTTTGTAAATTATAAAAATGATTTATGATTTAAATATAAGAAAATAAAATAAAAAAATATGAGTAAAGAAGGACAAAAATATAAAAATATTACAATTAGTAATATTGATTTTGTAAATTACGCTAAAAAAATAGGATTAAATATTTCACCTCAAGATGCTAATAAATTTTTAAGTAAAATTCATAAAGAACATGATCCAGATAGAAACGTTGAAGAATATAAAAGAGAAATGAGGGCTAAAGTAACTGAAAGATATGGAATAGAAAATGATAATAGTATTAGTGATGATGAAATGTTGAAAAAAATAGCTTCGAAAATAACTAAAAAATAAATCATTTATGTTATATAACTTATTTTAATTGCTGTATTACAAGTTATATAATAATTTAAAATAATTTACTGACCGCGTAACCTAAACCTAACATTCCAGCTCCAACATATACCATTTCTCCTGTTTTTTGTTCATCGCTTGGTTTGTAATAATCAGAGAATTTTGGCTCTTGCATTTGCCAGTACAATTCAAAAGCTTGGTTTGTAGTCGAAATATTTTTTGATGCTTGATATTTTTCATCTTTTTTCTTCATTTTCCAATCAAGCATTTTTTGTCTTTTTTTCTGATATTCTGCATAATCTTTTTGATATTTTTCTAATGCCTTATCGTGTCTTATTTTTTCTGCATCTATATTATGCCCTGAAAGACTTTTTGCAAGATAATTTCCGCCAACAAATGCTGTTGCATTCAATATAGCCCCACCAATCATCATCGCTATTGCTGCCATTTTATTTTGGTAAAATCTTTTGATCCTCTAAATAAGTTTTTAGATACATACTTCCGGATAATACAGCCACCCATTTTGCATAATTTGTAATACTTGAGGATGGATCGTTCAAAAATGATTCTTTCATCATCTTTTTAGCTACATATCCAACTCCAGCCCCTAATCCGATAAGTACCGCTGAATCAGTTACAGTTTTCACAAGTTTGTTTTCGTTTGACATGATTTTTTTACTACATCATTAAGAAACTTTTAAATAACTTTATGTAGTAAAAAATAATTTGTAATTACATCATTCCAATTTTTGGACGGTCTGAGGGTTGCGTTTGTGGATTATGAATCTTTATGGGCGGAGGAACTTGAGATAAATCAGGTATTCTGTTTTTATAATATCTCATAAACATATCAAATGCTGTAAACCCTATTCCAACAATTGATAATACAGTTGTAAAAGATAGCTCTGGCAGCCACGCTTTCACTTTATTGTTTGACTTTTCTTGATTATACTCACTTTCTATATTTTCATTTCGTTTCATTTCCCTGGCTAATGCTTCTTTAGCTTTTTTATTATATTCAGCTAATTTTTTACCAGCCGCTACTTTTTTAGGATCTTTCTCCCTCTTTTTAGTATCTTTATTTTCAGGTGCGGGATCTGCCGTAATTTGCTCAACTTCTACTTCAGATTGTTCAGACATTGTTATTTAGATGCTACAAATAAGTTTTTAGATCTGTTTAATATACAGTATCAATACCTTCAGTAGATTGCTTAGTTTCCTGATCAGTTGTGTTAGAATTTACTGAAAATTGTTGATTTTTGTTGAATTTAACGTGTTTAGCAACCTGAAATAATCCGCTAGCAAGTGCTACCAACCTTCCTCCTTTTAATGCTAATAGCCCAACAATGTTTGTTAATTCACGATTAACCAAATCATCATTCTTCAAATCATTACAAAGAGATTCTATATCATCAACCGGAACTAAATATGAAATAAGTTTGGAAACAAATTGAAGAGATGAATCTACCAACCCGCCGTTAATTTTCTTACCCATTACTGCTTGGTAACGATTAAAATATTTTTCTACATCGCGTTCTGATAATTTTTTTATATCACCCAAGCTCATTTCAACCCCCATATATTCCTTTGTTGCCCCAAGCACTGCGAGAATGGCTAGTGATTCTTGTTTTATCTCAACTTCATTAGCTTTTACCGTTTCTCCATTCGGTTGGTCGGTATTTTCTTTAATATAATCTTCAACGTTTGCCATCTTTGTGATAATAAATGGGTTATTTTTAAATCACTTCAGGGATCTCTAAATAACATTGGAATGGGTAACGCAAACTCAAACAAAGTCTAGGATATTTTTCATTTTTCAGGAGTTGTACAAACTTTTTACCTAATTCATAATCCAAATCACCCCCGTAATCTTCAAAAAACATTTTCATACCCTTCTGTGATGGATTATGGAAAGTAACAACGCAAGCGACATTTTCCCGGAATGGTTTTGCTATTGATGTTAATTGCTGGGTTAGAACCCACATTGATAAACCATGATGTCTGCCAGAGAATGCTAAATCTATAAATTTATTAGATCTTTTCTTCAGATCAGTGGATACAGCGCAATCATCTAAAATTATTAGTGTATTTGTACCAGAGAATAAAGTTTGACAATCATCTAACAATTCATTAATCTCATCTACATTACTTGCATCGGGTGATAATACAAAGAATCTCTTGTCTCCGAGAGCAAAATTATGATATGTTTTATTTTTAGAATAAGTTGGACAAATTAAAACAATATATTCAAAAACTTTTCGAAATGGACCACGGAGCTGTTCAATTAGGTACTTTGTTTTCCCACAATTTGTTGGTCCTGTTATAATACAATGGAATGGTATTTTATCTCGTAAATCTTCCATATTTTTGTATCATAATATTATGTTTTTAGATTCTTCCCTTCGGTCAGTACTTAATTGATCTCAAACTTGAATTCATTATTTCCATCATTGCATCAGCCACAACAAACATATAGCAAGTTATTGTTCCTGAACCGCTTTGTTTCCTTTTAATTTCTATTTTTACACCATCATGCGTATTATTTAGTGCTAATCCTCCCCCATGAATATTATTATCGGGGTGGGTTCTAGTATCAACCCAAAGAGCAAACTTACTATCATAAAAATCCATTTCGTTTAGTGAAATTTGCAAACCATCATCTCTATGAAATCGTTTTTTCACAGATTCCCAAAGATCTGATGAAATCATACCCCTTGAGTATATTCGATTTGGCACACCATCAACATCAATATTAACAGAAGATATACCAGGATTATAAAAATTTTCAGAATCCCGAGCCCCTCCACCATATGGTAATTTAAACAAAAATAATATTCCTGACATTGATCTTCTTGGTAGATTAATATGTTGATTTATTACTCCATCACCGCCTATTGAAATTGTAAAAGTTTTGTGTAAAGTAACATTTTCATAAAAGAATCCTTTACCAACTTGATATGTTGATTGTGCCTCGCGGGCTAAGTATTCGCTTGAAATTGAAGAATATTCTAACTCCAAGTTTTTGATTGAATATGATGGTGTTTTAGTTGTATCGGAATAAATAAGAATATTATTAATTGGGGCGAGTGTAATCTCAAATATTAAATGATTTTCTAATGCTTTTGGATAAAAAACACCATGATCATTTAGAATAGGATGATTTATTGGTATTCTATACTTTGAACCGTGAACATTAGCGAGAATTACTTCCTTTGCTTCTTTTTGGGTTTTTTTTGCATCGCCCGCATTTGTTCTAAGTTTTCTCATGTTTTCGGAAGAAATACCTTGTTTTAATTTATCTTCTCGCTCTTCTTCGGTTAAAAATAAATCGCGATATGTTTGAAATAGATCATATCTTTGAGTATCTTGCAGTGTTTCTCCTCCAAAAAGAACTTTTAATCTGGTTACAAGATTAGAGGCCAAATTATTAACAACAGTATTATTTGCATGACCCTCGACATCTAAATCAAACAAAAGAGATACACTTCCAGGTACAATCACTAAATTCTCAGAAAGTTTTGGAATATTTATATATAATGTTTCTCCTGGGCTGGCTGATGATGGATTTAGAGTAATTCTATTTAATGTTGATTCTGCTTTCAAACCAAATGGTTCTTTTGGAATTCTGTTTGGATTAATTTTTTCAGACGTCATAATTGATTTATAAGATACTTTGGCTAACCTTTAAACCCCTTTGCACTATTATTCTTTAATTTTTCAATATGTTTTAATAAACCTTCTCTCGCCTCGGGAATTAAAATCATAATATTAAAAATTTTATCACCATCTTCCATATATAGAATTTTTTTTCTAATAATTTTTTTCATAAGATTAATTTGATATTCGCTAAAATTTTTTTTTTCTTCCTCCACCATTTTAATTTATAAAATACTTTGTTAATTTTTAAATGATGTCAAAAATATATTATTCGGCTGAAGGGTATTGGAAAGGATATTCCGCGATTCCTAAATTAGCTGAAAAGGCTAAAGTAAGTGAAAATGTAGTAAAAAAATGGTTACAAAAACAAGCAATATGGCAAATCTATCTTCCAGCCCCAAAATATATACCTAGACCACACTGGACTGAGAATAAACCAAATCAGATTCACCAAGCAGATTTATTATTTTTACCGCATGATAGAGTTGGAAGAAAAACATATAAATATGCGTTAGTTGTGGTTGATATCGCCTCGAGATATAAAGATGCGGAGCCATTAACTTCAAAAGAAAGTCGAGAGATATCAGAAGCTTTTACAAAAATATATTCTAGAAGATTGAAATACCCTAAAACATTAATGGTTGATCCTGGAAAAGAATTTATGGGTGAAGTTGGTAAACTCATGAATTACCATAATGTAAGAATACAAAGAAGTGAAGCTGGTAATCATAGAGCCCAAGCATTTGTGGAAAATGCAAATAGAATATTGGGAGAAAGATTATTTAGTCATCAATATGCGCAGGAAATGATTAGTGATGGGCGATCAAGGGTATGGGTGAAAAGATTACCAGCTATTCTAAAAACTTTGAATAATACAAAAAAAAGAATAACTGGTAAAGAGCCTGATGAGGCTATAAAAATGAAAGAGATTGATATTAGACCTAAAAATTACCAACGATCTGTTGGCCTTGATGAGGTTAGACTACCAACTGAAGTTAGGGTTAGATATTTATTATCTCCGGGCGAACTTGAGGGTGGTGAAAGAAGAAGAGCCACAGATCCTATTTGGAGTATAAAAGTTTATTATATTTCTGGAAGTAGAATTTCTCCTAATCAGC
The DNA here is from genome assembly GCA_949710005.1 of Ricordea florida. Lineage (NCBI taxonomy): Eukaryota > Metazoa > Cnidaria > Anthozoa > Corallimorpharia > Ricordeidae > Ricordea > Ricordea florida. The sequence goes on from OX453277.1 coordinate 14,518,351, forward strand.
CGATTTTATACTTTTTACAAGATGGCCTAAGACGAGGTTTTGTAAGGGAAGAGTTACAGGTTATTCCTTATGATACAGAGTTACCTCCTAATTCTGTTTTGAAATGATCTAATATAATGGTTTTGTGTGAATTCCATCCTCGTAAACCCATCTTTTATCATAATATGCATTAAATGCTTTTTTATTTTGTGTATATGTCACAATTTGATTATCATTAACTCTAAATCCTGTATTTTGTGCCATATCATTTGCCCCTTTTAAAGATGACATGTACCTATCCCAGTTCATTTCATTTTGCCTATGAATTGTGCCTTTAGAACTATACTTTGCTTTACCTTTCTCATCCTCCGCGTAATAACATTTTGATGAAAGGGCAATCATTCTAATTCCATCAAACTCCAGCTTGAAAAGGCCTGGGGTCTTGTCGTGATATTTAGATGTTGATAGGAATTTTTCTTTTCCTCCATTAAAGTATTCTTTTTCCATTTCAGGTTTTATAATATTATCCAGCTTTTCAGACGAGATTGCCATGTACATAGAATCTGTATCCATTTGAATGAGCTCAAAATCCTTTCTATCAACATATTTATCAAGAAAATCGTAATAAAATTCCAATATTCTTAATTTTGCTAGCTGATACACCGCTATGCCGCATTGATAGGGTCTATCTATTTTTATTAATCTTTTTCGTTTTACTATTTCATATGTTTCATTTATTTCTGTAAGATCTTCAAAGAAAGCAGATCTTAAGGCTTTTTCAACCTCTTCTTCATCCTGAGTATACCTTGTGTTCTTATGTTTTTCTTTATCTTCTATCATTTTTCCATAGAATGAATTCCCTTTCAGTTTATTAGTGTCGGCTAGTTCTTTACAGCCTTTATACTTTGGTTTTAGTTTTTCAATCAATACTTTAATGTCTTTGTTATCTTCAATAATTTTAAATATATCAGGGAATTGTTTTAATTCATTAGTAATTTTTACTACATCATCAATCTTGTTTTCATCAAAAGCTTTACTTAATTTTTCCAACATAACCTCTATATCACCATCTCTTCGCGCGTTTGAAACCTCTTTTGGGAACCATTCAAAAGGCCTTCCCGATTCATACTTTAAAATATTATGAATGTGTGTAATCTCCAAACCATGATTAAGATACCATTTTAATATAGGTGTATATAACAATATCTTTTTTGCCTTGGTAACACCAAGCAATTTTTTATTATTTTTTAGATGTTTTCTTCCTGTCGATTTTTGATATTCTTTCATGTGATCTGGTACCAAATCTTCAGTAACACTATCTACAACAAATAGAGGTGAGAACTCTTCAAACTTTTCCTTTATATTTTCAGGCACATTTATATCAACTTGTAAAAACCCGAAAAGCTTGCCGATAAGAATCTCTTTACAAATATTCTTAATATTTTCTTTGCATGCTGGGTTTTTCACCTCAATACATTCTTCTTTTCCGCATGGCATTTCTTGTCCTGCACAGTATAAATATACACCATTTGCGTCATAACCAGCAATTCGATCACAGTTTTTGGGAAATTTATATTTATGGGGGCGAATCTTTGTTTGATCTTTTTCTGAATATCGCGTAAATATAATACTAGGCCCTCCAATCATACCAGTTTTCAATAGTTTATAAATCTTGTTTTTATCGCATGTTTTACAATCTTTACTAATCTTTTTACATTTTTTACAAAACAAAGTAATACAAGATTTATTACATCTATGAATACAGGCGTATTCCCCAGGAGCGAATAATTCTGGATCACTTTTCTTTTTCATTTTTTGATATTTATTTAGAACATACCGCATTGAGACTCCTGGGATAGAAACTGCGTCTTTTAATATATCTATTTCGTCTGGATAATATAAACGCCTTGTTTTTTCTAAAGCTTCTTTGAAAGGTATAACATCGTTTAGGTTATACTCTCTCAACCAGTCCAGCATTGTAACACATCCCCTCTTTTTGAATTCAAACAAATATTCTTCATATTCTTCTTTGGAAATGTTTTTCTTTTTCAAACTAGAGTAAAAATCTTCATGTTTCACCGGTCCAACATGAGAAAGCTTATCATAACTATCCAAAAATTCATACGGAAGTACAAGTTTTTTTGCTTCACAATTATTTGCTTTACACCAATTATCAAAAGAAAGTCCAGGTGCAAGGTAAGACATTACATCCAAGAATTTGAAATTAGGTGTTGATAAAAACATATACTTATTATCTTTCTTTGCAACAAAAATATCTTTAGTTTGATTGGTCATGTGTTTTATAAAATGTCTTTTAATCAAATTGATATCATATTTTCCACTATTAAACCCAAAAACAGGTACTTGATTACACCATTCTTCATATTTTTCTAAAACATGTTTTTGTAAAGAATCTTGATCAGGTAGCTGGTATTCTTCTTTAACTTTTTCAACTATGATTTTTCTTATTTCCTCCAATTTTTCAACGAATTCTTTTATAAGCTCATCAGAGTTTTGGTTGTAAAGAAAAACGCTTTTATTTGTTAAATTATCGATTATTGCAACACTAACTGGAATGTGTATATTTGTAAAACTTAAATCATCAGTAATATGTTTATCTTCTTTTTGTAATATTGACTCAAAATCGAAAATAATATTATATGGATATGGAAAAAATTTCTTTTTGAACCATATATTGAGTAATTCAGGGTTTTCACACTCCCAAATTGATACTAGATTATAACCCAAGCTTTTTATCTTCTTTTCTCTTTCAATAGTTTCATTATATTTAATTTTGTCGTTTGTTGAACACGGACACCCGTGCCATTTGCAACCATAAAACTCAAAAACAGTATTTGTCTCAGGTTCGTATCCATCAAACAAAATCTCATTACCTCCTTCACCCCTACCACACCTTTCACCACCATGACCACAAAGCCCATGATGAATATGTTTACCTATAATTTTAGATTGGTTTTCTATCCACCTACACGCTTTATAACTAAATTGGATTTTACCCCCATAAAAAACATTATCAGATTCATTCCTGATGTGTTTTATCTTTTCTCCTGTGCATAATATTTTTGTCTTTCCTCCTGTGCATGTTTCATTAGTAAAATGCCTTTTTAAATCTTCGTGTCTGGTAAATTTTTGTTTACATCCTTGGCATACCCAGTTTTGAGTAAGAAGGTCTAGATCAATAATGAAAAAACCATGATTATTATAAAGACCTAAATTTAAAGTTGGTAAATTGTCTTTGAAATTGTTTTTTCCAAACACCAGTTTCCAAACTTTAAAATTTGTTATATTTTTCTGCTCGTAAGCCCGGATATTTATAGAAAAAACTTTTGAAATTTTCTCAAAATCAACTAATTTTGTTGATCTAACATCTTCTTTTTTTAGTTTTTTGTTGCCATAAAAAGTTTTAGCTAAATTTAGAGCTTGTTTCTCTATGCGTTTTTCAGGATTTTGTTTACCAGCAATAATATTCATGAGAATAGCTAAACACCTCCATACACATAGATTATCATCTTTATCATCTACAGAGTAAATACATCTTTTCTTGCGTAGCTCGTCAGGTAATCTTCCACACCCAATTAAAGGTTGTCTAGTGAGAATAACTTTTATTTGCACTTCCCTAAACTCAACCCCGCCCTCATGAACACCTGGTTTATTAATTTTCTTTTCCGCGGGTAAATATGCCCTACTCCAAGCAGCTCCTTCTAAACTCAATCTCTCACCCTCACACCTTTCTATATAATCTTTTATTTCTGAAAGGGAATTAAAAGTTCCTCCACTTCTAAATGTGTGTACGTGATAAGCTATTTCCCCATTTCCTCTTTGAATCAAAGCAGTAAAACTGAAAACAATTCTTGCCCCCATTTCTATTTGGGGTTCCAATTCATTATAAATTGTTTCTGTTAAATCATTATTTAGATCCCTCCTAAATCTAATGATATTTCCATTTATTTCTTCGGTATTACGAATTGGGGGGTCGTCTTCATTTTGGATTATTGAAAATATTTTAAGAACTATTGTTCTTTTCTTTTTAATTTTTTCCTTCAATTCATCTCTCACACTATCAGATATAGTTACCTTTCTTTTTGTTTTAATTTTCCTATTATTATTAATTTTTATGATGTTTTCATTTGTTAATTCTTCAAGCTTTTTGAAAAACTCGTCTTTATCCATTACCCTAAATGAATAATTTCCCCAATTAAAATTTTGTTTTAATCGTTTTTTGGGTTTTATAAAAGTAGGTGCGAGTTTTCTTTTCCTTTTAGGTTTTGCACCTTCTTTTTCATAATTTCTTTCCTGCGGGATTTCAATTATAAGTTCTGGTCTATTACCTAAAACTTCATTGAGTTGATTTCTGGTCATACTTTTATAATCTTCAATGCCAAAATCTCTTGCTACCGTTTTTAATTGTCTATCAGTAAGTATTTCTGACACGTTAATTCTTAAACCCGGTATATTATTCAAAGCCTCGATAAGTTGAGATCTAACCATTAAGTTAGTGTTTATAACACCATTTTCCTTGGCTATTTTCTTTAATTGATGAACATTTAATTTATCCATAATTACTTTCTATAATTATTTTTTTCTAATCTTTTAAATATCATTTTTATTTTATAATCTGAAAAATCTCTATTTATTTTTCTGATAAATCTCTGACAAATTTAAAATAACCCGTAAGCTAAAAAAAGACAGAGATTTTTCTATCAAATTTTTAAAATAAGCTAAAAAAACCGTAAGCTAAAAAAAGGACAGAGATTTTCCAGTCAAAATTTAAAAATAAGCTAAAAATGATCTTATACTGACAAATTTAAAATAACCCGTAAGCTAAAAAAAGACAGAGATTTTTCTATCAAATTTTTAAAATAAGCTAAAAAAACCGTAAGCTAAAAAAAGGACAGAGATTTTCCAGTCAAAATTTAAAAATAAGCTAAAAATGATCTTATAAACTCGCTTACATACTACTAACACTTTTTGCTTAAGAAGTTCAGGATCAAAATTTCCTTCAAAATTAAAGTCAAACAGTGCAAAGTAGAAATCAGTATCATCTTCAAAATGGTTAAATGGAAATAGCGTGGCAAGACAAACTGAACAGAACCAATCTTCGTTAGTATTAGATAAAGCAATGTATTCCTCACATGTGAAGGGAGTGCACTTTAAATGTGTCCAGTTCTGACATATGTCACATAAAATGGCTTTGTGACTATTACGGACGCTAAATTTACACACCGTACATGGGTACTTAATAGGCATAGGACTACTACTACTACTACTATAATTAATGCTATGTCAGTATTTACAAGTGTAATTAAGTAAGCAAGAAATGCACAAACAAGTAAATAATATCAACTAATAAATAAAAGTAAGCAACAAGGCAGCAATTATGCAGAGAGCGAAACAGTCATAATCTTGATACCTCAAAATATCAATTGCAGCTAGAGTACATTGCGTGACAAAACAAAGTTAGCTTCTGCAAAGAGTACCTGCGTGACAAGCAGAGTTAGCTTCAGCGGCTGACTAGCTGATTCTTCGCTGGCGAAGAAGAAAATCGTACATCGAAAACAAAGTACGCCACAGATTGTTCGGGGGCGACCAAGCTAATTATCAGGGTTTTTAAACATGGGACGGATGGGCAATCTGTCAACGGAGAATTATCTTTTTCCCCATTCACAAATTAGCGTTTCATAGCTACATACATTCTGTAATTGTCTACTGTCATGATGCCGTGTTACACGTTGAATATCGTAAAACGTTTTCTTACGGATATCGATATTTTTAACATTTGCCCTACCCCACCCCTGCTAAACAGAAAGTTGATCACGATTCGACGTCCACCCGTGATCCAAACATCCTCCCTCGTCTTCGCTTACATAGGGTGGACATTAGCATGTCCACCCAAAAATGGTCATGTGCGCACTTGGTCAACATACAACTGGCAATCATCCATAGGCATTGTATTTTGTGCGCTTAGGAGCCTGGCCTGGTCCTTATTCCCTCTGACCCATGGCAGGAGCCCCGTTACCCGGAGCTTGCAACTGCTATAGGTTTGTGCAACGGCGTTTTCACAAGTAAGGTTATTTTTAGAGCGGCTTTTCCCGCGAAAAAAAGTTGTTTCCGCTGTCTCAGTTCTCATAGGAGCTACTATTCTCTGTGTAAATACCTTGACAATCGTCAGAAATGCTCTCCGAACACTCCGATGAAGACTCGTGTATGTCGGCTATGTTCGTTGTCGCTATATGCTGCATATCAATCGTGCACTGGCTTGGAATTGGCTCTCCCAAACCAATTCGCGGGAGAGACGATCTAAAAATAACCTTACTTGTGAAATCGCCGTTTCACAGACTCAGTATGGGAGTTGCACGTTCCGTGTAAGGGGCTCCTGCCCATGGAAATCCCACGAGGTGTCGAAAGAGCTCTGTTAAGTGGCAAGAGGCAAAGGTTTATAAGCATAAAAAGTTAAAGGCAAGTCCTACTATTTGTAGTTGCCGATCTGACCAATTTATGGTGTGGCCTGTCATGCATGACGCCCGAGCTTGCGTGACACTCACTGCTAGACCGCTGAACACCAGGTCCGCCTCAGCTATGCTACCGCTGGCATCCTACAGCCGCGGGTCGCTGGTCACCGCCTAACAAAAGGCTCCGTCATTAAAACGTTCTGTTGTTAAGTTCTTGACCTAGATATAACAATATACAAACAATACACACGACACATGGCACGTGGAAGATGTCCTCAACACTCATGATCTTTAAAGTCGGTCGGAACATAATCGAAAAGTACGTGGAGTACTAGTCGGATAATTTCTTTTGGAACAAGGTGTCCAAGGCGAATGTAGAAACTTCTAAGTTAGAGTGGATCGATTGTGCTTACTGAATGCGGCAGATGACGTGTTGCAGCAAACTGAGGAGGGAACCGAACTAACTTTAAACGATCTAGTAGAATAACGTTTGGATCCATTTTGAAGTGATTTCGATACAATTTTGGTGAGGTCGGCGTTTTGTAGTTTTTTGTATGGTTATGTACAAAACGAAGGCCCTGGTCAGGTTCGTTGACAACTGCAAGTCTTGTTGCTCCTTGTTTCTGCTTCGGTCGAGAATCATGTTTGAACCATTCTGAAGTGATTTCGAGACGATTGAGGGGGTCATCGCATTTGGGTCTGCAGTCTTCGTTTTGTACCCACTCCTTGATTAGTCCAGAAATTTCCAACTGCATACAATTTTCGTGTATCCCCTTCAGATTTGGCCTGTAATTGTTCGCCTATTTCCTGATGTCGCAATCGTAACTTGTAAATTTCGGCAACCGTAAACGCAACGCCTAAAGCGTTAAAAAGTAAATATCCGAAAACAAGGGAATTCGAAGAGAAATGCAAAATGAGCAACTAAAGCACATTTATATAATTTCCTTCCACTGTGCCAAATGGCGCTACATCTTAACTTTACATTTATTCACAACAGACCGCACATGAGTTCTCATTGTTAATCATAGACTTCGCTCACAACAGTCGAGAGTACAGGCTGGAAAGATGGCGTTATGATTTAGGCCTGAAGAAAGTAGACTGACGTTGACATGCTTGCATCGGCCTTCATGCCGTAAGCTGTCATAGCAGGTGACCCCTGCTATGCTGATACAGCTCTATGGGCCAATCAACTTCCTCTTTGGATTGAATCAGTGACCAACATCGGTAATTGATTGTTTCCTAATAAGAAGGAGACCATCCTGTAAGTTCGTCTGAATTATCTCCCTTATTTACACATGCTTAAAAAAAAGTCCGGATAAGGCCTTGGATGAGGTGACTTGATGTGACAAAGCCAACTGAACTCTGAAACAAAAGAAAACGTAGCAAGGATGGAAGTACAGTAGTAATACCCCGAATCTGTTTGAGTGGAGTAAGATGCCAACATGCCCCATCCAACATTAAGTGTAAAGTCGTGTTTTGATTGGCCCAGGGGAATTGTGTAAGGTAATAGACAAATGACGTTATGAACACTATGCAAGCCCCAAATCTGTATTTTTTGGCTGGCTTGTCGATTCAAATTAATGTAAAATACAACTTTTATTTGACAGCGAGTATAACAATGCAATCACTTTATTGTTATCACCACCATCATCACCATCATCATCACCATCATCACCACCATCATCACCATCATCACCATCATCATCATCATCACCATCATCATCACCATCATCATCACCATCATCATCACCATCATCATCACCATCATCATCACCATCATCATCACCATCATCATCACCATCACCATCATTTTCTATAATTTTGATAGGTATTTGTTTTCTAAGGTATCTTCTAATGTAATTTGTATGTAGTGAATAAATAAAATAAAAATAACATGAAATATCATTCACAGCTCAGAGTACCTCCTCACTTAAAAGATACAGCAGTGTTAACTATTTCCAGCTTCTCGTGCATGGCCAGCGCCAGCATATCGCGGTCGGCCTAGGATCAAAGGCACGTAAGTTAATCCTGTTGGGGTGTTAGCATCACTAAACCTAAGAGGACAAATATTAGCAGCAAAAACAGTTTTACCGCAGTATATCATAAACTAATCAAAGTTTATATTATGCTCGAAATTACCTTATTTATAAACCCGTATCTGACCAATTCATCAGCTAGATCGCCTGCTCTGTCACCTGTGGGAATGACATCAACAAGGTTGTTTTTAACCATTTTACTACCTCAAATGAAGCAAGACTGAATCCAGAGATATAGTTTTCATTCTTTAGTATGTGGATGAAGCTGTCACCTTTTTCAGGAAAACCTTTTGATCAGTGCTGTGCCATGCACTGCCTGTTTTGCTGACATAACAACGGGGTTCTAACTTAATCAGTCTGTGCATTAGTGTGACCATTCCGTGAAGATTTCGTGATGTGTGGTATACTGTACACGATTTGCGTTATAACAGCAATAACACTTTTTAACTTCACCAGTGGATACTCAAAAGTATAACTCTATTGTATTTTCTGCGTATTTAAAAGTGCGGCAAGTCCTTTTATCTTTGTGTCCGAGGCCATGCAGTGCGGCCATTCTCTTGAAAGCTGGTGAGCAGTAACGTACTGTGGTGTTGTTTGTGCAAGAGTAAAGCGTGTTTCAAACGTTCTCATCTGTGTTTAGGAAAATACAACGTGACCTGTTCACCTTAGCCGGGCCAATCCAAGGGTTATTCATATTCCAACCGTGTTAATCTGAAGGCCTGTGAGATCGTGTCAAACTGGTTCTTACGGTTTGTCATAACAAGGAGCGAGATAGCGTCATGGTAACGGAGGATGTCAAACAGTTTGTACTGAATCAAAAAGCGGTATGTCCACGGCGCATAGGTCCACTTAAAGGAGACCACGTACCTTGAGTGATATCGCACCAGAGCCTTCGGTTCATTTTGTCATCCAGCTTTAGGAACAGCTCCAGCTACGGTTGAACAAACCTGGCTCATCTCGCATACTATCATAAATCCTAAAATCTGATTGGCTAACGTATCCATTACCTACTCTGTGCTATTCTTCTTTTCGGTGTCAGAGAAGAATAGAGAATTCGAAATCGCGGTCTAATTGTTAAATAGAAGCAGACAAGGATCAAGGGAATACTGGGAAAGTAATGAATGAACAAATAAAAATGAAAAAGGAAGGAGCAAAGGAATCATGGAAACAATGAGGGAAGACAAAAACCCAAACAAGCAAGAAAAGAAAGAAAAGAACGAAACAGAGCCACTGCGAGAGATAAGAAGCAGGGGTAGAAAGAACAAGGAATGACAGAGGAAACCTAAAGACTTTTCTTACACTCATGTTTGTGGTAAAAGCGTTTACCAGGGTTTGAGTTATTAAAAACAGTTCGTGAAACTACTAATCACTCACTTGTCTCGGCTGACTCCCATCCCAGCCCTCCTGTGACACGATATTACACTTATTAATGGTTACCTATGAGAGAAAGAACCGTAAGGTAACCAAGATAATATGTATGTAATAAGTTGTATATTCAATTGATGTTGAGCCTGGTTAGACGATGAAAGAAACAGTCTTTCAGCATGTCACCTGCAAGTGAACTCAGAAAGAGATGACACGGATTCTCTTAACAGGAACGGACCTATTCTCCCCGAGGCTGCTTCTGTAGTTTCGAGGCTCAACATAACAGATTTAAGGATTTTGACACTAAGAACAGCTAAACCCTCAGACAGGGCCAGAAAAATTGTAAAGCAATATCACACAATTATTGTGGGGATAGTTTCTAAAGAAACTGGTGCTGCGTCGGTGGGAAGTTGAAACACAAGAAAATGGGTAAATCAAACGAGTTGATTAACGGAGGAGGAGGTGCTGACGTTTCGAGCGTTAGCCCTTCGTCGGAGCGAAGGGCTAACGCTCGAAACGTCAGCACCTCCTTTTTACCTTACGGTGGTATAACTTACTTAATCAACTCGTTTGATTTACCCATTTTCTTGAATATCACACAATGCCGTATTACCTTTTCTTATGTACACTACTCATGATTATTTTTAACTACTACTGTGCCAATAAACTAAGTGGATTCTTGCGAGCTGTTAGGGATGATGAATGTTTCCAGATTTATTGCTGTAAAACAAATTGAATGCATGTTTCATGTGTCTGCCCTATCACTGACCCTAAACTTCGGCGAAATTCCACAACGCCTCCACGCATAAATCGCATGCAAAGCAGGAATTCAATTTGTTCAATATCAGTCTATCAATATGATGAACGACCAAAGCCATATGGCCCGTCAGGTCATGACATCTGAAGTTAGAGCATGCTGCACTCTTTGGACTAACGGTGATCATAAGACACACAGGAAACAAATCCAACAATAAATCCTTTATCGAAAAGTAAACACAAACGACATCGAAAGGACTCTTCAGTTAAAAGGCAAACATCTGTACATTCGCTCCGACGAAGGGCTAACGCTCGAAACGTCAGCACCTCCCTTTTACCTTACGGTGGTATAACTTACTTAATCAACTCGTTTGATTTACCCATTTTCTTGTGTTTCAATTTCCCACCGACGCAGCACCAGTTTCTTTAGAAACTATCCCCACAATACTTGTTATATACATCTGTACTGATTGATTAGTGCTACATATTGTTACACCAGGCGTAACGTTGTTGGTTAGAAGGCTTGCACCTTACCCGCCTGGTCTCTTCATCATACGACTCAATATTTTCACTTTGCTCAGATTCACTCTCCTCTGGGGACTTAGGTCTGCGAATTAACAACAGCAATTCAGTGACCTAACTGGCATGACTGGTGTTCACGATCGCACCACAAAAACAATTATATCATGAATAAAAATTGACCCAATCAACCTTCGATGCTCATGCAATGCATAGTTGCTGTTTTGCTTCTTTAATCTTTTTTCTAATGTTTCTATCTCAGCACAGACGCAGTGTATATCATAATTATGAGAAAACGTTCTCTTTAATTTTTTTCTTTAACAAGGAGACCAGGGACTGTTGTGACCCTGTTAAACGGCGACGGATAGCTATCTTCAGTCGTACTTACCGTTTATCAGTTTTTCCGGCCGAAACTGATAAAACAAGGACAGTCAAAACAATTGATACAAACCTTTGCCGCGGTCTTAAGTCCTTTTTCTGCTGCATTCCAGTCAGTGGGAAAAGACCATTTCTAGACAAGAAAGCGAAACACCAAATTTAAAAAGCAGAAAAAAGACGAAAAAAGCAGGTACTAGAACTTAACAACATTGACTACGGAGAACTGAAGAATCAGACATGTAAGATTTTAAGTCTGTTTTGTTTAATCATAATCAACAAACACGATTCTTAACAGTCAGATAAACATACCTACGTACGTACGTACAGCCTTAATTTGAATTGTTGGTATATCCCCGTCCATTCATTCGGTTTTAGTTTAAACATTCTGTTAAATGTTGCGTTAAACTGAGGGAAAAAAAATTCAAGTAAACCGTTGACGGGAAATCTGTCCACGTCCACGAACAAAGTCGCAGTTCTGCTTGAGAAGCAAGGGCCACACACTTCCTGGCAAGTAGTTGTTTGATAATGATCTGTTTCCGCGAAAAAGCACTGGTATCATGTGCACGAAGATGCAGGTTGATCCATGACTTCTTCGGGTTATATGGTTAAACAGAGGCCAGATCAAAACACCTTTGATCGCAATGCCCAACAAAGCACACGTACGTGCAGAACAAGCACTGATACACACACTGACTGATACACACACTGACTGATACACACACTGACTGATACACACACTGACTGATACACACACTGACCACACAGTGATACAAACACTGACTGATAGACACAGTGACTAATACACAGACTGACCACACACTTACTGATGCACACACTGACTGACCACACACTGACTGGTGCACACACTGACTGACGCACACACTGACTGACACACACACTGACTGACGCACACACTGACTGACGCACACACTGATCGACGCACACACTGACTGACACACACACTGACTGACCCACACACTGACTGACCCACACAGTGACTGGTGCACACACTGACTGACACACACACTGACTGACACACACACTGACTGACCCACACAGTGACTGGTGCACACACTGACTGGTGCACACACTGACTGACCCACACACTGACTGACACACACACTGACTGACCACACACTGACTGGTGCACACACTGACTGGTGCACACACTGACTGGTGCACACACTGACTGACGCACACACTGACTGACGCACACACTGACTGACGCACACACTGACTGACCCACACACTGACTGACCCACACACTGACTGACCCACACACTGACTGGTGCACACACTGACTGACACACACACTGACTGACGCACACACTGACTGACGCACACACTGACTGACACACACACTGACTGACCCACACACTGACTGACGCACACACTGACTGACGCACACACTGACTGATGCACACACTGACTGACGCACACACTGACTGACCCACACAGCGACTGACCCACACAGCGACTGACACACACAGCGACTGACACACACACTGACTGACACACACACTGACTGACGCACACACTGACTGACCCACACACTGACTAGGGCACACACTGACTAGGGCACACACTGACTGGTGCACACACTGACTGACGCACACACTGACTGACGCACACACTGACTGACGCACACACTGACTGACGCACACACTGACTGGTGCACACACGGACTGTTGCACTAATGGACTGTTGCACACAGCGACTGGTGCACACAGCGACTGGTGCACACAGCGACTGATGCACACAGCGACTGATGCACACAGCGACTGATGCACACAGCGACTGGGGCACACAGCGACTGGGGCACACACTGACTGACCCACACACTGACTGGTGCACACACGGACCGGTGCACACACGGACCGGTGCACACACGGACCGGTGCACACACGGACCGGTGCACACACGGACCGGTGCACACAGCGACTGGTGCACACAGCAACTGGTGCACACAGCGACTGGTGCACACAGCGACCGATGCACACAGTGACAGATGCACACACTGACTGGGGCACACACTGACTGGGGCACACACCGACTGGTGCACACACTGACTGGTGCAGACACTGACTGGTGCACACACCGACTGGTGCAGGCACTGACTGGTGCACACACTGACTGGTGCACACACTGACTGACTACACACTGACTGATGCACACACTGACTGATGCACACACTGACTGACCACACACTGGTAAGTACATGTGCTGTTCCACCATAAACCGGCTCAGTTGGAAGCGCACATGTTTAAGCCCAACAAGGTCAACCAGCAACATATGAACCACAGCAACATATGAACCAAAGCAACCTACGAACACTACCCTGCTCACCTTACTTCCTCTAAATACTTCTCCAGTTCCAGAGTGGGTGACTTATCACGTCTGAAAAATTATTCAGTGGAAAATGCATGATGAGAACAAGAAACCCATAGAATAACTTTTGCGTAAAGTAATTGGTGGGGTAAAGTGCTAAATATTTTCAAATACTAAGTTCAATAAAGAAATTACAGTCTGCGAGAAAGGCGCGGGAAACCTTGTGCAAATAACTTGTGAAAATGCAGTTTACTTGCTGAAGTGAGGTATGGTGCAGTGCTTTGTAACTCTGCAATGTAAAGTCTTAATACGAAGGCCTCTTTACTGGGACTAAAAGTCTACGTAGTTAAAACGTTTCTTGGAAAACAAGAATGCAGTTCATACTTCCAAACTTTTTTAATGCCATCAGGTAAACGCAACAGAGCGAGAACCGCTTCAGGATCCGTCACTTCACAGTTATCAGGAGGAGAAACTGCAGAACAGAGAAAAAATTTCACTAAATCAACACGTGTCATAAGCAGGGATTTCAATAAGAATAGTAGTAGCAGGAGAATTGTGCAAAGTAACAGGACAATATTCAGAAAGCGCTCCACGTCTAAATTTAAAACTAGCTCAGGCAATCTAAATTTGGTCGGAGAATTCTTTGTAGTAGCCGGAGAATTCTCCGATCTCCGATACCTAATGAACACACTGGTCATAAGACTCCTGCTAGGGTTTAGCTAACCATCATCTAAATGCAATTGTACTACCGGAGAGTTACAATGAGGCGTTATTTTTTTATCTGAAGGAATGAGTTTATCTGAACGAATTTTTATGAAGCAATTACATTGATCTGTATAATTATTCATTACCATACTCAGCCGCACCCAGTAATTGTTAATTACTATGGGCTTTGCGCTGACAAAAAACACGTGAGGTTTGGATGCCTCTCAATTAGTAACACTCGTTTACACACTCGAAAACGGAGTTAAATAATTGTCTGCAAATGTTTTAGTGTCCAATCGCCAAAAAGATTTCGTCATTGAAAGCCATTAGAGCGGCCACTGACCGCCATCTCCGCCAAATGTATCACTGTACTTCAGCAAACGTGGCAGAGAAAGTCAACAAAAACTTGAAAATAAATGCTGGTCCTTAGACAAACCCCGGAGGTTAAGACGATACTACGAGCTCTGTGCAGTGTTTTCCCCGAAAAACCATCAAAGTGTGCTCTATGACATCTTAGATGAGTCTGATGGTAAAATATTTGAGGTGAAAGGTTCCTCTCACTGCCCTGTTCAAACTGTGGAGAATTATCCAAAGCATTTACACCCAGAACTAAGCAGTCTCTTCCAGCGTCCCAGAGACATTTCAGCCACATTTAAAGACGACGTGTGGTTTTGTAATGCCCCAGTCGGCCAATCCATGCTCAGCAGTATGATGAAGAAGATGAGCCAAAAGCATGGTATTGAGCCCCATCTTACAAATCACTGTGTAACAGCTACTGCTGTGACTGTTTTGTCTGACCACAAGATGGAAGCAAGGCATATTAAGGTTACGGAACAGGTTCGCAGGTCAAAATTTTACAAAATTGAGATTTTTGGCATACATAAACTATGTGGTCCAGGCTTTCTTTAGCAGAAAAAATAAATTCGAAATCTCTTTTCGCTCCAGAGATATCGCAAATTTCCTTTTTTGCGTGACTCATTACGTCACAGTTGACTAAACCTTCTACGCCGTATTTCTCGGCTAATTTTTTTTTTGAATTTGCCATCTTTGAGCTGATACTTCGCATGCAGGAATTTATCGTAGAATCATGAAATTTCGCCCAACGGTGCACGAAACCCTCATCTTCAAAAGTGTGTCGGGCTTTTGCCGATTTCTTTTTCGCTTAGAAGATATAAGTCCTAATGCTGTCTCCATCCAAGAAGAGCTCGACAACCAACTTTAAATTATAATAACTTTGTTTTGAAAGCTGATCTAAAAAATCCCCGACACACTTTTGAAGACAAACATCTGCTGAGTATCATGCAGTCATTGTTTTCTTGATAAGGTCAAAATCCGACGCGCGTTTGCCGCATTTATAAGCATCGGTTGATTTGCACTTGACTGATCGCAGCTCGTTTAATATTGAATTTCGCAAGTTAAAAACATTTTATCACCGTTCTAGGTTCTATAAGCTTTAAAATGATGTATAGGTTTAGGCAGTTTCCTAAAATTACGCGCCCGTGAGGATGGTTTTGCGCAACGCACCCGCGAACCTGTTCCGTAACCTTAAAGCAATATCTGGGCATAAATCACATCAATCGATTGAGTCACACAACGCGCGGGCATCCTTCCAGCAAAAAGAGAACATGTCCAACATTTTGAGCCATTCTGTCAGTGGTCATAGCCATACTTCTAACAATCAATCCAGTGTACGTTCCAGTACTTGAGCTGTTCCTTCGACCAGTTGTTTTGACGTAAACCAGATGCAGTTGAAACCCAGCAGCTTTACCCGGAGCTTTAGCCACACAATCAGCACATTGTACAAATCCAAAACTTCGCTCAGCCACAACCATGCACTTTTCACAACGAGCGTTAGCCCTTCGTAGGAGCAAAGGGCTAACGCTCGAAACGTCAGCACCTCCCATTCACCTTACGGTGGTATAACTTACTTAATCAACTCGTTTGATTTATCCAATTTCTTGTGTTTCAATTTCCCACCGACGCAGCACCAGTTTCTTTAGAAACTATCCCCACAATACTTTTCACAACTGCACGGTGTCCATCATAAACAATTGCCGTTAAAGGACTTGGAGTTTCCTTGTCATTGATGAGCCATTTCAGCCGCTCATCATCGAGATATTATTTTTTCAAACTTTTGCTTCGTCTCTGCTCGATTGGGGCGCCGGTTCTCATTTTACTGAATGAGTTTTCAGAGCTGTCAGTTCACACGTTGATGTTGTTATGTAACAAATGTACATTAAATTGCTATTTTTTTTTTACCGGCATATGATTCGTTTATTATGATTTTTACCAAAACAATAAGATTATTCGCTCTCGATTTCTATAAGGTGACGAAGGCCTCATCAACTATCACCTCATAGAAATCTCCAGCTCATAATCTAATTGTTAATTATGGTAATCTTACCATCATTATCCACCATGCAATGTGCTGCAAGCAATTTCAGTGAATGAACCTGCAGAAGAAAGATCAGACTCAAAGAAAAGTGGACAAGACAGAGCACTTCTGCCTACCCACTGTACGCCTTTACCAGCACTCTAAAAATCGCACCTGCTAGGTTAAGTGATAAAAAACCATAAACAAGTTCAACGCTATCCGAACACAAACATCACACAAAAACAGTGAAATAAATAAGGTCTATCTAAAATCCGACCTCAGGTGTCCTAAGAGTGGCTATCACTATTCAGTCGATGAACCACTACCGGTATAATTAAGTGGACAAGAGTTAATATTTCAGGCTGACATGCCGTATCTTCTGAGTACCACAGCCTACTGCATGAACATCTAAGGCCTAAAGACCAAGATACTTGAGTTTTCTATTTCTTAAATGTTGCCTTTCCCCGATTGTCCACTAAACATCACAAGTTATTTCCACACAGGACTAAAATTTCATTATTTTCTCACCTCGAACAAACATGGGTGAAGTAGCAGTTCTGTAGCTGTTGGTCTCTCTGCAGGATTTTCTGCCAAACACCGACAAATGAAATCCTGTATAATAAAATTGTGCACATAAAAAATTACTATTACAAGCAAAACAATGAAAGTGAATATATGAAAGATCATATACTTGAACTGTGGAGTAATATGTAATGACATTAATTGATAATCACAGTTATGTACACAACTTAAGCAGCTGTGAAATTAAAGCCTGAAAAAAAAAATCAGGCCTGAACGGGATTCGAACCCATGACCTCTGCGATGCCGGTGCAGTGCTCTACCAACTGAGCTATCAAGCCAACTGGGGGCTGGTCATGTTGTGACAAAACAATGTTACACATATTTCATATATATGTATTTAAAATGCTGATATCATTCGCAATAATAAGGGGAGCAGGGTTGGCGCAGTGGTGAGAGCACTCGCCTTCCACCAATGTGTCCCGGGTTAGATTGCCGGCTCGGCGTCATATGTGGGCTGAGTTTGTTGGTTCTCTACTCTGCTCCGAGAGGTTTTTCTCTGGGTACTCTGGTTTTCCCCTCTCCACAAAAAAAAACATTTGATTTGATTTGATTTGAAATGTTTCGGATGAAGAGCTACTTCATTGTAGAAATGCTGAAATAAAGTCATTATTACTATTATTATTATTATTATTATTATTAATATGGGGATCTAAAAACCAGCTATGGACTCACTACCCAGCAAGCTCAGCTGGTAAAGTATCACAACAATATCTGCAAGGTAGCACATTTGAATTTGAATTAAAGAGGAGAGGTAAAGTATGTCATGAATCCCTAGAAGTGTAGTTCTCAAACCTGGCAAAATGTATCCTTTCTACTGCATTTTTTTCCTATGGTATTTACTAGGCCAGAAGATAATGGCTGACAGGAAGACAAAGTACCTTTTGGAGTGGCTGCTCTAACCCTGCTAATGCCTTATTGATAGCCTCTTCTGACACTCGACCTTCAATGTCATGCAGCTCTAAAGCAGCCATCTGTAAATTTTAAAAGATAATATAAATTTTCCAAGTAACTTAGTTGAATGTTACATAACTCACTTTCTGCAGCCTGATACATGTAAGAACGGTTGGCCGGGCAACAGATGGGAGGCTAAAAGCACATATCATGGCTTGAGCACTAATTAATTCTTACAACAGGATTTGTTAAAGGAAGTACTGCTTTATTCAAATTAGGATAGGGTTCCTAGTAACTTGTGATTAGTTTAACTAGTATAAGCACATTTCAACATGTCATTACAACAAATTAATGCACTGTATAAATAAAAAGATATTATCAAATCATTATCATTTCATGCTCACCTACATGAACCTTTTATTGAAGTGTTATGTCAAGAGACTCACCTCAAGCGCACACATTCCAAAGGCATATATATCAACTGCACAGTCAATAACATGTCCTGGCTTGCCTACAGACATACCATATTCATTTTTAAATAGTAGAGATTAAATTAATTAATCTACGATCATGAATCTCCCAATCTGATTGCCTACAATAGTCATTAGGGAGTTTAAGATCTCCGAAAGCGACGGTAGACGAAAACGTCACCTTAAAATATAGCTTCGCTCTATCATAACTCTTTCGCGATTATTCAGTCTCACTCATGTCCTACAAAATGGCCGAAGTATCCTAAAATAAATTGATACGAGCGGTTTCAGAGTAAAAATAGAGAATGAAAGATTCTCTCTTACATGCTTACGTTGTCATCAAAACCTCAAATTTGGTGATTTCACGTCGTCGTTATGCAGAGGACGGCTAATATACTTGCTAAAATCTGTGCTGCACGTGCAGCACGACTATTTATACTCTTTTAACAAATGATATTATTGTTTTGTGGGGTTGTCGTTGTCGTTGCCATCGTCGTTTCTTAAACTCCCTATGATTTATAAAAAGCTAGTCCAACCCACTAGCCTACTATTCAGAATAATACTTGCACTATGATTTGTTATTGAGAGGCAGTCTGTCAATACATGTATAAAACTCTGACAATCTTTACAGCCAGAAATTAAAAATCTCATCATGACAAACATTATCTGCCTTTCTTAAGATACTAGGTGACATATATGATTTATACAAATAAATATTTTTTATCTAGGTGTCTTAAGAAACACTGATAATATCATTGCTACAGCAATATTTGTCATCTGTTAAGAATGATAATATTGTTATTCAATTTATGACTAACTGTTGTAATTAAAAGCAGTTTAAGATTCCCATACTCTAAACAGAAGCATTTAGAGAGTTCCACTTACAGCTCTAAGTGTAAAGAACTTCTACACCTACTGTATACAGTACATACCTACTGTCTACAACACAGACCTACTGTATACAGTACATACCTACTGTCTACAATACAGACCTACTGTATACAGTACATACCTACTGTCTACAATACAGACCTACTGTATACAGTACATACCTACTGTCTACAATACAGACCTACTGTATACAGTACATACCTACTGTCTACAATACAGACCTACTGTATACAGTACATACCTACTGTCTACAATACAGACCTACTGTCTACAATACAGACCTACTGTATACAGTACATACCTACTGTATACAGTACATACCTACTGTATACGGTACATACCTACTGTATACAGTACATACCTACTGTATACGGTACAGACCTACTGTATACAGTACATACCTACTGTCTACAATACAGACCTACGGTATACAGTACATACCTACTGTCTACAATACAGACCTATTGTATACAGTACATACCATACTCCGGTGCATAAAAGTGCATGTTTCGTCTTTCTTCCCTGCAAGTCTTGACATGGTTATGGATAGTGTCTGGGGCCACTAGAGGGGAAATGATTTTTTTTATCACTTACAGCCCCATTTGAGTTTGTTTCAGAAAAATTCAGGTCATCATTTCACGTTTGTTTCTTTTCCCTTAGAAGCAACACATATTTATATATTATGTAACAGCCATCTTTTCATTCAAACCACAGAAACGGAGAGGACTAATAGATACTGCTCCATCTGTTACAACAACAAGATACAATAACATTTCAAGGAATTCATGACTACACACAGACCTGTGCCAATCTTGATGAGACCATTGTGTTGAATAAATATTGTATCACAAGACAAGTTTCCATGAACTACAGGGATTTCACATCCATGTAGATAGCTGTAAAGTATAATTATGAACAAACTACAGTGTGTATTACATGACATTCAGTGAGGCACCATCATCTTAATCAATTTGCAGATTAATTTTGATTTATACTTCTAGTTAGTCGTCAACATATCAGATCTTTCACAAATCATGATAAATTAAAAAAAAACCTGTGGAAAATTCTTGACTAAGATGAGTACTCCATCTAGTAGTACAAAGACTACTGAAGTGATCTATTTTGCAGCACAATTATTATTTAATCATACAAGTCATGTGCATGCATCTCTTATGCAGTACAACCTGAATGAAACAATACTATCCACGGTACAAATTCCACTGTCTGTTTGTCAATCAACTATGTAGCTACTTTGCATTCAGTTGTAACATCCACCTACTGTATTACTGCATACAGTATAATTATCAGTTCTGAGGGGATTGTACAGGGGTGCTTTCAGACAGTTACTGTAGTTTGGTATACTGTAGACTATCAAAGGTAGCCCACACCAAAAAATACTGTTAATAAGCAAGAGTAATTGATGACAAAAAAGCAAAAATATGGTGAAGATAATAGTTGAATGATGAGTGAAGATACTTTTGATACCGTACTGTAACTCAAAAGAAAACAGGCTAACAGAGTGGAAAACTGAATACTGTGGGCTTTTTGTTTCCAAAATTGTTCTAATGCATTTGAGTTTGATGCACTGATTACAGTTTCATTTTATCAGCACAGTAGATCTGTTTATATGGTACAGTATATAAATATAAATATAATTGTAAAGGAATGGGTTGTTGTTCATCATAGAAATTGTGATGACAATGCAAATTCTTCTTTTGTCACATGACGTACAATGCAGTCACTAGCCACTTTGGAATGAAGTTAAGTTTATTGATCGTGATAACCACTGCTACACATGGAAGGTGAAAGAAGCAATTCACATAGGACTGCACCCTAATAACATCAATAGGGATGACGGAATTGATATTCCAGAAGCATGGATGCTGACAATCAAGAAACACCACAATAAAAACGCGGTGGGCCAGCAGACCCCTGAGGAAAACACAGGAAACAGGAACTATAGCAGGATCGAAACGCACCAATCAGAGCAAAACACACAGATACATAATGGTGAGCCAGAATCAGTTGATCCCATTACCTGAAGCAGACTAGCAGTCAGTAGTCAAAAAGTTGAGATCAACATCCAGTGACTGCACCGTGTGACAAAAGAATTTACATTATCATTAATATAATTGTTAAAATATTGCTAGAAAAATTAAAACGCATCACTCTTTACCTAAGCGCCGAGAGGATTTGACGTTGCCACCTTTTCCATACCTACAGTACAACATTTTCATAGAGTGTCATTTATTAAACATAATTTAGTTGTATGCCAAACAGTAACAAACCAATAAAAATTACATGAATGTAACAGATGTGTGATATCACAGTTGATAGGATTAGTGCTTTCATTGACTTGCTACCACTTAGTATACCACTATATTTCATATTACAAAAAAAATGCATGGTCACTTGGAAACAGAAAAGATGTACAAAAAAAATTAAGGATCATTTAGTTACCATAATCAACTGTAAATTATGAAAATGTGAAGTGCAATAGAGTTACAAACTTCCTGGCCTATAGAGTATAATGATTATTAACTCAGTCTGCTGTAATAGCATTGTTAGTATAATATGATACCTTTTCACTAAGGGTTTTTGAACTATTTCGTGTCTTCTTCAGGAACTGCTTCAGTGATCCAGATGTCATGTATTCAGTTATGAAGATGACACGGGGAACGTCACCTTTAGTGTCCGTCCAAAATACATGGAACTTCACAATGTTGGCATGCTAGGTATGAGACAACAATAAAGTGGCAATCAATTCCCAGATCTTGAGATGGAGCAACAGGGTGAACTTAATTTACACTTGTACCATGGTTAACACTAACCACTTTGTTTCATGTCAAGAGAATCACCAATATCAGAGTTTTTTCTCAACTGTTTTTTATTGTGCTTTTTGTTGGACAGGAACATAAATGGCTAGGAGACAAAACTGATTAACATTGAGACTTCAGGAAGAACATATTTGCTACAGTATTATTACTCTTTTTGCAAACAAAAGAACAGATGATATGCAATTTAAGGTTACACAATACCTTCGCGGGTGTCCTTCGGAAAAGAATTCGTACGCGCGTTGTTTTTAACGACCGTGCCATATGGCACTCGCATGTACCACCCCTCAAATTCCCAAGCGTGCCATATGGCACTCCACATAGCCGTCAATTCAAGCCAATAAAAAATGCTTATCTTTATTGTTTCTTCTGGCCTATTGTGTTTTAACCAATAGGGTTAGAGTGTAAGCCCAGTTCAAGCCAACTTTCAGGGGTGGTGTTTATACGAATTTATTGAGAAATTGCGAGTTCAAATTTGTCTGCGTAGTTCTACAATGGCGGCGCTTTTCGCTTCAGATAGCGGGGAAGAAGAGTTCATTGGCTTCACTATTGAACCTGGATTTGAGCAAAATGATTGTCAGTCAGAATCTGACATTTCTGTTTCGTCAGTTGACACAGAGGATTTGTCAGACCTCGATCTTTGCGATCAGGAAAGTGGCGAAGAAGACTAACAAGAGTGGAACGAGGATCCTGGTCCAGTTGTTGTGAATCCATTCGTTGCAAATACCGGCCTGACTAGGGACGTTCGAGGTTATTCAACCCTTAACTTTTTTAACCTAATGTCCAAGGAAAGCAATTTTGACAGAATTGCAGAGGAAACAAAACGTTATGCGCGGCAAGCGATGGAAACAAAACCGGACCCTGCTTGGCGTGAAACGGACGCCGAAGAAGTGAGGGCATTCTTCGCATTAAATATCTTGTTGGGATAAAACAACTGCCCGAAGTGTATTCCTACTGGTTGAAAAATCAGCTTCTCGGAGTCGCAGAAGTGCAAAAGATTTTTCCGATGAATCGTTTTGCGAAAATATCGCAATATCCTCATTTAAACGATAAGAGAAAAGAATTGCCACGTGGGCACGCAAACCACGACAAATTATTCAAAGTGCGACCTCTTCTTGATTCTATTGTAGAGGCTGTTAAAAGCGAGTACAGACCATCGAAAAATGTTGCGATCGACGAGGCAATGATTCCTTTTAAAGGAAGACTTTCCCTAAAACAATACATGCCGTTATGCGATGGAACAGTGATCCAATTTCCTAGCGCTCCAGTCGTGAAGACATACAACAACAACATGGGCGGTGTAGACTTGAACGATCATATGCGGGGCTATTACATGGTTGGAAGGAAATCGAAAAAATGGTGGCGTTGTCTCATGTGGTTCTTTGTGGACGTTGCAATTGTAAATGCATATATTTTAGAGAAACTATCCCCGCATCACCGATCAAGAACCCAACTGGCTTTT
The DNA here is from genome assembly GCA_949710005.1 of Ricordea florida. Taxonomy (NCBI): domain Eukaryota; kingdom Metazoa; phylum Cnidaria; class Anthozoa; order Corallimorpharia; family Ricordeidae; genus Ricordea; species Ricordea florida. The sequence continues at coordinate 14,542,391 of OX453277.1, forward strand.
CGTTTAGATCTTGTTAAGTTGATGCTCGGAAATTTTTCGGCACGGCGATTGTCCGTAAGTTCTGGGCACCTAGAAGGAGGACATTGGCCTATAAACTTCTCCAAAGGTCGCTGTAAGCGCTTTTAAAGCGAAACAAGGAGACTTGGTGCAGAATGGCTTGCGAACTTTGCGGTAAACGCATCTGTTTAGACTGTTTTAAGAACCATACCGCAGAGGATCTTGCTTGAACATTGGCGGTAAATTTGAAAACTCGAGCTTGTAAAATTTTGATTTTTTGTAGTAATTTTTTGAAGAATTGACCATCGAATCGGTCCAAAATAGCACTAATAATTCTTTGTCACTTATTTTGTTCATTTAACAGGTTAGTTAGATGTAGTTTGTCCTCAAATGTAACAATTTTCTCCGAGACATCAGTGAGTTCATGAACAACATGGATGGTTTTTCTTGAGATTTTCATTTACTTAACTTGAACTCTTAATATTTGCTGAATGCGTGCATGAAAGAAAATATTTTTGGCAGGAATGGAAAGTTTATCATCTTAGGAACAAAGTTTCTTTCTATTGTTGTTTGAATAAATGAGTAGTTTCTGATATATTGAGTAAAATGTAAAGTGGTGTTACTTTGTGTTGATTTTGGTACCCGTGCCTTGGGCAGATGGGGTAGTGTTATACACAGTCACCCTCGGACAGGAAAGGGTTAAGTAAACTACCACAAACTATATATCAATAGAAAGGTAAAGAACTGTAGAATTCGGAAAAAAATATCCGTTGTTTGGCAGAGCCATTATTGAGAAGAAAGAAGCCAATAAACCGAAAACGACAGAGTGTCATTCCGCCGCATTAATCGGGTATCAAACGCAGCCACTACTGCAAAAGAACTGCACAATGTAAAGCATGCATCAATCTCTAAAAGGGTGTCGGGCATTAGCTTTAATTTAGATATTTCTCATTTTATGGCCGCGAACGCAACGGGGTCGGCAAATTATTCACTACCTCAACTTTACGGGTCTATAAAAAGATAACCAATGAGAATTACGAAAAAGCCTGACACCCTTTTAGTGATAGACGCTTGCTGATTTACATTGTGCAGTTCTTTTGCAGTAGTGGCTGCGTTTGATACCCGATTAATTCGGCGGAATGACACTTGGTCGTTTTCGGTTTATTGGCTTCTTTCTTCTCAATAATGGCTCTGCCAAACAACAGATATTTTTTTCGAATTCTACAGTTCTTTACCTTTCTATTGATATATAGTTTGTGGTAGTTTACTTTAAAACAACGCAAATACGAATTTTTTTCCGAAGGACACCCGCAAAGGTATTGTGTAACCTTAACTTGAATGTGTAATGCATGCTTGACCGTAACTCAGTAAAGTGACAATAGGATGTTACATGTAGCTTTAATGTTATCGTTTTACTCAACATGCACTTGATTGGGTTAATTCACACTTTGGTGGTACAACTATAATAATAATTAGAACTGACAGTTCTGAACACAATTTATATGTGTGAGTAGCAATACACATTATTCCAAATTGGCTGCCATTTAAATATTCTTTTGTTTTTATTCATATTATCCCTTGATGCCTCGTTCTTAAGCTAAAATTCAAATGAATATTTTACCTTGAACAAGGCATCAAAGTCTAATTTAAATACAATTTGGAATAAGGCATATATACATGTACAACTAAATACAGATATGATAATTCATACTTACATCAAGCTGAATAAGATTCTCAAATACAGCTCTTATGGTTTCCTGCAAAATATCAATTGAAATAAATTTAGGATTAATAATTAATTACTCAATTAATCAATATTTCAGTGTAGGTTGTAAGCAATAACATTTACATTCGATATATTTTCAAAACAAGTAAAATTTACCAAGGATATAAGGTACCTACAGTAACTTTCCAAAATTCTTCACTTATGCAAATATATAGCAGTCATGCCCTCAGGATATCATGTTAAATGATGACAATATCTATTGACTCTATTTACACAATTTCATCTCTTTTTCTCAAGCAATAATGCACGTAAATTAATATGAATCTAAGGCAAAGGCGCACACGAGCCATTAAGGTCCAAACGGCCAGAGCTTATCCCAGTTTCTGTACCATGAAGCACCTGGGAGTATTGTTACTCCCCCCCTGAATGGGATGCTAGTTCATCGCAGGGACACCCCCCGCATTATATCGCTGGTACCCATTTATACAGCTGGGTGGAGAGAGACAGTGTGGAGTAAAGTTTCTTGTCTAAGGAAACAACACAGTGCCAGCAACAGGGCTCGAACTCCAAACCTTCAGCTCGGAAGTCCGACACGCTAACCACTACACTACTGTACCTCCACACATGAATCTAAACAATGAACAAATCCAAGACAAGTTCTAAGTATGATGAGTCAAACAGCAGTCTTGGTCTTTCATAAAGAAATATAACTATAACACTATTGCATTATTGTATTGGCAGCTGCTCACTCACAATCGCAAGGCCTGTAATGAAACCTTTGTCTTCTCTAAATTCTATTAGGGTCAATTTGCATTTGTTTGTATAATGCAAAGCTCAAGCTAAAAGAAAATACATGGTTCCAGACATAATTTGATGCTATGCTGGTTTGATATAATGAATATCAGTTAAAGTCACAACTCACTGACCAAATATTTTGATACCAGACAGGAGTGTCCAAACATCAGGTCAGTGAATTGTGACCTATTAAGTTACACTCCTTATTTCAAACTAGCATAGCATCAAACTATGTCTGACTGGTTGCAATGTGCACTTTTCCTTTCAATATGTAGTTTCTTTTGTGGTTATTTGACCATGCATGCATTTTCACATAGTGAGCTGCTCGTACTAGCATCTAAATAAAAAACTGGACTTTGATACTCACCACTGTAATCTAAACATCAAAAGATGCTTTGAATGGGACTAAACAACTCCTAGGGCCCAGTCCCTTAAAACCCAAGTAGCACTAATCCACTACGAAAGTCGACTGATTGTCCATGGGTTAGCACTATCTTAATTTCTGGGTGATTACCCGCGGGCAATAATTATTTTTTTAATTTTTCAGTATACACGTGCTGCTTCTGGTAATAGGGAGGTGCAGGTTACGTGACAACTTTTCACATATCTCAGCTTTGATAACATGCTTAATTGTATCTTGTCAACTGCTGAATTGAAAAACTTTTCACCTGCATGGGTTTCCACCTCTCAAACTAATCTTACTGTATTCAGACTGCAACAAAGCAGCATGAAAACATGATGCCGAGTCGAGTTGATTTCATGCATAATTAGTTGTGTGACAAACAAATTTTTATCGGCTCGAATGTAAACAAAACCCTGTTATGTTATGTTATCGCCTTGTCATTCACATGCAAAGCATAGGTCATCAATCAGTAGTTTCTATCGTTTTCGATTTGGGGCAACCTTCTCCAATTTTGCCCAACTTTGACCTTCTTTCTTCATCTCTAACTCTACGCTCCTCCTCCATGTGTTCCTGGGTCTACTGTGCCGGCACTAACCAGACAACAGGTTCCATGTTAGTGCCTGTCTGTTAATGTGGTCTTTCTGCTTCCTAAGCATGTGTCCAATCCAAGTCCACTTCCTTCTGCCAATTAGCCTCCCCACTGGTTCCCGGTTTGTTATCTTCCATAGGTCCTCATTGCTGACCACCATAATTCCTAAAAATCCTTCATAGACATCTGTTGATAAATATTTGAACTTTTCCAAGTAAGGCTTTGGTGATCCGCCAAGTTTCTGATTGATAAAGCAGTACTGACTTTACATTGGAGTTAAAAATGCGTGTTGTTGTTATATCCCTTGCTCTCCATACCCCTGTGCAAGATGTTAGAAGCTGCTCTGGCTTTCCCAATTCTGGCTTTGACATCATCTTCAGTGCATCAATTTGTACTAACTATGCTTCCCAGGTAAGTAAAAGCTGCTCTGGCTTTCCCAATTCTGGCTTTGACATCATCTTCAGTACCTCCATTTGTACTAACTATGCTTCCCAGGTAAGTAAAAGCTGCTCTGGCTTTCCCAATTCTGGCTTTGACATCATCTTCAGTGCCTCCATTCGTACTAACTATGCTTCCCAGGTAAGTAAAAGCTGAAACTTCCTCTATGTTTCCCTTTCCAAAAAGTACGGGGCCTCATTGCTGTTGTTAATCCTCATAAACTATGTTTTATCCTTACTAACAAAACCTTGATGGTGATAAAAATGATGCAAGGATATCTGATGCATCAGTTACAACACTAGCATGAACTAAAAAGAATTTTCCCTTAACCCACCCATCCGATCCAGATTCTTAACACTCACCCCAGCTTTCTTTCAACAAATCAACATTGCGCTGAATGATTGCTCGCAACAACAAAATGTGGCCACAAATGCGCATTCTGTCGATTAGATGAAACCTTGATAAATAGATGGGATATACTAACTAGGAACAATAAGGACCAGGAGTACTAGTATTTTTTTGACAGTTGAATTGAAAACAAAACAACACACAAATGTTATCGACATGAAACGTTATTGTGTATACAGCTTTCTTAACACCTTGCATTGCAGAAAAGCTTACTGATATCAATTTTCCATTATATTTGTGAATTCTAGAGCCTTTTTGTACAAATTGTCTTTGTTTTGAAGGTGTGGGTTATCCACCAGTGCAGGTCTGTGGACTTTTTTTTGCCCTATTCATTAATCGGCTGGTGCAGGTAATCTGCCATGCGGGTAAACAGCCGGAAATCACGGTAATCTTGTTACTTAGGCCCAGTTCAGACGCCGTACTTCAGCTGTTCCAAATCAAATTGAAATTTAGGCCGACCTAAATTACTTAATTCCGGCTGAATTGATTCAGACACCGAACTATGTGCTCATAACAAATTCAGTGAGGGGAATTGAGACACAGTTAATGATCGATTAAATATAGCAGATGCCCAGAAGTCTGGCAGTAACCAGCAAACAAGAGCCTTTATCAGTGTAGCTTTATGCACTTCTCTTCCACTTTTGTAACTTCCTTTCCCATCACTTTTGCAAATGGTTTGCAAAATGCAACACTCTTAATAATCAGCGACCCGTCCCTGGTAATATTTGTATTCTTCAAGAATTAAACAGCTTGTGCATATGGGAATTTCACACTTCAAGCAAATATACTTGATAGTGGCGAATGGCATGGTGTCATACTCATATTGGGACTTTGGAGTCACACAAGACTGTGCAAAGTTCTACCAGCCATTTTTCATTTTCCAATAACCTCTTGCGCACGCTCTCAAGTAAAAATACAATGAAACTTCATTACCATAATTTATGCATTTGATTTGGCACATGTGAAGTACAGTGTCTGATTCAAAGCAGGTCTTCAGCCGCTCTTCCCAGCTGAGCCAGGCAGGATTAATTGCTCAGCCGACCTAAATTAAATCAGCCGTTCCAAATTGATTCAGACACCATACTTCACATAAACTTAATTCGTTAAATTCGATTTGGCTCGGCTGAAGTACGGTATATGAACTGGGCCTTAGAGCACAATCCTAGATCTGCCTAAGTGATATGTGATCAGAATACCACAGCTAGTTCAAGAAACTCAAATAATCATATTTCCACACCTCTTGACTCCTAAAGTCTTTTCTTTCAGAAAAATAAACTTCATTCCACACAACCTCAACACCTTCTTCAGAGTCCATGGCTAAAAAAGCATGATCAATACCTGGTACATCACGCTGCATCACCTGTACAAGTTGAAAATACAGCACAATACATGTCACTCTTAGAAATAACACTACTGAATCTGACTGAATGAAAAAAGCAAGCTTGAAAACAGCACTCCAGAGCTCAAGAATTAGCATTACATGATGAGTCTAAGATTTGGGATTTCTAACTTCAACGATGGACATAAACATCGAGTAACATAATAGAGAATATCCAACATGGTAAGCAGTACTATGCACAGCATCTTCTTACTATTAAACTTGCATATGTAGCAGCGCATAAATTTACACAAGCTTGTATTTTATTCCAGACAAACTCTAAGGACAATTTCTATTTCACGTTATTATTGATACCGATTATCGACGACTGATATCGATTGCCATTATCGATTTGAACAACAGTGTTCAGTTCAGTCCAGCAAACGCTACCTATAGTACTTATAACGTACAGTAGTTAGATTTTAATCTAAAATAGCAAACGAAATGACAAAGATGGAACACAAAAACGACGTCTCATGTTACAAAAAACAAGGAAAAAAAAATATAAAATTTAATTACATGAAAGGCGTAATCAAGCGAGGTGTTTTACTGTACCTCTTGCCGTGTTCTCTCCCACCGTCCACAAGGACTCGTCTCGAAAACGTCATCGTCGTCATCATCACTTTCGTCTCCAGAATGCTCCATGCGAACTTCATTTATACTTAGTGTCTTGTTACTTGTCATATTTCGACCTCCGTCGACAGGAATATTACTTTAAATGAAGATAAATGTCAGAAATTTCAGAGAAAGTAAGATGGCGAACGAGCACAAGATTGGAAAGGACTGGGCCCAAATCCAACTGCTGACCATGTAAATGCAACATACAGCGTGTTCAGAATCAGTTGATTCCAAACGCGACCTCGCGAGAGTCACACGCGTTATCCCGAATACAATTCTGGAGGAAATGGTGGGCTCCCTGCGAACTAAAAAAAGGAACCACCATCTCTCCCTCGTGGTTTGCTTGACATACCCTGCTTCATTTATTCCATACCAGGGGGTATGCCATGCATTTCAGTCTCCACATGGTATTTTCACGTATTCCTCTGTTATTAGGGAGCTTATAAGCACGCGCGTTTTTGAGGCGCGGACGGCAACCGGAAGAGAACATTTCGCGTGCCAGGGCAGTGATGTCTCCCAGATTTTTATAGTAATCATCTCTAATGGAGAAAAGATACTAATCAATGTAAATGTGGTTGTGTGAAGACAAGTTAAAAGGGAAAACAGCTCACTTCCGGTTGCCGTCCCCGGGCGTCTCCGAAAACGTGCGTGCTTAAGCTCCCTATTCCTATGTCAGTTCTGGGGTGCGGGATGGAATCATTATCATCACCATCAATCTTTATTTATCTTTACACGAAATCGTATCATAAAAATGTTGTTCCTAGGAGTCGCGTGAAAAATCAGGAGTCCATTAAGGATGGGCTCCTGACTAACAATATTTACAGGAATGCATTAATTGCATTAACTTACGAACTGTAGTAAAAAACCCATATAATAAAACTTTCTTAAATTTATAAAGTACGGTACTAAAAATAATCTTTCCCATTCAGTGAGGTCTTAAACATTTTAAAACTAGACTTACGTCTCATTTCTGAGGGAATATTGTTCCACAGAACGGATCCTCTATAGCGTAGGCTACCTTTTGCATAATCAATTCTTAGAAAGCTTTTGATGCTAAATATATCTATTTTTAGGCGCGGCTAGCTAACGCGACTTCGTGCCTTTGGTTCATGGATCCACTGATTATTACTAAACAATTATTTGCCTCATCAATTTCAAAATAGAAACTCCCTCGAGAAAAAGAATAAAATTTCCCAGCAATTGCATTTTCTATGTGGGTAACTAGATTATTATTTCGTGGATTATAAGAAAGACTAGAGTTGCTGGTGTATTTTACGTCGAATAGGAATTCCTTTCATACACTGGAGCTGTTGAAGTTTTAATTGCTATGTGAACACGATCTCAGTTGTAGCTGTCAAAGAACCAAGAAAAACCAACTGACAATTCCTTTTATTCCCAGTGCATCTTCGTACGATGAAAGAACACAACGGCTGGGGACGTTGAAAAGAAATAGAAATGACATATTTGGATCTATTTCTTCTTCGTTTTTCTGTCGGTAGTGGGCGTCTTAGTTTTCGTAATTACCATAGGTTAATTAGGAAAACTAAGGCCCCCTGAAAAAATGATAAATAAAGAAAACTTAATAGGTCTTAGTTTTCAAGGTCTAACGTCTTAGTTCTCTGGGTGTTAAGTCATGGGTCTTAGTTTTGCGGGGTCTTAGCTTTCCTGGCAACCTAGCGAAATTTTTCCATTTGTGTAAAATATCTGTCACAGCCAAAACAATGAACCGATAAAAAACTGTGCCGATAATTTTATAACGGTCCTCGCTTCTCGCATACTAGGATAAAAGACAAGGGAAAAGAATATGTTGATAGCAAAAAACCCGCTCTTGTCGCAGCAGAAATATCCGAGTTTGAATATGGATTAGATGGTAAAAACAGTGAGGGACTTGTGTACCGTAGAGTTAATGCATTTCTGAAGCACCCAAGTTTTTTGTCACATTTCATTAAACCTCCAAGAACGACAGGTTAAATCAGAAATCGGCTGCAGCCGTCGCCTAGGACAGTCGTTTGAACTTCTAGCTGGAAAAAATGAACCTGGCAGTGTGGAAAGATTTATTGAAAACTATAATTAAGTCTCAGCGTAAACAAAGTGGCATGATATCGGTCAAAGAAAAGAAGCAGTTTAAAAATAATTTTGCCTATATTAAAAGCAACCAATATACATGCATATATTCTTATAAAAAATACAATGACAGGATGATGCGATGAAGAGTGAAGAAACGATGAAATACTCACCCATATTTCTCATAAACCTATTTACAACATAGACTATAAAGACTCTTGTATATGTTATACAGCTAAGAAGGTTTTGAATTTACATCTCTCAAAGTTGTGCTTCTATCTAAACCTGAGAAGGGTTATAACCAATTTTAACACTACCACCATGCAAACAACCCCTCAATGAACTGTTATTGATGGATTTATTGGTGTGCCTGAAAAAAAAAGAAAAGAAAAGCCAATGTGTTAAATGTCACAATCAAAATGTAACATTCTCCTTTTGAAAGTGTTATGTACTGCAAATAGGCAAACTGTTTATGACTGCCAAGCGCTGCTTTTAATCTTGAAGAATAGAGGCAACGAAATGTGTTTATTGGTATCAATTTTTAATTACCTAGGAATCGAACCCACAAACTCGAGATTGAATCCTGGTGTTTGTCTATGTCAACTGATCAAGGAAAACGCACAGGGTTGGGGCAATTCAGGGGTGATTGTTTCAGTAAACTGGCAGCCTAAGATAATATTAAAATGTGCTGTATTGGACTCCTGAAGACTGTTGTTGGTGAAGGGAATCAGAGGAGAACTGTTGCTGGAGACAAGAAATAACACCATAAGATTTTGTTCCTTTTTACAGTGTCTTAGGGAGTAGACTGTTTAGCTGTTTTAAAGATCCTGGTAAGTCACACTGTATGGTGATGTTTTTTAAATAATAATACAAATGTAAATTTAATTTTAGATATTTTCTGATTTACCTTGCAGGTCATCACTGTGAGTGAGCCTTGTCCACGGTCACAGGAGAGGCCTGGCTGCTTACCTCCTTTAACATGTTGTCAGTTTGAACGGCAACAAAGGCCCTCTGTTAAACCAGTAAAAAGACTGATTTAGAGGATAAACAGCTGCCAGATGATTGGGAACAGTTTAATTACCATCCTACATCAAAAAGCCAAAACAAAAATTAAAGACTCTACACTATTAAAATATTTTAAAGGAATGAATAATAATAATAATTTTAATAATAATGACAATGGTGATGATGATGAGGATGATAGTATATTTAAATAATTAAACTATTCTGTTATTCTAGACTAGCGAAGCTGTCTTCAGGATCAGCTGACAACACAGTTCTTGCTATGCTTATCCTAGTCACATTGAATTTGACTCAACTCTTGAAATACCAAGGCTTAAAGGAGCCAACTGAATTAACATGTGGTTTTAAACACAGTCACGGGTATCGTACCTTCCATGACTGCAAAATTTTAGGCATTCTCTTCAAGAGTTTCTGCTCTAGTTCATATCTGTCACTGATCAGACCTCGCAAAACCAACTGAGATTTTTCAACAGTGTTGGTCAATTGGTTAATCTGCAAGCAAACAATAAATCAAGCGTATTCATAAATAATATTGCCTTTGTTACGGAGTTTTTTGTTCCCCAGGTGTATTCTAACTCGTTTGCATTTATTAGCCTTACGAGTTGGGTGCGCTAGTTTGATTGATCGACAGATTGATGATGAAGTCAGTTAGCAAATCCTTTGAGAAAAAATATTCAAAAATCTGGTGGAGTTTTGGACCTAATTAATGCGCTCTTGTGCTTGCAGCAGAATATCTGAATTAAATAGGGCAGAATTTTTCCTATAACTGATTTCAGATGCAATAATTTACGCTGTACTTTGGTTACAAAGAGGTTTGTTCCAATTCACCTTTTTAAGAAGGCAGGAATTTTCTTTCTAGAGACTTGTTAACGGAATAAGGTGTTGAAACGAGTGCTTCATATTTTTACAACTGCTAGATTACCCTTAGTTTCGGTTTGAGAAACTCTTTGGCTGTAATTGCAACATAGGCCCGCAATGTGCTCTTGCACAGCTGTCCTTGGCCCCTTCCCCGTGCCAGCTCCTCTCCCTGCCCTTTTGGCAAAACAGTTGGGTCTTTCTACCTTCCTATCCATAAGAATTCACATGCCACTTAACCCCTGTATAACCCCGGAAAAAGTAAGTTGTCCCTCGGAAGTAGTAGGTGCGCCATCAAAAGTTCAGGGAGGAAGCTTCGGTATCCCTTAGGAAGTTTTCTTAGACTTAACCCTCACCTTAGCAATTTCAATGTCACAAATAATTTTAAAACACTCACCTTGCTCTCAGTTGCTTTCCAATCATTCTTTCTCATTTTTTCTTTCCTCAGCTCTCTCTCCCAAAACTGCGAAAGGGCCAATCGATGAAATTAGTAGAAGTTTGATTTATTACTGTGGCAAATTTCAGACTGAAATTATTCATAACTATATTTCAATCAGTTTTACTTACAGACAATTCATAGTCTCTCATCACGAGTTTTCCTTCGAGTTTCTTGAGATGCTCTAAGAGAAAAGTGAAATGAAAACAGTTGTTGACATCAAGATGCAACCATTGAAATCATGTACCTAACAATTTGTTTCAATTTCTTTGTAACTACGTATCATTCTCACGGTTCTATAACAAGTAGAAACGAGACCACGAGAACCTGGTGGCATGGAAAACAGAATCGCAATCGACCCCTCTCTCCCTCCCTCAAACCTACCAAATAAGCTACCCTACCCTACCAACTACTTTCTCTTGTTTATTGCAAGCCCTGCAACCCTTTGCTTCTGTCTTCGTGACTCTCTCTTCCCCTTTCCGTTGTCGTTTGGAGCATTTTGGCCTTCCCTCCCTCGTATTCACCCAACCCTCACAACTCCCTATTGACCTCTCAGTTTCTGTTGCCTTTTTCGCACCCTTAGACTCACAGTCAAAATTTCTCCATAGCAATCCAGCGTACGCCCATTAAAAGAATATATCATCCTAAAAATTACACAAATCTAAACCGTTTTATTGTTCATTACAATCAAAACCAAATCGGTGGAGCTAAGTGGAAGTACTACCCAGCTCCTATACAATAACAAAATGGGTACATTGCATGCTGTGGTCAGTTATAAACTGAGAATTACTGAATGTGGGTTATTACCAATGGACTCCTTGTGTCGTATAGTGTAACTCAGTTCCAAATGCAGTTAGTTGAAAACAATTTAAAGCGCTTCAATACAGAATATATTTTCTTACTTTACTCACATTGTAGTTTTTAGAATAACACTGTTCACAGAAAAGAATTGACACTGTACCTTTCAACTCTTGGAGAGATTTCGGACTGGCTTCTTTCACAAATACTAGAGCAAAAAAATTAAATTGGCTCGATTGTCAACTAAAAGGCAAAGCAATCCTAAATTGCACAAGGGAAATGAAAGAGTGTGTTTGCTTGGCAACAATGTGCATCGATGCGCCACATACAAGTAAACCATATGCAGCCAGTTCATCCAGGAAATTTGGGCTCGAGTAAAAACATCATAATTAAAAATGGTAGACTAGTATCTTGAAACGATTACAACCAGTTGGTTTAAAGCGGGTACAATAGCAACTGTGAAGAACTTTAATCGACGACACGATAAGAATTTGTGAAATTTCTCGAGTTAGGGAGGCACTGTAAGTCTGTAAATCTGCAAAGTTTATGGAAACTGCCAGCCATCTCAGAGATGCACTGCATCCAAAGCAACGATAGACTAACTCTTCATTTACATTTTAAAAAATGATCAAGATCAATCAGTAGTAAACCGACAACGAACCTTTGTCGCTGAAATCGCTTTTGAACGGCATGAGAATTAGTAGGATAACATATAATACCACACAGGAACAAACTAACTAGATTTTGTTTTAAACAAGGTTAAATTTCCTCAGTGGACTTAAACAAGTTCGATCTTCTTTCATACAAACTCTTTCAAATCGCAAGCATGGACCACTTGTGATCAAACTTGTTCTGTTTGCTTTTGTTCTTTTACTGGAATAGTTTCCATCAACTAAAAGTGGCCAAAATTAACTCATTTCGTTTTCTTCGGAACAAAGCTATTCGTACAGATTCAACTAGTATCACTGCACATAAACAAAAGTTTCTCCGACTAACACGTACACGAATGAAAAGAACAAAACATACCATTGTCACGTCCATGGTTCGTTCGCTTGTAAGTTGGAGCCATTTTGCAGACAAATTAATCACTATCTTTGGGAAGTTCTTTTTGTGACTTCTCTCACTTGCAGGTTCGCAAAAATACTACAAAACTGCTTGAAGTAGTCGGTCGCCTTGGTTACAGGTAAACCTGTCCATTGTTACGTCAAGCGCGCCGATTCACCTCTCGCTTTACTACTAAAAAGATCTAGAATGATCTATAACTTCACTACCTGCACAATTCCATATATTTCATGGATTTTTTAACAATGGTGTAACATGAAATCACTATGAAAGACAGGGAAAGAACGGTTAAAGGTCTTTGGAAGAGCGGGCAAGTCGTCACCAAAGAGACCCAAATGGGACTGAGACCTACTATTACCAGTCCCGCGCGATTGCTTAACAGGTGCAAGAAAATTGCCAATTAATTAAGGAAAACAATATTTTCATTTCTGAAAACGCACAGCTTTGTGGTAAAAATACCAGTTTGGCGCATTAGATGTTAAAATTTAACGGACAAGTCTTGCTTTTGGACTGGAAGGAAAATGGACCGGGATATGTTGGGGAGAGCTCTCGTTCTTCTGAACATGAGCTTCCATAAAGGAATTGCTGTGATAGGTGATAGGTCTACTGATAATTACTCTCCTTTGTTCAAACAGCACGAAGAGCATCACAGACATTGCGTGACTGTCGATTGATCTATAAAAACCTTTGAAGTTATGCTAGTGGTGGTTCGCAAAATCGAAGTTTGGAGAGTGTGTTGTTTACATCTCTCTTCGAGACGGTTCCCGCCAAAAAATTCAGCCAGTGGTGAGGTAGCCGCCAAACCAAGCGCAGAATTGGTTTGCGGTTGCCATTACTCTTACAAACGAGGCTACGTAAACATGGCGGAGGATAGAAGAGTAAGTTATTATAGCATAATGTTTTTGTCATTTCTTCCAGATCCTCAAACCAGTGAAATGTTTCTAACGAATCTCTTATTTCTCTGGGTGATATGCTGTAATGTAGTAATATCACTACCGTTATTCTTCCTTGAATACTACTAACCTAGAAGTGTGGAAAGATTTATTGAAAATGATAAGTCTCAGGGTAAACGAAGTGGCATGGTATCGGTCAAAGAAAAGAAGCAGTTTAAGAAATCATTTTGCCTTTATTAAAAGCAACCAATATACATGCATATATTCTTATAAAAAATACAATGACATGATGATGCGATGAAGAGTGAAGAAACGATGAAATAATCACCCATATTTCTCAGAAACCTATTTACAACATAGACTATAAAGGCTCTTGTATATGTTATACAGCTAAGAAGGTTTTGAATTCACATCTCTTAAAGTTGTGCTTCTATCTAAAGTTGATGGTCTTTATTGGTGTGGCTGAAAAACAAAACAAAGAAAGAAAAGCCGATGTGTTAAATTCCACAAACAAAATGTAATATTCTCCTATTGAAAGTGTTATGTATTGCAAATAGGGAAACTGTTTATGACTGCTAAGCGCTGCTTGTAATCTTGAAGAAAAGAGGCAACGAAATGTGTTTATTAGTATCAATTTTTACCTAGAAATCGAACCCACAAACTCGAGATTGAACCCTGGTGTTTGTGTATGTCAACTGATCAAGGAAAATGCACAGGGTTGGGGCAAGTCAGGGGTGATTGTTCCAGTAAACTGGCAGCCTAAGATAATATTAAAATGTGCTGTATTGGACTCCTTAAGAGTGTTCTTTGGAAAGGGGATAGGAGGAGAACTGTTGCTGGAGACAAGAGATAACGCAATGAGATTTTGTTCCTTTTTACAGTGTCTTAGGGAGTAGACTGTTTATCATTGTTAGAGATCCTGGTAAGTCACACTGTATAGTGCTGTTCTTTTTTAAAATAATAATACAAATGTAAATTAAATTTTAGATATTTTCTGATTTACCTTGCAGGTCATCACAGCCTTGTCCACGGTCACAGGAGAGGCCTGGCTGCTTACCTCCTTTAACATGTTGTCAGTTTGAACGGCAACAAAGGCCCTCTGTTAAACCAGGAAAAAGACAGATTTAGAGGATAAACAGCTGCCAGATGATTGGGAACAGTTTAACTACCATCCTACATGAAAAGGCCAAATCAAAAATTGAAGACTCTACACTTAGTAAAATAATTGAAATGAATGAATAATAATAATAATAACAATAGTAATGACAATGGTGATGATGATGATGATGATGATAGTATATTTAACTAGTTAAACTATTCTATTAGTCTAGACTAGCGAAGTTGTCATCAGATTCAGCTGACAACACAGTTCTTGCTATACTTATCCTAGTCACATTGAATTTGACTCAACTCTTGAAATACCAAGGCTTAAAGGAGCCAACTGAATTAACATGTGGTTTTAAACACAGTCACGGGTGTCGTACCTTCCATGACTTCAAAAGTTTAGGCATTCTCTTCAAGAGTTTCTGCTCTAGTTCATATCTGTCACTGATCAGACCTCGCAAAACCAACTGAGATTTTTCAACAGTGTTGGTCAATTGGTTAATCTGCAAGCAAACAATAAATCAAGCGTATTCATAAATAATATTGCCTTTGTTAAGGAGTTTGTTGTTCCCCAGGTGTATTCTAACTCCTTTGCATTTCTTAGCCGGCGTTTCTTTGACGGAACTGTTTTTTCTAAGGAATTGGGTGCGCTAGTTTGATTGATTGACAGATTGATGATGAAGTCAGTTAGGAAATCCTTCGAGAAAAAAAATTCAAAAATCTGGTTTAGTTTTGGACCTAATTAATGAGTTTTTATGCTTGCAGCAGAATATCTGAATTAAATAGGGCAGAATTTTTCCTATAACTGATTTCAGACGCAATAATTTACGCTGTACTTTGGTTACAAAGAAGTTTCTTCCAACTCAACTTTTTAAGAAGGCAGGAATTTTCTTTCTAGCGACTTGGTAAAGGCATAGGGTGTTGAAACGAGTGCTTCATATTTTTACAACTGCTAGATTACCCTTAGTTTCGGTTTGAGAAACTCTTTGGCTGTAATTGCAACATAGGCCCGCAATGTGCTCTTGCACAACTGTCCTTGGCCCCTTCCCCGTGCCAGCTCCTCTCCCCGCCCTTTTGGCAAAACAGTTGGGTCTTTCTACCTTCCTAACCATAAGAATTCACATGCCACTCAACCCCTGTATAACCCCGGAAAAAGTAAGTTGTCCCTGGGAAGTAGTAGGTGCGCCATCAAGAGTTCAGAGAGGAAGCTTCGGTCTTCCTTGAGAAGTTTCCTTAGACTTGACCCTCACCTTAACAATTTTAATGTCACAAATAATTTCAAAACACTCACCTTGCTCTCAGTTGCTTTCCAATCATTCTTTCTCATTTTTTCTTTGCTTAGCTCTCTCTCCCAGAACTGTGGAAGGGCCAATCGGTGAAATTAGTAGAAGTTTGATTTATCACTGTGGCAAATTTCAGACTGAAATTATTCATAACTATATTTCAATCCGTTTTACTTACAGACAATTCATAGTCTCTCATCACGAGTTTTCCTTCGAGTTTCTTGAGATGCTCTAAGAGAAAAGTGAAATGAAAACAGTTGTTGACATCAAGATGGAATCATTGAAAACATGTACCTAAAAATTTGTTTCAATTTCTTTGTAACTACATATCATTCTCACGGGTCTGTAACAAGTAGAAACGAAACCACGAGAACCTGGTGGCATGGAAAACAGAATCGCAATCGACCCCTCTCTCCCTCCCTCAAACCTACCAAACAAGCTACCCTGCCCTACCAATTACTTTCTCTTGTTTATTGCAAGCCCTGCAACCCTTTGCTTCTGTCTTCATGACTCTCTCTTCCCCTTTCGGTTGTCATTTCGAGCATTCTGTCCTTCCCTCCCTCGTATTCACCCAACCCTCACTACTCCCTATTGACCTCTTAGTTTCTGTTCCCTTTTTCGCACCCTTAAACTCACGGTCAAAATTTGCCCCTAGCCATCAAGCGTTCGCCCATTAAAAGAAAATATCAACCCAAAAATTACACAAATCAAAACCGTTTTATTGCTCATTACAATCAAAACTAAATCGGTGGAGCTAAATGGAGGTACTACCCAGCTCCTATACAATAACAAAATGGGTACATTGCATGCTGTGGTCAGTTATAAACTGACAATTGCAAACTGTGGGTTAAACCAATGGACCACTTGTGTCGTATAGTGTAACTCAGTTTCAAATGCAGTTAGTTGAAAACACTTTAAAGTGCTTCAACACAGCAAACATTTTCTTAGTTTACTGACATTGTAGTTTTTAGAATAACACTGTTCACAGAAAAGAATTGACACTGTACCTTTCAACTCTTGGAGAGACTTTGGACTGGATTCTTTGACAAATACTAGAACAAAAAAAAAATAAAGTTGGCTCAATTGTCAACTCAAAGGCAAAGCAATCCTAAATTTCACAGGGGAAATGAAACAATGTGTTTTCTTGGCAACAATGTGCATCGATGCGCCACTGATACAAGTAAACCAAATGCAGCCAGTTCATCCAGGAAATTTGGGCTCGAGTAAAAACAACATCATTAAAAATGGTAGACTAGTATCTTGAAACGATTACAACCGGTTGGTTTAAAGTGGGTACAATAGCAACTATGAAGAACTATGAAGCCATTATAACCTTAATTGAGAAAAAAGATAAAGACAGGCGGGACCTAGCGAACTGGAGACCGATTTCTCTTATCAATGTAGACGTAAAAATTGGTTCAAAAGCTATTGCCAAGAGGTTAGAAAATGTGTTACCAAATATTATACACCACAATCAATCCGCATATGTCAAGGGTAGGACCATTTCTGATGCGGTTAGAACGATCGAAGATGTTATGGAATTTTCCAAGAGATACAATATTGAAGGGAGAATGATTTGTATAGATTTCAAAAAGGCCTTTGACACCGTAAGCAGGGTTTTTTTATTTCGCACGTTGTCCGCTTTTGGCTTTGGACCATCATTTATACGATGGATCAACACATTCTACAACAACATCTCAAGTTGCGTTTTGAATAACGGCTTTTCTACTTCATCATTCGCTTTTGAAAGAGGAGTAAGACAAGGTGACCCTCTATCAGCTCACTTGTTTATCATTGTATTAGAAATCTTATGTATTAGTATACGTAACAGTAGTTGAAGGAAGCGGGGACCGGGACAAATCGATTCGATCCGTATCGGGAAGTATCAGAAAGTATCAGAAAGTATCGGAAAGTATCGGGAAGTACCGGAAAGTATCAGAAAGCCTCGATTGGATTTCGCCGACAGGCGGAGCGAGCTGCGCGAGCGGAGGGCTATACAACCCTCTCAATTTCAGAAAGCCTTGATTGGATTTCGCCGACAGGCGGAGCGAGCTGCGCGAGCGGAGGGCTATACGACCCGCTTTACACTGGTGAGTTTATGCTGGTACTTTTCTGATATGAAAGAACCAGGAACCAGGACAAAAAATTGAAAATTGATTTAAAGATGAAAAAAGTATATTATAATACGAAATGGACCAATTAAAAGACGCTGAATTAAAAGAAATTTTACAGGAGTTTCTTGTAACTGGTCGTTCTGACGCGAAGAAAGCGAGGAAAATAGAACTATTACGCGAAATGGGAATAAACACACAAGAGGAGTTGGAAAATTATAGGCGATGGTTTCATGGGGAATCGTTAAGGCTTGCTACGCCTATTACACCTCCCGGGTCTCCCCCTCCCCCAAGAAAAAGGAAACTAAAACAAACTTTTTTGGTCCCTCAAAAGTCATCAAACAAGAATAATGGCGAAAAGAGATTTTTGTGGAATAATGAAAAAGAGCTATCGTTTGAGGTTATGGGAAAATTAAGCAGTTTGTTCTTTAGCGAATTGAAAAAAATCGCCACAGAGTTAAAAATTGAAGGAAGGAAAAAAATGGGTAAAAAAGATCTTATTAATGAGATTAAAAAATTCAAAGAGGAGGATATTGTTAGTTTAATTGAAAAAGTTACTTCAAATAGGGTTTATATTTGCACCCACGGCGCGCTTAAATATTTATGTAAAGAATGCGAGGGATCCCAAATTTGTGAACACAAAAAAGTTAAGTACAGATGCAAAAAGTGTAAAGGGTCGCAAATCTGTGAACATAATAAATATAAGTACAGATGTAAAGAATGTGAAGGATCCCATATTTGTGAACACGGCAAACAAAAACAACAATGTAAAGAATGTGGAGGATCACAAATTTGTGAGCATGGCAAGCAAAAAGCTTCTTGTAAGGAATGTAGAATGAAAGTAAAAAATGATTATGATTCAAAGATAGAAGTAAAATGAAAAATGGAAATATTAGAATTTGGTTACGTAAATAATGATAAGTTAAGCATTTGTGATTTTATCAAAGAAATAAAAGAAGATTTGCGCCAAAGATTATTAGAAAATCGACAATATTTTCTTGATACTTGGTATTATGGCAGTGATTTTCCCAATGAAATAGTTTTTGACGTGAGATATTATAATAACAATTTTTATCATTCGTTTTGGTTTGAAACAAAAATTGGTTTTGGTGTTGATGAAATATGCGCTAATAAATTTGCGAAAAAAATTTTAAAAGCCGCCAATAAAGGGTTTTCAAGTTTTGTTCCTGAATACGATTTTTCTCCGTCCGGTGATTTGCGCATATTAAACTGGGCTGAATTTCTTCATTTCTATAATGAAAATGGTTTTTATCGTGGTTATTATGATGAGAAATGTCGAATTGACACCTTTGATAAAAAGTTTCTTATTATAGCATTATCGGCAACAGTAAGATTAAATGAATACAAGATTGCGCATAAAGAGACGATTTACAACGAATTACGCAATGAATTAATGGTGGAAACATGGCGCCCTGAAAGAGTTGTGGATTGGTGCTACGACATTGAGGAACAAAAATTTTATCATTCCTTGCCTGATGAATAATAGTAAGCCTAATTTTGTGTTATGAAACTAAAATTACTGGTTACATAACAAATTATCGAAATAAATACAGAGCCAATCCACCTATCATAACTATGATTGCTAATTTACTAATTTCATGCTCATTTTGGGGATCAGATTCTTGTTGTTTTGGTGTGGTGGTTTTCATTTCGGGCTGTGGGTTTGGTTTTGAGGTTTGTTGCAATCTTACTTTTGAAATACCCAAGTTATGGCTAATCCCAACCTCTTTTGTTTCAGTATTCAATAAACTATTCAGACCAAATTTCATGTCTTCAGTGGCTTTCATGAGTTTGTTATTATACCCAATTACGCTTTCTGTATTTATGATCATGTTACTTGGCATTAGCCAAACCCCCGGAGCTACAGCTAAATCAAGCCTCAATTTCGATTCCTGCACAGCTAATTGATACCTTTGAACGGAATTAGCGATATCATTTTCAACCACGGCGCTTTCAAATAAAGCTATGAATTCTTGCTGTGTTTCAATCGCTCCGCCCCCGTTACCAATAATTGAGGTCCTTGTGTTGACTTGTGCGCCTAAAACGCAATAAACAAAAGCTTCTGCGGAACGATTTAATCTTCCAAGCCCTGCCTTTGTGAGGCCATGCCCGCTTGCCGGGATAAACCATGCATATTTAAAATCAGCAAAGTCATCATTTCGTATGAAAGATATTAGATTACCTTTTAGTTGCTTACCACCTTCATCTGAAAATTTATCTCCTGAACTTGGCCACATATCTGCTTTTTTATCATAATTTCTTATAACATGCTTATTTTGATAATCATGGTCTGTTGTTCCGGGTCTATTCCCATAATCGATGAATATATCCCCCAAACCATGATTTCTTCCTCCTTTCCACCTAAAGTCGGAATTATTACTAATCCCAAATTCATCACACAATCTATTATACGCTACTTTGTTGTATGGGTTATTCTTTATGGAAAAGGGTTTTTCCTCTGGCAAGGGCAGCTTTAATTCATACAATAGTCTTCTTATTGTAAAGTATACGTGAAATGCAACAAAACTTCTAATAACTCTTGGGTAATTTAAACTTTCATTTAAGCTTATACCACACCCAGATGTCGCGCACCAAACCGCAAAATTAAGTTGTTGCGGCCAATGGTTGAAATCTGGTTTATTCAACCATTTTTTGCACTCCTTTGAGGAATAAAATGTTACAACTTGCGATTTAAAAATGTTTCTCATGGGTGAAATGAAGTTCTCCTTATCTGAAGCGTAAATGTCTAAAATAGTCAGCATTTCTGTTACATTTTTTGCCGTTTCATCGAATTCAACACCAGGTATTGGATATGATTTGTTTGTAAATGATAAACTTTTTGGGAAAGTCGAGGATATTGCATGATGGGGCAAATTTTCAACAACTTTCCTTTCTTCGATTATCCCTAAATCTCTAAATAACAAGGTTTTCATATTGGTAGATAAATTGTTAATTAATGTTTGGTCGTTGGGGTCTTTATTTGTGATAATTTTTGTATCATTGAATCCCCACTTGATGTACCCCCCATTAGAATCATTAACAAAAGTGAATCTATAAAGGTTGGCGTTTGGGTATTTAGCTTTGAAATTCGTCCATAAACCATGTCCGGCTTTGAAATCTGATAATACATCATCAAACATCTTATTCTTTGTGTTTACTTCAATTTACACAGATCTTTAGATTAAGAATAAGATGCTAATTATTATAGCCCGCAAAACAATTACACCCAACATCAGTTCTCTCAAATGAAATTTTTAATGCTCTTTCCCTCCGATCAACTCTTTTAAAATATCTTCCCGGGCTTCTTTCTTTATCTGCGACATGTTGAAGTTTTTTTCTGGTTCTTTCCGGAATTTTTGTCTTACTTCCATTTTCAGTTTTTCAAACTTTTCTAATTCCGCTAAAATTATGGAAAATTCTTGATCGGAAATAACATTATCTTTCATGGCTTTTGAAACCAGGCCATTAATGGTATTTACTTTTGCTTTTGCCAAACAAACAGTTTTCTCGTGTTTACTAACATTTTTTGAAAGCCTTTTTGTTGCCACGCCAAATATAACAGATATTCCACCGCAAATACCACCCACAGCGCCCAAAGACACACCAATAACAGCGCCAAAACCAGTAAGAGAAGTGCCCAAACCGCTTGCAGATAGTATGACTGAAAACATGCCACTAAATACACTTATTTTTGTACATATTCCTCGGGCGCGAGTGTATTTTTTTCTTACTTCCTCGTAATGTTTAATTTCATCCTCAAGTTTTTTAAGTACTTCATTTGACTTTTGCAGTCTGAAGTTAATGGGATCTGTATTATTGGGTAATACGGGGTAAATTCTATTGTAATCGTCCATTTTCTACTACTTAAGATATTATCTTTAAATTGATACGAATACGAACGGTATTAGAAATTATTTTTACCCCATTTTTATCCAGAATCCACAATTTAAAGTTGTACAATGGATTTTTAATTTGGGCAATTCTTAAAACTGGGTACTTTTTGGAGGGTATAGAAGCTAGTAATTGTGAAGGCCGGATTTCAACGTTTTCTCCACTAGGGATTCGATTGTGATATGAAGACTTTGATTCAATAATATCACTCATTAAGTATAATGGATTATCATTTGACGCGCTATTAGTTCCAGAAAAATCTAGAATTTGTACTTCGCTTACATTATTCAATGGTGGATCCAGGTAAATTGTTGTTTCTGTGGTTAACATTGTGATTGACAAAAAAGTTATTTCCTCCTCGCATTTATGGGGCATTTTTAATCTACTTTCTCTTCTTTTTAAGCTGTTCTACAAAATACAGAACAACAGCCATTATTAAAATCCAAGCATTTTCACCTAAA
The DNA here is from genome assembly GCA_949710005.1 of Ricordea florida. Lineage (NCBI taxonomy): Eukaryota > Metazoa > Cnidaria > Anthozoa > Corallimorpharia > Ricordeidae > Ricordea > Ricordea florida. The sequence goes on from OX453277.1 coordinate 14,564,745, forward strand.
AATCCAATAACCTGGCCAGCTGTTTTGAATAGAAAGCTTACGATTGCACCAACCATTCCAGGTAATATTTCGCCCAGTTTTTTACCAAGAGTTTTCAATCCGTTTCCAACGCCTTTTCCTAAAGTAGATAAGCCTTTCGAAAGATTGGAAACGATAACACCAACGATAACGCCTACAGCACTAATAACCGCGAATGCTGTAAATCCATATTTTTTGAAGATAGTCTTAACCCGCTCCCGCAACGACATTTTTTCCCGTATTTGCTCAGACTCGCGATCCCGGTTTGCCATTTCATTTTCATCTTCTTCAATTTGCCTATTTAATTCCTCTATTCGTGTTCTCTCCTCTGGTGTTTTCAATGGTTTTTCCTCAAGGTGTTTTTTCTCTGCCCTCTTTTTGTTTTGTGATTCTTTTGTCTTTTCATTTTTGCGGTCATTTTCTTCTACAATTTCTTCTGCCCGTGGCCCTAAAAAATTTTTTAATTGGCCATCAGGAAGTTTAGCTCCACTGTTAAGATTTCTAAATTCGCTACCTTTAAGAACATATGTAGCCGCATTTTTTCTACCTGCTAATTTAATTGCTGGTAATTTTATTCCACCCCCAATATCACGTAAAAATGTTATAAAATGTTGAAATTGTGATTTTGGATATACTATTTTTATATCATCTTCAGTTTCTTTTTTTTCTTTAATCTTTTTAAAAAGGAGATCATTTTCATTAATACCACCATCTTCATCTTCATCATCAAAAGCGGGATTTTGAAAATTACTAGTAGATGTGGATGTAATTATATTATTAAAAACGCCTTCACCAGCATCACCAGCATCACCAGCATCACCAGCATCACCAGCATCACCAGCATCATCATCATCATTATCTCTTGGTAAATCTTCTAATGGTATATATTCCGCCATGATTTTTTACTCATCAGTAAGAAATCTTTAGATCCATTAGAGTTGAAAAAAAGAAAAATTTGATTTAAAGAATAAAAAATATATATAAAAATAAAATGATGAACGAAACTACACAATTAATAGATGTTAATAGTTATATTCCTAAAGTAAGCATGATCTTTTCTAAACCAATTGTTGGAGAAATTCCTGGAACGAAACCAAAGGTTGAATTTAAAAGAATTAAAATTTTTACAAAAAATGATGATGGAACAGAAGGTGAACTTGTTATTCCAACCGGTAATTTATATTCTTTTGGTGTTTCTACAAACACAAGTCCACAAACGGGTGCAATTACAGGATATGTATTTCCATTATGTTTATGGAGTGGAAGCAGCCCAACACCCGAAGAAGAAAAATGGATTGATTTATTCAATGAAATAGTTGGTAACTGCGTTGATCATTTGATTATTAATAGAGAAAAAATTGGCAAGTTTGAGTTGGAAAGAAATGAGCTCGAAAAACAAAAAGGAGGTTTAAATCCTCTATATTGGAAGATGGAAAAATCTTCAATGACTAGAGTTCCAGATAAAGGCCCCACCTTGTATGCAAAATTAATTTGGGATAAAAGACAAGACAAAATTTTAACCAAGTTTTACAACTCTGAAAATGACAAGTTAATTGATCCATTAAAATTATTAAATGAAGGATGCCGAGTTGAAGAAGCCGTCATAAAAATTGAATCAATATTTATTGGTTATTCTTGTATTGCGCTTCAAGTAAAACTTTATGAAGCAGTTATAGAACCAAACAAAGAAATGAAAAGATTAACCAAATTTAGAAACTTAACTATTTCAGATAGTAAATCTGCGGCTGAAGAAATGGAAAAATCTGAATATGAAGAAGATTCTGATGTTGAGAGTTTCGTGTAAACAATAATAAATATACTTATGTTATATAACCAAATTACTGGTTATACAACAAATAATAATTTATAAAAATTTACTGACCGCGTAACCTAAACTCAACATTCCAGCTCCAACAAATAATATTTCCCCCGTTTTTTGATCATCGCTTGGTTTGTAATAATCAGAGAATTTTGGTTCTTTCATTTGGCTGTATAATTCAAAAGCCTGATTTGTAGTTGAAATATTTTTTGTTGCTTGATATTTTTCATCTTTTTTCTTCATTTTCCAATCAAGCATTTTTTGTCTTTTTTCCTGATATTCTGCGTAATCTCTTTGATACTTTTCCATTGCTTTATCGTGTCGTATTTTTTCTGTATCTACATTTTTACCAAATAAATATTTTGTAAGAATATTTCCACCAGTAAATGCTGCTGCATTTAATACAGCCCCGCCAATCATCATCGCTATTGATGCCATTTTATTTTGGTAAAATCTTTTGATCCTCTAAATATGTTTTTAGATACATACTTCCGGATAATACAGCCACCCATTTTGCGTAATTTGTAATACTTGAAGATGGGTCATTCAAAAATGATTCTTTCATCATCTTTTTGGCTACATACCCAACTCCCGACGCCAATCCGATAAGTACCGCTGAATCAGTTACAGTTTTCACAAGTTTGTTTTCGCTTGACATGATTTTTTACTACATCATTAAGAAACCTTTAGATAACATTATGTAGTAAAAAATAATTTATAATTACATCATTCCAATTTTTGGCCTATCTGCGGATTGTGGTTGCGGATTATGAATCTTTATGGGCGGGGCTTGAAAAGGCTGTTCAACCCTAGCTTTTTCCCGGTATCTCATAAAAAGATCAAATACCGTAAACCCCAATCCAACAACGGATAAAACAGTAGTAAAAGATAACTCTGGAAGCCACGATTTATATTCATTATTTGTCTTTTCTTGATTATCTTCAATTTTCATTTGCTCCTCCCGCGTCATCTCCCTATCTAATGCTTCTTTTGCTTTTTTATTATATTCCGCCAATTTCTTCCCGGCCGCAACCTTTTTAGGGTCTTTCTCTTTCTTTTTAGTATCTTTATTTTCGGGTTTGGGATCAGCCGTAATTTGCTCTACTTCAGATTGTTCAGACATTGTTATTTGGATGCTGCAAATAAGTTTTTAGATCTGTTTAATATACTGTATCAATACCTTCAGGAGATTGCGTAGTTTCCTGATCAGTTGTGTTAGAATTTACTGAAAATTGTTGATTTTTGTTGAATTTAACGTGTTTAGCTACTTGAAATAGCCCGCTAGCAAGTGCTGCCAATCTTCCTGATTTCAATGCTAAGAGCCCAACAATGTTTGTTAGTTCACGATTTACCAAATCATCATTCTTCAAATCCTTACAAAGTGCATCAATATCATCAACCGGAACCAAATATGAAATAATTTTAGAAATTAATTGAAGGGATGAATCCACCACTCCCCCACTAATTTTCTTGCCCATTACCGATTGATAACGATTAAAATATTTTTCTACATCTTTTTCCGATAATTTTTTTACATCACCCAGACTCATTTCAACCCCTAAATATTCCTTTGTTGTCCCAAGCACTGCAAGAATGGCTAATGATTCTTGTTTAACTTCAAGATCCTCACTTTGATTGACATCATTTTTTACCTCAGTTTTTTCTTCAATGTAATCTTCAACGTTTGTCATATTTGTTAAATCACTTCGGGAATCTCTAAATAGCAATTAAATGGGTATCGCAAACTCAAACATAGCCTGGAATATTTTTCGGTTTTCAGTAGTTGTACAAACTTTTTACCCAATTCATAATCCAAATCACCGCCGTAATCTTCAAAAAACATTTTCATACCTTTCTGCGACGGATTATGAAAAGTAACAACGCAAGCCACATTTTCCCGGAATGGTTTTGCTATCGATGTTAATTGTTGAGTTAGAACCCACATTGACAAACCATGATGCCTTCCGGAAAATACCAAATCTATGAACTTATTTGATCTTTTCTTCAGATCAGTGGATACGGCACAATCATCTAAAATTATTAATGTATTTGTTCCGGAGAACAAAGTTTGACAAGCACTTAATAATTCATTAATCTCATCAATATTACTTGAATCAGGTAATAATACATAGAAATGTTTATCTCCTCGAGCAAAGTTGTGGTAAGTTTTGTTTTTGGCAAAAGTTGGGCAAATGAGAACAATGAATTCGAACATTTTTCGAAATGGGCCGCGGAGCTGTTCAATTAGGTACTTTGTTTTTCCACAATTTGTTGGCCCTGTTATAATACAATGAAAAGGAATTTTATCTCGTAAATCTTCCATGATTTTTTGTATTACAACTAAAGGTTTTTAAGTCAGTACATGATTGACCTTAAGCTTGAATTCATAATCTCCATCATTGCGTCGGCCACAACAAACATATGACAAGTTATTGTCCCTGATCCACTTTGTTTTCGTTTAATTGCTATTTTTACACCATCGTGTGTATTATTTAGAGCTAGTCCTCCGCCATGAATACTATTATCTGGGTGCGTTCTCGTATCAACCCAAAGAGCAAACTTGTCTGTGTAAAAATCCTTTTCTTTCAATGAAATTTGCAAACCATCATCTCGATGAAATCGTTTTTTCACGGATTCCCAAAAATCGGATGGAATCATTCCTCTAGAGTATATTCTATTTGGCACGCCATCAACATCAATTTCAACGGAAGATATACCTGGATTATAAAAATTTTCAGAATCCCTTGCTCCTGCGGTTTGAGATAATAAAAACAAAAATAATACCCCAGTCATTGATCTTCTCGGCAAATTAATATGCTGATTAATAACACCATCACCGCCTACTGAAAATGTAAAAGTTTTGTGTAAGGTAATATTTTCATAAAAGAATCCTTTACCAACTTGATATGTTGATTGTGCCTCGCGGGCTAAGTATTCGCTTGAAATTGATGAATATTCTAACTCTAAGTTTTTGATTGAATATGATGGTGTTTTGGTTGTATCGGAATAAATAAGAATATTACTAATTGGGGCAAGCGTAATCTCAAATATAAGATGATTTTCCAATGCTTTTGGATAAAAAACTCCGTGATCGTTTAATATTGGATGGTTTATTGGTATTCTATACTTTGTTCCATGAACATTGGCGAGAACAACTTCTTTTACATCTTGTGTTTTTTTATCTCCCGCTTTTGTTCTAAGTTTTCTCATATTTTCGGAAGAAATACCTTGTTTTAATCTATCTTCGCGTTCTTCTTCGGTTAAGAATAAATCATGATATGTTTGAAATAAATCGTATCTTTGAGTATCCTGTAATGTTTCTCCTCCAAAAAGAACTTTTAATCTGGAAACAAGATTAGCCGACAAATTATTAACAAGTGTATTATTTGCGTGACCCTCGACATCTAAATCAAACAAAAGAGATACACTTCCAGGCACAATCACCAAATTCTCAGAAAGTTTTGGAATATTTATATATATAATGTTTCTCCAGGGCTGGCAGATGAGGGGTTTAGAGTAATTCGGTTCAGCGTTGATTCCGCTTTCAAACCAAATGGCTCTTTCGGGGTTCTATTTGGGTTAATTTTTTCTGACGTCATACTAGATTTATAAGATACTTTGGTTAATCTTTAAACCTGTGTTGATGATCTTATTCTCTAATTCTTTAATATCCGCCAATAAACTTTCTCTTACTCCCTTGATTACAACTAAAAGATTAAAAAGTTCACCTCCATCTTCCATATCCAAAATTTCTTTAATGATAGTTTTTTTCATAAGATTAAATTGATACGCGGTAAAACTTGTTTTTTCTTCCTCCATTTTAATTTATAAGATACTTTTTTAATCTTAAATGAGTTTAAATTTAGCGAAAAATCGGGCAAAGCCCTCCCCACCACTCGAGCGTACATATTATTCGGCCGGGGGGTATTGGAAAGGATATTCCGCGATTCCCAAATTGGCAGAAAAAGCGAAAGTAAGTGAAAATGAGGCAAAACAATGGTTGGAGAAACAAGCAATTTGGCAAATCTATCTTCCAGCTCCAAAATATATACCTAGGCCGCACTGGACTGTGGATAAACCGAACCAGATTCACCAAGCAGATTTATTATTTTTGCCGCATGATAGAGTTGGAAGAAAAACTTATAAATACGCGTTAGTTGTGGTTGATGTGGCCTCAAGATACAAAGATGCCGAGCCATTAACCACAAAAGAAAGCCAAGAAATAGCAAAAGCTTTTAGAAAAATTTACTCTAGGAAAATGAGATACCCCAAAACATTAATGGTTGATCCTGGGAAAGAATTTATGGGCGAAGTTGGTAAACTCATGAATTACCATAATGTTAAAATACAGAGAAGTGAAGCTGGAAATCACAGAGCCCAAGCGTTTGTGGAAAGAGCAAATAGAACATTAGGCGAGCGATTATTTAGCCATCAATATGCGCAAGAAATGATCAGTGATGAAAGATCAAGAGTGTGGGTGAAAAGATTACCAGATATTTTGAAAACTTTGAATAATACACCAACGAGAATAACCGGTAAAGAGCCCAATGTGGCTATAAAACTGAAAGAGGTTGATATTGAACCTAAAAAATACCGGCGAGTTGTTGGTATTGATGAGGGCAGATTGCCGCCCGGCGTTAAAGTTCGGTATTTATTAGCCCCTGGTGAGCTTGAAGGGGGAGAACAAAGGCGTGCTACTGATCCTATTTGGAGTATCAAAGTTTATTACATTACTCGTAGCGTCGTTTCGCCAAATCAGCCAGTTTTATATTATTTATTGGATGGCCCTAGACGGGGATTTGTTAGGGAAGAATTACAGGTTGTGCCTTATGATACAGAACTCCCGCCAGATTCTGTGTTACAACGATAATGCCCGTAGGCAAAAGTATTAATTCCGTCTTCACAAATTATTCTTTTATCATCATTACAAGACAGCGAAACTTTGTTAACAGTTTCGGTGTAAACATCATGCAAACGACTTCTAAACACATTCATTTGTCTCATTTGCGGCTTTTTGCTGAAAAGACAATCCTTATAATCATTAAAGCTTATGGTCTTTTTTACTACTGCCTTTTTCAGGCCCTTGCATTTCTTTTCTTCTTCGCCTTCGTCCATCCTGTATGAGTAAAGCTTGGCCCTCAGGCCCACAAATTCCGCTATCGCTTTTCCCCCAGCCTCATCTTTGAACATATTTACGACTTTTTTGTTTGCTCCTATCTCAATACCCGATCGATGATTTTCAGGGAAATTTGAAGTATCGAACTTTTCTCTCACGTCCGGCGCAATATCCTTGTAGAAATCTTCCGTTTCTACTAAATACATCAGACTGTCCGTATCTGTAAAAAGTAATTTTGCCATTTCGCCGTATTTCGGTTTGATGTAATTATAATGAAAGTTGTACATTATGGTTTTACTTAAATCCAGAATGCACATGCCCAAGTAAACGGGTTTATTGAATACTAACTTTGTTTTCTTCATGTGAATGGCTACAAGATTTTCACAAAAGATTGTACGATGCTGGTAGTTAGGTTTTGATATTAATTTCTTCGCATCTTTTTGATTTGTAATTAATCTAATGTCAACCCTATTTCTAATGTTTTCCATTGTTTTACCAAACACAGAATTATTCATTAACTTGTAGAAATCTTTTTCAAAATCATTCTTCGCTTTTGATCTTAGATCAGTATTAAAGGCAATATATGGTTCTAACCAAGCCGACTCTTTGAATGTGATTCCTCTATGAATCTTTGTTATTTTTAATCCCAAGGATTGGTAAAGCTTTAGTGTCTCATGATGAACAACATATTTTGTCTTATTATTTAGGTTTGGGATTAATTTCTCAACCTTATTAACTAAAAGCCTCTCTGGAGCAAGTGGGTAATCATTATGTAAATCATGAAGGCGAGTTGGGTATTCTAAATTAACCTCTAGTATGCATGGCATATTTTCCCAGTATACAAGCTCTTTTTCGGTCATCCATTTAAAATCATGAGTAGGTAGTGGCCTGCACATTGCGCCTCCATATAAATTATTTGCATCGAGATATATAATATAACTTATTATTTTGTTAATATCAAAGTTTTTCATGTAGGGGTTGTTTGCTTTTCCATATCTAGTAGAAATCATGGCGATGCCGCCCCGAATACCTTTCTCAATCATGAGCAACATGTCGATGTCAGTTAACAACTCCAAATTCACTTTTGTATACTTTAACATGGCGTCCCAAGCTAACCCCGGTAGTGTGTAATAGTGGGCGGGATCCAAACCGTAACTCTCTTGGCAAACATCTCTAAAATTCTCGAATACGTCCGCCAAAAGTAATACGTCCGTCTTGAGATACAAATCGTGGTATTCTCTCATTGTTTTCATTTTGAAGGTTTTCCATACATTTTGTGCGTACTGGTAATCGTCTTCTTTTATTTCTTCATCATTGAGTTTAGAGTAAAATTCTTCCATTGGTGGAAGTCGGGTTTCATTTAGCTTTACAAATTTGTCAAACCATTCATAGGGAAATACCCCCTTTCTCAGCAACAGCTTTAATTGTTCACCTTTATAGTAGCTCGATAAGTTTTTGAAAGATTCTTTTGGGAGATTCGCCACTAATTTATCAAGACTGGTTGGCATAAATTTAAATGAGTCAATGAATCTAATTTCTCGCTTCACCTCAACCAGCTTACCTTTTTCGTTTGTAAATGTATCAACCACAATCTGTTTTGTGAAAGAAATGTACTTTTCCTCGTTATTTGGGATACAATTTACTTTACCTTCTGTTGCGCCAAGGTTTTTGATAAAAAGATGGGCGTCGTAACCAGATAGATTGTGAAATATTACCGGAAAATACTTTGGAACTTTGAATTTTAAGTTACATTCCCTATGGGCTGCTCCTCTGTACTTTCCTGTAAGGTGGCAGTGATCTATTACCTTATCTTCTCCCAATTCATATTCACAAATGTGGCAATGCGTTGCCAAATTATGGTTTGTTCTATCTTCTTCAGTCATCTTAACATTCTTTTTGTATCTAAATTTATTGTAAATTCGCCTAATATCCGACTCTAAACTATCCATAAACATTCGGGCAACATCTTCATCCGGTGATTTGGCGGTGTATTTCCTAATAATATTTTCGCAATTTTTATCGAAAAATATAATAAGATAGCAGAATCCCGACGGCGTATGCTTTTGGTATTGGTTGGTAAAGCTTTTACGTTGGTCGGGTACGCACGTATCCATTTTCTCTGTAAAACTCTCAAAATCAGCGTACACAACAAAGGGTACTCGCATTTTTCTGTTGTAATTGATGAAATTAGTGTACTTAGGATTGCCATCTTTATCCTTTGGCATTTCAATCTTAACTTCTTTATTTTTGGCACAATATTCCAGATGTTTTTCTAATGATTTTTCATTTTGGAATGGATTGATGCATCTGGGGCAAAAGTACATCTTGGATTTATGTTTACTAACTGTTGAAGCCAACAATCTGCTCATATCCTTTATCCAACAATAGTGGTTATTTTCACCCTTTGATATTAAAAGTAGGTTTATTAGATGGCCTTTTTGTTTTTTACTTATTCTTAGGGGATATACACCATCTTTATCATATCCGTAGACATTAATCGTGTAGTAAGGATTTTGCCTTTCAAACTTATCAATATCTTTCAATTTAGTGGGGAACTTTATTCCTTTCCAGTTAAACTTCTCAGAGTTTTCTCTCATTTGTTTGTTTAATCTTTCTGGATGAATTTTCTGTGTGTAGACGGCCGAGGTTACAGCCCACTTAAAACACTCATGATCATTTTCATTCTTAACGTTTATGATTGCTTTCTTTAATTCCAATATTAGCGGTAGTGAAATATAGGAACTTCCAGAAATGGGTTCATAAGGATCGATGAAAATATCAAAATATCCCGCTTGGTCGAATATCCATCCAGAACCTAAATTTTGAAACTCTTCTACCTTTTCAAGTAAGTAATTTACCATTGTATCATATAATTCAGAAAAATCGGTTGCTTCCGTTATTATTTCCACATTTTCTGAATGAAAGTAAGCCATAAATCCGGGAAAAGAAACACTATCGCCATCAGAATCCCTTTTTATGAATTTACAGGCAAAGATGAACTTTATTTTGATAGGCTTCTTTTGCTTATTAATAAGATCCAAAACTTTTGGTTTGATTTTATTGACAAATGCATTTGGGCCATACCCTTTTTTCCCATCTATCCTGTGAGTTTTCAGATAGCCCCGCAATGCTGTTTCTTGTTCTTCTATATTAAATTGTTCATCCAATTCATCTCTCACACTATCAGATATATTAACATTTTCTCTAGGTCTGGGTTTTGTTTGTTTATTATTGGTAATTTTTATAATATTTTCATTAGTTAAATCTTCAAGCTTTTTGGAAAACTCGTCTTTATCCATAACCTTGAATGAATAATTTCCCCAATTAAAATTTTGTTTTGATCGTTTTTGTGGTTTTGTAAAAATTGGTGTTAATTTCCTTTTTCTTGGCGGAGGAGACCCGGGTGGTGTGACAGGCGGCGTTCTTGGCGGAGGCGAACCGGGCGGCGTTCCCAACATTAACGGGCCTTCATTAAGTCTCCGCCTGTAATTTTCCAAATCCTCACGTGTGTTTATGCCCCTTTCGCGTAATGCCGCTATTTTCTCCGCTTTTCGCATACTACTTCTCCTCCGTACGCGCAACTCCCTCAAAATTTCTTTTAATTCAGCGTCTTTTAATTGGTCCATTTCGTATTATAATATACTTTTTTCATCTTTAAATCAATTTTCAATTTTTTGTCCTGGTTCCTGGTTCTTTCATATCAGAAAAGTACCAGCATAAACTCACCAGTGTAAAGCGGGTCGTATAGCCCTCCGCTCGCGCAGCTCGCTCCGCCTGTCGGCGAAATCCAATCAAGGCTTTCTGAAATTGAGAGGGTTGTATAGCCCTCCGCTCGCGCAGCTCGCTCCGCCTGTCGGCGAAATCCAATCGAGGCTTTCTGATACTTTCCGGTACTTCCCGATACTTTCCGATACTTTCTGATACTTTCTGATACTTCCCGATACGGATCGAATCGATTTGTCCCGGTCCCCGCTTCCTTCAACTACTGTAACAGTAAAGATATCCGTGGTATTAAAGTAGATAACGAAGAAATCAAATTGAGCCTTTTTGCAGATGATCTGACTGCTTTCCTGAAAAACAATCTCTCTGTAAAGAACTTTCTAAAACTCATAGACGAATATGGAAATTGTTCTGGCCTGAAGATTAACTATGATAAGTCGGAGATACTACTTTTAGGTAATCATGGCTATACTATACAGGAAGATAAATCTGTTCCAGGTAATTTAAAAATTGAGAAATCGGTAAAAATCCTAGGAATACACTTCTCCTACGCCTCACAACTCAAACAAAAGTTAAATGTCGATGAGCTGATGAATTCTGTTAAACAAAAACTACGAATCTGGAGATGGAGGGATCTAACTATCATTGGAAGAATCCAAATTGTTAAAACATTTATCATCCCTATATTTTTATATCGAGGTAGCCTGATCTCAATAGATAAGGAATTTGTTAAAGAGATAAACAAAATCATTTTTGACTTTATTTGGAAGGGTAGAGATAAAGTCAAGCGTCTGGCCCTTATTAGTGAGATCGAAGATGGAGGACTAAAAGCCCCACATTTGGATTCTATAATTGAAACGCAAAGAGTCCTTCTCTGCAAAAAATTAGCAAGTGATCAACCACAGAGTTGGAAAACAATTCTCCTGCATTATCTGAGACCCGTAGGAGGCAAATTTGTTCTATACTGTAATTATGATTTGAAAAAATTGCCAATAAAGTTGCCAACGTTTTACGAGGATGCTTCAAAAGTTTTGCAAAATGCTCGGCGACAAATTACGAAAGCGTGCAGGAAATAAAAGATTTATCAAAAGTCATTTTATGGAACAATAAATTTATTTGTATTGAAGGAAAGTCTGTATATTTTAAAGCACTTGCAGAAAAAGGAATTCTTAGAATGAGGGATTTGATTTCCGAAAACGATGAGCTTATCTTAAAGAGCCATGGCAAACTGAGAGAACTGAATATCTTGCCATTAGATGTCTTTAGGCTCTTGACACTAACAGATGCTCTACCAGTGAAATGGCGTGAATCATTAAAGACGTTTGTATATAAAGGTGATGAACCTTTTTACATGCATGATGAGATAAAAGTAATTTTAAACGGACAAAGCGTCTTAATCGAAACAGTGGTTTCCAAATCTGTCTATAGGGAACTTCGGGATAGAATCATCACCCCACCAACTGCTCAACTGAATTTTAATGCACGATTTATAAATGATGTCTTAGAATGGAAAGAAATATACGCCTTGCCTTTCCGCGTTGCATTGGATACAAAACTGCGTGAATTTCAGTATAAATTACTTAATAGGTGTCTTGTGACAAATATCCTTTTATACAAAATCAACGTCGTACAATCTCAAGCCTGCTCTCTTTGCGGTGAAATCGACGAGTCCCTAGAGCATTTTTTTGTGTCTTGCCATTATTCAAAGAATTTCTGGGCTGAGGTCATCAAATGGCTTGAAAATCTTGACATAAAGATTAAACAACTCTCTGACAAAGATATAATGTTTGGCATTCTGAAATGCGAGGATGAGTTATTTGTTAACCACATTTTATTAGTCGCCAAACAATATTTATATTCTTGTAGACAAAGTAAATCTTTACCTTCAATAAAAGTATTAAGCTCAAAGATTACATTGATTTACCAAATAGAGGCAATGATATCAAAATCAAACAATAAGTTGTCAGCTCACAATAAGAAATGGAGCAAGTATAAAAATAAATTAGTATGCAATTCTGCACCGTTAGCCGCAAATTAATAATCGCATTATAAAATAACTTTTAAAACAGGTAAATAAGGACTCTGTGTAAACACCGATTAATTTGTAGTATTTGTAGTGTCTGTTTATAGTTATTATTATTATTATTATTATTTTTTTAGTGTTTGTAAATAGTGTTGTAACTTGCATGTATTTTTCGGAAAACAAATAAAAATTATTAAAATACAAAAAAAAAAACTATGAAGAACTTTAATCGACGACACGATAAGAATTTGTGAAATTTCTCGAGTTAGAGAGGCACTGTAAGTCTGTAAATCTGCATAGTTTATGGAAACTAGTAGTAGTATTTTTGAGGGGCTAGCACATTTTTTTTTATCAGAGATTTATCAGAGATTTTATCAAGGATTTTTGTTCTGATTAAAAAAAAAATTTATAAATTTTAACAGGAATTTATCAGAGATTTTATCAAGGATTTTATCAAGGATTTTAATTTGCATCATTAATTTATCAGGAATTTATCAAGGATTTTATCAAGGATTTTATCAAGGATTTCAGAAAAAAAAATTAATTTTTAAAAATGGTTTAAAGATATAACATGAAATATCAAAATGGAACGGTTAACAGTAAAACAATTGAAAGTCATTGCAAAAGAACTAGGTGTTAAAAGATATTCTCAAATGCTTAAAGCAGAACTCATCGAAACTCTAACACAACCACAAGTACTAAACATGAATATTATTGAAGAACCTATACCTGATATTAATGTTACCACCAAACAACCTATCAATCAAGTATTGGAAAACCTAAATGTAGAACACATGAGAGCTATAGCTAAAGAGCAGAGTATTAAAAAATATTATTGGATGACTAGACCTAAACTAATTGAAGAGTTAGGTGATATAGACATAGACTCAAACAAATTATCGAATATTATTGATAAAATAACAACAAAAAAGTATAAGTGTATTCATGGAAATTTTAAATATCAATGCAAAGAGTGTCACGGATCTCAAATATGCTCTCATAATCAAAGGAAATCACGTTGTAAAGAATGCAACGGTGGTAGTCTTTGTGAGCATAAACGGGAGAGGTATATATGCAAAGACTGTAAAGGTAAAGGAATATGTATTCATGGAAAACAAAGAAGTTTTTGTAAGTTATGTGGAGGATCTCAAATATGCGAACACAACAAACAGAAGGCGCATTGTAAAAAGTGTCACAAAACATAAGAGACATAACAAAAACATTAAGTTATATAACGCAAGTCAGTGTTACATAACAAAATTTACCTAAATAGATACCACGCTAATCCACCAGCGACAACTATAAATGCTAATATATTCTTTTCATGTTGTGTTGAGTCTATATTATTTTCGTGTTGCTTATTTAACCAAGGATTTTTGTTCTGATTAAAAAAAATTTTATCAAAGATTTATCAGAGATTTTATCAAGGATTTATTATCTAAATCTTAAACTTAAAGTTATGGGAGAACCCTTCAGATCAAGATTTTTCCATTCAATGTCTAAGATGCTTAAATCGAAGTGGTTTATGAGGCTCTCATATTTTTGAACTGGAATTGTTGGATAATCCTGTGAGGGTATGTTAGCAAGTAGGTGTGAGGGTGAGAGTTTCACAAGTTCTCCAGATTGAGTGTTATTCATATATGACGACTTATTATCCACTATACTACACATAAGTCTCAGTGGTTCCTTAATCTGTATATTTATGGGGTATAATTTACCAGGATTTATGACTTCAGGCACCCCTAAACCAACTTGTAGCCCTCTCGTAAGTTTAATGTTGAAGATCTTATTGGAATATAGATAGTCAACAGTATCAGTCTCAATGATTGTTATCTTTGCCCTATCAGTATCATTAAGAAAGATCGATTGGATATTACGCAGTGAATATGTACCGGGCAGAATTATTATGAGGGGCTGATTCTTATCATTGAACAATATCTGTTGATCCTTGAAATTAATCAATCTTTTGGTTTTTATATTACAATCCAGGAGTTGTATCTCCCGAAGATTTTCCAGTGGAGGATCCAAATACACCCTAGTTTCAGACTCGTACATGGTAATGCTCAACATTTTGTTTGATTACTCCATATTCACCTTTAAATTTCTATAATCTAGCCTTAACAAAAACAATATGTTATATAACGCAAGTCAGTGTTACATAACAAAATTTGCATTGACGTAATCACATTCCTGAGCGACGTTAGAAACCAGCCTTTTAAAAGTAAACTTCAAATCTACTTTCCAACTTGCTTGTTGCTATGTCGTAAAAGTATGCAATCTATTGTTCTACACGTGTACACTAATTTTACATACAATCATAATCACGTGAAATACTCATGAATTATCGAAATAGATACCATGCAAATACACCAGCGACAATTATAAATGCTAATAGATTATCTTCATGTTGCGTTGATTCTGTTTTTACAATAGGTTTTGGTTTCGTTTCATTCTGTAAAGTTTTTGGTTTCGTTTCAGTTCTATGAGGTAACTTTACCTTTGAAGATCCCATGTTATGACTTATTTCAACCTGTTTTGGTTCAGTGTTTATGGAATTATTCACTCCAAAACTCATATCATTACTAGCTTTCATAAGTTTATTATTAAAACCAGTCACGCTCTCAGTGTTGATTATCATATTACTGGGCATTAGCCATACACCAGGAGCAATAGCTAAATCAAGCCGTAATTTCGCTTCCTGTACAGCTAATTGATATCTTTGGATAGAACTAGAAATGTCATTCTCGACCACACTACTCTCAAATAAATCTATGAATTCTTGTTGAGTTTCAATCGCTCCACCACCATTACCGTAAATCGAATTTCTAGTGTTAACTTGCGCTCCCAATATACAGTAAACAAAAGCTTCAACAGATCGATTCAATCTACCAAGTCCAGCTTTAGTGAGTCCATGACCACTTGTTGGTATGAACCAAGCATATTTGAAATCAGCAAAATCGTCATTACGGATGAATGAGATTAGGTCACCTTTTTCCTTCTTACCTCCTTCATCAGCAAATTTACCACCTTCACCAGGCCACTGATCAGCTTCATCATCGTAATTCCTTACAATATGAACATTTTGATTTCCTCCACCTCTTCCATTGTATCCAGCACCATAATCAATAAATATATCACCCAATCCTCCGTTTCTACCACCTTTCCATCTAAAATCAGAATTATTAGCAATTCCAAATTCAGCACACAATCGTTGATATGCAACTTTATTATAGGGATTATTATTTATTACAAAAGGTTGCTCCTCAGGTAAGGGAAGACTCAATTCATATATTATCCGCCTTATAGTGAAATATATATGAAACTTGATAAAGCTACTCACTACTTTAGGATAATTTAGGCTCTCAAAAGGACTTATCCCACAACCAGAGGTCGCACACCAAACTGCAAAGTTAAGTTGTTGAGGCCAATAATTCATATCAGGAGCATTTAACCATTTTCTACTCTGTTTACCAAACTTGAAAGTCACAACTTGGGATGTAAATATGTTTCTCATCTTTGCTGTGAATTTCTTGGTATTTGATACGTATATATCCAATGAGGTTAGCATTTTTGTTATATCGCTTGTAAAGTCATCAAAATCAATAGCAGGTATTGGGTAAGATCGATTGGTTATAGTTAAACTCTTTGGGAATGAACTCAATGCATCATTATCCAATCCTAAATCTTTCCATAAAAGTCTTTTCAAACGGGGTGACAGGTCATCAGTCCATGTTTTTCCGGTAGGATCATCATAAGACATGATTGTTGTCCCATCAACTTTCCACCTAATGTAACCACCATATTGATCAGCTACAAATACGAAATGACTTATATCAGCCTTTGGATACCTATTTCTGAAATCATTAAATAAACCCATCTTATTATTTATATTGATAATGAGATTTTTTTAAATCAACACCGTTCTTTTCTAATATTAAACTCAAATGAAAATTTTAACGTGCGGGAACGGTTAGCTCCTTTAATATGTCCGCACGAACCTCTCTCCTTATCTGAGACATATTTAAGTTTTTTTCAGTATCTTTCCGAAATTTTTGACGGATTTCAAGTTTTAGTTTTTCAAACTTTTCTAACTCTGCTAAAATTATGGAAAATTCTTGGTTGGAGATGGCGTTATCTTTCAGTGCCTTTGAAACCAAGTCGTTAATGGTGTTTACCTTTGCTTTTGCTAGAGAAACAGTCTTTTCATGTTTACTAACTTTTTGTGAAAGTCGTTTAGAAGCCGCACCGAATCCGACTGAAATACCACCACAAAGACCACTAACCGCTCCTAATGGGATACCAACAACAGCACCAAAACCACTAAGGGAGGTTCCAAGTCCACCTGCAGATAGTATAACTGAAACCACCCCACAACCAACACTGATTTTAGTAAATATTCCTCTTGCTCTATTGTATTTTTTCCTAACATCCTCATAATGTTTAATTTCCTTCTCAAGATTTTGTAGTACTTCGCATGACTTTTGTAGTCTGAAATTAAGTGGGTCTCCGTTCATGGGAACTTGTGGATAAATTCTATTATACTCATTCATATTTTTCTGATTAACACGATATCTTTAAATGAATTCGAATAGGTTTGTTATTTAAGTTAGCCTTTTTTCCATCTTTATCTAAAATCCACAAAGTAAAGTAGTTGATTGGATTTTTGGTTTGTTGAACTCTTAAACAAAGATGCTCTTGAGATGGAATAACAGCTAGTACTTGTGAGGGGTTAAGTTCTAAATTTCCACCGATAGACATACAACAATTGGAATATGAAGACTTTGGCTCTATAAGATCACACATTAAGTATATATGATTTTCATACAACGGTATAGGAATGTAAACAAATTGTAATTGTATCTCTTTTACATTGGTTAATGGTGGATCTAGATAAATTCTTGTTTCAGGAGTTAGCATAGTGATAGATAGAAATATTGTATCATTCATGTTTTTTTTTTTTACTTATCTACTCTTCTTTTTAAATTGTTCCACAAAATATAGAACCACAGCCATTATCAAAAGCCAAGCATTTTTACCTAAAAATCCAATAACCTCACCAGCAGTCTTGAACAGAAAGCTCACGATGGCTCCAATCATTCCAGGTAATATTTCACCGAGTTTCTTACCAATAGTTTTCAAACCATTACCAACACCTTTACCCAATTTGGTTAGACCTTTAGAAAGATTAGAAACGATAACACCAATAACAACACCAACGGCACTCGCAACTGCAAAGACTGTAAAACCATACTTTTTGAAGATGGATTTCACACGATCACGTAATGACATTCGTTCCTGGATTTGCTCATTCTCACGCTCCCGGTTAGCTATCTCATTATCATCATCAGCAATTTCTCTCTCTAGAGTCTCTATTCGGCTGCTATCCTCTGGAATATTAAGCGGCTTATTTCTTAGGAATTTTATTTCCTCCTTCTTTTTGTTTTGTGATTCTTTTATCTTAGTGATCTCACGATCATTATCTTCAACAACTTCTTCTGCTCTGGGACCTAAAGCATTTTTCAATTGATTAGGAAGTATTTTACTTCCAGTTTTTAATGATTGTAATTCACCATCTATAAGAACATAATCAGCTGGATTTTTTCTTCCTAAATTAACAACTAATGCTTTTATTCCATCTCCAATATCTTTGAAGAATGTTATGATTTTTTCAAGTTTTACATATGGATAGTGATTTTTGAGTTCTTTTTCAGCATCATCTTGATCTTTCATCCTGGTATATAACAATGGATCAGTTTCACCACCAAATGAAGTTTCATCCTCCTCATAAGGGTCAATTGGATGAGTGGTGGATGTATTTGTTTTTGGGGTCATATAAAATGTTTCTTCCTTATCATCACCACCTAGATCAGCTGTTGTATCAAAAGGATTTTCTTTGTCTGGTATATCTCCACCTTCTGCCATGATTTTTTACTTGTATTAGTAATAAATCTTTAAATTGGTCACACAATTAACTAAAAGAATTTACTAACCATATAACCCAATGCCAGCATACCACCACCCACATATGCCATCTCACCCATCTTTTGATTGCTACTAGGTCTATAATAATCAGAGAATTTTGGTTCATGTGTCTGACTATACAATGCTAAAGCTTCATCGGTATTAGAAATTTTTTGTGAAGCCTGGTGTTTAACATCCCGCTGTTGAGAGTACCAATCAATGAGATTCTGTCTTTTTTCCTGGTATGTAGCATAATCTTTTTGATATTTTTCTATTGCCTTGTCGTGTCGTATTCGCTCTGCATCTGTTTTATCACCAGAGAGATATTTTGCAAGATATGAGCCACCAACGAAGGTAGTTGCATTCAAAATAGCTCCACCAATCATCATTGCTATTGCTGCCATAAATCTTTAATTTGGTAAAATCTTTTGATCCTCTAAATAAGTTTTTAGGTACATACTACCTGACAATACAGCGACCCATTTAGCATAGTTTGTAATACTTGAGGAGGGATCGTTGATGAATGATTCTTTAATAGCCTTTTTAGCTACGTATCCAACTCCAGCAGCCAATCCGATAATGACGGCTGAATCAGTAACAGTTTTTACAAGTTTATTATTAGTTGACATGATTTTATTGAGGATAGAGAAAACCTTTAAACTACTTTCCTCATAGCATTCCTATTTTCGGAGTTGGTTGGGTAGTGGTATGTGAGGGTTGTGGTTGGTTATGAATATTTGAGGGTGGTGGTGGTTTTCTGTTTTTGTGGTACCTCATAAACATGTCAACTGCAGTAAACCCTATTCCAACAATAGATAACACAGTAGTAAAAGATAGTTCTGGAATCCATGCTTTAGATTCGCTCTCTGTTTCTGTATTTTTAGTTTCTTCTTCACGTTTCATTTCCCTAGCTAACGCTTCTTTAGCTTTTTTGTTATATTCTGCTAGTTTCTTACCGGCAGCGACCTTTTTAGGATCTTTATCTTTCTTTTTAGCATCTTTCTTTTCGGGTATGGGATCCATTGTAATTTGTTCAACAACTTCATCAGACATTATTATTTATTTCCAAAAGTAAAGAATCTTTAAATCAGTTGTGCTCAGTGACCTGCTCAGTTTTGTTAGAATCCTCAGTATTTGTGCTTGAAACTTCTTGTATTTTGTTGATTTTAATGTGCTTAGCAACCTGGAATAGTCCGCTGGCAAGTGCAACCAATCTTCCACCTTTTAATGCTAAGAGACCTGCAAGGTTTGTCAGTTCACGATTAACCAACTCATCATTCTTCAAATCTTTACAAAGCGCATCAATGTCATCTACAGGAACCATGTAAGAAATGACATGAGAAACTAATTGAAGAGATGAATCTACTAATCCACCACTAATTTTCTTACCTAATACTGTCTGGTATCGATTATAATATTTTTCAATGTCTTTTTCTGTGAGTTTATTCTTTATATCACCCAGACTCATCTCAACACCTAAATATTCCTTTGTAGTCCCAAGAGATGCGAGAATAGCTAGTGATTCTTGTTTTATTTCAATATCATCATTATATTTTACCACATCTTTTACCTCAGTCTTTTCTTCAATAAAATCTTCAACGCTTGTCATATTGCAATTTTTTTTTAATAATAAATGGATTCTTTTAAATCACCGCGGGAATCTCTAAATAACATTGGAATGGATAACGTAAACACAAACAGAGTCTCGAATATTTTTCAGTTTTCAGTAGTTCTACAAACTTTTTACTGGTTTTAGAGTCTAAATCACCTCCATAATCTTCGAAAAGCATCTTCATACCTTTCTGTGATGGATTATGGAATGTAACCACACAAGCTACATTTTCACGGAATGGTTTTGCTATGGATGTTAATTGCTGAGTTAGAACCCACACTGATAATCCATGATGCCTTCCAGAGAATGCTAGATCTATAAACTTGTTCGATCGTTTCTTTAGATCATTCGAAACAGCACAGTCGTCTAAAATTATTAGTGTATTAGTACCGGAGAACAAAGTTTGACAATCAGTTAATAACTCGTTAATCTCATCACTGTTACTAGCATCTGGTGATAATACAAAGAAACGTTTATCTCTGTTAGCAAATTTATGATAGGTTTTATTTTTAGCATAAGTTGGACAAATTAGAACAATGTATTCAAAAACTTTTCGAAATGGTCCTCGAAGCTGATCTATTATGTACTTTGTCTTTCCACAATTTGTTGGTCCAGTTATAATGCAATGAAAAGGAACTTTATCTCGTAATTCTTCCATCTTTTAACTAATACATAATCGATCTTAAGTTTGAATTCATTATCTCCATCAACGCATCGGCTACCACAAACATGTAACAGGTCATAATACCAGATCCACTAAGATTTCTTTTAATTTCTATTTTTACACCATCTCGTGTATTGTTTAATACCAGGCCTCCTCCATGAATACCGTTATCAGGGTGAGTTCTCAAATCTATCCACAGAGCAAACTTATTAGCATAAAAATCCTTTTCCTTTACACCCTCTCTTCCGAAACGTTTCTTTACCGACTCCCAGAGGTCTGACGGTACCATTCCCTTAGAGTAGATACGGTTTGGTATACCATCAACATCTATATTTATTGAGGTGATACCTGGATTGAAAAAATTCTCAGAGTCTCGTGCTCCTGGAGTGTTGGGTATTGTAAACAAACATAATATCCCTGTCATTGACCTTCTAGGTAGATTAATATGCTGGTTTATAACACTGTCAGAAGTTCTGGATATGGTGAAAGTTTTGTGTAGAGTGACATTCTCGTAAAAGAATCCTTTACCAACCTGATAAGCTGACTGTGCCTCACGAGCTAAGTATTCGCTTGATATGCAAGAATATTCCAACTCAAGGTTTGTGATTTTGTAAGTTGGAGGCTTGGTCGTGTCAGAATAAAAAACAATATCAGAAACTGAGGCTAGTGTAATCTCAAAGATTAGTTGATGATCTAACGCCTTTGGATAGAAAGCTCCATGCTCGTTGAGAATAGGATGGTTTAGTGGGATATGGTACTTGGTGTTGTGTACTACTGCAAGAGCTACTTCCTTAGCATCTGTGTCTACCTTATCACCTGCATTTGTCCTAAGCTTCCTCATGTTTTCAGAAGAAATACCTTGTTTTAATCTATCCTCACGTTCTTCATCTGTTAAGAATAAGTCATGGTATGTTTGAAATAGATCGTATCTTTGAGTATCCTGTAGTGTTTCACCACCAAAAAGAACCCTGAGTCTTGATACAAGGTTACTACCTACATTATTCACGAGGGTGTTATTAGCATGACCATCAACAGTCAAGTTAAATAGTAGAGATAAACTTCCAGGTACAAGAACTAAATTCTCGGTAAGTTTTGGAATATTTATATATAGTGTTTCTCCAGGATTAGCTGATGATGGATTTAGTGTAATTCTATTCAATGATGATTCCGCTTTCAAACCGAGTGGCTCTCTTGGAATCCTGTTTGGATTAATTTCTTCAGATATAGCTTGTGACATATTTTTATTTTAAGGATGGGTGAAGTATTCTTTAAATGAGTAACGAAAACATATTATCAAAAATATATTATTCAACTTATGGATATTGGAAAGGATATTCTGCAATTTCAAAATTATCTGAAAAAGCAAAAGTTAGTGAAGATATGGCTAAACAATGGCTTGAGAAACAGGCGATATGGCAAATCTATCTACCAGCTTCAAAGTATATTCCTAGACCGCACTGGACTGTGGATAAACCGAATCAGATTCACCAAGCAGATTTATTATTTTTACCACATGATAAAGTAGGAAGAAAAACATATCGATATGCTCTGGTTGTGATTGATATAGCTAGTCGATACAAAGATGCAGAACCATTAACCTCAAAAGAAAGTCATGAGATATCCAAAGCCTTCAGTAATATTTACTCCAGAAAGTTAAAATATCCTAAAACATTAATTGTTGATCCTGGAAGAGAATTTATGGGAGATGTTACAAAACTTATGAATATACATAATGTAAACATACAACGGTCTGAAGCTGGAAACCATAGAGCTCAAGCATTTGTTGAAAGAGCAAATAGAACATTATCAGAAAAACTATTTAGTCATCAATATGCACAAGAAATGATTAGTGATGATCGATCTAGAGTATGGGTGAAACGATTACCAGCTATTTTGAAAACTTTGAATAGTGTACCAACGAGAATAACTGGTAAAGAGCCTGTAAAAGCTATAAGAATGAAAGAGGTTGATATTGATCCTTCAAAAAATAAGCGAGTTGTTGGATATGATGAAGTTAGGTTACTACCTGGTTTTAAAGTTAGATACTTACTAGCTCCGGGTGAACTTGAAGGTGGTGAACGAAGGAGAGCAACGGATCCCATTTGGAGTATTCAGGTTTATGATATATCACGTAGTGTGGTTTCATCTAATCAGCCAGTGTTGTATTATTTACTAGATGGACCGAGGCGTGGTTTTGTGAGGGAAGAACTTCAGGTTGTACCATACGATACTGAGCTGCCGCCTAATTCTGTGTTGCAACGATAATGTCCGTAGGCAAAAGTATGTATTCCATCTTCACAAATGACTCGCTTGTCATCATCAGCAGATAGTGCAATTTTATTAACAGTTTCAGTATAAACATCATGCATATGGCTTCTTATTACATTCATCTTTCTCATCTGAGGTTTTTTTATTGAATAGACAATCCTTGTAATTATAAAATGATATGGTATTTTTTACGACTGACTTCTTCATTCCCTTGCATTTATTTTCTTCTTCTCCATTATCCATCCTGTATGAGTATCAGAGCTTGGCTCGTAGACCTACAAATTCAGCTATCTGTTTACCACCAGCTTCATCCTTAAACATATTGATGACTTTCTTATTCACACCAGTCTCGATACCTGATGGATGGTTTTTAGGATAATTACTAGTATCAAACATTTCTCTCACATCTGGACTGATATCTTTGTAAAAATCATCCGTTTCTATCTCATATACAAGACTATCTGTATCTGTGAACAACAATTTTGCTTTTTCATCATATTTAGGTTTGATATAATTATAGTGAAAATTGTACATTATTGTTTTACTTAGATCCAGAATACACATACCTAAGTAAACAGGTTTATTGAATACTATCTTTGTTTTCTTCATATGGATGGCTATAAGATTTTCACAAAAGATAGTACGATGTTGATAGTTAGGTTTTGATATTAATTTTTTAGCATCTTTTTTATTTGTAACCAATCGCACATCCACCCTATTTCTAATGTTCTCCATGGTTTTACCAAAGACAGAGTTATTCATCAGCTTGAAGAAATCTTTTTCAAAATCGTTTGCTGCTTTAGCTCTGAGGTTAGTATTCAAATCAATGTATGGTTTTAACCACGCAGACTCTTCAAATGTAATACCACTATGAATCTTTGTTACTTTTAGTCCAAGACTTTCGTAAAGTTTTAGGGTCTCTCGGTGAACTACATACTTTGTTTTGTTGTTGAGGTTTGGGATTAATTTCTCAACCTTATTAACGAAAAGTCTCTCCGGAGCTAGCGGGTAGTCGTTATGTAAATCATGAAGGTGATAGGGATATTCCAAATCAACCTCCAGTATGCATGGGATATTTTTCCAGTCTGTAAGATCTTTATCAGTCATCCATCTAAAACCATGAGTAGGTAGTGGTTTACTCATTCCTCCACCATATAAGTTATTTGCATCTAGATATTCGATAAACTTTATGGGTAGGTTAGGATCAAAGTTGGTCATGTATGGGTTGTTAGCTTTACCATATCTAGTAGAGATCTTAGATACACCTCCTCTAATACCTTTCTCAACCATAAGTAGCATGTCGATGTCAGTTAGCAACTCCAAATTCACTTTCGTTAACTTTAATGCTGCATCCCAAGCTAGTCCAGGTGCTGTATAATACCATGCAGGATCTAGATCATAATTTTTACAACAAACATCTCTAAAGTTCTCAAAGACATCAGCCAAAAGTAGTACATCTGACTCAAGATATAGGTCGTGATATTCCCTCATTGTTTTCATATTTAAGGTTTCCCACACCTTTTTAGCATGTTGGTAGTTATCTTCTGTTATATCTTCATCGTTTAGTTTTGAATAGAATGCCTCCTTTGGTGGAAGTTGGGTTTCATTTACTTTATCAAAGCTATCAAACCAATCATATGGAAATACACCCTTTCTCAACATCATATTCGTCTTATCTTTAAAATAATCTTTCGTTTCAGTTAGGTTCTTATCTGTTGGAGAAAGACACTTACTTCCAGATAACACACCTCTACAGACATCACACTTTCCACATTTAGTAAGATTATCAACTAATTTATCGAGGCTTGTTGCCATAAATTTAAATGAATCTATGAATCTGATATCTCGCTTAACATCAACCTGCTTATCTTCCTCATTTTTAAATTTATCAACCACAATCTGTTTTGTGAAAGAAATATACTTTTCCTCATTATTAGGTATGCAGTTTATATTACCTTCTGTTGTACCAAGATTCTTGACAAAAAGATGAGCGTCATATCCAGATAGGTTGTGAAATATTACTGGAAAGAAATTTGGAATTTTATAGTTTAAGTTGCATTTATTATGAGCTGCTCCTCTATACTTTCCTGTAAGATGGCAGTGGTCTAATACCTTATCTCCCTCCAATTCACCCTCACAGATATGACAATGAGTAGCATTTTTATAGTCTTTTTTATCCATTTCTGACATCTCCTTCACCTTCTTATGTAATTTTAACTTTTGTTCTTTTATTATTTCATTATAAATTTTTCTAATATCCGACTCCAATTCATCTACAAAAATCTGTGGGATATCATCGTCTGAGGATTCTGCAGTGTATTGTACAAGCGTTGGTGGAAATATGTTATCGTCAAAACACTTTATAAGATAGCAGAATCCAGATGGTTTGTGCTTTTGGTATTGTTTAGTAAAACTTTTACTTTCATCTGGAGAGCAAGTGTGTATTTTCTCTGGATAGCTCTCAAAATCTGCATATACAACAAAGGGTACTCGCATTTTTCTGTTGAAGTTCTTAAAGTAAATATACATTGGATTACCATCTTTATCTTTAGGCATAACAATCTTAGCTTCTTCGTTATTATCACAGTATTCTTTATGTTCTTCCAATGAATCCTTTGAATGGGATGAGTTGAAACATCTAAGGCAAAATTTACGTTTATGTTTATTATTATCGACTTGAGATGATAAAAGTTTATCTACATCCTTTATCCAGCAGTAGTGATAATTTTTTTCATCGTTCGATATTATAATTAAGGCGATCTCTTCACATCCTCGTTTCTTACTTATTCTTAGAGGGTATAATTCACCATCATATCCTAAGACGCTAATAGCATAGGGGTTTTGCTTTTCAAACATATCAATATGTTTCCATTCAACGGGAAACTCTATTCCTGACCAGTCAAAATTATTAGAGTTTTCTCTCATTTGTTTATTTAGTCTTTGAGCATTTTTCTCTTTAGGAAACACGGCGGAGGTTACTGCCCACTTGAAACATTCATTATCCTTATGATTCTTAACATTGATGATTGCCTTCTTGGATGCCAATTTTGATGGCAGTGGAATATAAGAACTTCCAGAAAGCGGATTATGAGTGTCGATGTTGATATCAAAGTATATCACATGATCGAATTGCCAACCAGAACCTTGATTTTGAAACTTCTGAATCAATTCAAGTAGATGATTTGTCATAGCATTGAACGAGTTAGAGAAATCGGTTGACTCAGTAATCGTTTCTACGGTTGAATGAAAGTATCCCGAGTTTTCATCAATCTGTCCAGTAGCAGGATTCTTTTTTATAAACTTACAGGTAAATATAAATTTCACCTTGAGCGGTTTCTTTTGCTTCTTAATTAGATCCAAAACTTTTGGTTTGATGTTATTGATAAATGTCTTGGGATCATACCCTTTCCGTCCATTAATCCTGTAGTTTTTTAGATGCCCATTCAACGCTGTTTGTTGTTCTTTTGGAGTTAAGTGATTTACTTTTTCATTCAATTCATCTCTAACACTCTCAGATATATTTACCTGTCTTTTAGGTTGGGGCGGTTTTTCATTAGTAAGTTCGGAGACATTTTTATTTATGAGAATCGTAAGCGCTTCATCAACAGACTTAACTTGATCCAACACTTTCTCTGCCTCATTCTTTATTATCCAATTAAAAGTTTTGTTCTTTGTTTTATGGATGGTGTTCACTAACCGATTGCTACTATCTATAAAATCAGATACAATATTTTTTGTTTTATCATCAGGTCTTTGAACATTAATCTCAGGTATCGGTTCATTTTGGGTAATTGGTCTTTGCTGCTGATTAGGAATATTTTTTCTAGGTGCTGGAATGGGTCTTTGTGATTGTTTTGGTATATTTTTTCTAGGTGCTGGAATTGGTCTTTGCAGCTTCTTAGCAATATTAGTCACAGGGGTTGGAATCAGATCATCATCATAGAATATTATTCTAGGGTCATGTGTTTGTTTTATTTTTTCAATGATTTCAGCTTTACGCTTTCCAAAATATCTTTTAACACCTAGTTCTTTTGCAATGACTTTCAATTGTTTTACTGTTAACCGTTCCATTTTGATATTTCATGTTATATCTTTAAACCATTTTTAAAAATTAATTTTTTTTTCTGAAATCCTTGATAAAATCCTTGATAAAATCCTTGATAAATTCCTGATAAATTAATGATGCAAATTAAAATCCTTGATAAAATCCTTGATAAAATCTCTGATAAATTCCTGTTAAAATTTATAAATTTTTTTTTTAATCAGAACAAAAATCCTTGATAAAATCTCTGATAAATCTCTGATAAAAAAAAATGTGCTAGCCCCTCAAAAATACTACTACTAAACTGCCAGCCATCTCAGAGATGCACTGCATCGAAAGCCACGATAGACTAACTCTTCATTTACATTTTAAAAAATGATCAAGATCAATCCGTAGTAAACCGAAAAAGCACCTATCTCGCTGAAATCGCTTTTGAATGGCATGAGAATTGGGAGGATAACATAAAATACCACACAGGAACAAAGTAAGTAGGTTTTGTTGAAAAAGATTCAATTTCCTTTGGACTTAAAAACAAGTTCGATCTACTTTCATACAAACTCTTTCAAATCTGAAGCATGGACCACTTGTGATCAAACTTGTTCTGTTTGCTTTTGTTCTTTTACTGGAGTGGTTTCCATCAACTAAAAGTGGCCAACATTAACTCATTTCGTTTTCTTCGGAACAAACCTATTTCTACAGATTCAACTAGTATCACTGCACATAAACAAACGTTTCTCCGACTAAACACGAATGAAAAGCACAAAACATACCATTGTCACGTCCATGGTTCGTTCGCTGCTTGTAAGTTGGAGCCATTTTGCAGACAAATTAATCAGTATCTTTGGGAAGTTCTTTTTGTGACTTCTCTCACTTGCAGGTTCGCAAAAATACTACAAAACTGCTTGAAGTAGTCGGTCGCCCTGGTTACACGTAAAGCTGTCCATTGTTACGTCAAGCGCGCGGATTCAACTCTCGCTTTACTACTAAAAAGATCTAGAATGATCTATAACTTCACTACCTGCACAATTCCATATATTTCATGGATTTTTTAACAATGATGTAACATGAAATCACTATGAAAGACAGGGAAAGAACGGTTAAAGGTCTTTGGAAGAGCGGGAAGTTGTCACCAAAGAGACCCAAATGGGACTGAGACCTACTATTACCAGTCCCGCGCGATTGCTTAACAGGTGCAAGAAAATTGCCAATTAATTAAGGAAAACAATTTTTTCATTTCTGAAAACGCACAGCTTTGTGGTAAAAATACCAGTTTGGCGCATTAGATGTTAAAATTTAACGGACAAGTCTTGCTTTTGGACTGGAAGAAAAATGGACCGGGATATGTTGGGGAGAGCTCTCGTTCTTCTGAACATGAGC
Organism: Ricordea florida; assembly: GCA_949710005.1. Classification (NCBI taxonomy): domain Eukaryota; kingdom Metazoa; phylum Cnidaria; class Anthozoa; order Corallimorpharia; family Ricordeidae; genus Ricordea; species Ricordea florida. Next base: position 14,593,365 of record OX453277.1, read on the forward strand.
CTCCATTAGCCTAATAGAGGAATTGCTGTGATAGGGGATAGGTCTACTGATAATTACTCTCCTTTGTTCAAACAGCACGAAGAGCTCCACAGACATTGCGTGACTGTCGATTGATCTATAATAATCTTTGAACTCATGCTAGTGGTGGTTCGCAAAATCGAATTTTGGAGAGTGTGTTGTTTACGTCTCTCTTCGAGACGGTTCCCGCCAAAAAATTCAGCCAGTGGTGAGGTAGCCGCCAAACCAAGCGCAGAATTGGTTTGCGCTTGCCATTACTCTTACAAACGAGGCTACGTAAACATGGCGGAGGATACAAGAGTAAGTTATTATAGCGTAATGTTTTTGTCATTTCTTCCAGATCCTCAAACCAGTGAAATGTTTCTAACGAATCTCTTATTTCTCTGGGTGATATGCTGTAATGTAGTAATATCATTACCGTTATTCTTCCTTGAATACTAGTAACCTAGAAGTGTGGAAAGATTTATTTATAAGTCTCAGGGTAAACGAAGTGGCATGGTATCGGTCAAAGAAAAGAAGCAGTTTAAGAAATCATTTTGCCTTTATTAAAAGCAACCAATATACATGCATATATTCTTATAAAAAATACAATGACATGATGATGCGATGAAGAGTGAAGAAACGATGAAATAATCACCCATATTTCTCAGAAACCTATTTACAACATAGACTATAAAGGCTCTTGTATATGTTATACAGCTAAGAAGGTTTTGAATTCACATCTCTTAAAGTTGTGCTTCTATCTAAAGTTGATGGTCTTTATTGGTGTGGCTGAAAAACAAAACAAAGAAAGAAAAGCCGATGTGTTAAATTCCACAAACAAAATGTAATATTCTCCTATTGAAAGTGTTATGTATTGCAAATAGGGAAACTGTTTATGACTGCTAAGCGCTGCTTGTAATCTTGAAGAAAAGAGGCAACGAAATGTGTTTATTAGTATCAATTTTTACCTAGGAATCGAACCCACAAACTCGAGATTGAACCCTGGTGTTTGTGTATGTCAACTGATCAAGGAAAACGCACAGGGTTGGGGCAAGTCAGGGGTGATTGTTTCAGTAAACTGGCAGCCTAAGATAATATTAAAATGTGCTGTATTGGACTCCTTAAGAGTGTTGTTGGGAAAGGGGATAGGAGGAGAACTGTTGCTGGAGACAAGAGATAACGCAATGAGATTTTGTTCCTTTTTACAGTGACTTAGGGAGTAGACTGTTTATCATTTTTAAAGATCCTGGTAAGTCACACTGTATAGTGCTGTTCTTTTTTAAAATAATAATACAAATGTAAATTAAATTTTAGATATTTTCTGATTTACCTTGCAGGTCATCACAGCCTTGTCCACGGTCACAGGAGAGGCCTGGCTGCTTACCTCCTTTAACATGTTGTCAGTTTGAACAGCAACAAAGGCTCTCTGTTAAACCAGGAAAAAGACAGATTTAGAGGATAAACAGCTGCCAGATGATTGGGAACAGTTTAACTACCATCCTACATGAAAAGGCCAAATCAAAAATTGAAGACTCTACACTATTAAAATAGTTGAAATGAATGAATAATAATAATAATAACAATAATAATGACAATGGTGATGATGATGATGATGATGATAGTATATTTAACTAGTTAAACTATTCTATTTGTCTAGACTAGCAAAGTTGTCATCAGGTTCAGCTGACAACACAGTTCTTGCTATCCTTATCCTAGTCACATTAAATTTGACTCAACTCTTGAAATACCCAGGCTTAAAGGAGCCAACTGAATTAACATGTGGTTTTAAACACAGTCACGAGTATCGTACCTTCCATGACTTCACAATTTTAGGCATTCTCTTCAAGAGTTTCTGCTCTAGTTCATATCTGTCACTGATCAGACCTCGCAAAACCAACTGAGATTTTTCAACAGTGTTGGTCAATTGGTTAATCTGCAAGCAAACAAGAAATCAAGCGTATTCATAAATAATATTGCCTTTGTTAAGGAGTTTCTTGTTCCCCAGGTGAATTCTAACTCCTTTGCACTTATTAGCCGGCGTTTCTTTGACGGAACTGTTTTTTCTAAGGAATTGGGTGCGCTAGTTTGATTGATTGACAGATTGATGATGAAGTCAGTTAGCAAATCCTTCGAGAAAAAAAATTCAAAAATCTGGTTTAGTTTTGGACCTAATTAATGAGTTTTTATGCTTGCAGCAGAATATCTGAATTAAATAGGGCAGAATTTTTCCTATAACTGATTTCAGACGCAATAATTTACGCTGTACTTTGGTTACAAAGAAGTTTCTTCCAACTCAACTTTTTAAGAAGGCAGGAATTTTCTTTCTAGCGACTTGGTAAAGGCATAGGATGTTGAAACGAGTGCTTCATATTTTTACAACTGCTAGATTACCCTTAGTTTCGGTTTGAGAAACTCTTTGGCTGTAATTGCAACATAGGCCCGCAATGTGCTCTTGCACAACTGTCCTTGGCCCCTTCCCCGTGCCAGCTCCTCTCCCCGCCCTTTTGGCAAAACAGTTGGGTCTTTCTACCTTCCTAACCATAAGAATTCACATGCCACTCAACCCCTGTATAACCCCGGAAAAAGTAAGTTGTCCCTGGGAAGTAGTAGGTGCGCCATCAAGAGTTCAGAGAGGAAGCTTCGGTCTTCCTTGAGAAGTTTCCTTAGACTTGACCCTCACCTTAACAATTTTAATGTCACAAATAATTTCAAAACACTCACCTTGCTCTCAGTTGCTTTCCAATCATTCTTTCTCATTTTTTCTTTGCTTAGCTCTCTCTCCCAGAACTGTGGAAGGGCCAATCGGTGAAATTAGTAGAAGTTTGATTTATCACTGTGGCAAATTTCAGACTGAAATTATTCATAACTATATTTCAATCCGTTTTACTTACAGACAATTCATAGTCTCTCATCACGAGTTTTCCTTCGAGTTTCTTGAGATGCTCTAAGAGAAAAGTGAAATGAAAACAGTTGTTGACATCAAGATGGAATCATTGAAAACATGTACCTAAAAATTTGTTTCAATTTCTTTGTAACTACATATCATTCTCACGGGTCTGTAACAAGTAGAAACGAAACCACGAGAACCTGGTGGCATGGAAAACAGAATCGCAATCGACCCCTCTCTCCCTCCCTCAAACCTACCAAACAAGCTACCCTGCCCTACCAATTACTTTCTCTTGTTTATTGCAAGCCCTGCAACCCTTTGCTTCTGTCTTCATGACTCTCTCTTCCCCTTTCGGTTGTCATTTCGAGCATTCTGTCCTTCCCTCCCTCGTATTCACCCAACCCTCACTACTCCCTATTGACCTCTTAGTTTCTGTTCCCTTTTTCGCACCCTTAAACTCACGGTCAAAATTTGCCCCTAGCCATCAAGCGTTCGCCCATTAAAAGAAAATATCAACCCAAAAATTACACAAATCAAAACCGTTTTATTGCTCATTACAATCAAAACTAAATCGGTGGAGCTAAATGGAGGTACTACCCAGCTCCTATACAATAACAAAATGGGTACATTGCATGCTGTGGTCAGTTATAAACTGACAATTGCAAACTGTGGGTTAAACCAATGGACCACTTGTGTCGTATAGTGTAACTCAGTTTCAAATGCAGTTAGTTGAAAACACTTTAAAGTGCTTCAACACAGCAAACATTTTCTTAGTTTACTGACATTGTCGTTTTTAGAATAACACTGTTCACAGAAAAGAATTGACACTGTACCTTTCAACTCTTGGAGAGACTTTGGACTGGATTCTTTGACAAATACTAGAACAAAAAAAAAATAAAGTTGGCTCAATTGTCAACTCAAAGGCAAAGCAATCCTAAATTTCACAGGGGAAATGAAACAATGTGTTTGCTTGGCAACAATGTGCATCGATGCGCCACTGATACAAGTAAACCAAATGCAGCCAGTTCATCCAGGAAATTTGGGCTCGAGTAAAAACAACATCATTAAAAATGGTAGACTAGTATCTTGAAACGATTACAACCGGTTGGTTTAAAGTGGGTACAATAGCAACTATGAAGAACTTTAATCGACGACACGATAAGAATTTGTGAAATTTCTCGAGTTAGAGAGGCACTGTAAGTCTGTAAATCTGCATAGTTTATGGAAACTGCCAGCCATCTCAGAGATGCACTGCATCGAAAGCCACGATAGACTAACTCTTCATTTACATTTTAAAAAATGATCAAGATCAATCCGTAGTAAACCGAAAAAGCACCTATCTCGCTGAAATCGCTTTTGAATGGCATGAGAATTGGGAACTACTATGTAAGCGTGTTTATAAGATGGATTTTAGGTTATTATTTGATTTTGACAGAAATTTTTGGGGGTCTTTTAGGTTAAGGATGAGTACGCTTATGTATGTATGGGTAAGTCTAGGTTAAACCCCCTTATCATTAGAAAAAAAGTGAGATGAATTGATAAGTAGGGTTTTAGGTTAATGAGTAAGCTTATGTAAACTTAGGATAAACCCCTTATCATCAGAAAAGTGAGATGAATTGATAAGTCGGATTTTAGGTTAATGGAGATTGTAAGTATAGGATAAATCCCTTATCAAGAAGAGTGCGATGAAAAAATGATAAGTAGGATTTTAGGTTAATGGGTAAATCCCTTATGATCGAGTAGAATGAGATGAATTGATAAGGAGGTTTTCAAGGTTAGGGGGAAGTGAGTCTGATTTGATTACGCAAGTTCATAATTCCACTTATAATTTTGTAGGAAAAATTGATTTTTTTTTCTGTAGAATTATAGGCGGGGATTTTTGAGATCACAAAAAATTGATTTAATATTTTGGTTCTTCTCAAAAAGGACTAAAAAGGAAATGGAAGGAATAACAATTCAAGAAATTATTGAAAATAGCCCACTGAAATTAAAGTACTTTAATGAAGAAGAGCTGGAAATTGATGATTTCGTTGATTCAATGAACAAGAATTTGTTAAAAGTAATATTAAAAAATGATGGGTTTTTAGAAAAAGAAAGTTTGGTTGATCTTAAAATTAGATATTTTAATAAGAATGATGGAGAAAAATTTGTCTATTTTTTTGAAGATGATAAAATAGATTTTGATTATGGTTTTATATTATATGATCAGATTTGCGATTTATTAGTGGATAAAGCAAATTATACGCATGAAAATAGAAATAAAAGAAAAAAACATCTTGGTCGTTTTGTTCATTATCAAAATGGTTATGATGAAGAATCAGATGAAGAATCAGATGATTATTATTCAGATAGCATTGATGATTTTATTGTTAGTTCAATTAAAATAACATTATACAGAAATGCGTACAAAGTATTACACAAAAAGAAATTTTATAATGATTTACATAATGATTTAATGGAAGTGGCATGGAATCCAAATAGAGTTTTGGATTGGTGCATTGATTTTGAAGAGTTGAGAGATTTGAAGAATAGATGGGAAATATCTTAGTCTAAAAAATACTTATGTTATATAACCCAATAAATGGTTATACAACAAAAATTTGATTTAAAGGTTAGGAAATATAGATAAGGTTTATTTATGGAAAACTTATGCTATTTATATACTTTTGAACTAAAAATAATTGCGAAAGAGCTTGAAATTAAAGGAAGAGCGAAAATGAGTAAGAAAGAATTAATTTCTGAAATTTCAAAAATTGAGGTAGAGAATATGGATGCTCTAATTGAAAAAGTTTTACTGATTACCAGATCTTTTTGTGATCATGGAAAAATAAAAAAATTTTGTAGTCAATGTAATGGGTATAATTGCATTCATGATAAATACAAATATAGGTGTAAGGAATGCGGAGGATCACAAATATGTGAACATAATAATCAAAGACAACAATGCAGAGCATGCAGAGGATCACAAATATGCAAACACGGTAATCAAAAATATGCTTGTAGGATTTGTTTAATTCCAAAAAATTGATTTAATAGGTAATTGTGATTAAATTAGTATAAAAATGGATCAAAAAGATGAAGAAGAAACTATTAATATTGAATATATTAATGAAGAAAGATTAGATACATATACTTTTATTAATGTATTGAAGGAATATTTAATGGAAGACATTCCAAAATATAGGTTTTTTATGAGTGAAAAAAGAACAATAGGTATAAGAAAAAGAGGTCTTGACGATTTTGGGTGTACTATTTTGTATGGATTACAGAGTGTTTTTTTTGTTGTTAGTTTTTATAAAATTATTTCTGATGAAGAGCTTGTTTCAGAATTAATAAAAGCAATGCATTGCACGTTTACACATTGGTATGGGGAAGAGATGAAAAGAAAAATTATTAATGATTCTTTTACTTTAAAAATAGAAGTTGACCCATATAAGATATTTTATAAAGAGAATATTTATGAATCTTTATATGATGAACTAATGGTTGTTGCTTGGCATCCAACTAGATATTTAGATTGGTGTGTTGATTTTGAAGAGTTAAAGTTTTTGAAAGAAGAGGTGTGGGGCGAAGAAGATTAATATTATCTAATTATGTTATATAACCCAATAAATGGTTACATAACAAAAAAATTTATCTAAATCTTAAACTAAAAGTTATGGGAGACCCCTTCAGAGCAAGTTTTTTCCATTCATTGTCTAATATGCTTAAATCAAAGTGGTTTATGGGGCTCTCATATTTTTGAACCGGAATTGTCGGATAATCTTTTGAGGGTATGTTTGCAAGTAGGTTTGACGGCATGAGTTTCACAAGTTCACCATATTTAGTGTTATTCATATATGATGACTTATTATCCACTATACTACACATAAGTCTCAAAGGCTCCTTAAACTGTATATTTATGGGGTATAATTTACCAGGATTTATAACTTCAGGTACACCTAAACCAAACGACAATTCTCTGGTAAGTTTAACTTTGAAGTTCTTATTGGAATAAAGATAGTCAACAGCGTCTGTCTCAATGATTGTTATCTTTTCCCTATTAGTATCATTAAGAAAGATTGATTGAATATCACGCAAAGAATATGTACCAGGTTGTATTATTATTAGGGGTTGGATATTATCATTGAATATTGTCTGCCGGTCCTTGAAATTAATTAATCTTTTGGTTTGCATATTACAATCCAGAAGCTGTATCTCCCGAAGATTTTTCAGCGGCGGATCTAAATAAATTCTACTTTCCGGCTCACACATAGTAATACTTAACATTTTGTTTTGATTACATCATGTTCATCTTTAGATTTATATAATCAAAACATTAACGAAATAAAAACCAGGATAGTAATGCTCCGCCAATCGCCAAAACAATAAGATTATTTTGATGAAAAGATGTTTCTATATTACTAACTTCTTCTTCCTCATTCCCCGATTCCCTTTTTTCATTTGATTCAGGTTTCATTGGTTGAGGATTGGTATTTAATATAACCTTTGTTGTTCCCAAACTATTGGGTATTCCAACAGTTTTTGTTTCGACATTTATTGAATTATTTTCCCCAAATTTCATATCTTCTGTTGCTATTTTCAGCTTATTATTGTACCCAACCACACTTTCTGTATTTATAATTAAATTACTAGGCATCAACCAAACACCCGGAGCAACAGCTAAATCAAGCCGTAATTTAGTTTCCTCCACAGATTTTTGGTAATTTTGAACCGATTTAGAAATATCATTTACTTTTACAGAACTTTCGAATAAATATTTGAATTCCTTTTGCGTTTCGTTTGCTCCGCCGCCATTCCCTACAATAGAATTTCTGGTATTAACTTGTGCCCCTAATATACAATATACAAAAGCTTCAACTGATCTATTTATTCTACCCAACCCGGCCTTTGTTAATCCATAACCAGATTCTGCTATAAACCAAGCATATTGAAAATCAACAAAATGATCATTTCTCATCATTGAGATTAAATCACCTTTATTTTTTCTTCCACCATCATCGTAAAATTTATTTTCTCTGCTTGGCCAAATATTAGCTTCTTTATCATAACCCCTTATAATTCTAACATTTTGGAAGCCCCCACCCGTTTTTTGCGCGGCCGCACTCCCAGGAACGCTTTCTGGGTCTGCATATCCTTCTCCATAATCAACAAATATATCTCCAACTCCATTATTGGTTCCTCCCTTGAATCTAAAATCAGCTAAAGGTTTTTTCCACCCCTTAAAATCTTGATTATTACTTAACCCAAATTCTGCGCATAATCTATTATAAGCATTTTTGTCGTAATGATTATTTTTAATAGAAAAAGTTTCTTCATCGGGATAAACTACTTTTAATTCTTCCAATATTCTTCTTATTGTAAAGTATATGTGAAATATGAAAAAACTTTTAATAACTTTTGGGTAACTAAAAATATCACTCAAACTTACCCCGCATCCAGATGTTGCGCACCAAACCGCCATATTTAATTGCTGTGGCCATTGACTAATATTTGGTTTACTCAACCAAGCTCTAGCTTCTTTCCCACTAGTAAAACCCACAGTTTGATTTTTGAAAATATTTATCATTTCTGCGGAAAAACTATCTTTTTCTGAAACATATACATTTAGATTTGTTAATAATTTTGTAACATTAAGAGCAAATCCTTCAAATTTTATCCCTGGTATTGGATATATTTTGTTTGTGAATTTCAAACTTGCTGGAAAAGAACTCTCCTTTACTTTATTTTCAATTCCCAAATCTTCCCATAATAATGTTTTCATATTATTTGAAAGGTCCGCCGTCCAAGTTTTTCCAGAAGGATCATCATCAGACATAATTGTTGTTCCATTAACTTTCCATTTAATATATCCGCCAAATGAGTCATTAACAAATGTAAATTTTGATAAGTTGGCTTTTGGATACTTTACCTTGAAATCGTCCAATAACATCTTATTCTTTTGTTTTCCAATTTGTCTGATCTTTAGATCTTTTAGAATAAGATGTAAATTTAATTAACTTCTCTATTAACCCCCGCGAAACAATTGCACCCAACTTCAGTTTTTTCGAAAGAAATTTTTAACCAGCCGGATTGGTTAATTCTTTTAATAGATCTTCTCGTACTTTCTTCCTTATTATACTCATGTCGAAGTTTTTTTCTGAATCTTTTCTGAATTTTTGCCGTATTTCTTGTTTCAGTTTTTGAAACTTTTCCAACTCCGCTAAAATTATGGAAAATTCTTGATCGGATATAACATTATCTTTCAAAGCTTTTGAAACTAAATCGCTAATGGTGTTTAATTTTGATTTTGCAATGGCAACGGTTTGTTCGTGTTTACTAACTTTTCCAGAAAGATTTTTAGAGGCAAAACCAAATACAATTAACAAACCCCCAAAAATACCACCAACCACACCCAAAGGCACGCCAACTATAGCACCGAAACCCGTGAGAGAAGTTCCTAATCCGCTTGCTGATAGAAGAACTGAAATAAATCCGCCAGAAACACTAATTTTTGTGCATATTCCTCTTGCTCTATTATATTTTTTCCTCACTTCTTCGTAATGTCTAATTTCCTTTTCGAGATTTTGCAATACTTCACTTGATTTTTGTAATCTGAAATTAATTGTACTATCTCCACTTTGTGTATGGAAATTATTATTAGGTAATTGAGGATAAATTCCATTGTATTCACCCATATTGTTTTTACTGAACTATATGTTATCTTTAAATTACTACTTTCTTTTGTTCTTCATATTTTCCACAAAATATAAAACTACCGCCATAATCAAAAGCCAGGCATTCTTCCCCAAAAACCCAATAACTTCTCCAGCAGTTTTGAAAAGAAAACTAACTATTGCGCCGATCATTCCTGGTAATATTTCACCCAGTTTTTTCCCAAGAGTTTTCAAACCATTTCCAACTCCTCTCCCCAAAGAGGATAACCCCTTTGAAAGACTAGAAACTATAACTCCAATTACCACACCAACTGCACTTAGAATAGCAAATACTGAAAAACCATACTTTTTGAAAATAGCCTTAATTCTTTCTCTCAACGACATTCCTTCTTCAACTCTTTCTCTTTCTGCGACATCGTTTGCTATATCTTCTTCGTCTTCGATAATCTCAGTATTTAAATTTTCAATCTCCGATTCTTCTTCTGGAGTTTTCAATGGTTTTGCTTCAAGAAATTTTTTTCTTTCGATCTTCTCATTTTGTTTTTCTTTTTTGCTGGCAATTGTTTCCTCAAGTTCTTCTGCTATTTCTGCTCTTGTCGGACCCAAAGCATCTTTTAATCTCCCAGGTCTAAGTTTTTCCATTATTTTTCCCTTGTTTTCGTCATATCTTCTAAAATCATCCTCACTAGCTATATAAACATATTTTCCACCAGATGGCCCTCTAACTGCTGGTAATACTATTCCATCTTTTAGTGTTTGGAAATATGCTTTAATTTCTTCGAATTTTGCTCTTATCCGAACTGACCATATATCTTTTTTTGCGTCTTTCATTTCTTCTTCTTTATTTCCTAATAATCTAGTTCCCTCATCTGTTCCGTCAAATGCTGTATCTGCTATATAACCTCCGTTATCATAATTAGGATTTCCAAAACTAGTGGATGTGTCTCTGTTTTGAAGTTCCATATCTGAGTAATCCCAATCACCGGCATCATTATTTCCTCCACCTTTTGGGTTATTTAATTCTGTTGGATCTAAGTCTTCTGGTAAATATCCTCCTTCCGCCATGATTTTTAATCATCAGCAATAAAGCTTTTAGACCCCTTAGAACTGAAGAAAAATTGATATTTTAAAGATAAAATGAATAAATAAAAAGAAATGGACGAAAATATAGCAAAAAGACTTTTATGGGGATCTATACTTAAAGATTTTGATGAGGAAGAAGGGGAAAAAAGAAAAAAATTTGGCTTATTATATGATTTAGCTGTTGGAACAAAAGATAATAAAGAAAAAGAAGAAAAACTAAATTTTTTATTTAATTTGGTTAAGAATATTGATGAATTTGAAGAAAAAGAAAAAAATGTGGTAAAAATTATGATAACTGAGGAATTATATGGTTTACGAATACTTTAATTATGTTATATAACTTATTCTAATTTCTGAATTACAAGTTACATAACATTATAATACTTTACTTATTGCATAACCTAAACCTAACATCCCTGCCCCGACATATGCCATTTCTCCTGTCTTTTGACTATCGCTTGGTTTGTAATAATCAGAGAATTTTGGTTCAGTCATTTGCCCGTACAATTCAAAAGCCTGATTTGTAGCAGAAATATTTTTTGATGCTTGATATTTTTCATCTTTTCTTTTCATTTTCCAATCAAGCATTTTTTGCCTTTTTTCCTGGTATGCTGCGTAATCTCTTTGGTATTTTTCCATTGCTTTATCGTGTCGTATTTTTTCTGTATCCTCATTGTGCCCAGATAAATATTTTGCAAGATAATTTCCACCAGTAAATGCCGTTGCATTCAATATTGCCCCACCAATCATCATCGCTATTGCAGCCATTTTATTTTGGTAAAACCTTTTGATCCTCTAAATATGTTTTAAGATACATGCTTCCTGATAATACCGCGACCCATTTTGCGTAATTTGTAATACTCGATGATGGGTCACTCAAAAATGATTCTTTCATTAGCTTCTTAGCCACATAACCAACCCCAGCCCCCAATCCAATAAGTACCGCAGAATCAGTTACAGTTTTCACAAGTTTGTTTTCCGTTGACATAATTTTTACTGTATCATTGAGAAACTTTTAAATTACTTTTGGGATTATTCCATTCCTAAAGATTTTGGAGCTACAGAAAATGGTATCTTTTTTGGTTGTGGTAATTGCGGAACTTGAGATAAATCAGCTATCCTATTAGAATATCGGGCTAAGCCCTCCCCGGCGGAGCCGGATTCAACCCTAGCTTTTTCCTGATATCTCATAAAAATATCAAATGCTGTAAACCCCAAACCAATAACCGATAAAACAGTAGTAAAAGATAACTCAGGCAGCCAAGGCTTGGATTCGCTGGTGCTTTTTTTTTCTTCATTAGCCGTATCTTCTCGTTTAATCTCCCTAGCTAATGCTTCTTTTGCTTTTTTATTATATTCAGCTAATTTCTTTCCAGCTGCGACTTTTTTAGGATCTTTCTCCTTCTTTTTAGTATCTCTATTTTCAGGTACTGAATCAGCAGTAATTTTCTCCACACTTTGATCATTTTGTTCGGACATTGTTATTTAGATGCAACAAATAAGTTTTTAGATCTGTTTAATACACAGTATCAACGCCTTCAGTAGATTGCTTAGTTTCCTGATTAGTTGTACCACCATTAACTGGTTCTACTCTTGAAAATTGTTGGTTTTTGTTGAATTTTATGTGTTTAGCTACTTGAAATAGTCCGCTAGCAAGTGCTGCCAATCTTCCTGCTTTCAATGCTAATAACCCAACAACATTTGATAATTCTCGATTTACCAAATCATCATTCTTCAAATCATTGCAAAGAGATTCTATATCATCAACCGGAACTAAATAAGAAATAAGTTTTGAAACTAATTGAAGGGATGAATCTACTAATCCCCCATTAATTTTCTTTCCCATTACCGCCTGATAACGGTTAAAATACTTTTCAACATCTTTTGCTGATAATTTCTTTATATCTCCCAGATTCATTTCAATCCCCAAATATTCTTTTGTTGTTCCCAAGGCGGCGAGAATGGCAAGTGATTCTTGTTTTATTTCAATATCCTCGCTTTTTTCCGGTACTGCCTTTGGTTGGTCTTCTTCAATGTAATCATCAATATTAGCCATCTTTTGTTAAATCACTTCGGGAATCTCTAAATAGTAATTAAATGGATATCGCAAACTCAAACATAACCTAGAATATTTTTCTGTTTTCAGGAGATGCATAAACTTTTTACCCATTTCATAATCCAAATCTCCTCCGTAATCCTCGAAAAACATTTTCATACCTTTCTGGGAGGGATTATGAAAAGTAACAACGCAGGCTACATTTTCACGGAATGGTTTTGCTATCGAAGTTAATTGCTGAGTTAAAACCCACATTGATAAACCATGATGCCTTCCCGAAAATGCTAAATCTATAAATTTATTGGATCTTTTCTTCAGATCGGAGGAAACAGCGCAATCATCTAGAATTATTAATGTATTCGTACCAGAGAATAAAGTTTGACAATCATTTAACAATTCATTAATCTCATCGATGTTACTAGCATCTGGGGATAATACATAGAAATGTTTATCTCCTCGGGCAAAATTATGATAAGTTTTATTTTTAGAATAAGTCGGACAAATTAAGACGATATATTCAAAAACTTTTCGGAATGGCCCGCGGAGCTGTTCAATTAAGTACTTTGTTTTTCCACAATTTGTGGGTCCTGTTATAATACAATGGAACGGTATTTTATCTCGTAAATCCTCCATAATTTTTTGTATCATAACATTATGTTTTTAGATTCTTCCCTTATCTAGTACTTGATTGATCTCAAACTCGAATTCATAATCTCCATTATTGCATCCGCTACGACGAACATATGACAAGTTACGGTTCCGGATCCTCCTTGTTTCCTTTTAATTTCTACTTTTACTCCGTCATGCGTATTATTTAGAGCAAGTCCCCCACCATGAATACCATTATCCGGGTGAGTTCTAGTATCAACCCAAAGAGCAAACTTATCCGCGTAAAATTCTTTTTCTTTCAATGAAATTTGAAAACCATCATCCCGATGAAATCTTTTTTTCACGGATTCCCAAAGATCGGAAGGAATCATTCCTCTAGAATATATTCTGTTTGGAACTCCATCGACATCAATTTCAACTGAAGATATGCCTGGATTATAAAAATTTTCTGAATCCCTTGCTCCTGCAGCTTGAGGCATTAAAAACAAAAACAATATTCCTGTCATTGATCTTCTGGGGAGATTGATATGCTGATTAATAACCCCATCTCCGCCAATGGAAAATGTAAAAGTTTTGTGTAGAGTAATATTTTCGTAAAAGAATCCTTTACCCACTTGATAAGCTGCTTGTGCCTCACGGGCTAAGTATTCACTAGAAATTGAAGAATATTCCAACTCTAAGTTTTTGATTGAATATGATGGTGCTTTAGTTGTATCAGAAAAAATAAGAATATTATTAACGGGCGCAAGTGTAAGCTCAAATATTAGATGATTTTCTAAGGCTTTTGGGTAGAAAACTCCATGATCATTTAGAATAGGATGATTTAATGGTATTCTGTACTTTGAACCATGAACATTAGCGAGGGCAACTTCTTTTGTATCTTGGTTTTTTACATCTCCAGCTTTTGTTCTAATTTTCCTGATATTTAGATTAGAAATACCCTGTTTTAATCTATCTTCTCGCTCTTCTTCGGTTAAGAATAAATCTCGATAAGTTTGAAATAAATCATATCCTTGAGTATCTTGCAATGTCTCTCCCCCGAAAAGAACTTTCATTCTGGTTACAAGATTACGGCCCAAATTATTCACAACTGTGTTATTCGCATGACCCTCGACATCTAAATCAAATAGAAGAGATACACTTCCGGGTACAATCACTAAATTCTCGGCGAGTTTTGGAATATTTATGTATAATGTTTCTCCCGGGCTGGCCGTGGACGGATTGAGAGTAATTCGATTCAGAGTTGATTCTGCTTTCAAACCAAAAGGTTCTTTGGGAATTCTATTTGGGTTAATTTTTTCAGACGTCATTGTAATTTATAAGATACTTTGAGTAACCTTTAAACCTGTGTTCCTCTATTTTCTAACCTATCAATATGTTTTAATAAACCTTCTCTTGCCTCGGGAATTAAAATCATAATATTAAAAATTTGATCGCCATCTTCCATATATAGAATTTTTTTTCTAATAATTTTTTTCATAATGTTGATTTGGTATTCGGTAAATTTTATTTCTTCTTCCTCCTCAACCATTTGATTTATAAGATACTTGTTTATTTTTTAAATGATGACAAAAATATATTATTCGGCTGAAGGGTATTGGAAAGGATATTCTGCAATTCCTAAATTAGCTGAGAAGGCTAGAGTAAGTGAAAATGATGCAAAACAATGGTTGGAGAAACAAGCAATATGGCAAATCTATCTCCCAGCCCCAAAGTATATTCCTAGACCCCATTGGACTGTAGATAAACCAAATCAGATTCACCAAGCAGATTTATTATTTTTACCGCATGATAAAGTTAGAAGAAAAACATATAAATATGCGTTAGTTGTGGTTGATATCGCCTCGAGATATAAAGATGCTGAGCCATTAACCTCAAAAGAAAGTCGAGAGATATCAGAAACTTTTAAGAAAATATATTCTAGAAGATTGAAATACCCAAAAACATTAATGGTTGATCCTGGGAAAGAATTTATGGGCGAAGTTAGTAAACTCATGAATTACCATAATGTGAAAATACAGAGAAGTGAAGCCGGTAATCATAGAGCACAAGCATTTGTGGAAAATGCAAACAAAATATTAGGGGAAAGATTATTTAGTCATCAATATGCGCAAGAAATGATTAGTGATGATCGATCAAGAGTATGGGTGAAAAGATTGCCAGCTATTCTAAAAACCTTGAATAATAAACTTATGAGAATAACCGGTAAAGAGCCTGATAAGGCTATAAAAATGAAAGAGGTTGATATTAAACCTAAAAATTACAAACGGGTTGTGGGGCTTGATGAGGTTAGACTACCAACTGAAGTTAAGGTTAGATATTTATTATCTCCCGGTGAACTTGAAGGCGGAGAAAGAAGAAGAGCCACAGATCCTATTTGGAGTATAAAAGTTTATTATATTTCTGGAAGTAGAATTTCTCCTAATCAGCCTGTTTTATACTTTTTAGAGAACGGCCCAAGAAGAGGTTTTGTGCGTGAAGAATTACAAGTTATTCCGGATGATACAGAGTTACCCCCTAATTCTGTTCTAATATAATGGTTTTGTGTGAATTCCATCCTCATAAACCCATCTTTTATCGTAATAAGCATTCAATCCTTTTTTAATTTGTGTATATGTCACAATTTGGTTATCATTAACTCTAAATCCTGTATTTTGTGCCATATCAATTGAGCCATTCAAAGCTGCCATGAATCTATCCCATTTTACTTCATTTTGACAATGTTTTTCTCCCTTAGTACTATACTTTACTTTTCCATTCTCATCCTCCGCGTAATAGCATTTTGATGAAAGGGCAATCATTCTAATACCATCAAACTCCATCTTGAATAAACCCGGGGTTTTATCGTGATATTTAGAAGTTGAAAGGAATTTTTCTTTTCCACCACTAAAGTATTCTTCTCTCATTTCTGGTTTTATAATATAATCCAAATTCGCGGATGAAATTGCCATGTACATTGAATCTGTATCCATTTGAATCAACTCAAAATCCTTTCTATCTATATAAATATCCAGAAAATCGTAATAGAATTCCAGCATTCTTAATTTTGCAAGCTGATAAACCGCTATTCCGCATTGATAGGGCCTGTCTATTTTTATTAATCTTTTTCGTTTTATTATTTCATATGTGCCATTTATTTCATTAAGATCCTCAAAAAAAGCAGATCTTAAGGATTTTTCAACCTCTTCCTCATCCTGAGTATACTTTGTGATATTATGTTTTTCTTTATCTTCTATCATTTTACCATAAAAAGAATTTCCCCTAAGTTTATTTGTATCGGCTAATTCTTTACAACCTTTGTACTTGGGTTTTAGTTTTTCAATCAGTACTTTGATATCTTTATTTTCTTCAATAACTTTGAAAATATCAGGAAATTGGTTTAATTCATTGGTAATTTTTACCACGTCATCAATCTTGTTTTCATCAAATGCTGTACCTAGTTCTTCCAATAAAACCTCAATATCTCCATTTCTTCTTGCATCTGCCACCTCTTTTGGAAAAAATCCAAAGGGCCTTCCCGATTCATACTTTAAAATATGACGAATAGCTGTAATCTCCAATCCATGATTAAGATACCATTTTATCATAGGTGTATATAAAAATATCTTTTTTGCTTTGGAAACACCAAGTAATTTTTTGTTATCTTTTAGATGTTTTCTACCTGTTTCTGATTGGTATTCTTTCATATGATATGGTACTAAATATTCAGGAACTTCATCTACAATGAATAAAGGCGAAAATTCTTCAAACTTTTCTTTTAGGCGCTCGGGAGTATGAATATCAACTTGGCAAAACCCGAAAAGATTTCCATCAAGGATATCTTTGCAAATCTTCTTAATAATTTTAGGATCTGATGGATTTTCAATAACAACGCATTCTTCTTTCCCACATGGCATTTCTTGACCAGAACAAGATAGATATAAACCATTTGCGTCATAACCAAGAATTCTTGCACATTTTTCCGGATTTTTATATTTATGGGAGCGAATCATTGTTTTTTCTACCTCCGCATATCTCATAAATATAATACTAGGGCCTCCAACCATACCCGTTTTCAATAATTTATAGCTCTTATTTTTATCGCATATTTTACAATCTTTTCTTATTTTGAAACATTTTTTACAAAACTCATCCTTACAATTTTTATTACACCTATGAATGCAATATTGACCTGGAGCGTACAATTCCGGATCGCCTTTCTTCTTATTTTTTTGGTATTTATTTAGAACAGCCCTCATTGATACCCCTGGAATGGAAACTGCATCTTTTGATATATCAATTTCATCTGGATAATATAATTGCCTTGTTTTTTCAAGGGCTTCCATAAAGGGGATAACATCATGCAAATTATACTCTTTTAACCAATCTAACATTGTAACACAACCCCTCTTTTCGAATTCTTGTAAATATTCTTCATATTCTTCTTGGGAAATATTTTCCTTTCTCAATGAAGAGTAAAAATCTTCATGTTTCACTGGCCCAACTAAGTCAAGCTTATCATACCCGTCCAATTTTTCATAAGGAAACACAAGTTTTTTGGCTTCACAATTGTTTGCTTTGCACCAAGAATCAAAAGAAACTCCAGGCGCAAGGTAGGACATTATATCCAAGAATTTAAAATCCGGTGTTGTTAAAAACATATATCTATTCTGTTTTCTTGCAATAAAAATATCCTTAGTTTTTTGGGTCATGTGTTTTACAAAATGTCTTTTAATTAAATTTATATCATATTTTCCACTATTAAAACCAAAAACAGGTACTTGGTTGCACCATTCTTCATATTTTTGAAAGACATTTTTTTGCAAGGAATCTTGATCAGGAAGCGGATATTCTTCTTTAACCTTTTCTACTATATTTTTTCTTATTTCTTCCAATTTTTCAACGAATTCTTTTATCAGAAGATCAGGATTTTGGTTGTAAAGAAAAACGGGGTTTTTTGTTAAATTATCGATTATTGCGACGCTAACTGGAATATGGGTATGAGTGAAAGTTAAATCATCGGTAACCTTTTTATCTTCTTTTTGCAATAATCCCTCAAAATCGTAATCAATAAAATAGGGATATGGGTTAAATTTCTTTTTGAACCAGATATTAGGTAATTCAGGATTTTCACACTCCCAAACAGATACTAAATTATAACCCAAACTTTTTATCATATTCTCTTTTTCAATAGTTTTATTATATTTAATCTTATCGGTTGCTGAACAAGGACACCCATGCCATTTACACCCATAAAACTCAAAAACAGTTTTTGTCTCGGGTTCATATCCATCGAACAAAATTTCATTTCCCTCCTCATCCCTATAACACCTTTCACCTCCATGCCCACAAAGCGCATGATGAATATGTTTTCTAATAATTTTAGATTGGTGTTCTATCCACCTACAAGCTTTATAACTAAAATTTATTTTACCCCCGTAAAAAACTTTGTCAGATTCATTAATGATATGTTTTATCTTTTCTCCTGTGCATACTATTTGTGTTTTTCCCCCTGTGCATGTTTCATTGGTAAAATGCCTTTTTAAATCTTCATGTCTAGTAAATTTTTGTTTACATCCTTGACATACCCAATTTTTTGCAAGAGTATCTAGATCCTTGATGAAAAACCCATGATTCTTATAAAGACCTAAATTTAAAGTTGGTAAATTATCTATGAAATTATTCTTCCCAAACACCAATTTCCAAACGTTAAAATTTTTTATATCTTTCTGCTCATAAACCCTGATATTTATTCCAAAAGTTTTTGAAATTTTTTCAAAGTCAACCAATTTTGTTGGTCTAACCTCTTCTTTTTTTAGTTTTTTGTTGCCATAAAAAGTTCTAGCTAGATATAATGATCTTCTCTCTACATCCTTTTCAGGATTTTGTTTAATTTTTCTGATGTTTTTTGTTTTACCATCAATAATATTCATTAAAATAGCCAAACACCGCCATACACAAAGATTATCATCTTTTTCATCTACCGAGTAGATACATCTTTTCTTTCGTAATTCATCTGGTAATCTTCCACACCCAACTAAAGGCTGTCTAGTATTAATAACTTTTACTTGTACTTCTGTAAACACAACTCCTCCCTCATTAACACCTGGTTTATTAATCTTCTTTTCTGGGGGTAAATATGCTCTCAACCAAGCATCTCCTTCTAAACTCAATCTCTCACCCTCACACCTCTCAATATATTTTTTTATTTCTGAAAGGGAATTAAAAGTTCCACCGCTTCTAAATGTATGAGAAAGAGTGGTTATTTCTCCATTTCCTCTTCTTATCGACGCAGAAAAACTAAAAACAATTCTTGCCCCCATTTCTATTTGGGGTCCCAATTCATTTAAAATTATTTCCGTTAAATCGTTATTTAGATCCCTCCAAATTATAATATCAGCATTTCGGTTATTTGGAAGTACAAGATCTTCTTCAAGCGGATTAGATGAAAAAATTTTAAGGATTATTGTTCTTTTCTTTTTAGTTTTTTCCTTCAATTCCTTCAATTCATCTCTCACAATTTCCGAAAAATCTTTACCTTTCTTTTTCGGTTGAGATTTTTTGGTATTACCAAGTTTTAAAATATTTTTATTTATTAAATCCACAAGCCTTTTATTTATTGGTTTGAGAGTTGGAACATTAATTTCAGGTACAGGCTCATCAAGAATTGGTTTTTGCGATTTTATAAAAGTTGGTACTAATTTTCTTCTTCTTGATTTTTTTTGTAATTTATCTGGATATTTTTCGAAAAAATCGTCAACTTCTCGAAATTTAGCTGGATATTTTTCGAAAAACCTAACAAGTTCTTTTTTCATAACTTCATTTTTTGGTAAGAATTTACCCTTTTTCTTTTTAATTTTTTCTAGTTCTTCAATTAGTAAACTCATTATTTTGCCATTTTTTTCTGGCTTTTCTTCATAATTTTTCTTTCGATCCATCACTAATCTTATGAAGACTTCATATCCTTTAAATCAATTTTTTGTGATCTCAAAAATCCCCGCCTATAATTCTACAGAAAAAAAAATCAATTTTTCCTACAAAATTATAAGTGGAATTATGAACTTGCGTAATCAAATCAGACTCACTTCCCCCTAACCTTGAAAACCTCCTTATCAATTCATCTCATTCTACTCGATCATAAGGGATTTACCCATTAACCTAAAATCCTACTTATCATTTTTTCATCGCACTCTTCTTGATAAGGGATTTATCCTATACTTACAATCTCCATTAACCTAAAATCCGACTTATCAATTCATCTCACTTTTCTGATGATAAGGGGTTTATCCTAAGTTTACATAAGCTTACTCATTAACCTAAAACCCTACTTATCAATTCATCTCACTTTTTTTCTAATGATAAGGGGGTTTAACCTAGACTTACCCATACATACATAAGCGTACTCATCCTTAACCTAAAAGACCCCCAAAAATTTCTGTCAAAATCAAATAATAACCTAAAATCCATCTTATAAACACGCTTACATAGTAGTTGGGAGGATAACATAAAATACCACACAGGAACAAAGTAAGTAGGTTTTGTTGAAAAAGATTCAATTTCCTTTGGACTTAAAAACAAGTTCGATCTACTTTCATACAAATTCTTTCAAATCTGAAGCATGGACCACTTGTGATCAAACTTGTTCTGTTTGCTTTTGTTCTTTTACTGGAGTGGTTTCCATCAACTAAAAGTGGCCAACATTAACTCATTTCGTTTTCTTCGGAACAAACCTATTTCTACAGATTCAACTAGTATCACTGCACATAAACAAACGTTTCTCCGACTAAACACGAATGAAAAGCACAAAACATACCATTGTCACGTCCATGGTTCGTTCGCTGCTTGTAAGTTGGAGCCATTTTGCAGACAAATTAATCAGTATCTTTGGGAAGTTCTTTTTGTGACTTCTCTCACTTGCAGGTTCGCAAAAATACTACAAAACTGCTTGAAGTAGTCGGTCGCCCTGGTTACACGTAAAGCTGTCCATTGTTACGTCAAGCGCGCGGATTCAACTCTCGCTTTACTACTAAAAAGATCTAGAATGATCTATAACTTCACTACCTGCACAATTCCATATATTTCATGGATTTTTTAACAATGATGTAACATGAAATCACTATGAAAGACAGGGAAAGAACGGTTAAAGGTCTTTGGAAGAGCGGGAAGTTGTCACCAAAGAGACCCAAATGGGACTGAGACCTACTATTACCAGTCCCGCGCGATTGCTTAACAGGTGCAAGAAAATTGCCAATTAATTAAGGAAAACAATTTTTTCATTTCTGAAAACGCACAGCTTTGTGGTAAAAATACCAGTTTGGCGCATTAGATGTTAAAATTTAACGGACAAGTCTTGCTTTTGGACTGGAAGAAAAATGGACCGGGATATGTTGGGGAGAGCTCTCGTTCTTCTGAACATGAGCCTCCATTAGCCTAATAGAGGAATTGCTGTGATAGGGGATAGGTCTACTGATAATTACTCTCCTTTGTTCAAACAGCACGAAGAGCTCCACAGACATTGCGTGACTGTCGATTGATCTATAATAATCTTTGAACTCATGCTAGTGGTGGTTCGCAAAATCGAATTTTGGAGAGTGTGTTGTTTACGTCTCTCTTCGAGACGGTTCCCGCCAAAAAATTCAGCCAGTGGTGAGGTAGCCGCCAAACCAAGCGCAGAATTGGTTTGCGCTTGCCATTACTCTTACAAACGAGGCTACGTAAACATGGCGGAGGATACAAGAGTAAGTTATTATAGCGTAATGTTTTTGTCATTTCTTCCAGATCCTCAAACCAGTGAAATGTTTCTAACGAATCTCTTATTTCTCTGGGTGATATGCTGTAATGTAGTAATATCATTACCGTTATTCTTCCTTGAATACTAGTAACCTAGAAGTGTGGAAAGATTTATTTATAAGTCTCAGGGTAAACGAAGTGGCATGGTATCGGTCAAAGAAAAGAAGCAGTTTAAGAAATCATTTTGCCTTTATTAAAAGCAACCAATATACATGCATATATTCTTATAAAAAATACAATGGAATGATGATGCGATGAAGAGTGAAGAAACGATGAAATAATCACCCATATTTCTCAGAAACCTATTTACAACATAGACTATAAAGGCTCTTGTATATGTTATACAGCTAAGAAGGTTTTGAATTCACATCTCTTAAAGCTGTGCTTCTATCTAAAGTTGATGGTCTTTATTGGTGTGGCTGAAAAACAAAACAAAGAAAGAAAAGCCGATGTGTTAAATTCCACAAACAAAATGTAATATTCTCCTATTGAAAGTGTTATGTATTGCAAATAGGGAAACTGTTTATGACTGCTAAGCGCTGCTTGTAATCTTGAAGAAAAGAGGCAACGAAATGTGTTTATTAGTATCAATTTTTACCTAGGAATCGAACCCACAAACTCGAGATTGAACCCTGGTGTTTGTGTATGTCAACTGATCAAGGAAAACGCACAGGGTTGGGGCAAGTCAGGGGTGATTGTTTCAGTAAACTGGCAGCCTAAGATAATATTAAAATGTGCTGTATTGGACTCCTTAAGAGTGTTGTTGGGAAAGGGGATAGGAGGAGAACTGTTGCTGGAGACAAGAGATAACGCAATGAGATTTTGTTCCTTTTTACAGTGACTTAGGGAGTAGACTGTTTATCATTTTTAAAGATCCTGGTAAGTCACACTGTATAGTGCTGTTCTTTTTTAAAATAATAATACAAATGTAAATTAAATTTTAGATATTTTCTGATTTACCTTGCAGGTCATCACAGCCTTGTCCACGGTCACAGGAGAGGCCTGGCTGCTTACCTCCTTTAACATGTTGTCAGTTTGAACAGCAACAAAGGCTCTCTGTTAAACCAGGAAAAAGACAGATTTAGAGGATAAACAGCTGCCAGATGATTGGGAACAGTTTAACTACCATCCTACATGAAAAGGCCAAATCAAAAATTGAAGACTCTACACTATTAAAATAGTTGAAATGAATGAATAATAATAATAATAACAATAATAATGACAATGGTGATGATGATGATGATGATGATAGTATATTTAACTAGTTAAACTATTCTATTTGTCTAGACTAGCAAAGTTGTCATCAGGTTCAGCTGACAACACAGTTCTTGCTATCCTTATCCTAGTCACATTGAATTTGACTCAACTCTTGAAATACCCAGGCTTAAAGGAGCCAACTGAATTAACATGTGGTTTTAAACACAGTCACGAGTATCGTACCTTCCATGACTTCACAATTTTAGGCATTCTCTTCAAGAGTTTCTGCTCTAGTTCATATCTGTCACTGATCAGACCT
Source organism: Ricordea florida (assembly GCA_949710005.1). Taxonomy (NCBI): domain Eukaryota; kingdom Metazoa; phylum Cnidaria; class Anthozoa; order Corallimorpharia; family Ricordeidae; genus Ricordea; species Ricordea florida. The sequence goes on from OX453277.1 coordinate 14,616,941, forward strand.
CGCAAAACCAACTGAGATTTTTCAACAGTGTTGGTCAATTGGTTAATCTGCAAGCAAACAAGAAATCAAGCGTATTCATAAATAATATTGCCTTTGTTAAGGAGTTTCTTGTTCCCCAGGTGAATTCTAACTCCTTTGCACTTATTAGCCGGCGTTTCTTTGACGGAACTGTTTTTTCTAAGGAATTGGGTGCGCTAGTTTGATTGATTGACAGATTGATGATGAAGTCAGTTAGCAAATCCTTCGAGAAAAAAAATTCAAAAATCTGGTTTAGTTTTGGACCTAATTAATGAGTTTTTATGCTTGCAGCAGAATATCTGAATTAAATAGGGCAGAATTTTTCCTATAACTGATTTCAGACGCAATAATTTACGCTGTACTTTGGTTACAAAGAAGTTTCTTCCAACTCAACTTTTTAAGAAGGCAGGAATTTTCTTTCTAGCGACTTGGTAAAGGCATAGGATGTTGAAACGAGTGCTTCATATTTTTACAACTGCTAGATTACCCTTAGTTTCGGTTTGAGAAACTCTTTGGCTGTAATTGCAACATAGGCCCGCAATGTGCTCTTGCACAACTGTCCTTGGCCCCTTCCCCGTGCCAGCTCCTCTCCCCGCCCTTTTGGCAAAACAGTTGGGTCTTTCTACCTTCCTAACCATAAGAATTCACATGCCACTCAACCCCTGTATAACCCCGGAAAAAGTAAGTTGTCCCTGGGAAGTAGTAGGTGCGCCATCAAGAGTTCAGAGAGGAAGCTTCGGTCTTCCTTGAGAAGTTTCCTTAGACTTGACCCTCACCTTAACAATTTTAATGTCACAAATAATTTCAAAACACTCACCTTGCTCTCAGTTGCTTTCCAATCATTCTTTCTCATTTTTTCTTTGCTTAGCTCTCTCTCCCAGAACTGTGGAAGGGCCAATCGGTGAAATTAGTAGAAGTTTGATTTATCACTGTGGCAAATTTCAGACTGAAATTATTCATAACTATATTTCAATCCGTTTTACTTACAGACAATTCATAGTCTCTCATCACGAGTTTTCCTTCGAGTTTCTTGAGATGCTCTAAGAGAAAAGTGAAATGAAAACAGTTGTTGACATCAAGATGGAATCATTGAAAACATGTACCTAAAAATTTGTTTCAATTTCTTTGTAACTACATATCATTCTCACGGGTCTGTAACAAGTAGAAACGAAACCACGAGAACCTGGTGGCATGGAAAACAGAATCGCAATCGACCCCTCTCTCCCTCCCTCAAACCTACCAAACAAGCTACCCTGCCCTACCAATTACTTTCTCTTGTTTATTGCAAGCCCTGCAACCCTTTGCTTCTGTCTTCATGACTCTCTCTTCCCCTTTCGGTTGTCATTTCGAGCATTCTGTCCTTCCCTCCCTCGTATTCACCCAACCCTCACTACTCCCTATTGACCTCTTAGTTTCTGTTCCCTTTTTCGCACCCTTAAACTCACGGTCAAAATTTGCCCCTAGCCATCAAGCGTTCGCCCATTAAAAGAAAATATCAACCCAAAAATTACACAAATCAAAACCGTTTTATTGCTCATTACAATCAAAACTAAATCGGTGAAGCTAAATGGAGGTACTACCCAGCTCCTATACAATAACAAAATGGGTACATTGCATGCTGTGGTCAGTTATAAACTGACAATTGCAAACTGTGGGTTAAACCAATGGACCACTTGTGTCGTATAGTGTAACTCAGTTTCAAATGCAGTTAGTTGAAAACACTTTAAAGTGCTTCAACACAGCAAACATTTTCTTAGTTTACTGACATTGTCGTTTTTAGAATAACACTGTTCACAGAAAAGAATTGACACTGTACCTTTCAACTCTTGGAGAGACTTTGGACTGGATTCTTTGACAAATACTAGAACAAAAAAAAAATAAAGTTGGCTCAATTGTCAACTCAAAGGCAAAGCAATCCTAAATTTCACAGGGGAAATGAAACAATGTGTTTGCTTGGCAACAATGTGCATCGATGCGCCACTGATACAAGTAAACCAAATGCAGCCAGTTCATCCAGGAAATTTGGGCTCGAGTAAAAACAACATCATTAAAAATGGTAGACTAGTATCTTGAAACGATTACAACCGGTTGGTTTAAAGTGGGTACAATAGCAACTATGAAGAACTTTAATCGACGACACGATAAGAATTTGTGAAATTTCTCGAGTTAGAGAGGCACTGTAAGTCTGTAAATCTGCATAGTTTATGGAAACTGCCAGCCATCTCAGAGATGCACTGCATCGAAAGCCACGATAGACTAACTCTTCATTTACATTTTAAAAAATGATCAAGATCAATCCGTAGTAAACCGAAAAAGCACCTATCTCGCTGAAATCGCTTTTGAATGGCATGAGAATTGGGAGGATAACATAAAATACCACACAGGAACAAAGTAAGTAGGTTTTGTTGAAAAAGATTCAATTTCCTTTGGACTTAAAAACAAGTTCGATCTACTTTCATACAAACTCTTTCAAATCTGAAGCATGGACCACTTGTGATCAAACTTGTTCTGTTTGCTTTTGTTCTTTTACTGGAGTGGTTTCCATCAACTAAAAGTGGCCAACATTAACTCATTTCGTTTTCTTCGGAACAAACCTATTTCTACAGATTCAACTAGTATCACTGCACATAAACAAACGTTTCTCCGACTAAACACGAATGAAAAGCACAAAACATACCATTGTCACGTCCATGGTTCGTTCGCTGCTTGTAAGTTGGAGCCATTTTGCAGACAAATTAATCAGTATCTTTGGGAAGTTCTTTTTGTGACTTCTCTCACTTGCAGGTTCGCAAAAATACTACAAAACTGCTTGAAGTAGTCGGTCGCCCTGGTTACACGTAAAGCTGTCCATTGTTACGTCAAGCGCGCGGATTCAACTCTCGCTTTACTACTAAAAAGATCTAGAATGATCTATAACTTCACTACCTGCACAATTCCATATATTTCATGGATTTTTTAACAATGGTGTAACATGAAATCACTATGAAAGACAGGGAAAGAACGGTTAAAGGTCTTTGGAAGAGCGGGCAAGTTGTCACCAAAGAGACCCAAATGGGACTGAGACCTACTATTACCAGTCCCGCGCGATTGCTTAACAGGTGCAAGAAAATTGCCAATTAATTAAGGAAAACAATTTTTTCATTTCTGAAAACGCACAGCTTTAATTTGTGATAAAAATACCAGTTTGGCGCATTAGATGTTAAAATTTAACGGACAAGTCTTGCTTTTGGACTGGAAGGAAAATGGACCGGGATATGTTGGGGAGAGCTCTCGTTCTTCTGAACATGAGCCTCCATAGAGGAATTGCTGTGATAGGTGATAGGTCTACTGATAATTACTCTCGTTTTTCAGGGTAATGGCTCCTGCCTTTGTTCAAACAGCACGAAGAGCTCCACAGACATTGCCTGACTGTCGATTGATCTATAATAATTACTCGGGCTTGTTTACAAAGCAAAGCCCGAGTCTAAAAATGCTAGCGGTTTGGTCGCCAAATGGGGGGTCATGGTCCCAGGCGTTCCTCGTGGAGAGCGTGGAAACTAGGGATGACTAATCGTGCATGCGGCATGCGGCATGCGACTATGTAGTCTGCTACACAGCCGTTATTAGTGTCGTCACGCAACGCTCCTCCCCACTAACAGCTGCTGAAAACCGAACTACATTCCTTTCCCGCGGTTAGCCAATTAGAATTCAGCTCCCATTTTCTGGAAGGTGTTCGCGCCAGAAGTTTCATCCAATCACAGCCTTGCTTTTATCGGTACCCCAAATGTGGAGAAAGCAAAACAAAATGGCCGCGCTAGAGGAAGCATTTATTCGAGTGGCTTCCTTATTTAAGATTTTGGAAATAAATACGCATCAGAAGCGGGCAATTCAAGCAATTGTGGTCGATAAGAAGGATGTCTTTGTAAACTTGCCGATAGGGTTCGGAAAATCGCTAATTTATCAAGCTCTCACGTTCGTTTGACCATGTAAACAGGAGTGCAGGTCACATTGTTGTAGTTGTGTCGCCATTGGTAAGCCTTATGGACGATCAGGTTAAAATTCTAACAGATCTTGGATTGTCTGCAATAAGTATCAGTTCACAAGAGGAGTTAGACGTTACAAAGATTGAAAAGGGAAAATATTCTATCGTCTTCGGCTCACCTGAAGCATGGCTAATGAATGATCGCTGGCGAAGAATGTTAGACAACCATGTCTATTCGAATAAGCTCTGCGCCGTGACAATTGATGAAGCTCATGTCTTAAGGCAGTGGTAAGTCTGAGTTTTAGCCTTCTAGAATCTCCGTCAGCTTAAACAATAGTTTCTCTGCTGCGATCAAAGTTCACTGTTATCAGACATACGTTTAAGTATTTTCTCAATTTTCGCATGTAACTTGCTCGTTGAAACTATATTAATGTGTTATTAAATATCATATTAGATAGGGAGTGTCTGCCAGAGACCAATTTTAACTGAATTTGCTATTTTTGTACGAGCATCTCTCGTTAAATTATGTTAAACCTTTGACGGTCAGATCAGTGGGAATATTCATGATTTTCTCTCTCTTGTAAATACCACCATTATTCTTATCGTTCAGAGAATAAAGCAGTCTTATGACTTTATTGTGTGTATTGTTTTATCAAATACAGATTGACCTTAAAATAATAAATGTCCTGTAATTTAGCTTGAACAATTTCAGATACGTATGACACAAAATAAAAAGTATCAAAAGTAAAATTAGTCTGCTACACAGCCGTTATTAGTAATTGCGTGACGTCGCTAATAACGGCTGTGTAGCAGACTAAAGTAAAATAAGCTCAAGATCAATAAAACGAATCGCACCTCGGAAGACTTGCTTTTCAGGAGAATACCTATCACAGATGCAGCAGCGCCCATGTCCTTGTTTCGCTGTTTCAACAGAATAGATCCTGCGATAGCCAAGCTTCCAAACCATCCGAAAGATTTCGTTCTTTTGTTGATAGCCGAAGTGAGAAGGAATGAATAAAAAATGGGAGCTCGTTCACGCCACTCATCACAAACTAACTAGAGGTCAAACTTCTCCAAATCTTCCTTTTCAATTTTCCTTAAAATTGATGGCTTTCTTCTTGAACATAATTCGGCAACTTCTTTGTTGACGACCTTCAACACCTTTTCCACAATATGCTTTCGCACTGAATGGCAGTTCATAACAGCTCCCGCAATTTGAGACGGAACGCCATGTGCTAAGGCTTTTCCAATGGACTGATATGAACAGTTAGAGATTTGCTAACATTTTTAGTGGGATACTGAATTTTTAGTTGCACTTCACTCTGTTCTTGGACGCCGGATGATCTTGGAGTTGAAGTCACTCCGGGAAGAAATGCATGTGCACTTCGAGGACTTGCCATATTTTGATTTAGGAAAGCACTCAACAGATGACTGAGCTGACTTTGAATTGGGGATAAAAAACCAGGAAGGTAAGCAGGCACAGGCCGTTTCCATGAAGAAAAATCCTGATAACTCGAATTAGCAGAAGAAGTGCAAGTGGTAGCTTCGCCTGTGCCAAACTGAAGCGATTTGGATACTTTCTGTCGATTTAAACTCTCCTGTGTCCGCGACATATCGCGGACCCGGATCGCGGACCTGGTCCTGATGGTTTCCTTCAGAAATGTTGCCGTGTAATTCTTCTGAAGCCCTTTGAATGCGCTTTGTTCTCGGTACATCCCTTGTTTTGAAGACTTCTTCGATTTCTTGGCGAATTTCCTTCAGTTTTTCAGAAGATCGCTGAAACTTCGTCAATCGTTTGTAGCAAACGCTCCTGCAAACAAATATCTTGCCGCTGTTCGCGAAACAGCTAACATCCACATTAAGGGACGATTTAATAATCCCTTGCAAGTCGACCGAACTTTTACCAAAAATATAAATTTTCTCTGCATTTGCTGAGGGCGAAGAGCAAGTAAAGCATTTCGAATCACTGTCGACAATTTTCTTAGGAGTTCCGTCCATGACTTGCTGGAAAACATGTTCATATCCTCGCGCCCGGAATCGACTGGCTTTCCCCGCGAAAACTGACGTCACAGTCAATTTCTAGATGCGTGATTGGTTTGTTCGTTAGACCGCAAACACAAAAGGAAAGGAATGTGGTTCGGTTTTCAGCAGCCGTTAGTGGGGAGGAGCGTTGCGTGACGACACTAATAACGGCTGTGTAGCAGACTAGCGACTATGCGACGTGTTTGGTCTTCGGGAGTCGAGTTTGGTATGCAATGCAGGGCTTTCTGAGGAAGATTTTCGAAAGAATCATGAATTTTACGCTCATATCTCATACAGATCCACACACCATTCGTGGTAGGCCCACACCAAAAGAAGTTGAGCGTTTTCGGAATGGGTCGATCAACGAATTCTATAGCCTGAAAGCTAGCCAAATTAGCAAAGTTCATACAAGATCTTACGAGATAACAAATGAGCCATATATGAATTCAACCTATGAGAACACTGACAAAACTATGACTGCTGACTTAAAAACAAACAATGACTCTAAAATGAACACCTCAGATGTTGGGAAAATCAATAATCTTCATGACAAGAACTTGAAAGATCAGGCTAACAGCAACGACAAGCAAATCGCCATATTGGATAAAGACGAGAGTCAACAAAGGAGCTTGAATCGTAAATATCGAAGCTTAACTTGTATGTTCAATATCCTGATTCTTTTGCTAACTTTTATTTTGTTCAACAGTTGTAGAGTACGATTTGATATTGCTTACTTAATCACTATTATTATTGTACACGCGATCGCGAATATTGGTTTACACTACGTGTGCATGATTACAAATATTCTTGCTGACTGTAATATATTAGAAAACGTTATGAATTTTACAAATGTACATGAACAAAATGATGTTATAGTTTCAATAAAAGTACAGGAATTCAGATCTCGTTATGCAAAGTATGTATTTAACAAATAAATAAGCCTCCTCTGGGCTTTGTTCTGTTATAAAGCACGCAGGAGGTGACGAGAGCACGAAAGAAGTGTAGGGGGAAACACGAGCCGCAGGCGAGTGTTTCTCCCTACTTCTTGAGTGCTCTCGTCACCTCCTAAGTGCTTTATAACAGAACAAAGCCCAGAGGAGGCTTATTTATTTGTTTTATAATAAAGAACTAGCGATTTTCCACAAAAACGAGCTTTTAGTTTCGATCAACTCCCAATGTTTTCTTTTAGCGCGCGCGCTGAATGTCGTCAGCACTGTCCTTTATACTCTGATAAAGTACAGCAATTTGGCCCAATCAGCGAGCTTGTAAGAATACGTCCAACACTGTCATTGGTTCAAAAGACAAAGGCTGTCAAACCATCAAAGTTCGAACGCAAAGCACTGAAAAGTTTTTGAACGCGAGATTTTTTCAGCTCAGTCAAGATATTTTTAAACATTCTCAAGTCTTAAATTAATCGAAATCCAGTCAAATTATGGCCCATGAAGATAATAAGAGGAATAAACCATTTGTGGAATTTAGCAGAAGAAAACAAACAAGACGAACTGCTTGGCTTGTTGCTGAAACTAAAGACAGTGTGCCATGTTTTCTGAATGGACAACGCTCAGTTTATGTCAATGCGAGAACTGCTGTTTTCTTTTGTCTCTGCTTTAATGATAATGTTGTGGAGAGATGAATTCGACACAAGCAAATTTCTGTGTGTTTGATCCGTACTGTTTGTCGTTTTTACTAACTGCGACGTAAGGGAGCTCAAATTAAGCAACCAAGACTACAATGCCGAGTACTGTACCAGTGACAAAAGTGGATTTGTCTTCCTCTTGTACTGTTGACGGTAGGCAAGTTTCATATCATTTTCATTTTTCTTTGAAGCTGTAGAATTTTCCACTTAGTCCGATTGCAGTCCATTTCGAATTTTTGCCGTCAACATTCACGTCTTCAGCGGAGAAGACTTGTAAATTCGTCACTTCACGTTGTTGTTTTGCATAGCTTGGCACTGAAACCAACCGAACTGTATTTTGCTTGGCAATTTTATTGTTTCATTCAAAAACGCCATTGTTTGATGGTTTCCTGGTTGATGTCGTAGTCCTGTTTTTCTTAATTTAACTCCCCGTTTTTACAAGTGCTGACTTAGTTGTTTAACTCGGTCTCTATATCTACATTTTCCTAGAGCTCCTCATCTTCGCATTCTTCTAAGTGTAAGGGATGCTTTGTTCGAGCTCGTTCAGAATATTTTACGAAAAGCTAGTAAACTCTTTGAAAAATTCCGCCACTTTTTTCACTGCTCAAAGCCGGGGGATGACGCGAGCACCGTCCTTTATACTCTGATAAAGGACGTTGTTTGGACCAATCATATCGCGCGTAGTATCGGGACTGTATTATAAATTATAATTGTACTCGTGTTGTATGTGAATGCCATGGCTATAAACGTGATCGTGCACCAAGCCGAGCACCGGTGAATATGTTAAAACGTCTCTCTCATAAAAGCAGAAAGCTACGGAGATATGTACGGAGTCGTTTAATTAAAAATATACCAAAGTCATCGAAAGTTTATAGTCTTATTAAAAATATTGGAAAACCAAAGAAAAGTAGACACAAAGTAGCTGTCAGGTTTGTACAAAAAATGAGAAGGAAGACAGTTTTTAGAAAAAGAAAAGTCGACCTCAAAACGAGATATCGTTCCAGTTCAAGTGCGGATAAACATGGAAAGAAATATCTAAAATACCGAAGGTTCTTTTCCTGTAATTTCCTGTATAGTGAGTACAAGACTGTAACTCATAAGGACAATTGTACAACACACAAGCTTTTTAATGACATAGAGAAAAACCCTGGTCCTGTTACGCACTATGTTGAACCTAATAACACAATAAAAGCACCATATAGTCAAGGAGATGATGTTGTATTTGGACAAAATGCAGGACAACAGTGTGTTGCAATGAGCTTATGTGCTTTAATATACCACAGCGTGAAAGGAATAAACAACTCTGATGACTTAATACAAATCATGTATATTGGGGGTCAACTCTATAGCAGTTTATCACAACTGGCAAGACAATCATTTTTACTGCTAACAGAATTACCAACAATGCTTACAGTATTAGAGGAAAACTACCAGCTAGAATACACTGAAAGCTACACAGGTAATGTACATGGTGAACCTAGCATTGAGGGATATCAATACTGTACGAGCCTGGAGAGAGCTTTTGATTCATTGATATCACAACTAGAGGTGACTATTGAGGTCATTTTGACTATTGCAATAGTATTGCGATAGTTGAAACACTATTGCGATAGTATTGCGATAGTAGGGATACTATTGCGATACTATTGCGATAGTACTGGTCAGAATTTTTTAACCTCTCAACAGTAGTAGCTAAAGTGTATGTTATATTTAACACCACCAATCTCTCCAATTAAGTTGAGAAATAAATTGACTTTGCAGACGCTGCTAAAGTCGAATCAGTCGATGGCTGCTGCAAATACGTTTCGTGTTTCCGTCGCACGTGGTCAGTTAGATTTGTAGTGTTTCCGCAATACTTGAGTACCATTCTGCACAACTTGCATCCAACTCTGGTTTTATCAAGGGGCTTGTCAGGCTCCTTTATAAACCCGAAATGTTCCCATATATTTGCCTTTCCCTTTCTGTTAGGAACGATTTCAAAACATTCCGGTTGGCTCTTATCCGCCATCTTTGTAGAACAGCAACAATCATTACTATGTACCCCCTTTATGAAATAAGAGAAGACAAACATGGCGGAGAAGTTTAAAGTTTATATATTTCGTGCTCCTTTTGTTGTGACAGCGCAAACAAGCAGCGAACATGGATTCTGACGTGTTTCTCTGTTAAAGAAGAAGGCTACAGTGGACTATTTTAATTTATTCAAAAACTATCGAAACTATCGATAGTTGTCGAAACTATCGCAATTGTTATCGATAGTTGGATTTGCAATCGATGCGCCACTATCGGGACACTCGCTATCGCGATATATCGATATTTCGATGTATCGTTACACTCCTAATCACAACAATATAGGTCATTTATTTTAACAGTTGGCTGTATTGCTATCGGTATTACATATTGTGCTGATGATGGCCATTTTAAAGTGTTTGACTCTCATGCTCGAGATATTTATGGTAAAAGTCATCCTCAAGGATCATGTGTATTATTGGATATATCATCTATACACAACTTAGTGCAATATTTTCAAAGCTTGTATGGAGGAACTGATGTGTATGAATTAAAAGGTCTAAAAATTAGAAAATACCAATATGAAATGGCAATTGACACCAATGTAAAAGATGCCTTAAATACATCAGATCAACATGTTGGATGCAAACCCAACTTACATAAAGCGGAAGTATTTACGTACAGGAAATGTCATTCAAGTTAACATTAAATCGAGGCTGTATTGCATCAGCCACCATGTATATATTTCATAGCCACGTGTAACTTCTAGTGTGTGCGAATGTCAGTGAAAGAAGAACAATAAATGTTTGGTTACAGTTGATCTTGGAGTCTTCAATCCACCGAAGAACAAATGGCCACGCTTGCAACACAACATATCTGTTTCAAAAAACACTGTTTTGCAATAGCTCTTTATTCTATATGTTACTCAATTATTTCACCTTGCAGTTACTGGAACTCAAACACTTTAGGTGCAATCATTCAAAATGGATCTCAGCTTAACAAGACAATGGGTAGTGAACATCATTTAACATCTCTCAAAATACCTGAAACTGTTACTATTTTCAGTACTAATATAAATGTGACCCTTTAAGAAGTATATCAGGGACAACTGTCTGATTTAACTGAAAGCAGGATATCTTTGGAGACCTTGATTTTAAGGAACCAGAGTGGGAAAACAGGATTTTTAATGTGGATTTCAAGTCACTGTATAGCTTGTATTTATCAACAAAATACTAAAGTAAAGCAATTGTTTTCTCTTGTCACATACGAAGACGGAGATGCACCTGTAATGAAACATATAAAACACATCAGTGGTGTGAATAAACTCGTGGAGGCAATTAAAAATAGTATTCAAAATGAACAGCAACAGGAGTCTATATATTATGATATACAATTTATTTGCTGTTTTTGCGATATCACTGAAAATGAAAGGAAAAGTATCATGAGAAAGCACAGAAAAAAACATATGTATGACAGCATGGAACCTGTTGAGAAAAAAAGGTTTGTAGAAGAAATTTTTAAGAAAAAAAAGGATTCAAAAATGAATGTTACCAAAAATGAAGAATCTTGTATTAAACAGTTTAAGATGAAAATAAGAGAAGGCCCTTATTTCATATGTACTGTCTGTAATCGAATGCTTTATAAAAAGTCTGTGATAAGATGCATACACAACAAGTACCCTTGCCAAAAATATTTCAATACCCAACAATCATTTGATGGTAAAGAATATATATGCAGCACTTGTCATTCAAAAGTCATAAAAGGACAATTGCCATGTCAGGCTGTAGTGAACAATATGTATGTTGATGAAATACCCATGCACCTAGCTTCATTAGAAAAATTAGAACAAATATTAATAGCTCAGCGAATAGTATTTGAAAAGATTGTCATCATGCCTAAAGGACAACAGAGAAAAATTAAAGGTGCAATATGTAATGTACCTGTAGAATGTGATCAAACATGTAATATACTCCCTCGTCCACCTGAGAGATCTGGTATAATAATGCTAAAGCTTAAAAGAAAGTTGCAATTTAGAGGACATGTATACTTTCAAGCAGTTCGACCACAGTTAATGCAACAAGTTCTTAACTGGCTCAAAGTACATAATCCATTGTACAAAGATATAGTAATTAATATTAACAATATTGATAGCACCCTCCTTGATTTACAAGATGATACAGACTGTGACTATGCAGAGCATCAAGCTACATCAGAGAAAGTAACAGAAGTTAGTGATCCTGCATTAGAATGTGATGCAACACAAGATGATAAATCAAATAGTGACGATGAAGAAAATGATGACCCCTTAAATGAATACAGATCCCCAGTACATCAGACATGCTTACAGTCAACTATACCAAATTATCCTGTTACTGAAGATGACAGTGAGCAATCAACAGGAAATGAAGTTTATAGCATAGCTCCTGGAGAAAACAAACATCCTGTGTCATTTATGCTTGATAAACAATGTGAAGAGCTAGCATTTCCAGTATTGTTTCCTAAAGGCAGATATGGTTATGCAGCAGAGCGACAAGTTACAATTTCACCAGTGAAATATTTTAATGCTAGACTTTTGCATTATAGTGGAAGGTTTGCAACAAACCCAGAATACTTGTTTTTTGCACAATTCATAATTGAACAGAAGAAAGTATCAAACAGTATAAATATTGCCCTAAAGAAGGTCCATGGTCAATCTGTCACTGCTTCTCAATTAAAAGCTAATCCTCAGAGTTTAGTTGACCTCATTTGCCAAGATCAGGCATATTTATTTCTGAGGCAAATTCCAGGAACACCACCATACTGGCAAAAATTCATGTATGAAGTGATTGCAATGGTCAAACAACTTGGCATTCCAACATGGTTTATGACATATCTTGTGCAGATCTAAGATGGCCAGAACTATTTCAAATGTTAGCAAAAATACAAGGCAACAATCTGACTAATGATGAAGTTGATGCACTGTCTTATAATGAAAGATGTCAAATGCTTAACCTCAATCCTGTTGTAGTTGCAAAACACTTTCAGTATAGAGTTGAAACATTTTTTACTGAAGTGTTACTGACAAATGCTAAACCAGTTGGTAAAATAGTGTATTATGCTCTTCGTATTGAATTTCAGATGCGAGGGAGCCCCCACCTACATGCCCTTATATGGTGTGATGACTGCCCTAAGCTAACCCATGACAACAAGGAAGAATACATAGACTATGTAGATAAACATGTACAGGCTTACCTGCCAAGTAAAGAAGAAGATGCTGAATTACATGACTTAGTCAAAATGTATCAGAAGCATAGCCATTCTAAAACATGTAGAAAATACAAAAACATTCAATGTCGATTTAACTTTGGTCAATTTTTTACAAATTCTACTATAGTAGCAGAACCTCTTCCCGAAGATTTGGATGAAAACAATAAAACCATTATTTTGGAAAAAAGAAAGGAAGTCCTTTCCTTAGTAAAACAGAAAATAGATGATGTATTAAATCCAAGTAAGTCTAGCTATGATGCTTCTCTAACTGAACAAGATATTTTCAACTCTGTTAACATAACAGAAGAACAGTATTACTCAGCACTAGCTGTTTCCCCAGACTCTAACTATGAATTACATTTAAGAAGACCTATTGACAGCTGTTTTATAAACAACTACTTCATAGCTGGTATAAAGGGATTTGAAGCCAATGTAGACTTACAGCCTGTGTTTGACCATTACAAGTGCATAACGTATATCTGTTCATATTTCACAAAGGATGAAACTGAATGTTCCCAAGCAATAATGAATGCAGCCAAAGAAGCTAAAACAACGAACATGAACATAAGGGATGGCTTGAGAAAAATAGGTGCTGCATTTCTTTCAACAAGAGAGGTTAGCTCACAAGAATCTGTATACAGATGCATGCCTGAACTATGGTTAAGAAAGATTTTCCCTGCAACAGTATTTGTTAGCACTAACTTAGCAGATAAACGAGTACGGGTTACAAAAACAAAACAAGAACTTGATGATCTAGATGATGAGAGTACAGATATATTCAAATCCAACATCATTGAGCGTTACACTATTCGACCAGCCTCTATTCCTGCTGTAGATAATCTTTGTCTTGCACAGTTTGCAGCCTATTACTACAAGGACTATAGAAAAGAACACAGTGAAACTATTGACGCACAACCAGAAGTACTTACAGAAAACTTCATTGAGATACAACATAGTTACAATGATTCATCATTGCCTAAAAAAATAAAATTGATGACCACTAATGAAACTATGAAATGCAGAAAAGTTAAAGCTGTTATCAGATACCATAGACCAAATAAAAGAAAAGAACCCGAACTTTTTTTTCATCATCTACTTATGTTGTATTACCCTTGGAGGCATGAATCTAATCTCCTTGGAAATGATCACACATATGCATCAAAATTCTATGAATCAGGAGTACAAGACATTGTAGAACATAACAGATCAATTTTTGAACCTGATTCAGAAGCAGTAACAGAAGCACTAGAATGGCTAAGAAACAATGATGGTAAACTCATACATTCATATGATCCTATCAATGATCAAGAGAATGCTGAATTACAACTAGATGTACAAGATGAATCATTACCAGATGAGATATTTAATGAACAAGTACCCTCACATCTTGCTGGAAATTCTCAAGCTACTCAAAATCATAGTCCATTAATAAGTATGCACGATCAGCCAACAGAAATATCTGATGACCAATTACGGGAATCAGTTAGATCATTAAATAACATGCAACGCAAAGCATATGACAAGGTTCTTACATGGAGTAGAAATAAAATGAAGAACCTCAACAGCCTAATGTCGGAAAATGTTGAGCCAATTTATCTATTCATAACTGGTGGTGCTGGTGCTGAAAAAAGCCATTTGATTAAAACAATCTATCACACTGTGGTAAAAACCTTTAGATATGCTCCAATGAGCCCTGAGAAACCTACAGTCTTACTAGCTGCACCTACTGGAGTTGCAGCGATAAACATTTCTGGTACAACCATTAACACAGCTTTAGCAATACCTAAAATTACTGGTGATGTTCTGCCTGCAATGTCTGACCAGAAAAGAACACAAATGAGATTATCACTGTCTGAACTAAAACTAATAATTATAGATGAGATCTCAATGGTTGCAAACACTACTTTGCTCCACATCCATCAACGATTAAAAGAGATATTTGGCACCAATAACTCACAACTTTTCGCTGGTATTAGTATTATTGCTGTTGGTGATTTATATCAGCTACCACCAATTCGCAGAAAATCAGTTTTTGATACTTATAAAAATAATGCTTTTAATCTCTGTCACCCTTGGTATGTCTTTCAAATGATAGAGCTCACAGAAATAATGAGACAAAAGGATGACCAGCCATTTACTGAACTTTTGAATAGATTTAGGACTGCATCCCAAACTGATGAAGATATCCAATGTATTCAGTCAAGATCAATTAGTCCGTCAAACACCAATTATCCATCAGATGCTCTACATATATGGGCTGAAAACTTTCCAGTAGACCAACACAATAATAGGAAATTAGAGCAGATTCCTAAACCTAGGTTCACCTTGCAAGCCACAGACCAATATCCTAATAATGTAAATAAGCAAGATATTGACCGAGTACTAGCAAGAGGGAGATCAGAAACAGGTGGCCTTGATTATGAATTTCACTTGAAAGAAACAGCAAGAGTGATGCTTACAGCCAATATTGACATCTCAGACAGATTAATTAATGGTCAGATTGGTACTGTAGTCAAGATAGGTATAAATCCAGACACTCAAAAACCATCTATAATATATATCAAATTTGATGATGATAAAGCAGGGCAGAACATGATAAATAAAGGTAATAATCAATATGCTAAAAAACACAAAGTAGTGCCTGTACAGCCCATCTTAGTCAAAATCAAAGTAAGACCTAATAAGCCATCATCACCTGAAATACACCGAATACAATTTCCAATAACACTGGCATGGGCATGTACTGTACACAAAGTACAAGGACTTACATTGGACAAAATAGTAATTAGCTTTGATCTTAACAAACAAAGAAACTTTAACTATGGTCAAATATATGTTGCAATAAGTCGTGCTAAAACATTACAAGGTATTTACATACTTGGAAAAATTGAACACAAACATGTTAAAACAAATGCTAAAGTACATGCAGAATATAAGAGATTAAGAAAAGTACCTGAAGAAATCACAATGCATGTAAGTTTACATGAAAAGGCTAACCCTAGCCTTAATGACCCACAACAGCTGTTAGCAATCAGCTTTCTTAATATCAGATCTCTTAATAAACACAGTATTGACATCAAGTGTGATCCTAATATATTTAAAAGTGATGTCATAGCTTTCACAGAGACACAAATTAACTTCTTCCTAGTTCAAATGACAATGAAATAAGAGAAACCTTACAACCATTTACACTACTACGGCAAGATCATATTTCAGACAGATTCTCTAGTTTGGCAATATGTACTAAGAACTACATTGAAATCAAACAATATGAATATTTTCCAATTATTAACGCAATGAAGTTTGTGCTAATTAATCATGCAACTCATATAAACCAATCTATTATGTTACTCTACAGAAAGAACAATTCCAACATTTTGCAATATATAGATAATTTTAGAAATATACTGAATAGTTATGATATTGACACGATTATTGGTGACTTCAACATAAACTTTTTACATCAGAATGAAATTAAACCACTAAAGAGCATGATGGATTCTTTACAATATATTCAGCTTGTCAAAAGTCCTACATTTATATCTTCTGGGAGTATTATAGACCATGCTTATACGAAAGACAGTCCTTACAAATCAATTCAATGTTCTGTATTTGCTGTGTACTACTCTGATCACGATGCTGTTAAAATTGAAATATACCCTTCACATTATAATTAAAAACTAAAATTGGACAGCGAATGTCCACCCACCCTGGCCTGGCTCTGAAAACTACACCACGTTCGTAAAGGTAAGTATACTTTATGAAAAGTCAACATGAGTCCATGCTATAAATTTTGACATTCATACAATTAAGCTTAACTGTTTTTTTTTTCTAAATCTACAGGAAACAGACAAAACAAAACAGTCAAATTAATTATAACTTAAAAACATGGAAATTTTAATATTCTTATCTGCAATGTCGGTTACATTCCATATCTCAGGAGAACCTAAAGAGCAGTTGCAACTCCAAACCTACATCTGCAAAATGCTGCGTCCAAAGCATAGAAGTCAAAGGCTACCACTCAGAGTAGAGTAAACCTCAGCAAAATGAAAAGACATTTCATCACGCACACCCGAGATCTCTACGACTATTTTCCGACTGCTTTCGAGCTAGTTACGTCTACGGTTACGTACGTAACAGAACGGATGAGAGTCGGGACTGACCACGTGCTACATGAACTTCCTCAGCTTTTTGTCATTCCAACGCTACGAGAATTCATCCACGAGGTTCAGGAGAGGTGCGGTTCAACATGGCAGAAAATTCCCCTACAAAACGACCTCCAGTTACAGGATATCTACAGAACATAGGTAAACTTAAAGTTTAAAAAAAAGGGTCGGAATATTTTACCTTCCTACTACAAGAAAAAGACAAGACCACAAAAGCTGTATGCTTCTCCCCGGAGAAACACAAAGCACAAGTTGAGAAACATGCAGAACGCTGCTCGCCTTGTAAAATAACGAAATACATTCCCGCTCCATCTGAAAGCAATACAATTTGGGTCAACACCAACACCAACATAGATCATGCCTTTGAAACAGAAGTTGACTTCTCCTATAGTAAAATAGAAGAGGATGTGCCCGCTGTTGTCGCCACATCACAACTCGGCGAACTGAAGGTCAACGAGCTCGTTACAGTGCGTGGCTTGGTCTTATTTGACAACAGCGAACCTCAGCAGATACCAAATAACCCTCATCTGACAAAGCTTGAAGGATCCTTTGTCGATTTTCAAGGTATGACTCCAATTACTATTTGGAATGATCATATTAAACTGGTACAGGATGGAGAACATTACGAAATACAAAACATACGTGTCAAGCAGTACAACGGTAAGAAGTATCTGTCTTCTACCTATAACACAGTCTTGAAGCCATTTGATCCACAAGATGCAGACATCAACGCAGAGGTAGTAGAGAAAGCTAAAGAAAGCCTACAATTGCGTGAAATATCATGCAAGAGCCTTCAGAGCGTTGAAATTCTCAAGTTCTTCAAGTGCGTGAAATGCGCTAAAAAAGTTCAAACCCGCAAAGATTCTGCATTACTCAAATGTGACAGTTGCCACTGTAGATTCCTTGCCAAGAATTGCACCAGCTCAACCTTAGCAAAGATGACACTAAAAGACAGCAATGAACAACTCAAGTGCTACACACTCTTCCCAGAAAATTTGAAAGCCATCATCAATAAGCACAACGATAACAACAATTGCTTCGACGAATTAGATGAAATGGATGAAGATAAACTTTGCGAGATCATTCTCACATCAGAAGATATGAAACTGATCGTCAATGCAAATGACAATATCGTGAAGATTGACCTCGATTAATAGTATCAAGAATGCCGTTTACTGATTTTGTTCTTGTTAACTATCGTTGATCGCCATTCCCAGGAGAAACTTGATAGCGATGACTCGAGATCATTCATCTCAAAAATGACGTTATTGCGAAGGTGCATCATTAATACTTGAATTAACGATCAAGAACTCACTGACTTTGTTCTTAGTTGTCTCGAGGTGTCTATCTCGAACGTGTTTAAATTCAACTTCGTTGACACTTATGCATATTGTTATTGTTTGAAAATTTTGCTCTTGTTTAACTCTCGTTAATGTTGTTCACCGTTTCCAGAACATTTAGTGCTTCACCACGTTAAAGAATAACGACGAAGACAAACTGGAAATCATTCTCATGTCACAAGATGTGAAACTAATGCAGATGAGGATTGACCCAAATTTGTCAAAATTGTTGTCTATATTGCTACAACTACGTTTTTTTTAATATCCCATCTCGATTCTGTTATTTCAATAAAATAATTTGGCCTTTCATTAATTGCTGGCGTTTTCCCTCCATTATTTTTATTTATATCTCTTTTTTTCTGTAAGGTCCACTTTACAAGGTGATAGGAAAACCCTAGTACTAGATAGCTCAACTTTACAAGGAAAAAGTATTATCTTCTACTATGGATGTCAGCGAACTGTCTTTTCAAAACAGAAAAACACGCTGCGTTTTTGTGTCATAGCGTCTAATGTCGC
The DNA here is from genome assembly GCA_949710005.1 of Ricordea florida. Taxonomy (NCBI): domain Eukaryota; kingdom Metazoa; phylum Cnidaria; class Anthozoa; order Corallimorpharia; family Ricordeidae; genus Ricordea; species Ricordea florida. The sequence goes on from OX453277.1 coordinate 14,635,853, forward strand.
CGAAAAACGTCGATGTTTATCTCTACATTCCTTTGCGGTTTTCATGTGGGAAAAGCGCAGCTAATAAATATTCCTGTAGATTTAGAGTAGACAAGACAATGGAAGGAAAATGGACAAAATCTTTCGTCCGAGATGAAGAAATGAAGTGTTTTACCTTCGATTCGTTATTCAATATTGGAATGCGTAAAGGAATGTAGAGATAAACATCGACGTTTTACGGTGCGTACACACAGTAGACGCTATGACACAAAAATGCGGCCTGTTTTCTGTCTCGAAAAGACAGTGCGATGACATCCGTAGTAAAGATCCCTTCAGTATTTCAAAATATGTTTGTACTACTAAACTCATGCCTAGAAATACTAATAAATATAAACAAAAGCCTTTTTTTACAGTTTTTGAAAAGAACTTTTTGCCATTTCCATGATTCGTATAAATAAAAGTGTTTGTTGGTATTTACATCTATCATTTCGCAGCCTCTGCCTCCCATCTCAAGGTTCAAAGTGGGTGCCGTGGTTCTGAATCAGTTCAGTATTCTCCACACAAAAAGTTGGCATTTCCATTTCATTACATATAAGCCATTGCATGATAATTAATACCCTATAAACCAATCACATAACAGCATATCCATCATCATTTTCTTTTTAGTACAGGGAATGGGAATTTTAAGAAAAACCGTGAAATACGGCTTTATTTACGACTTAAACAATTTTGTAACGCACAATTACTAATGATTCCATAACTTCTATTGAGTAAGATCATATTTTAGTAGTGACTATCAATTTGCTTGTATCGCAGCTTATAAACCAACAGATAAACAGCTTGGGCTGCCTGTGGTGCCAACTTCGAGCATTCTGCGGCGTTTTGCGCGCGGCGTGGCGTTCCGTATCTTGAATAAGTACGTCGGTTCACTCCAATTTTGCACTTTCAAAAACCAAGTTTAGCAGTAAACTAAAAGCACAGAAGCTTCACAATACACGAACCAAGCAAGCCCGAGTTAACGCTACGTGGAGCGTCTAGTCTTTGAAGTCATGCTAGTCGTTGTTCGCAAAATCAAATTTTGGAGTATGTTGTTTATGTTTCTCTTTGAGATGGTTCCCGCCAAAACATTCAGTCAGTGGTGAGGAAGCCGACAAACCAAGCGCAGAATATGGTTTGCGGTTGCCATTACTCTTGCAAACGAGGCTATGTAAACATGGCGGAGGATACAAGAGTAAGTCATTGTAGCATAATGTTTTTGTCATTTCTTCGAGATCCTCAAACCGGTGAAATGTTTCTAACGCATCTCTCATTTCTTTAGGTGATATGCTGTAACTTAGTAATAACACTACCGTTATTCTTCCTTGTCTACTACATGGCGTCGTCGTTGCTAAGTGGAGCGTTTAAGTAAGTTTTTAATTACAGTTTTTACGAAGCCGGTATAGTATACATTTGTGTGTGTGTGTGTGTCTTTTTATTTTTTAAACTCGGTCCGTTTGTTTACTGAATCATGGAAAGACTTGTTTCGTCGAAAGTGTTGTTTTACTGTGCGTTTCCAAATGCCCTCCATTGTCTCTCCTCGACAATACGAAGTTGGTACCGTCGGGAAGTCAAATTGCATGCATCAATGCTACGGTATCGGTTGTTTTTTTCTTTTTGTGGCTTTTCTTCTGAAGTATTTCCAAACTTGTAACTGCTGGCGTTTTTTGATTATCCTGATGTAGAGTTAGAGTAAACTTCTGGATTTCATCGAAGACAATGCACTGACACAGCACATTACCAAACGTACCCGCCGTGCATCATGTAAAACATTAGACTTGGTGCTCTCTTCTGCACCCAATTTGGTGTCTGATGTTGACGTAGCATTAGGGATGAGTGATCGTGACATTGTCACCTTCTCCATTTTAAAATGCTAAGCCAAGGAGACCCCCCACTCGCGAACACAAAGTGTAGCTTTTTTAGAAGATGGATGAAGCTGGATTATGTAATGACCTAATTGAGCTCCAACACCGCTTTTTAACTCGTGGATACGCGAAGCGTATTTGCGAGTTTTTGTGGGGACTCCGATATGCAAATTGTCACTCACTCACTCGCGCACTCACTCACTCACTCACTCCAGTGTAGACACTCTTCATAATTACTTGGAAAGAACTCGGGAGCACTGATATGAAGATGACAATTGTCGTCACCGAAGTCTACTGATCAAAGTTCACGCTGAAAGCGTATCGTACCGTTGCCAGAGTTTGTAATGATTTTGTAGCTTAAGAGGACGATTAGCGAGGCCCTGTTAGGGGTAAATTTCGACAAGCGACATGGCCTTGAAACGGCAACATGAAGGAGCTGAAATGGCGACGAACGACGAGCCGCTCGCGGGAAATTACGACAGCAGCCTTCGACCTTCGGAAATTGCGACATGAAAAGGTTTGAAACTCAGACGCGCGACATAAAGAACCTCACTAACAGGGCCTCATTAGCGGTCTTACTAAAATCAAAAGGAGTTTAAATGTTTCCAGTTAGGACAATGGCCAACTTGGAGACTGACTCGGCCAGGTGCTAAACGTGACCAGATGATAACTATTCGCTCTTCCAACGTTGACTGCCCCCAAGATTACAAGCAGTATATGAATTTCAGTTGGCTCGAAAGTGATCTGAAGATGAGAAAATCTCTTGCTAATGTAGTAAGCTTTGCTGAGAACTCATAGAGTAAAATGAGCACTTGAATGAGAACTTATATGAGCGAAATGAGCACTTGTTATTAAACGAAACGACTCTGACTGAAAACAGAATAAATTGACGAATCCATGATGTGAAACCGAAGAACTTCTGTTGCCAACCAGGATAAGAAACATTGCATGGAGGACTTTTCTACTGATTTAAGGGTTAGTACTAACAGGAATGGAGTTGGAGAAGTATTGGGACGGTCAAGAAGTATGTCAACGTTTACCATTAAATATGGAGGCGCATGCCGTGACGGAGAACCATGAAGATTACAATGTAAGAAAGTCATTAAAGGGTTCGAAAAGAGTAAGTCATGTAGAAAATGTATTAAGCGTTACATTATATACAATACACCACAAGCCGTTACAATGAAAAATTTTCTGTCTATTGATTTCCGAATTTACCTTGAAGTGAACTAGATTGTGTTGAAGTAGACATGTTGGAAAAATAGGCTTACCTGTTTTGCTTACTGTTGTGTGACTCATCATATTTACATTGTAAAAGCAAGAAGTTATAAGGATAAAAACAAAGATGTATTGCTGTATTAATGATGGTAAGTGTCATTCAGCCTTTTAAGTGCAACCCTGAATATATATACCACTGATAACCTGAAATGAGATAAATGTAAATAAACTAATTCAACTTGATAAAGGATTGAGAGTCTTCAGGGTGTTAAGATCAACACTAACATACTTTGCAAAAATGCAAGAAAGACTTGTTTGGTATGATTCGTCAGCTGGGCCATCGTACATGGTTTTGTCCATTTTTAGCTGCAGAATCAAGGTAGATATTTCTGTTGAAAACATTGAATAGACTTGTAGACAACAAAAACTATAATGATGATAAAATTGACAATGTCATGGCAACAAAATTCAGACCTTATTCAGAAGGACCCTGTTACATGTGTTAGAAACTTTGAACTCACAGACAGTGAGCAGCAGGATACCAGAACTACATTTGGTTTCGGTGCCATTTAATCCTGTACCCTTATGTTAAGTTATCCAGTTTTTTAACAACTGTATGCTTGCCACCTGCCTTATAACTGATGCCTAGTGTAGTTAAATGATTGGCGTCATGTACTCACTGTATGCTTATTTCAAAAAGCTACTCAGCTCCCTGGTCACTTTTATGTTGTGATTATAGATTATTAAAATTATCTTCAATTTCATTCAATCACAACTCTGAAACAACACCTCGTTAATTTTTAAATTATTTCTTTTTTCTCTGTTTTGTAAACATATCCATGAGTTCACCATAGTCCTACTTTGATTCAATGATAAGGTCACTCGTACTCTGTAGGAAAACTGGTTGTTTTTTAAGAGCAATCGTTTGACTTCTGTTGACTTCTAAGATGAGTAAATCCAAATTCCATCTACCCTGGATGACCCAGTCGATCAAAAGGAAAATGAGGAAGCAAGACAAGCTACTACAAAGGGTCAGATCTAAAAAGTCACCTGCTTACTGGAATGACTATAATCAACAGAGAAATAAAGTGGTAAAGCTTTTACAATCAGCTCATAATGAGTACCTGAATGACGTTACTCAGTGGGGCACTTGATTCAAACTCAAAGAAGAGTTGTCAGTATGTGAAGAAATATAGATCTGATGGCTTTTCTATTCCTTCACTCAGATCCCAAGACTCTTTGTCCGTAACAGAAGTCAGTAAAGCCAATGCTTTCAATGAATTTTTCCAGTCAGTGTTTACTTTTCCCAGAAGTTCAGCCCTTGGGAGTAATGGCATATCTGTTGTAGGTAAAATTGGGTCTCAGGTTAAATCTGTATTCAACCTAGGTTAAATTGGTGACCCTCATATTACCTAGGTTAAATGTGTACTCAACCTAGGTTAAATTGGTGACCCTCATATTACCTAGGTTAAATGTGTACTCAACCTAGGTTAAATTGGTGACCCTCATATTACCTAGGTTAAATGTGTACTCAACCTAGGTTAAAATCACTAACACGAGTGCTTAGACCTAATCACTAAAACGGCTCCAGTGTCCCTAACCATAAATAAAAGCTAACCTTAATCACTAACATGAGTGCTTAGACCTAATCACTAAAACGGCTCCAGTGTCCCTAACCATAAATAAAAGCTAACCTTAATCACTAACATGAGTGCTTAGACCTAATCACTAAAACGGGTCCAGTGTCCCTAACCATAAATAAAAGCTAACCATAATCACTAACATGAGTGCTTAGACCTAATCACTAAAACGGCTCCAGTGTCCCTAACCATAAATAAAAGCTAACCTTAATCACTAACATGAGTGCTTAGACCTAATCACTAAAACGGCTCCAGTGTCCCTAACCATAAATAAAAGCTAACCATAATCACTAACATGAGTGCTTAGACCTAATCACTAAAACAGCTCCAGTGTCCCTAACCATAAATAAAAGCTAACCATAATCACTAACATGAGTGCTTAGACCTAATCACTAAAACGGCTCCAGTGTCCCTAGCCATAAATAAAAGCTAACCTTAATCACTAACATGAGTGCTTAGACCTAATCACTAAAACGGCTCCAGTGTCCCTAACCATAAATAAAAGCTAACCTTAATCACTAATATGAGTGCTTAGACCTAATCACTAAAACGGCTCCAGTGTCCCTAACCATAAATAAAAGCTAACCATAAATAAAAGCTAACCATAATCACTAACATGAGTGCTTAGACCTAATCACTAAAACGGGTCCAGTGTCCCTAGCCATAAATAAAAGCTAACCATAATCACTAACATGAGTGCTTAGACCTAATCACTAAAACGGCTCCAGTGTCCCTAACCATAAATAAAAGCTAACCATAATCACTAACATGAGTGCTTAGACCTAATCACTAAAACGGCTCCAGTGTCCCTAGCCATAAATAAAAGCTAACCTTAATCACTAACATGAGTGCTTAGACCTAATCACTAAAACAGCTCCAGTGTCCCTAACCATAAATAAAAGCTAACCATAATCACTAACATGAGTGCTTAGACCTAATCACTAAAACGGGTCCAGTGTCCCTAGCCATAAATAAAAGCTAACCATAATCACTAACATGAGTGCTTAGACCTAATCACTAAAACGGGTCCAGTGTCCCTAACCATAAATAAAAGCTAACCATAATCACTAACATGAGTGCTTAGACCTAATCACTAAAACGGGTCCAGTGTCCCTAACCATAAATAAAAGCTAACCATAATCACTAACATGAGTGCTTAGACCTAATCACTAAAACGGGTCCAGTGTCCCTAGCCATAAATAAAAGCTAACCATAATCACTAACATGAGTGCTTAGACCTAATCACTAAAACGGGTCCAGTGTCCCTAGCCATAAATGAAAGTTAATGATTCAAAATCACCTAGATTCAGTACTAGATACACATTTAACCTAGGTAATATGAGGGTCACCAATTGAACCTAGGTAATATGAGGGTCACCAATTTAACCTAGGTTGAATACAGATTTAACCTGAGACCCTAGGTTGAATACAGATTTAACCTGAGACCCAATTTTACCTGCAACATATCCACCGAGATCCTTCATGATATGTGTACTGAAGTGGCTCTAGTCTTGTCTTCCATCTTTCAACAAAGTTTTGACTCTGGGACTGTTCCGTCCGACTGGGCAACAGCAATGGTCATTCCAATTTTTAAGTCTGGTGACAAATCACAAGCTTGCAATTATAGACGAGTGTCTCTCACCTGCATATGCTGCAAGGTTATGGAACGTGTAGTGCTCAGCCATTTAAATAATTATCTGTCTGAGTATAGCATTTTGCCTGCTTTTCAGCATGGATTTGGAAAGGGTTTCTCATGTGAAACACAACTTGTACTGACTGTTCATGATTGGGCATCTGTTTCGAACAAGCAAGGTCATGTGGATGCCATCTTGCTTGACTTTGCCAAGGTGTTTGACGAAGTGTCTCATTCAAAGTTGCTTGTCAAGCTTGACTCTTATGGTATCACAGGCAAAACATTGGGATGAATCAAAGCTTTCCTCAGTCATCGCAAGCAGTTTGTTTCTGTTGGTGTTCCATAATCAGATCTTGTTGAGGTAACATCAGGTGTACCACAGGGTTCTGCATTGGGTCCAACATTGTTCTTACTGTTTATCAGTGACATTGTCAACTGTCCCAATTCAACTGTCAGACTGTTTGCTGAAGATTGTATTTTGTACAGTGAGATAAAGTCTGCCTCTAACCATGAATGTGTTGATGCTAACCTTATGAGACTAAAGAATATGTCATCTACATGGCAAATGACTTTTAATGCCTCCAAATGTAAAATTATTCCTATATCCAATAAGAGTGAACCCATGAACTTTACATACATGGGAGATGAAAATCTTTAGAGTGTAAATTCTGAAAAATATCTTGGAATTACTTGCAACAAACAGTTGCAGTGGACTGAACACTGAACATTATGCCATTGCCAACATGGCAAACAGGACCCTAGGAATGGTCCACTGCATGCTCAAGCCTTATGATGCAGGGAGTGAAGCATACCTTCCAACTCTCTCGGTTTTCTTGGTAGTCTCCAGTTTTTTGTAGTCCAGAGGTTGGCAGCTACGAGAATGGCAGCCCTTCTGCAGCTTACATATTAGCATCCTACATTTGCAGTTAGACGTTTGATCTTCAGATGACTGGCTAGAATTCCAGATACAATCCCCAGTGCGCCAATCGCCACATTATATCATTATTATTGTTATTATTATTATTTTTATTATTATTCGCTCAAATATTTCTCCTTTTCTGAACTGTTTAATCCTTTTACCCACAGTATTATCAACACTTGAAATCACTTTTCATCACAATATCAATACATTGACAAACAGTTAGATTAAATGCCGATGCAACACCAAATTCCCCCAAATAAATATGAGGGAGCATGTGCTACTCACCTTGAGGAATTACTAAAGCTGTTCTTTGGAGTGAAGGGGTTAAATCCTGTTGATAATTCTTCTTAGTTGTGGTCTTAATCAATAATTTTTTGGCATTAGATGGTTGACATCTTTTCACAATAACTTCGGGCAGCTTGGAAATGGCCATCAACAAGGCCTTAGGAAGAAAAAACTGAATCATTGAAAAACAGAGATAGTGAGAATGCGTAAAAATTAATATGACAGTGACCAACAAGCTCATTATCCGTTATCTTCTAAAAGAGTTTTTTGTTCCTCAAATCCCACATTCAACTGAAGGCAGAATTGAGAACATGTAATCTTCTAAATGATACCAAATTCTGTGTTGCTCTAAATGATCAGCTCATACTTTTTTGTAGTTCTCCTTTCATTGTTTTTTTTTTTCGCTTGCTATATATCTGCGTGAACCTGTATATATATAAAAAACATGGTTGAAACTAAAAATGCTTCTCAACGTTTTTGTTTATAGACTTACAAATTTTGACGGAAAGATACCATTTGATTTTAAAAGCTGCTGTTTTGGTAACAATAAAAGTTTAGGTGAGTAGACTGGGGAAACTTTACAATAGCAATTATTGTAATGTAACAATAACATTTAGCTGTAAAGAACTACTGATACACTTAGTAAATATTTTTAGTAATTACAAGGTTATTAAATGGTTCTCCCATGTTGCCATTTTCTTGCCTGGTCAGTAATAGTGATTTTTTTTAATTTGCCTTTCAATGTGTCAAAATTAATACTTAGTGATATTAACAATGATTATTCTCTGAGATTAAGGTAATTGTTTTTAAATCCTGTATCCTGGGAGGTGAATAGTGTCAAACCTAATAAATTGATGATGAATGCCATCATTGAGCAATCAACTGATTAGTCATTGATTATTAACAATAACCAATGGGTAATCCTTGAGCAATTGATGCCCAAAGAAATCTTACTCATAGATGACATCAATTATTCATTGATGAGTGAATGATGCCATAGACTACTCGTGGATTATCTGTTCATTTTGCATCAATTCGTCTTTAATTACACAAGTATTTATGCATCACATTTCATAAAATTTTCTAGTATGTACCTCGAAAAGTTGTCTTAGTTTGTTTCTTTAAATTTTAGATTTGGTATGTTTGTTTGAAAATTTTGTGGCCATTGATTTCTCATTGGGTAGTTGATGACTAATCTATGACCAAATATTTTGTGGCCTATTGATGATTCATTCATCAATTTCTCATTGACTATTAGATGTACAGGTAATCATTAACTAATGAAGTGATTAACCATCTATTACTTTACTTATTACTTATTGATTTCCTTGATTTCACTGACTAGATATGTCTGGATAGTGTTGAATATCTTGAGATTGTGGGCCACTCATATTGCTCAAAATGCCTTTAGATTGCTGACTAAAATCCAGACGAAAATGGCAGATATTGACTTCTACATTCTGTGGATTTCGAGACGTTTACTGTATAATGGAGTTCAAATAATATCAAATTACAACAATCATAGAATCATGTATACTTTTTTGCAGTTACTCTTCTCTCCCTGGTGTTGACATATACTTTCACTACTGCAGTTTATGTTGTTTTTATAAGAAGGAGAATATGGGACTATGCCATTACTACAGCAATTATCCATTTGCTGTTATCATGTGCAGGTAAGTAATATTCCTCCTACTGTTAGGTTTTTTTCTTTCTACACTTACTGAACTCTAGTAAAATAATGTTTTTACAACTCAAAGAAAGAGTAAAGCTCATTGCATCAAAATGTAGTACTGCCCTTACCAAAGCAAAAATATGGGAATGATATGGCAAATGTTGGGCCATATCTGACCCATATGTGGAAATGGTATGGGAAGGTTGGATGATGGTATGGAACTGATATGGGCCCTATTTTTGTCAAATTTCAAGCTATGGAAAATGCATGGGAAGGAAAGACTATGCCATCCACTGTATGGGGGAACTATGGGACTAAGATGCCCATATGTATTCCATAGAAATGAGACATTTGCTTGCTCCACCTCATCTATGGAAGTGATATGGGATGTACACATTGTAATGCTCCATAGGTTATCCATACCAGCAAATAAAACACTGCTGCAAGTTCCATAGGTTTTCCATTTGAATTTATATGGAACCTCTATGGGGCAGAGAAGTCTTTGTTATATTTTATTCAGTTTTTATCACCCAGCAACTTTCCAAATATCACTTGCTATGGATATTCTATGGGCTGGTTACAAAATTCCAGTGGCAAGAAGCACCCATAATTGACACCTCAGAAAAATATCATTTTCCATTTCAAACAGCCTCTTGTTACATGCGATATAATTTACATTACGTGGAAGCTATAAGTTATGCTGGGGATGGCCTTAAAGGAATCTGAAACAATAAGACTGCAATCATTATGACTGTGAATACTGGGCCCAACTTATGATGACCAGTCCTCTGCAGTAAACACATCATGTGTCTATTATTACTTGAGAGAGCAAAAACAAGAAGTGTTGACCATCAAAAATTAAAAGGGCTTTATATAATAAATTACACAAACCATAATAATTGAAGTACTTTTTATTTACTAACATGTCATGTTAAACTACTGAACCCAGCACAAACTTGTTAGAGTCTCAATCAAATGGGAAACAACAATTTCATTTGGAGGGCAGAACTTTACTTAAAATTACTTAAAGCTTTGCTGACTCAATTATTTTTGATGAAATCAATCTTTTTCAAAATGATTTGGGAAATGTGCTGCATACCCAACGTCACGGCATCATGTGTCTCTTCAAATTCGAACTGACTTATTTCATCTTCGTCTTGCTCTACCTCAAAGCAGCAGAAATCATCACTTAAAGTGTTGTCTGTTTCCTGAACTTATTCACGACAGGTCTTCTCATCATCTGGCAAGTTGGTAAGCTCACTTGTGAACGGCTCGAATACTGTGGGCTCCTCTGCAACACTGAACACGCACTCAGTTCTGTCGGAGCCATTTTGAGAAACGGTTCGTGATCGACCCGTTTTATGGAGGCTACTTCTGCCTGTTTTTCGCGTCCTTGCTGCTGCAAACTTATAAGGATTAGAATGACGCAGAAATTGTCTATAGCGCCCTCTTTGTTTTCGAATACCATCGCCTGAACATTCGTCGGCCATGTTTGTTTGTGAGGCGTTTGAGCCCGCGATCCTTTGTCGCCTTTCAGCAAAGGATCACATGGTCTTTTGTCAACCAATAACGTGACTGCATCAAGCCAAGCGCGTCCCTTTCAAATCTGTCACTTTCTTCTGAGATTCCAGCATGGATATTCATCAAGCTCGATAAGCGATTGTTTTTCCTGTGCCTTTCGCAGAAGAAGTACTTTCTTTAAAAGAGATGGACGGAAATATAAGAGGAAAGGAAAACCCACAATGTCGGTACGAAACTCAAGAAAGAGAAGCATCCCAGCACATCTCAGAGAAGGTAAGTTGTTCTCACTACATTGAAAAGCATGTGGACATGGGATTCGCATGTATGCATTTATAAACTTTAGCTTTTGTTTCTCAGACATAAACGATCATTTTCTGTCATCAACAAACGAAGATTCCAGTGTTTATTTGATGGACTTACACTATACTAACCAGTAAAAGCCGTTTAAGCACACGATCTTACTTGACTAAAACAATACATGCAAGTTATTCAAGCACGATCCAGGTGCTACTCGTCACTCTTTGACAAAGCGAGAAGTTACAGAAAGTCTATATTGAACGAACAGTCTAGTTTTGTCAAAAGTTTTGGCAAAAGTTATTACCAACCAGTGTACTGGCAATTTACTTAGACTGATGAAATGCTAGAGACACTTTAATACATGTGAATGACTGATCTTCACTTTTTTAACTGTTAGCTGCATGCATGCAAACACATGAAACACTTTCCAGTTAATAATTATGCTGAGGAAATGCAGGTAGACTTCCTAAAAACCTTTTTATGTTACCATGTGGGCAAAAGTTTAATTCACACCATTGAATCATAATTTGCTTGCAATGAATATTAAAAGACTTGGTTAAATCATTTGGTACCTTGTATGCTATGAAGAACAAAAGCAAACCCTTGTATTAACTTTGTAACATTTTGGTGCTGTGACACCAGAATGTTACATTCAGTCATTGTTGACATAGAAGGAGTTTCTAACAAAAAAGATTACAACACGACAGACCTTTAACTGCAGGTGTTTTCTTTTCTTTTTCTAGGGACTCGCCACTTCCAAGCAGTGTGGTTCAGAAAATTAATATGAAATGCATGGAGGCAAGAAGACCTTCACGAATTCGAGCTTTCAGACATGAGTAAATATGGACAGTTAACAGATTTTCATATTCTTAAGCTACATTTTACCCAGGAGGGTTTTATCATCTACATGTACATATTTTTAATAGTGTTCTCTTTTTTTACATTTCTTTTACTTGTCAGTTTTCAAGAATGATTTAATGTAATAGTGTTGACTTATAAAGTTAAGTTGTCAAGCTGCTAGCTGTTTTTATTATGCAATTTGAGAGAGATTCTTGGAAATTTAACTGCATGATCACTAGATAAGACAAAGATGTGTGAAGAATTCCAAACAATGGCTTGGTCACCTTACAATTAAACTGATGAAATTATGTTCAAAGTGTGAGTTAACGTTTTCTTAAAAAAACGCAGGGGGAAAGGATAGCAGCAGGGGCATTCTCAGCTCCCCTGTGCTGCCAACATGATCAGAGAGCTTATTTCTAAGCTAAATGGGAATCCTATGGGTTTCTCCAGTGCATGGGAACCAAGCTATGGGTTTAATATGGGTACATTTTCTTTTTTCAGTGTACCATAGATTTCCCATAGTAATAATAGTAATTCCTGGAACATATGGATTTGGTACGGAACTGAAAAATAAAAAGGGCCCATAGCATTCCCATATCAAATAACAATACCAAAATGCTATGGAAGTTCTATGGAACTTTGCGAAATACATAGAAATCCCATAGACACAAAACAGGATCATATGGTTTTGCTATGGGGTAGTCCCATGCAGTTTCCATACAAATCATATGGGGAATGTATGGAACTTTACGAAATACGTAGCATTCCCATAGAAGTAGACAATATAATGTCTCTTGAGAAGAAACAGTGACCATGTATGGGTTTGATATGGAAGGCAATAGCCCATATCAAGGCCACAGAAATATCATATATGAACCATAGATCATCTCATGTATTTTCCATACTTGGGCCACATATGTCCCATATCACCAGCTTTGGTAAGGGTGGTATTAAAATTAAACCTTGCAAGTTTTGTTATATATCTTTAGTGTCGTATTTCTGTAAAGGGTGATTAATTAGTTTATTACAGATAAAGACTTAATACATACAAAGCTGATGCTTCATTTTTCAAGTAACACATTTGACATACATCAGACACAATGCCTTCATGCACTATCACAATATTCTATTCAATGTGTACATTGTAACGACTGGTAAATATGTACCACACTTCAGATGTCCTCTTTTCTTGTTCTTATTTTTAGTCATGCGGGATTTCCCTACAAACTGGGAGTGGTGGATTGCATTTTGTAAGTGCTACATACATTAACTTGGATGTTTGTATTTTTATAGAGTTTCATTTATATACATACTATGCAGTTTGTTATGTTACTAATTTCAATCTTCAGGGATTTGGTATTACAGCAGGCAATGTCTATGAATGTAGGCCAGTATTTAGGATCATAACTATCCTATTACCACATTGAATGTAGCTTCCTTAATTGGTCACATTCATATATTTTTGCATTGTGTTATAAAATTTTTAAAAGCCAAACTAGCGAGCAGCACTGCTTGAACTTACGTTGTATAAAATCTTGTTTTAATCTCTGACGCTTGTTTTCTGGCAATTATGCACTGCAGCTGACTTCATCAGGGAGTTTTAGCAACTACATTATATAAGTTTGTATTTGTACAACGTAAAAGGTAGTCAGAGCTATTAAATTTATATTATACATACATGAGCTTGTGTTAGTCAACAAAATTTTCGACTTATGCCTGAGCCTTCTGACTCAAAAAAATCACCAAAATAATCATTCTTTTGCCTTGGAAGTTGAAATCTTAAGAATAGTTATTTCTTCCCAACTACCACAGGTCCATATTTGTGGAATCAGCAGATGAATGAATTCCAATAAAAATATTTGTTTTATGATTGTTTTGTTTTTGTTTTTAGTGCTTTCAGTGGCTTTCATGGCTATTTTTGGTGAAGTTGTTATGAGATATTGCTGCACCAAAAGGAGAGAATTGACCATTAGTCCTGAGAGGAATGTGGTCACATAGCAGTATTAATGTCTTAAGTAGATAATAGTTGATAGTATTTTATTGTTATCTAAATAAATACATAGAAAAGACCAATTACAGTCAAACCATGTGAAGCATACCCTTCTAGATGACATTAATGAATTGATTATTTAAATAATGAACCCGCTAGTTGTTTCAATAATGCAATAATTAGCAATTAATGAATGAGGCTGAGTAGGATATGAAGAATTAAGCAGATCGAGGAAGGTGTTATCCACAGAGGCCATAGGCCGAGGTGGATAACACCCTTCCGAGATCCGCTTAATTCTTAATATCCTACGAAAGCCGAATTCATTAATTGCTTTATTATTTATCAAAATATTTTCAAACACTTAAAGGAGAAAATGAGCTTTATTTTCACAAATTTCACACCCACCAGCAATATAACAAAACAACAAAATAACACAAGCTCATCCCCAGGTCTTCTTGGTTAACGGTGCATTAACCTGCGAAAACGCTGCATTTTTGACGTCATTTCCTCGTTTAAGTCAAAATTCTTCCAAATTTGGTCATCAGTAACTGGTTATGGTGAATTAAACGTGTGCTTTTAGCCAATCAGAATTGGGGAAATATTTTGAATGAATAATAATATTGATTATTTGCATATGGGACTCTCTGGTCATTTCAAAAGTCAATAATACCGGTAAATTGAATTATTTGAATATTAAACCCATCAACTGCATTCTTGGAAGACTAGTGGGTGCAATTCTGCAATATAAATCAATATATAGACCAAATGCATAAATAGTAGCCAAAAATGTATTCTTTTGTTTATATGCTAATTAAAGTCACTAACCTCGCTCTCAAGCAACATTTCTTTTGAGTTTTGTCCATGCAAACGATGCTAGAGAGTCTAATTAGCACATAAACAAAAGAATAATTTTTTGGCCGCCATTTATGCATTCGGTCTATTATTGCATTCTTTTAAAGTGACTAGGGAGTTAATATTCAAATAATAAATTCATTATTGTTATCTTGAGGGGTACGCTTTACTTGGTTTGACTGTAGTATTTAACAAAGTGTGGAGTTTTTGAAAATGAAAGGATGTTAACTGTAAATAGCATCCTTTTGAAAGAAGCAGCAGGGAGAAAAAAGACACTAGTAACCTTTCCCTGTGGGAAACTGAGATTTAAACAATTTTTTCTTAACCCTTTCGCTCCCAAACCGGCCGCAACCGGCCGCGAAAAAATGTGTCAATATTCCCAAGCCGGCCGTAACCGGCCGCTCAAACTACCTTTGTTTTGAATGCCTTTCTTCTCCCCCGTAAGGCTAGAAAAGCTGCACAATAGGTTATCCATTGTTTTAGACACATTGACTAATCATATTATAGCTACTGCGCATAAAAAACTGATTGCCCAAGGGAGCTACGGAGCGGCAAAAATTTTACATTTCCCCAAATCAACACTGATCAAACATGGCGGTCTGCGGAAATTAGCTAACAAGAAGAACGGAAACTCTTTAGAAATTCGGATGAAGAATTTGATGGAAATGATTCAGACATTGACTTTGAAGGTTTTGAGGTCGATGGAGATGAAGAAAGCGAGGACGAAGAAAGAAGCGATGCGGAGGCTGAAATAGAAACACCATGAACGGTCGAACTCTCCAACATTGCGAGTGAGCGAGTTCTCCGGCGAACCTGGGGTGCGTGTGGACTTTGAGGATGATGCTAAGGCAGACGACTATTTCTTAAGAGTGTTTGGAGAAAAAACTGTCGATTGTATAGTCGAGGAAACAAACCGCTATGCCCGGTAGAGTCTTCAAAACAATGCTGGTCGCCTTGCCGCATGGAAGGATGTTTCCAAGCCGGAAATAAAAGCGTTCTTCGGCATTTGTGTGATTATGGGAATTAATCAACTTCCTAGAGTTGCAGACTACTTGAAGGACGATGCTTTCATAGGAAATGAAGGGATTAAACGGACTACACCGAGAAACCGCTTTCAAGAAATTTCCCAATTCTAACACTTCGTTGACTCGACGCGAACTCCGGCACGTGGCGAAGGTTACGATCTGTTATTCAAAATCAGGCCGGTTCTAAATGCCGTATTAGAGAACAGCCAGCAGTGTTTTTCGCCTGACAAACACATTGCCGTAGATGAGGGGATGATTGCCTTCAAAGGAAGACTTTCGTTTCGCCAAAACATGCCGGCGAAACCGACAATGTACGGCATCAAAGTTTGGATGGCAGCTGAGATGGAACCACACGAGTGACATGACTTTATAACATTTTTAACAACCTGAACGATCAGGAAACGCACCTTAAAGTTCAATTTTACTTGTATATATTATTGCTTTGCGTTTGGAAAGCCTCATTTTGTATATATTTTCTTAATTTCGAATATTTTATCAAAAAGTGTAAGATGCCGTGACGTGGCACGCGAAGCGCAATGGCGCCAAATTTGAATTTTTCGAAAATCTAAACTTCACAACATATTTTGTGACTCAAACTTTATTTCTTACTTTATAATAACCTTGTAATGAAATAAAACCATGTTTTAGCTTCAATTTTGTGCAATTTATAGATAATATAGAGGCTCCAAAATCTACTGAGCATATATGTTTTGATTTTCACTCACTAATTGGAGTGAGCCTCCTAATTGCCTCTGGGAATAACAGGAAATCAAGCATGAAGGCCCCTGGGAGTGAAAGGGTTAATGTACAGTACCATTAGTATCAGATGAGTTTAATATAATTAGGATTGTTGCAGTTGCTACCACAACCTAGACTTTGGTAGACTATAATTATCACTAAAAATGAAATCTCAAGATTTATTAAATGGCTGGTTCCGCAAGTGGGCAAGATGAAGCAAATCCTGAGTTCTGATTGGCTACCCGAGCAGGCAATGTGGGTCTATCTTGCCTGCTTGAGATTATCTCCAATGTCCCGCAAAACAAAACAAAGCAAAATGGTAATTTGATAAATCCTTTATTGACCAAGGTTGTTTGATCAAGTTGACTGGATACTGTTTTTTTTTTTTACATAAAAACCCAAGGGGGGGACTCCCATATGGAGTGGACGGGGATGCTCGTCTGAAATTTTGAATTTGACCCCTAAAAGAGACCAGTCTGGGCGTGGCCGAAGCTTATGCAGACCCCTGAAATCAAAATCAAAATTCTTTCTGTTTTGTTATTTCTTCGCGTGCAACCCTTAACGAGACCTTGACGGCCTAAAATAATGACATTTTGTCCAGAACACCCTAAGCGAGACCAAAATCCAAAATTTACACCCCTACGCGAGACGATGAGGATCCCCGTCCATTCCATATGGAAGTTCCCCCCCCCAGGCATAAAAAGAACAAGGCCAATAATGCAGCCATCTTGACCTTGCACTTGGTCAATAATGCATATATGCAGTACACCTGACAGCCTTGACATAATTATCATTGCCTTTATGCAGTAACAATAAACACTGGTCTCTATCAAGTTTAAGCAATAAGTATATTTAAAAAAAAACCATTTTAGCTATCTGCAGTCTGTAAAGCAAACAGAGCCAACAGTAATATGTTATTACTGTCTTTTTGCTTTTGATAAAGGATCTTCCAAATAATATTAATGCCACTGTAGGTGCTCATGATATCACTAATGGACACTAAATCCGTTGGTGTTCTGTGAGGTAATTGGAAATTTATAACTGTTGACAAAACCTAGGGATTAGCATTCATTTGACTTGATTTGTATGAGAACACCTACCAAAGAAACTGGAAAACGTTACTTTGAAGTTTGGTCAAGGTACTTTAGATTAAGGGAGGCTTCTAGCTGCTTGCTTTTCTATATATAGTTAGAAAATATCCCAAGGAAAATATGTGCACTGATTGGTTAAAAATTGTTTCTATTTAACAATTAGATTACGAACTCGAGATTTCTATGGGGTGATAGTTGATGAGGCCGAAGGCCAAATCAATTATCTTCTCATAGAAATTGAGTGAAGTATCTAATTTTTTTAGTAAAAATCATAATAAACAAATCATGTGTCAGTGAAAATACTCAATCTCCCTATGAAACTTAACCAAAAGCGCCAATCAGATTGCAGTATTTGCATTAGTCTAGAAGTAGATTTTTACTAAAACTTGATAGAAACACAAAAACGTTATCGTAGTCACGGCATTGGGCTATCTTCTAAAAGAAATAGGAAACATTTTCTTTGTGTTTCTGTTGAGCTGTAGAAACACTTGTGAAAGTTTGCAAGCCATGGAAACACTTGCCTGTCGGCTTGTGTTTTCACGGCATTTCTCATTATCCCAAACTTCAACTCATGTTTCTATAACTCGATAGAGACACTGAAAATGTTTTCTATTTCTTAATTACAGTAGGTACAACTGAACTCTATCATAGTTTGGGCATAGTTCTTATATCTCTGTTGTGAGACACAGGGCAGCCTTTAGTTTTTAAAATCATTATTGTTGCTGGTGCTTTGCAGTAGATGAAAAGAATAGAGCAAATTGGATTAATACTACTGAGGGTGTTCTGTCCAGTGGATTATTAAACCTTGGTATTTGGGTAGTTACTAGTAGTAACATGTCAGTAGTTTTGGCAGGTTCTACTAAGAAACTGTAATAGATAAATTTCTATTCCTGAAGGGATGGGAAAGAGTATTAGTCTGAATTCAACCAATTTCCAGAGTTTTATTTGCAGTGAGTAAACTCATAATTATTTACAAATTAATAATTTTATTGTACATTCAATCATTATTGCACAAGGTAAAAAGTATTAACCCAAAAGTGTACATCCCTTTACTTTCATCTGCTACTCAAGATATGTCATTGCGTTCTGCCTGTAAAGCAAAAATAAAGTTGTTTTTAAACAAGTCTCCAAATATTTTGGTTTACAAAAATTAGAAAATCAAGAGCTGACTGTCACCAAATACTCAAGCAATTAAAATAAGAAGAGTTGCCTTTAGTTTCTAATAACTGACATGTTCAATCAACAAGAGGTGACTGCACCCTCCTGGCACTCATTGGGGGAGTGTTGACTGTAGCTCTGGGTGTGGCAAGCTGTTCTGGGGTGCGGGTACCATGTACTTCAGTAAATGGAGCATTTTCCATAGTTGGCACATTAGATGCATATTTCATGGTGGTAAACACTTTGCCAGTATTCATCATGCTGTGGGGAATCTCCTTCATCTTCTGTCGCACCTCCATACACCTGTTGTCCAATGCCAGTGAGTTGTTTTTGATTGCAAGGTCCTCATTAATGCGTTCCAGGTTGCTCCTCAGGGCCTGTAATGCATTCTCTGCCTCCCTGAGTTTCTCATTCAGAGCTCTAATAGATCCACTGATCTCTCGTACCTCATGGCACAACTGATACTGTGGTTGATCCCGGCAAAGCTCTACGTTTGGTCTATATGTTCTATTCTCCAGACGGGTTTGTGCAACCTTTGAGTGTAATTTAAACATTAGAGTCATAATTTGCATCATTAAAAAATGCAGGGAAAGTTTCTTAACTCTCCTCTCTTAACCAGCACCATTTGCTTATATGATGTAGAATTTGTTTATGTCAAGAAAAATAATGTTGCCGATGAGAATGCTACTCCATAAATTATTATTCTGAGGCACCTTTCTTAAAACCCTTTTATTTGAATTAGTCATGGTGAAGATGCCATTTTATCTCACAAGATCAGTAAATTGTCAACGGAATAGGGAATTTTTATCTGACAATAATTGTTCTCTAGCTAGCTTGTTTCTAGTATTCTCTGTAGCCTGAACTCCACTGTTGTCTAATACATTTGCTAGTGCCACCACAATTTGAAAGCCTAAACTGGGACTAAAACTTTCA
The DNA here is from genome assembly GCA_949710005.1 of Ricordea florida. Taxonomy (NCBI): domain Eukaryota; kingdom Metazoa; phylum Cnidaria; class Anthozoa; order Corallimorpharia; family Ricordeidae; genus Ricordea; species Ricordea florida. Next base: position 14,655,548 of record OX453277.1, read on the forward strand.
CTGCCCTTACCATCATTGGAGCATTCTTTGCATCAATTGCCTCCTTAATCCCTTTGATGTCATTCTCAAGAGTGGCTATTTCCTGCATAGTCTAAAATAAACATACCGTATTTCATGGTCAGAAAATCAATTGCTGAAGGTGTGACAATTAAGTTCTATTTCATGTACTCACTCTCTTGCATGAAAAGCTAAAACAGTTAGCCTACAAGACTTGTGCTTTTACTACCATGATAGATATATTCATCAATATATTGCATACATGTATTTCAATATTATCAAATTGAAACCTGTACAATAAGTATAGATAAGCTGGTTTTGAGTGCAATTGGGAGTAAATGATCGGGAGCACAAGTAAATTTTTAACAATTGTTTTAACAATTTTTTTTTAGTCTGAAAATAATTCATGAGCCTGTTGGGCAAGCACAATTTGTTGTCTTTGAAAATTTATAGAAAATTGCATTGAAAATTTTTTGATTTATAATATACATGCAAATTTCAACTTTTTATACAGTATTTACTTAAAGTTGGAGAGCTACACTTTGCATTGTGGATCCATAAATCCATAAGAGAAAATTCAAAAGCCTGCATACATTTCTCTGCTGCCATTCCAGCTCTGACTTTGCTTGGTTTGTCTCATGAATCCTCTTGCGGAATGAGTATTCAGAAGCTTGTCTTTGTGCTTCAAGGTCATTGGCTGTTTGCTGTAGAGTGGCAAATATTGCTTCTCTAAGGTGCTTAGATGCTTTCATTTCAGCTTCAGCACGAAGTTTGTTGTAGTTGGAGAAGGAATCCCATGTTTCTGGTGTGACACTTCCTTTGACTGTTCGTGTAGGGTTCACTTGAAATCCAATGTTTGCCGAGTTGTTATTCAAACGGTAACACTCACCATCAATTTCCAGTGTTGTGTGTTTATCTGTTATATCAAAATGTAGTTGATGACGAGCCTCCTGTAAAAGACTAAAATTAACGCTATCATGTCAATATTAATCAATTTAAGTTTACTGTACTGTTAGAATAAGCTGAATGAAGTGGTACCTGTTACTATAAAATACATCTGTAAAAGCTGGATGGGCTATAGGAAATAACCAGATGACACGAAAGGAGTTAAAAGACCCTATCAATGCACGAATTTTATTGGCCAATTAGCTGATACTTTCAATGCAGGATCGGATATTTTTCTGAGTTGAAAGGTTAGATAGGTTTTTTTTTCCTGAAAACAGGGCACGTCTCTTCTCCTCCCCACCAAATAAAATGTTTCGAGTCATTTGCACCTTGCAGTTTTATGTTTTCTTGTCATAAGCTAATACTTCCAAAGCTGACACCTAAGCGTTTGAAGATTTATTTGTGCATGCGTGACTTTGAAATCTGACCAATTCCTACAATTCTGAATCAAGATACGTACATGAACAGTACTATTCAAATGAATAAAATCAATTTTAGAACTTACCACAATTGTTCAAAGGCTTCACTAACTTTCTGCGCGAGCAAAGCTTTGGCTCCTTCAATCACTTCCACTTCCTAAGCAAAAAAACGTGCCATTTGATTCAAGATGAAAATCTAGAGTGAGAACGGACCTAGAGAAGGAAGTTTAGACTGTACATCTAGAAATCTCCTGGTAAAAATACTGAAAAATTAAACCTAGTTATAATAACATGGAAAGGAAAACAGATTCACTCTATGTGCCATGCTGTATGCTACAAAAATAATCAGCTCGTAAAATATAAGGCCCGGCTTTATTTACTTAAGATCGAACTGCGAAATACGAAACAAAAACGCTAACGCTCTGTGTCGTTAAACCTTTCCTTGAACGCTGCTAAATGGCAAGTATCTTACCTTATGAAGCTGGGCTTCAACTTCATCACGGACCAGGTCGATCGCTTGACGGTTTTCTCTCAGCATGAGACACTCCAGTGTAATATCAAGGGGTACTTTCTTTGCTTCGAGAGCTCGTTCAGTCCTTTCTTTCTCTTGATGCAGAAGATCAATTTCGGCATCTGTGTCTGCAAGGCATCTCTCTAAACTCTTCTTCCAGTTGTTTATGTCATGAATTCTCTTCTCAAGTTTGGTGTTGCTATCGTGTTGGGTCCATCGAGTGTGATTGTCTGTCTCGTTCCGTAGAAATCGACTCTCCTGTCGAACTCTGTGCGAAGCGTCTCGCTGCCTTTCGGCATTCGTCCTTATGATTGTGTTCGACGTGTGCCAGTCAGATACGGCAAAGCGCGGAGGAATTTTAGGGTCTGTTAGGGCCATCACCTAGGGGTTTAAAAGAATCAACCAGCAACAAATGTGGCTTCAAGGAAATCGTGGAATGAATGATTATACACAAGTAACCATAGAGTTTTTACATTTGGCGTTGTTTGTCTCCATAGCAACTTTTCTATGAGTAAGACTGGGTACAAGTTGTTTCCAGGGCTTGTTCTACGGCTTGTTCAGGGTTATCCTGCAACGCCTTGCGATAAAGGTCATATAGGCAAGGAACCAGAAAATTTCAACAATGGTGTTGTATTTTCAAAGTAATGGTAAGTCTTCCGGCTATCATATTTATGGTAGTTGTTTTCAAACCAGGTGTTTGACTCCAATTTCAACTTGGTTCTGCAGTCGTGACACCTCCTTACACTATTTATATGGGTGCCGACAAACATGAAAGTAAGTTTACAGACATGATCTCTTTCCTCCAGTGGTCATTTGCTATATCTCGAATTTCACTCTTTTTGTAATCAATGATCGCAAAACTACAAAACGTTTTCTTTGTTTTTAGATGAAGAGCTAATCAAATGGGGATTTCCTGAAGATGTTTGGTAAGAAGACACTTTTTTCCAGATGACCTAGATGGTAACTTGCACTTGAAAGTTTGGCCAAAATGCTCTACTGCCTTACTATATTGTCCTGCGTTTCTCAGAGTTCTCTTCTTGAACAAAACAATACGCCAAACTGAAGAGTACTCATTGTCCAAATGATGAAGTGTGGTAACTGCAACTGTAGCCCAACTGTTTTGCCTTCTGACGTAATTTTGTGTTTTCGTTAAATAGGTTTCATGTGGATAAACTTTCGTCAGCTCATGTCTATCTTAGACTACAAAAGGTAACAAAGCCATTTATTTTTTTATATATACTTTGTATTAGTGTCTATTTTTATCTTTTCTCAACTTACATGCCTCTCTACCACCTCTCATTGCTTACTCATTTTGGTGTAGGAATCTCAATAGTGAGGACGTTTGCCATGGTAGGATTTCAGATGTTTTCCTCCAAGTTAAATTTCCAAGAGCCAAAGGACTTACATCCTTTTTTTGTTAAATATAGCATTTAGTCGCACATTTTTGTTTTGTCTTTCACACAATGAACTAATTAAAAGTACAGTGTTAAAATAATCATCATTAGCAAAAATAATAGAAGAAGAGAATGGATTGCTTTATTTGTTTAGGGTGAAACCATAGATGACATTCCTTCAGCAGTTTTAACGGATTGTGCACAGTTAGTGAAAGCAAACAGTATTCAAGGTACCGACTTATTTTGTGATCCAATTACCATTACCATTAGCTTCCCCTTGAAGCTTTTGACAAAAGATCCAATATTAATTGCTCCAAAAATGTCTGAATCATGATATGTTTTTGATAAAGAACAAAAATTAATGTGGTGGGTTTTCCCTAAACACCTCTTTTAAACAACCATGATGTATGTTTGAGAGATTTTACACCTGGGAGAATATTACTTCAAACACAATACAAGACTGGACCTGAAATGCTTAAGTTTTCTAAGAAGTTCCCTTGGTTGGCTTTTCTGTATAAAAAATTAAAATTGCTATGGTTTCTGAAACACAGTTTAGGACGTAACTGTTTACACAACATCCAAAGATTGCCTGGTTGAAACCTCTTAAGATCATCAATCATACCAATAACATGACGTCACCAAAATTGAGACCCCCCACTTGACTCAGACAAACAAACCACTCTAAGTGCCATTTCTACAAGAGTGGTATGTAGAAGTTATGTCGCTCGCAAGCACTTCGCTTCGGTCTTTGACCGTTCTCACGCAAGATGATGGCGTTCCTGGCTCGAAATTTGAAAGTGAAGCAGAGAACTGCACTGTGGATCAGTTAAAACGATGGCTGAAGTGCAGAGGGCTAAAATTAAGCGGAAAACGTGACGACCTTGTGAAACATGTTATGGAGACATCAGAGCAAATAAGGTTTATTAAGGACCTTCCTAAGGGTGAAGCCCTGTGACTGAGGCTTTTCACGCTGAGTATCTTCTGATCTTCTGTATATCAATGATCAAAAGATATGCGCAGCTTCAAAAGGCAAGCTTAAAGTTGTGATGAGTGATGCAAGAATGGCGATGAAAGATATTGGGCTAGCGTGGAATGAGTGAAAGTGCGCAAGGACTCACGTGAAGCGGGGCAAGCTTGAGATGTCAGATGAGTTGAGTATCTGGGAAGCAAATATGATTGAAAGTCTGAAGGAAGGATCATAATATAAATTCCTGGGAGTGCTTGAGAATGTTAATCATGAAGACAGCTTGGTTCTTCAGAATGCAGAGAAGGTGTACAAAAGATTATCATGGATATGATTGAGTCTGTTATCAGACTACAACAAAGTGTTGGCGACCAATCAGTTCACACTTCCGGCTTTGGCATACTTCATGTGGACCCAGGTATGGACTATTGCAGATTTGCAGTGGCTAGACATATAGTTTTGTAAGGTCATGGTTGGTAATAAAGCTATAAGCATCCTTTGGGATCCACAGAACAACTGTACCTTCATAGGAAGTTACAAGGATTGGGCCTCAAGTCCATCGAGAGAGAGTACAAGACCATCAAGAAGAAGGTGGCTCATACAGGGCGCAGATCCCTGATAAAAGGTGCTTAGAGCTATGTACAACAGCTGGGATTACGATTAGAGTTGCAGTACCCGCAACTAGTTAGGGTTACAGAAACTGGTGACGTACTCAACAGAAAGAAGATCAGTGGGTAGAGTAAGAAAGCCAACCAGGGCAGAGGCTGTGCAGAGATTGAGAGTGAGAGATGGCAAGGGAAGTTAATAGCGGAGAGATGGAGAGATGAGGATGTGGACAAGAAATGTTTTGCTTGGCTAGACAGTGGTGGGAATGCAAGAGTTATATCAGCAATTCCTGCTGACTAAGCTATAGGCATTGAGGAAGACCAAGACACACACAGACAGTGATGAGAAATGCAGGCTATATTGAAAGGCACAAGAAGTGTTGCACATGTTGTGTCAGGCTGCAGAGCACTGGTGCAAATCCTGTATCTGGCTTACAGGTACAATGCATCACTCAAAATTCTATTCTTTGAGATGCATAGGGGCTATCAGCTGGTGGATGCCATTCCACCCTGGTATTCACCAGTCCAGCCCAAACCTGACACTGTACTGGCTATGTTCACATGCATAGTATTTGTGATTGGGACCCAGGTGGCATTCAGGAGGTTTAACCCTTTAAGCCCCAGTATCAATATTCATTTTCTCATAACTGTTCTCATATATTTGTTGTGGTACTAGTGAGGAAAATTTGTTTAGATATCAACAATTCTTTTATTGGTGATCATTTTCGTTATTCTTAAATAACCTGAATGGTTGATGAACATTGAATATTGCAGTGAAAAATTGGATGCTGGTCACTGTGAGTTCTGAGACTTAAAGGGTTAAACTGCCATAATAATAATAATAATAATAATAATAATAATAATAGTAATAATAATAGTAATCACTCTATTTAAGTGCTAATTTATTTACAATGCAGTACTACTGCAAATAGAAAAATAAACAATACAAATATAACATACCGGTAAACGTCAGTAAGAATCCCAGCTGGTGCGAGGCAGACCAGTTGTCTATCTACAAGTTGTGACCTTCTCCTCGCTAAAAGATATGACAGGGATTATTAAACAGCAGTGTTTACAAGAAATGGCATCGCCCTCCCCAAAGCCCAGCTTAAATTTTTTGTGACCCTCCCCTTTCTGGCTACAGAAAATTTTGACCCTTCCCCCATTTGCGTCAGCCCTCCCCTGCTCTAATAACTGACAGGTCCCAACCCTCCAAGTTAACTTTTTTCCTTAGTGGCCGTTTGGCCACTGACTGTTCAGGTTTGGTCGCCAGCAAAAAATTTCAGTTGCCAAAATATATGTATAAATTAATAATTAATTAATAATAAATAATAATCTTATTATTATCTAGCTGTATTATTATTAATTTAACATTTTCCTTGAACCACCAAGTAAATTAAAGTCCCGTTCAGTGAAAGAACTGCCTAATGTTGATTCAAATATGCTTTTATTGGAATGATTGATGATCAAATGAAATAGTTTCCGATCACAATGAAAAAGTACTGTATTATTGCAAAAAGCATGAGCATGTATGAATGAAACTTATTATATCTCTCAGTTAGTACGCGTGCTGTGATTGGTCAATTTTGCGGGCCGTACTTCATTGTACGGCCCGCTAGATTCAAAGTTTATTTTGAGATAATAAACATCTTAAAAACCTCATTTTCTCGGTCCATACTGTAAGTTACAGATCCTCATTCTTTCCTCTCGGATTTATGGCCCTCACGTTTCGCATTTGGGCCATAAATTCACGAGGAAAAACTCGGTCCGTAACTTATAGTACAGAACTCGAACTTGGTTAGTAAGAGGTATGTATGTTTACCGCCATTTTTCCAGCTAAAATATTTGATTACGAAAAAAAGTTGCGTCACAAAACACAGAAATATTTGTGTATATCATTTATAATTCACAAAGCAGAAGAGCAGTGAAAACGACACAGATTATACTAAGTTAAAATACGATAGCCTCATTCACAGCTGAATGGCGGAAAGTTTTCCAATGTTTTATTCACTCTCCATTTCTGTTGGTTAAAATCCCACAACAACTAGCTTTGCAAAGTGAATTCTTAATGCTCAGAAGGTTTTTTTTTTCGCTCTGGATGATAGTCTACTCAAGCTCCTGACACATAGGTCACGGTAATTTTAGTCGCCAAGCTGGCGACTCGCGTTCTAATTTAGTCGCCAGCTCCAAAATTCTAGTCGCCATGGCAACTAAAATGGTCACAACTTGGAGGGTTGGGTCCCTAATGATGAGATAATGTCTCCAGCTTTGATGTTATTGAAGGTTTGGTTAAAGAGCACAGAAATATATTTAAATCTTCTCTTGCTCTCTTGCAGGAAACAAGATGAATAACATTGCTGTTGTCTACACTCCTTGGGCAAACTTGAAAAAGACAAGTGAAATGGAGGTTGGACAAGTTGGCTTTTATAAAAGTAAAGAGGTATTGCTTAAAGCTATTCCTAAATATTAAATTTCTTTTTGAAATACTAAGTCTTATTATGTATTTTTTTCAATGCAACATTTACTTTTCTTACAGAAAGTAACAAAACATTACGATACCTGCATGTAAAATATAAAATTAATTTACAAAATTTACATTTAATTACTTACAGGTTTGGTCAAAACAGAAGGCAAGTTATAGCTCTAAATTAAAGGGTTTCTTTTGTGATTGCTGGTTGACAAAAATTAAGGATATTCATATAAAGCCATTTTTAAGGAAGAAGAACTGCCAACCTGAAATGAAAGTTTGATAAACACGTAATAGCGAAAACGAATCTGCTATAACATCTAAATTAATTTTTATCAGAAAGTTGTGGAAGGAAGCTTTATAAATAAAAAAAATAAGACTTTATTTAATCAGGGTAGCATGTACCAGTAATAGTATAGAAGTATTTTGTATTGCCTTCACCATCTCTTCGTACCATCTCATTTTACTTAATCTATTAAAGGATTGCATATTTTGTCCTACGTGTCGACTTTTTTTCAGACAAGATTTTTCTACTTGCAATTTAATTCATTTTTTGTTTTGTGGGTTTTTCTTGGCCAGTTCTTGCAGCATGTTTACATTTTTCTGCAGAGACATTTCTTCATCTCTAAGCGTTTTTGCTTTTCTCTTTGAGTATTGTATTGTCAATCCTCTCATTTCCATTTAAAGTACAGTAAATCCCACTTTAAGCCTAAATCAGGTAGCAACATACTTTGCCTTAAAATGTTGAATGTTTTCTTGTACAGCTGCAATGAAAATCTCGACTTGAAGCAGTGAGGTATTAAATTTCCAAAAACTGGGACCTTTCTGCTAAGCTGACGCCTCTGATTGCAGATCAATAGATACAGCTGAATGATCACTTTTGGGAGCCCATAGAACTTCACACTTCTTTGTCAAAGTGCAAAACTCTTTGGAAATTAAGAAGTAATCCAAGTGGCTTTGTATTCTTAAGGATTTATTTCTCCAGGTGAAGCGAGGTTATATTATAGGATTTATACTTTGCCAAATTTCACACAAGTTATGCAAATTGCGAAGGTTTTCAATTTGTTTTTTTTTGTGGGTGGGCTTCCACCAATCTTATCTTTCTGAGAGAGTGGGCATTTAGAGTCATCACTGCCAATTATTATATTCTCTAAGGTCAACTCTTGTAATTGGTGGTTTAGATACAGGTGTGAAGAAATCAACCTGTTGTTTGGTGCGTAAACATTTACAAGAGTGAGAGGAATGTTGGCTTTTAATAATTTCAAGATAATAAACCTCTTTCATTTTGTCGGAAATACACTTTTCAATATTAAGATCTAACGAGGGGTTGATTAAGATCACCATGCCTTTACTGTGGTTTGTTCCATGGCTGAAAAACACTTTGCCAGCCTTTCATTTTTCCCATGTGGATGTGCATAAACTAATGCTGTAGCATTCCTGTAGGAATATGAAATCTTGTTTTTGTTTATGTAACCATAAAAAAAAAACTAAAAGATGCTTAAGAGACTTATTTAGAACTCTGACATTTAACAACAGGCATTTTAATTCCAATGGATTTTTAGATGAACTCCATGTGTTATTACTATTTGTTAGTTTGAATGAATAATATTTAATAACACTAAATAGTGTAGGATTCAAATAAATTGAGGAGTGAGTATATGGAGTATACTTATAAAATTAAAATCCATGTAGCATTCTTTAAAATTGGTTAGTGTACAGTGTAGAGTGTTTTTTTATTCAATTTCGTTGTTATGTAGCAGCACTAACTTTGTATTATTAATGGAGCTCCATTGCATTAGTGACGTTATTAACATCATTTTGCCCAGTTTAGAAATCAATGAAGAGTTGGGAAATGATACTATAAAATACCAGAAAGTGGTTGCTTCTTTGCATGATTATAAATTTATATTTTATGGATAATTTTCAGTTAATAGCTTGTCTCACTAAATTAAATTGACTGAATGTGCTTCCAGAAACAACAAAAAAATTGTATTCCTATTTTCCTATCAGAGTGTTAACTTATTGACAAGGATTTGCCATCTGTGATTTTATATTGTAGGTTTGTACTATCAAGATTGAAAAAAGACTGAATGAAATAGTGAACAGATTAAACAAAACAAAAGAGGAACGTTTTCCCAACTTAAGGGAAGAAAGAGAGGAGAGGGATCGACTGGAGAGAGAAGACAGCAAGAAAAAGTTGAGAGAACAGGTATTGTTTTGCTATATATTTACTAGTCTGTTTCGTATTGGTGTTTTGATCTTGAACTGATACATGTATATAATGAAATTCAAATGTGTGGAGTAGGACTTCAAGGAGGGAGCAAATTCTGCAATTATTACATTATGATTTTGTCAGTCAGTGCTTTTGTTGCCCACTCCAATCGACTCAATAAAGTCAGTTTATTATATGGCTGCAATAGTATGCACGCTCTGATTGGCTGCTGAGTGGCCAAGATTTTCTTGTAATGAACAGGCATTTTGAGAATTTTTCAAAAAAAAAGTTTTTTTCCTTTGATTTGGACAAAAGTTGTTTCATTTTCAAAGAAACTGTTTTTTCTGTCACTTCTGGTCTTGATCACATGGTCTTGCGTGTTTCAGTTCAGTGAACATGACCATGAATGACCTCTTGCAAGCACAACCATATATTGAAAAACCCTTCCGTTTTTCTTTTTTCCAGTGCTAAAAAGGCCATATAATAAATAGCTTATTAACCTTATCTACTGGGTCATTACAAGGAAATCTCAGACCTTGGCCTTGACTGTATTGACCTCGCTATCGCTCAGTCAATACATTAAGGTATTGGTCTGAGATTTCGCTGTAATGACCTCACTCTTGGTTAATAAGTAGTATTTCATAGCAAAACAACAAATTGTCCTCTATGTTTCTCAATTCTCTCTCTTCAACTGCATGCTCATCCTACATTTATCTTTGTTCCCGGATGGACTAGGTCACAAAGTAACATTTCCAGTTGTGGTTCCTTTTGTTATGCTCTCTCAAACAACAAATTTGACATCCTAACACTTTGAAGTACCCTGATATGTGGCTGTTTCCTGATCAAATATGTATATATCTAGGGAAATAAATTAATTTTTATTTATTATTGTGTACTTCACTTCTAGTTCTTTATAGTTAATCTAACTGTATAATATGTTTATAGTACTGAAGTTTATTATTGAGCTTATTAATTTTTTATAAGGCTCCATTATTTTTTTTAAATGATACAGAGACAAAAAGAGAAAGAAGAAGAAAAGAAAAGGAAAGAAGAAGCAGCCTTAAGGTAAGCAACTTCTGCATGGGCACACTGTACTATGGTTTCCTTATGAGAAGTACGAGTAGCTGTGCAGTCAAGTTGTGGAAAGACTATGTGATTAAAGCTTATCCTATGGACTGTGAAGCACTTCCCATCTTACTGTACAGGCAGTTACCTTGAGCATTGTATTGCATCTATACAGTCAAGTGAAAAGGGAAGATGTAGAGTTATGTGTCTTTAATCTGAGATACAACTGTGATCTGGATTCCAACACAGATATAAGCCCCAAAATAAAATAAGGCTGGAATGCTTGTTCATGGCTGAATTTTTTTAACTCAAGCTGTGGAAGTGTTTTATTAATAAGATGATTAGTATTTTAACCAGAAGCATGTAAATTAACACTACATGTACTTCATAATTTTCAATCATTTCTAGGAGTTATGATTCATTTATGGACCCCAGAAAGATGGTATCTAATCAGGTTAGTTTATAGCGATATAAAATAGAGATATTGAAAGTTAAATTGATACTTAATAAAATTATTTAAATAAAGGAAATGCCTAATTTGTAATACTATACAATTTGTAATACAATTTGCCTTGGAATACAAAGACTATATGAAATATTTAGTGGTCTCTTATTCTTTGATAGTCATCTCACCTGGATGTATCATATTAGCCAAGCTGCTTCAAAGATAAGCAGAAACATTGGAATCATTGTTAGAATCAGGCATTTACCCCATTCCCAACGCTTCAAAATGTTTAGGGGTCCCCTGTTTATCTCTATTTCTCATATGGTCTTGTCACATAGGGCCAAGCTGCTCGATCGCACTTAGAAAAAATCCTAATTCTCAAAAGAAGAACAGTTCACTTGATGAACTTTTCTCAGTTTCATACTGATGCTATTCCCTGCTTCTGCTCCTTAAATATAATGCCAAAATCCAATATCTATGCTATACTGTCTCTGTCGTATTGCATGATGCCTATAATGATTCTGCACCACCTAGCATTACTGACATGTTCACCCTCTCAAGTCAAGTTCACAAATACAGCATGTGATCTTCTTCAGGTGGTAATTTTTGTTGGAAACATTCTTGACTAAACCATCACCCTAAAGTTCTTTTGCTAGTTTCCAGGCAAAAATTTTGAAATAGTATACCTAAAAATTAAAAAAAAAAACTTTCAAAGCATATTTTTAAGAAGCAAATACACAGTCTATTATAACTTTAATCTTGATCCTCAAAGATGGGATAGTCATGCTGACCTAGACACTCTTATCAATGAAATTAAACATGGAACATGCTAATTGCTAATTCAGTGTAATGTGATTTCTTATTTACTTACTTACCTACATGTATATTTATTTTTTGTATCATTACTATAATTCTTTCTGACTTGTGGCACAATCACTGTGTACATTTAGCATAACTGATCTTCGAAATATAATTTCTCCGAATGTAAGGAACAGTTTTAATTCAAACTTTGTCATTTAATGTACGAAAGCTCAAAAAACCAGAATACATCGAATTTTTCGAATGGGTAGTTCGATTTATAGATCAAAATGTCAAAAAAGAATTCAAAATTGTTCAAGTTCTACATGTAACGCCTAACAGCTCAAGTTAAGCAAGTAAAAAAACTAATTTCTCTTCCTTATCAGCACATATTTGTTTCCATATTGTTGATCAAAACTAAGTATTGGTTGTTATAAAAAACATCAAAGTTACACAGTTCTTGTAGTAGACATATTTTTAACTTCTTTGTGGTGTTATTTCATCTATCTTTTATTAGTTAATTGAATTTGGATTATTGTATCAAGTTTTGTTATGTGAAACATACCCCTTAAACAATCAGAAAGCAGCAAGTTATGTAGCATCTGCATGAGTACTGTGAATTCAAATTGCTGGTGAGCATTAAGGGACTCTAGGGAATCAAAACTCATTGTTATTTGTTTAAATATTTTGCAGTGGTAGAGTAAGGGAAAGGAAATTTTTCGGGAGGGGGGTGAGTTAATTTTTGCCAATGGATTTTTAGCAGTTTTGCCTTAGTTTTGAGGGACATTAAAGTGGTCTTAAGCCATTTCCAATTCTGACTCACCTGTAAGAAAACTAGATTTATTTCCCTGAGAAAATGTCTGTAACTTGGTGTGAAGAGGGATTGAGCGAAGTAGCTGGTGATCCATTGACAGTAGCCACCTTTAGGTGAATAAAACTTGTAATAGTTATAACAAGAAGACGCCTGAAGGCGTTTACGCGGGATGTGTTGGTTTAAAATTGCTGACGTAGTATGTTTTTTTGCTGATTGTGCAATCATGGATATCCATGGTGCAATCCAACCTGACTTGCACGTGATTCGGAGTTACAGCCAATAAAATTCACACAATTTTTTCAGGACGGGCTCGGGATACAGGAAAGTTAAAAAAACAAGGCAATGCGCTACCGAATTTTATACGCTGGCTGACTACGTCATCCCGCATAATTATGACAAGTAATTTTAGCTTTTATCTATATCTAACTGGTAAATTATGCTGCTTGTGTTCTTCAGGATACAGGATCTGATGAAGAAGATTTTATGTGACAAGGCTGGCTGTAAAATGTATAAGAATTTTGATCCGTATAATGTATATCAAAAGTTAAACAAAATACCTACATTCGTTTTGTTTGTTTTTGTATTAAAATGGTACCTTCCAATTGAAATACACATACACATGCCTTGGGTCCCAATTTTTTTGTTGATGGGAGGAACTCAAGGCAAATTGCTAAGGTGTTTTCCTCAGAGAGAGGGGAGGGTTCACTTTCAGAGGTAAATAAGGTCTTAAGTTAGATATTGTCCCTATATTTACAGCACCATTACAGGTGACTAAGTGTACACTCTGGGGAAATATTTTTGAGCAATTAACGCTAAAAATAGACTGACTAAATAATATAGATTTCCATCAAATTGAATGTGTTTTAGCGTTGTCTGTACTCTTATCGGCATTGACTATGTGTCATCACAGTTGTTAAGATGTTGGGGACACAACAAAGTTTGACCACTGTGATGATGCATATCATTGTCGATAAGAGTATAGACAACACTAAACCACATTCCATTTGTTTTTTATCGCAATAGCAAACAAAATGTTTTTTTCAGTGCATGACCGAAATCGTGACACAAAGAAAGAGCAAAAGCGTTGTCTATAACGTTCTCGCAATCTGATTTGTTTATTGCCCAAAATGAGTGTTTCTGATTGGCTATTATTTTATTGCAGCACACATTGACACATCGGCAGTGTTGTCTGGACTCTTATCGACAAGGGCAAATTATCCAATCAGATTGTGAGGTTTAGTAGCAACTGTGGTTAAAACACATCTGGAATTGCTTCAATGCAATTCCAAACATTCACGAGATTGCTTTGAATGATACATACGGGGACCAGACATGTTATCGATATCACAAGTTTCCTCTTCTAACATGTTCACAACTTGCCATTAACACCGTTTCTAACGTATCACTTGCAAGGGTAAACATAAAAAAGAACATTTATATGGTACAATCTCAAGCACTGGAAAAATACTAGATTCCCATTATGGGATTTTTTAGGGCACACCCACAAAATTCTGACATTTGTAATTCCTGGTTGGGAATAGTCTCACTTCCAAATCTGGGATTTTTGTGGTTATTCTAGAAATACCTTTAGAAATCCCCAGACGCTGTGGTACCCTGGTATTTTTCCTGTGTGGCGCAAGAAGTCAACCTGGTCAACCGACTGGGATGAACAGGGGACAAAGTTAGAAATTGATGACATCATTCGGCTCTCGGCCATGTGAACTGGGTTCCAATTGACTTCAATCCTGTATCTCGTGAACGAAACCAACGATATCAAGCCTGATATCAAGCTGAACACGTTTACGTTTGGTTCATTGCTCTGAAAGTCGGGAAACAGGCCATCAGAATCATTGTGTGTGGATGCTGAAATTGAACAATGTATTGTCTTCAATGGCTTCTGCCTCTTCTGCTGATTCCCCGACCAGCGAACTTGTTTTTATTGCACAATCATTCAATGTTTATGACACTGTATCTGGCAAGCTTTTTCCTTGAAAGACGCCCATGTACAATCTGCACTATCGTTTTCATTGCTGCTGTAATATTGATTTGCTACAGTGGAATGGGAAATTGTTTGTTCTTTATGGAATGTAGCACATGACGTCCACCCAAATTTCGTGGTTTGATCGTGAGGATATCGAATACGATACCGAGAAGCTGTTATTTAGAGAAAGATCACAAAGGCAACTCGGACCTTGACGTGTTCGTAGAGTCCTATCGATAAAAGCACCTACGACAACAAAACAGGGCGACATTCCAGTCATCTGGCGTAATTTCATAGGTTGGTTTCTCCCACGTGGAGGACAAATATACAAAGTTCTTTCTCTTCCTGTTACCTGGACTGCATCATTTTTACATGTACAACAATGAACACTCTGACGTGTGAGCAAAACGTTTCTTTACTATAAAGTTGTGCTGCCACCGTTATTTTATCATCTCTACGGATGTACACAAATTCGATTCCGTATTTCAGCACTTTTCGTACTTGCCTGGGTTAATGAATCCTTTTCGTGTGGAATGCACTACTGCTATTGGTATCTCGCTATTTTTGCCTGAAAGAATTCGCAACATTTATTACCGTGGCTTGTGGTCCTAACATTGCAGTCTAAAAGACAGTTCCGCGAAACAGCCTTACATTTAACTTTGAGAAGGAGGAGACCTAGTTTGATGGAATTTTACGTTACTTCTAATACACGTTAGTAAGTCATAGTCGTGAGCTGACTCAAGCTCGAAACAATTTCATTCAAACATAAAACTAGTAAGGTACAACTGGCATTCTAATGTTCGAGATGGTATTCTTCGACACCTGTAGCTTACCCAAAGCGTCTGTGTTATCTTTGAAGGTATGTCGCTTCAGCATTTTACTTATTAGCATCAACAAGCATTCATTTCCAGACACTGAATAAACAGTTTTGTCTGAGAATTTGAATGCGTTGTAGTTTTCCAGTTGGAATTATTTCTAATGCGATTGACAAAGAGCGCTTCAGACATCAATGGGTGATTCTAAATTTATTGTTTTTCTGTAATAGAAAGATCAAGGTATTCCTAATTCTGTATAAAAGCAATTCAGTGGATGTAGTTTTAACGTTTTTAGAGGATTGCCATTCTATCAGAGCATGAACATATAAAAGCTGTTATTTTTAACAGCTTTATACTTAACAGTTGTTGTAAAGGTATTCCGTCCGCATTGAGCTGTCGCATGGATAACCAATATGAGAAGTGGGTATTGTTAGAAAATTAAACCAACCACGCTTTAAAGCAATCATACATTAAATACTTCATTTGTAAACAAGAGCAATGCCGAGATTTATGTAATTTTGGAGAAAATAAATTTGTGAATGTAAAACGGAGTAGTACTGATTCATTAGTTAGTCGTATCAGCAAATTTAGGAATGGTGGTTGGAAAAAAGTTCCTATCTCAGCACTGTATTTATGCGTGTATAGTATGCACAAAATTCACATGCAAAATTGCTACAGTATGTGTATTATACGCAAATCCTATTGATTTCCTGTAAATAAATCTGCAAATCCCCTCAGAGAAAACACCTTTCACGCTTTGTCCTTCTCTCCTTAGTAATAATACTACTACTACTACTACTACTACTACTAATAATAATAATAACATAGCACTCATTCTAGAGTTCGGGGCACTTTACACTTTATACAGAATAAAAGTGAATAATTAAAATAATTTAGAAAAAAGAAAATAAAATAGCTCATAAAACCAAAGGCCTTATTAATAAGTAGTAATATCTTAAAGAATATGCATTCCTCTACAGGTAGCCAGTGAAGGTCTGTTAAGACCAGTGTAATTCTGTCATATTTGTGAGTACAAGAAACTAGACGCTGAAGCTTTTCTAATGAGTATTGCAGCAGTCCAATTAGCAGTGAATTACGGTTATCTAGTTTAGATGTAATAAATGTATGAACTAATGTTTGGTGTCCTTGTGAGTAAGGCAGTTCCTAATCTCAGATAAATTACGTTTTTGAGAGAAAGCAGCTTTACATACATAGAGGATATTACACGGTGGCGTGAAGATATTAATTTTATTTTCGAGTGGCAAAACAATATTTTACGAATGAGCGCAGCGAGTGAGTAAAATATTGTTTTTGCCACGAGAAAATAAAATTCATATCTTCAAGCCGCCGTGTAATGTTGTTTTTATTATATAGACAAAAAGACATCGATACAAATTTCGGAGGGAAATTACGTCATCAATAAACTCACGTGTGAGATTATGGAAAATAAACCACTCGGGTCCCGGATGTAGTTTTTTATGAATTTTACGAGTGGTATATTTTCCAGTAAAACACTCGTGTCTATACAATAAAGTATAATTATTATAACATGCTGTTCCAGATCCAGAACATCGTTGAAGGTTACACTAGTTTCTAGCTGACAACATTAAAATTACTTTAACATCATCGATTGTAATGCTATCTATCGGTGATGGGCAAAAGACTGACCTCTTGTCCATGGACTACCCAAATTTATTGTGACAGTATAATTATTGAAATTGGTGCCATTTTGAATAATTATACTGGAACAATGAATTTGGGTAGTCCATGGGCTAGGGGTCAGTGTTTTTTCCATCATCCTATCTGTCGGCAGACACAGGCAATGTTTGGCATGTATGACTGAGAACTCAGTCTTATCACGATCTAGTTTCAGTTTATTACATGCCATCCATGCATAGATTTTTTAGCACAAGCCTCCATCCTCGACAAAGGGTCATATATTTCATCAGGGCTTGATTCGAACGACACATAGATTTGGCAATCATCTGCACAGAGGTGGAAGAGGAGCCCATGCTTTTGAATGATATCACCAAGTGGGGCAGTGTAGAGTGTACAAAATTGGCCCAAGCACCAATCCCTGTGGCACTTCCCATTGCAGCACCACAGAGGATGACCTAGTGCCTTCTACTTAGATGAACTGTCTGTGATCATTGAGAAAAGACACAAACCAATGAAGGGCATTTTCCTTGATCCCATACCTAATGCATAGTCAAGCTAGCAGGATTCTGTGGTCAACCATGTCAAAAGCAGCTGATAAGTCTTGCAGTAAGAGAAGTACATTTTTCTGTTTTTCAAATGCATTCAAAATGTCATACTGTACGTTCAAGAAAGTAGTTTCAGTACTATGAGTTACTTTGTAAGAAGATTGAAACATTTCCTGGAGTCCATTAGTATTAAGTTAGTCAATATGCTGACAAGCAGCAACTTTCTCGGTAACTTAAGACAAGAATTTCAGGTTTGAGATAGGTCCAAAGTGAGGAAATAGCTCATGGTCGAGGGATTCCTTTTTGAGCTTGAGTCTTCCCATTGCTTGTTTAAGATGGCATGGAACATTTCCCGTTGTTAATGACAAGTTGGCAATTTTTTTAATGAAAGTTAACAAGACACAAGCATTCTCTAGAGGGTAGGGTTAGTAACCTGGCAGAACGTGCCTTGGAAACAGAATCCCAAGACCCCCTGGACCTCAAAACTCAAAAACATCTACATCTACATTAAAATGTGTCAGTAAAAGTCTTTAGACATCACACCGTTAAAAATATCGCAAAAGGTTCAAAGTAACGAAAATAATATCAACAAGTTTAGAATTACTTGATAAAATACTTGGAAATCTTAGTCTTAAAAAATCTCTTAAGTCTTGCTTTCAACATCTTTCAGAAGTTTGTTCCATAATATCCTCAAGGCACGTGGAAAAAAAAAGAATAAAAATATACGTCTTTTGTGGCATTTATATTAAAAAAATGTATAATTATGATTCGAAAGAGTTCTGGATCCGCAAATTATAGACAAGCACAAGTAACTATTTTTTGTCAATATTGATGTTGCCATGGCATATTTTACACATATTATTTTGCTATTGTTCTCCTTGTTCCAAGACTGGACCATCCTAGGTAACTTAATATCTTGGTAACACTAGCTGTAGGTTGGTAGTTGGAACAAAGACCCCTTTGTAGAAGTTCCCTCAAGTTTTGGGGTCTTTGATGGTCTTAGGGGTCTTTGTTTTCAAGACACCCCTGCCAAGTTAACTTGGTAGTGAGTGCATTTGTTACTTACCGAGTCGTTTTCATGGGCTCATGACCTTCTTTAGTGTTTTGTTTGCCTTATAAAGCCACTTTTTATCTCCTCGCACTTAAGGTTTGCTTGAAATCATCATGTTTCATTTTGAAAGCATTTTACAAAAATTATGGTAAAAATGACCGCATAAACACGTGTTGCTAAACCAGGTAGAACACTCGTATATGAGGCCCCGTTAGGGGTAAATTCCGACAAGCGACATGGCCTTGAAACTGCGACACGAAGGAGCTGAAATGACGACGAACGACTAGCCGCTCACGCGAAATTACGATAGCGACCTGCGAACCTTCCGAAATTGCGACGTGAAAAGGTTTGAAACTCAGACGGGCGACAAAAAGAACCCCCCTAACAGGGCCTCGTATATGTGTGATAATATGAAATTTATCGCTTATCCATAGCTGAAAGAAAATTTTAAGAAGTACATGATAGAAATGAGGAAAGTCAAGTTTTGGGCCTCAAAGATTAGGGGTCGATTTATAGGGCTGGCGAATGGTACCTCCAAAATCTTGGGTCTCGCAAAATTTTCATGCAGTCTCGAAATCTCGGGTATCAGGTCGTTTCGCCCGATGACCCTTTCGCCCGAAGACGTTTCGCCCGATTTCTGAGTCGATTCGCCCGAAGAAAAAGTCGATTCGCCCGGACCAAGAGTCGATTCGCCCGGACTAAGAGTCGATTCGCCCGGACTAATAAAATCCAGGTTAATCAAGTATGTTTTGTTGGCTTGACTTAATCAAACATATAGCATTTAACGTTTCCTAATCTTTGGCGATGCCAGTAAATTGTTAAGTTCAATTTAGCGTTTATTGTAAACAAACGCTGCCCATGGATACATCTATTTTTCACGCCAGACACTTCGACTTATCACGCGTTTCTTGCAAACAAACTCTGTCCATAGATACGTTATTCTTATTCAGTTTGGTGTTGGTAGTATAATTAATCGTCTTATTTTGGATATGTTTATCAGAACTTTTCACAATCACATTCTACCGTATTGTGTTATCGATTGCGATATGTAAATGTTCCTAAAAATGCAAGATTAAACCACGCTATTGTTTAAGTAACGCCATATTTTATTGGATATGATTTAAAAATCCTATTTACATGATAGTATCCTAACCTATATGAACCTATATGAACCCTATTGACAATGAAATATATACAGCGAATAAATATTTACGTCAAACCTACAGCAAAAAGCAATCTACGTATTCAAGTGAAGCGAACAACCAACAACTGCAAGCACTATTTGTAGGAACAGATATTTCCATTTGAAACCCTAATCCGAGCTTATACACCAACATCTTATTAAGATGTTATCCCAACCTTAACACTAACCTACATCAAAAAGAAGTCTAGTATTCAAATGAAGCGATTCTAACCTAAGATGACCTAACTAGTCCGTAAAGTTGGCTGCAGGCTCTAAGCAACTGCTTTGCTGTTTTATCTTTGGACGCGTATTGGTCCTTGCGCGGGCCACTAATTAACTGGTATTGTAACGGAACTCAAACTGTAAACAACTGACTTTTTTGAAATAAAAAAAAACGTGCGATTAACAAAATAAAGCAAAATAATGGCAAAGTAGACCTTAGTCTGTGCGCTGTTAAACTTTACTTTATGTTAACTTGTTCGCTTCGGCGAAACCTAATATCGATAAGTAAACACACAAACCCCTTTCAAAAAGTTAGGATTGTTTCCGTCATGCCGATCCAGTGTTACATGAGAATGTGCTCCACGCGCTAAACGCAGCAATGCTCTTTCACATCCCAACTAAGACGATTCAGCTTATGTATACTACAGACGCCAAAAAGGGAAAACAAATAACGGATGTATCGATGGAAAGAGTTTGTTTGCAAAAAAACGAAGTTTCTATTGGCGGCGTGATAAATAATTGTATTCATGGCCAGCGTTCGTTTACAATAAACGCGTGACAAATTGAACTCAACGGTTAACTGGCATTGCCAAAGATTACAAAACGTTAAATGCTTTATGTTTGATAAGTCAAGCCAACAAAACATAAGGATTATCCAGGATCTTATTAGTCCGGGCGAATCGACTCCTAGTCCGGGCGAATCGACTCTTGGTCCGGGCGAATCGACTTTTTTCTCGGGCGAATCGACTCGGAAATCAGGCGAAACGTCTTCGGGCGAAAGGGTCATCGGGCGAAACGACCGCAAATCAAATCTCGGCAGCATTTGTGAAGCTGTGAAGGGTCTCGAAGTCTCATTTAACTCATTTCCAGCCAACCAAAAGTCAAGCAAATTGACAGACATTTCATTTTTATTTCTTATCTCCACAGACATTTACAGCAATGGTCAAAGATACACCTCATTCATGCCCAGATCCAGAATAAATGGTGACCGATTTCCAAAACGAGCGTCGAAGGCGCATCTAGGAGGGTCCAGGGGCATGCTCACCTGGGAAATGTTTTGGATTGAACTCCCCGTTTCCTTGGTCTCCGAGACAGGATATTGGCCAGTTCCATTCACCTCAGATTTCAACTTGGAAAGTTTTTCTTTTTATTAAAACATATTATTCAATATGGAAAATCTGACCTATTCCCGTAAACGCAACTTCGTTCCCAGGGCTTTTCCCTAGAAAGAAAAATGGCGGAGGGTACCGGGGGATGCCCAACACGCTGCAGTAATATGAGAAGGGGATGCCCAAAACGCTAGGGATATGGGAATGGGGATGCCCAAAACGCGGGGATGCCCAAAACGCTGTGACAGCTGTCGGACGATCCCGTCCGCCATTTTTCTTTCTAGGGAAAAGCTCTGGGAACGAGGTTGCGTAAAACGGTGGAAACCGGTGTGGATCCGCGCCTGTCATTTTAAAGAGTCCAAATTTGCTTTCCAAACAAATATGTGTATTTCACATAATTCATGTATATGATTTAGTAGTATATGTTCAACGAAACTAGCGCACTGGTTAATTTTCAGTTAATTTTGAGCGAAAAAATTTATCAGAGATTTATCAAGAAATTTAACAAGTATTTTTGTTCTGATTAAAAAAAAAATTATAAATTTATCAGCGATTTATCAGAAATTTTATCAGAGATTTTATCAATGATTTCAGAAAAAATTAATTTTAATATTGGTTTAAGGATATATATTTTAATATTGAAAATGGAACGGTTAACAGTAAAAGAATTGAAGGTTATTGCTAAAGAATTGGGTGTTAAAAGATATTCTCAAATGCTTAAAGCAGAACTCAGAGAAGCTATAAAACAAGCACAAGCACCAAGCATTAATATTGTTGAAAAATCTACCCCTGAAAACCTCAAACAACCTATTAATAAAGTATTGGAAAATCTAAATGTAGAACACATGAGAGCTATAGCTAAAGAGAAGGGTATTAAAAAATATTATTGGATGACTAGACCTGAATTGATTGAAGAGTTAGGTGATATAGACATAGACTCAAACAAATTATTGAATATTATTGATAAAATAACAACAACAACAAAAAAGTATGAGTGTATTCATGGAAGTTTTAAATATCAATGTAAAGAGTGTCATGGATCACAAATATGCCCCCATAATCAAAGGAAATCACGTTGTAAAGAATGCAAAGGTGGCAGTCTTTGTGAGCATAAACGGGAGAGGTATATGTGTAAAGACTGTAAAGGTAAAGGAATATGTATTCATGGAAAACAAAGAAGTTTTTGTAAGTTATGTGGAGGATCTCAAATATGCGAACACAACAAACAGAAGGCGCATTGTAAAAAATGTCACACAACACAAGATGCATAACAAAAACATTAAGTTATATAACGCAAGTCAGTGTTACATAACAAAAAAATTTATCTAAATCTTAAACTTAAAGTTATGAGAACCCTTCAGATCAAGTTTTTTCCATTTAATGTCTAAGATGCTTAAATCGAAGTGGTTTATTAGGCTCTCATATTTTTGAACTGGAATTGTTGGATATTCCTGTGAGGGTATGTTAGCAAGTAGGTGTGATGGTGAGAGTTTCACAAGTTCTCCATATTGAGTGTTATTCATATATGACGACTTATTATCCACTATACTACACATAAGTCTCAGTGGTTCCTTAATCTGTATATTTATGGGGTATAATTTACCAGGATTTATGACTTCAGGCACCCCTAAACCAACTTGTAGCCCTCTCGTAAGTTTTATGTTGAAGATCTTATTTGAATATAGATAGTCAACAGTATCAGTCTCAATTATTGTTATCTTTGCCCTATCAGTATCATTAAGAAAGATCGATTGAATATTACGCAGTGAATATGTACCGGGCTGTATTATTATGAGGGGCTGATTCTTATCATTGAATAATATCTGTTGATCCTTGAAATTAATCAATCTTTTGGTTTTTATATTACAATCCAGGAGTTGTATCTCCCGAAGATTTTCCAGTGGAGGATCCAAATACACCCTAGTTTCAGACTCATACATGGTGATGCTCAACATTTTGTTTGATTACTCCATATTCATCTTTAAATTTCTATAATCAGCATCTGAGAGGAATCGAGCCTTAACAAAAACAAAATTTGCATTGACGTAATCACATTCCTGAGCGACGTTAGAAACCAGCCTTTTAAAAGTAAAGTTCAAATCTACTTTCCAACTTGCTTGTTGCTATGTCGTAAAAGTATGTAATCTATTGTTCTACACGTGAGCATTAATTTACACACAATCATAATCACGTGAAATACTCATGAACTACCGAAATAGAT
Source organism: Ricordea florida (assembly GCA_949710005.1). Lineage (NCBI taxonomy): Eukaryota > Metazoa > Cnidaria > Anthozoa > Corallimorpharia > Ricordeidae > Ricordea > Ricordea florida. Next base: position 14,678,970 of record OX453277.1, read on the forward strand.
ACCACGCTAATCCACCAGCCACAATTATGAATGCTAATATATTCTTTTCATGCTGCGTTGAGTCAATATTATTTTCATGTTTCGTTGAGTATGTTTGCGTTGAGTCTGTTTTCGTTGAGGGTTTTGGTTTCGTTTCAGTTCTATGAGGTAACTTTACCTTTGAAGATCCCATGTTATGACTTATTCCAACCTGTTTTGCTTCAGTGTTAAGGGAATTATTCACTCCAAAATTCATATCATTACTCGCTTTCATAAGTTTATTATTAAAACCAGTCACGCTTTCAGTGTTGATTATCATATTACTTGGCATTAACCATACACCAGGAGCAATAGCTAAATCAAGCCGTAATTTCGCTTCTTGTACAGCTAATTGATATCTTTGGATAGAACTAGAAATGTCATTCTCGATCACACTACTCTCAAATAAATTTATGAATTCTTGTTGAGTCTCAATCGCTCCACCACCATTACCATAAATCGAATTTCTAGTGTTGACTTGAGCCCCTAATATACAGTAAACAAAAGCTTCAGCAGATCGATTCAATCTACCAAGTCCAGCTTTAGTGAGTCCATGACCACTAGTTGGGATAAACCAACCATATTTGAAATCAGCAAAATCATCATTACGGATGAATGAGATTAGGTCACCCTTTTCCTTCTTACCTCCCTCATCAGCAAATTTACCGCCTTCACCAGGCCACTGATCAGCTTCAACATCATAATTCCTTACAATATGAACATTTTGATTTCCTCCACCTCTTCCATTGTATCCAGCACCATAATCAATAAATATATCACCCAATCCTCCGTTTCTACCACCTTTCCATCTAAAATCAGAATTATTAGCAATTCCAAATTCAGCACACAATCGTTGATATGCGATTTTACTATAGGGATTGTTGTTTATTACAAAAGGTTGCTCATCAGGTAAGGGAAGACTCAATTCATATAATATCCTCCTTATTGTGAAATATACATGAAACTTGATAAAGCTACTCACTACTTTTGGATAATTTAGACTCTCAAAAGGACTTATACCACAACCAGAGGTCGCACACCAAACTGCAAAGTTAAGTTGTTGAGGCCAATAATTCATATCGGCTGCGTTCAACCATTTTCTACTCTGTTTACCAAATTTGAAAGTCACAACTTGGGATGTAAATATGTTTCTCATCTTTGCTGTGAATTTTTTTGTATTTGATACGTATATATCCAGTGAGGTTAGCATTTTTGTTATGTCACTTGAAAAGTCATCAAAATCAATTGCAGGTATTGGATAAGATTGATTAGTCATAGTTAAACTCTTTGGGAATGAACTCAATGCATCATCATCCAATCCTAAATCTTTCCATAAAAGTCTTTTCAAACGGGGTGATAGGTCATCAGTCCATGTTTTTCCAGTGGGGTCATCATAAGACATGATTGTTGTATCATTCACTTTCCACTTAATGTATCCTCCATACGGATCAGCTACAACTTCGAATTCACTGTGATCAGCCTTTGGATACCTATTTCTGAAATCATTTAGTAAACCCATCTTATTATTTACGTTGATAATAGGATGCTTTTAAATCAACACCGTTCTTTTCTAATACCAACCTCACAATTCCATCCTACAGGCGTTCTCTCAAATGACATTTTCAACGTACGGGAGCTGTTAACTCCTTTAATATTTCCGCTCGAACCTCTGTTCTTATCTGGTTCATATTTAAATTTTTTTCTGTATCTTTCCTGTTTTTTTGACGGATTTCGAGTTTTAGTTTTTCAAACTTGTCCACCTCTGATAAAATTAACGAAAATTCTTGGTCAGAGATAGCGTTATCTTTTAGTGCCTTTGAAACCAAGTCGTGAATGGTATTTACTTTTGCTTTTGCCAGAGAAACTGTCTGTTCATGTTTACTAACTTTATGGGAAAGTCGTTTAGAAGCCGCACCGAATCCAACCGATATTCCCCCACAAATACCTCCCACCGCTCCTAATGGGATACCAACAGCAGCACCAAAACCAGTAAGGGAGGTTCCAAGTCCACGTGCAGATAAAATAACTGAAAACACCCCACTACCAACACTTATTTTTGTAAATATTCCCCTCGCTCTATTGTATTTTTTCCTAACATCCTCGTAATGTCTAATTTCCTTCTGAAGATTATGTACTACTTCACACGATTTTTGAAGCCTGAAATTATTTGGATCACCATTCATAGGTAATTGTGGATAAATTCTATTGTAGTCTTCCATATTTTACTGATCAACACGATATCTTTAAATAAATTCGAACAGGTTTGTTATTCAAGTCAACCTTTTTTCCATTTTCATCTAAAAGCAATAAAGTAAAGTAGTTGACTGGATTTTTGTTTTTTGGAACTCTTAAAAAAGTATTATTTGGAGATGGAATAACAGATAGTAGTTGTGAGGGTTTAAGTTCTATATTTTCACCGCCGGGGGTTATATTGGAATATGAAGACTTTGGCTCTATAATATCACACATTAAGTAGAAAGGTGCGTCATACCTCGCTATATTAGTGTAGATAAATATCAATTCTATCTCTTTTACATTGGTTAAGGGTGGATCCAGATAAATTCTTGTTTCAGGAGTTAGCATAGTGATATATAGAAAAATTGTATCATTCTTCATGTTTTTTTACTTATCTACTCTTCTTTTTAAACTGTTCCACAAAATATAGAACCACAGCCACTATCAACAACCAAGCGTTCTTACCTAAAAATCCAATAACTTCCCCAGCTGTTTTGAAAAGAAAGCTCACGATGGCTCCAACCATTCCAGGCAATATTTCACCGAGTTTCTTACCAATAGTTTTCAACCCATTACCAACACCTTTACCCAATTTGGTTAGACCTTTTGAAAGATTAGAAACGATAACACCAATGACTACGCCTACTGCACTCACAACAGCAAAGACTGTAAAACCATACTTTTTGAAGATGGCCTTTACCCGCTCTCTTAATGACATTCCGTCCTGCATTCTCTCTTTCTCACGCTCCCGGTTATATATCTCATTCTCATCCTTAGGAATTTCTATCTTTAGAGTCTCCATTTCACTATCTTCTTCTGGGGTCCTCAGAGGTTTATCTTTTAGGAATTTTTGCCTCTCCTTCTTTTTGGTGAGTGATTCTTTTTTCTTGGTTATATCACGATCAATATCTTCAACAACTTTTTCTGCTCTAGGACCTAAAATTTTTTCCAATTGAGGGGGAAGTTTTTTACTTTTAGTTTTTAATGATTGTAATTTACCATCTATAAGAACATAATCAGCTGGTTTTCCTCTTATTAAATTAACAACTAATCTTTTTATTCCACCTCCAATATCTTTGTAGAGTATTATTAATTTTGAAGTGTCTGCAAGTGGATAGTTCTTTTTTAGTTCTTTTTCTGCCTCATCTCGTTCAATTTGCATCTCATCAAACAATAAGGGTTGTCGAGTTTCATCAATACCACCAAATGAAGTATCTTTATATTTTGCAGCATGTTTAGTTTGACGGCTGGTGGATGTTTTTGTATTTTCTTTTAAATTAAATGCATCATTCCAATCATCACCACCAACATCGTCTGGATCATTTAGTTTAGTTGGATCTAAATCCGGTATATCTACTCCTTCTGCCATGATTTTTTACTCATCAGTAAGAAATCTTTAAACTGGTCACACAATTAACTAAAAGAATTTACTAACCATATAACCCAATGCCAGCATACCACCACCTACATATGCCATCTCACCCATCTTTTGATTGTCACTAGGTCTATAATAATCAGAGAATTTTGGTTCATGTGTCTGACTATAAAATTTCAAAGCTTCATCGGTATTCGAAATATTTTTTGAAGCCTGATATTTAGCATCATTCTGTTTAGAGTACCAATCAATTAGATTCTGTCTCTTTTCCTGGTATGTAGCATAATCTTTTTGATATTTTTCTAATGCCTTGTCGTGTCTTATTTTCTCTGAATCTGTTTTATCACCTGAGAGATATTTTGCAAGATATGATCCACCAACGAAGGTAGTAGCATTCAAAATAGCTCCACCAACCATCATTGCTATTGCTGCCATAAATCTTTAATTTGGTAAAATCTTTTGATCCTCTAAATATGTTTTTAGGTACATACTACCAGACAGGACAGCGACCCATTTAGCATAGTTTGTAATACTTGATGATGGATCGTTCATAAATGATTCTTTCAGAGCCTTTTTAGCTACATATCCAACTCCAGCTGCTAATCCGATAAGGACTGCTGAATCAGTAACAGTTTTCACAAGTTTATTATCAGTTGACATAATTTTTATTGATGATATAGAAAACCTTTAAACTACTTTCCTCATATCATTGCTATTTTCGGAGTTGGTTGAGGTGGTGGTTGGGAGGGTTGGGTGGGAATATTTGATGGTGGAACTTTAGTCGGAACGTGAGATAAATCTACTATTCTGTTTTTGTAATATCTCATAAACATGTCAACTGCAGTAAACCCTATTCCAACGATAGATAACACAGTAGTAAAAGATAGCTCTGGAATCCATGCTTTTGTATTTTCTTCTTCATTTATAGTTTCTTCATGTTCCTTTTCACGTTTCATTTCCCTGGCTAACGCTTCTTTAGCTTTTCTGTAATTATGTTCTGCTAGTTTCTTACCAGCTGCAACCTTTTTAGGATCTTTCTCTTTCTTTTTAGGATCTTTCTTTTCAGGTATAGGATCCATTGTAATTTGTTCAACAACTTGATCAGACATTATTATTTTATTTCACAAAGTAAAGAATCTTTAAATCAGTTGTGCTCAGTGACCTGCTCAGTTTTGTTAGAATCATCTTGTATTTTGTTGATTTTAATGTGTTTAGCAACCTGGAATAGTCCGCTGGCAAGTGCTACCAATCTTCCACCTTTTAATGCTAAAAGACCTACAAAGTTTGTCAGTTCACGATTAACCAACTCATCATTCTTCAAGTCTTTACAAAGAGCTTCTATATCATCCACAGGAACCATGTAAGAAATGACATGAGAAACTAATTGAAGAGATGAATCTACTAATCCACCACTAATTTTCTTACCTAATACTGTCTGATATCGATTATAATATTTTTCAACATCTTTTACCGATAGTTTCTTTATATCACCGAGACTCATATCAACACCTAAATATTCCTTTGTAGTTCCAAGAGATGCGAGAATAGCTAGTGATTCTTGTTTTATTTCAATATCATCATCTTTTACCTCTGGCTGTTCTTCTATATAATCTTCAACTTCTGTCATATTTTAATTTTGTAATAAAACATAGATTCTTTTAAATCACCGCAGGAATCTCCAAATAACATTGGAATGGATAACGTAAACATAAACAGAGTCTCGAATATTTTTCAGTTTTCAGTAGTTCTACAAATTTTTTACATGTTTCAGAGTCTAAATCACCTCCATAATCTTCGAAAAACATCTTCATACCTTTCTGTGATGGATTATGGAATGTAACAACACAAGCTACATTTTCACGGAATGGTTTTGCTATGGATGTTAATTGCTGAGTGAGAACCCACACTGATAATCCATGATGTCTTCCAGAGAATGCTAGATCTATAAACTTGTTCGATCGTTTCTTTAGATCGTTCGAAACAGCACAATCGTCTAAAATTATTAGTGTATTAGTACCAGAGAACAAAGTTTGGCAATCAGTTAACAATTCGTTAATCTCATCACTGTTACTAGCATCTAGTGATAATACAAAGAAACGTTTATCTCTGTTAGCAAATTTATGATAAGTTTTATTTTTAGCATAAGTTGGACATATGAGAACAATACATTCAAAAACTTTTCGAAATGGTCCTCGGAGCTGATCTATTATATACTTTGTCTTTCCACAATTTGTTGGTCCAGTTATAATGCAATGAAAAGGAACTTTATCTCGTAATTCTTCCATCTTTTAACTAAGACATGATTGATCTTAAGTTTGAATTCATGATCTCCATCAACGCATCGGCCACCACAAACATGTAACAGGTCATAATACCAGATCCACTAAGATTTCTTTTAATTTCTATTTTTACACCATCTCGTGTATTGTTTAAGACCAGGCCTCCTCCATGAATACCATTATCAGGGTGAGTTCTCAAATCGATCCACAGAGCAAACTTATTAGAATAAAAATCCTTTTCCTTTACACCATCTCTTCCGAAACGTTTCTTTACCGACTCCCAGAGGTCTGACGGTACCATTCCCTTAGAGTAGATACGGTTTGGTATACCATCAACATCGATATTTATTGAGGTGATACCTGGATTGAAAAAATTCTCAGAATCTCGTGCTCCTCCACCGTATGGTAATGTAAACAAACATAATATCCCTGTCATTGACCTTCTAGGTAGATTAATATGCTGGTTTATAACACTGTCAGAAGTTCTGGATATGGTGAAAGTTTTGTGTAGAGTGACATTCTCGTATAAGAATCCTTTACCAACCTGATAAGCTGACTGTGCCTCACGAGCTAAGTATTCGCTTGATATGCAAGAATATTCCAACTCAAGGTTTGTGATTTTGTAAGTTGGGGGCTTGGTCGTGTCAGAATAAACAACAATATCGTAAACTGGAGCCAGCGTAATCTCAAAGATTAGTTGATGATCTAATGCCTTTGGATAGAAAACCCCGTGATCGTTGAGAATAGGATGATTTAGTGGGATATGGTACTTGGTGTTGTGTACTACTGCAAGAGCTACTTCCTTAGCATCTGTGTCTACCTTATCACCTGCATTTGTCCTAAGCTTCCTTATGTTTTCAGAAGAAATACCTTGTTTTAATCTATCCTCACGATCTTCATCTTTTAAGAATAAGTCATGATATGTTTGAAATAGATCATATCTTTGAGTATCCTGTAATGTTTCACCACCAAAAAGAACCCTGAGTCTGGATACAAGGTTACTACCTACATTATTCACGAGGGTGTTATCAGCATGGCCATCAACAGTCAAGTTAAATAGTAGAGATAAACTTCCAGGTACAAGAACTAAATTCTCGGTAAGTTTTGGAATATTTATATATAGTGTTTCTCCAGGATTAGCTGATGATGGATTTAGTGTAATTCTATTCAATGTTGATTCCGCTTTCAAACCGAGTGGCTCTCTTGGAATCCTGTTTGGGTTAATTTCTTCGGATATAGCTTGTGACATATTTTATTTTAAGGATGGGTGGAGTATTCTTTAAATGAGTAACGAAAACATATTATCAAAAATATATTATTCCACTTATGGATATTGGAAAGGTTATTCTGCAATTCCTAAATTAGCTGAGAAAGCAAAAGTTAGTGAAGATGAGGCTAAAAGATGGCTTGAGAAACAGGCTCTATGGCAAATCTATCTACCACCCCCAAAATGTATCCCTAGACCCCACTGGACTGTGGATAAACCCAATCAGATTCACCAAGCAGATCTATTATTTTTACCACATGATAGAGTTGGAAGAAAGACTTATCGATATGCTCTGGTTGTGATTGATATAGCTAGTCGATACAAAGATGCTGAACCATTAACCTCAAAAGAAAGTCATGAAGTATCCAAAGCCTTCAGTAATATTTACTCTAGAAAGTTAAAATATCCAAAAACATTAATTGTTGATCCTGGAAGAGAATTTATGGGTGATGTGACAAAACTTATGAATATACATAATGTAACCATACAACAATCTGAAGCTGGAAACCATAGAGCTCAAGCATTTGTTGAAAGAGCAAATAGAACATTAAGTGAACGATTATTTAGTCATCAATATGCACAAGAAATGATTAGTGATGATAGATCAAGAGTATGGGTAAAACGATTACCAGCTATTTTGAAAACTCTGAATAGTACACCAACAAGAATAACTGGTAAAGAGCCTGTAAAAGCTATAAGAATGAAAGAGGTTGATATTGATCCTCCAAAATATAAGCGAGTTGTTGGACATGATGAGGTGAGGCTGCCGCTTGGGGTCAGGGTTAGATACTTACTCGCCCCGGGTGAACTTGAGGGTGGTGAACGAAGACGAGCTACGGATCCCATTTGGAGTATTCAGGTTTATGATATATCACGTAGTGTGGTTTCATCTAATCAGCCAGTGTTGTATTATTTAATAGATGGACCGAGACGTGGTTTTGTGAGGGAAGAACTTCAGGTTGTGCCAGACGATACTGAGTTACCACCCAATTTTGTTTTGGAACGATAATGTCCGTGGGCTAAAGTATGTATACCATCTTCACAAATTATTCTCTTATCATCATCAGCAGATAGTGCAACTTTATTAACAGTTTCAGTATAAACATCATGCATGTGGCTTCTAATTACATTCATCTGTCTCATCTGAGTTTTTTTATTGAACAGACAATCCCTGTAATTATTGTGACTTATTGTCTTTTCTACTACTACCTTCTTTATTCCCTTACATTTATTTTCTTCTTCACCATTATCCTTCATTATAGAGTATAGCTTGGGTCTTAGACCAACAAATTCAATTATCTGCTCACCACCAGCTTCATCTTTGAACTTGCCGATTAATTTTTTGTTTACACCAGTCTCGATACCTGATGGGTGGTTTTTGGGATAATTACTAGTATCAAACATTTCTCTCACATCTGGACTAATATCCTTATAGAAATCCTCTGTTTCTATCTCATATACAAGACTATCTGTATCTGTAAACAACAATTTAGCTTTTTCACCATATTTAGGTTTGATATAATTATAGTGAAAGTTGTACATTATTGTTTTACTTAAATCTAGAATGCACATACCTAAGTAAACAGGCTTATTGAAGTATATTTTTGTTTTCTTCATATGGATTGCAACCAAATTTTCACAAAAGATAGTACGATGCTGATAGTTAGGTTTTGATATTAATTTTTTCGCATCTTTTTTATTTGTAACCAATCGCACATCCACCCTATTTCTAATGTTTTCCATTGTTTTCCCAAATACAGAGTTATTCATCAACTTGAAGAAATCTTTTTCAAAATCGTTGGCTGCTTTAGCTCTGAGGTTGGTATTCAAGTCAATGTATGGTTTTGACCATTTAGACTCTTTGAATGTAATACCTCTATGAATCTTAGTGACTTTTAATCCAAGACTTTCGTAAAGTTTCAGTGTCTCGTGGTGAACTACATACTTTACCTTGTTGTTGAGGTTTGGTATCAATTTCTCAACCTTATTAACGACAAGTCTCTCTGGAGCTAGTGGATAGTCGTTATGTAAATCATGAAGGTTATAGGGATATAATAAATCAACCTCGAGTATGCATGGGATATTCTTCCAGTTTTTAATCTCTTGATAATTCATCCATCTAAAACCATGAGTAGGTAGTGGTTTACTCATTCCCTCACCATATAAGTTATTTCTATCAAGATATGTAATATACTTTTTAGGTTTGTTTGGATCATATTCGCTCATATATGGGTTGTTAGCTTTAGCATATCTTTTAGATATCTGAGATACGCCCCCTCGAATTCCTTTCTCAAACATAAGTAGCATGTCGATGTTAGTTAGCAACTCTAAATTCACTTTTGTTAACTTTAATGCTGCATCCCAAGCTAGTCCGGGTGATGTATAATACCAAGCAGGGTCAAGGTTATAATTCTTTTGACAAACATCTCTAAAGTTCTCAAATACATCCGCTAAAAGTAGTACATCTGTCTTAAGATATAGGTCGTGATATTTCCTCATTGTTTTCATATTGAAGGTTTTCCATACCTTTTTAGCATGTTGGTAATTATCTTCTGTTATATCTTCATCGTTTAGTTTTGAATAGAATGCCTCCTTTGATGGAAGTTTGGTTTCGTTCAGTTTATTTAATCCATCAAACCAATCATATGGAAATACTCCCTTTCTCAACAATAACTCTAATTTCTCACCATTATATCTACTATTTAGATTTTTGAAAGATTCTTTTGGTAGATTATTTACTAATTTATCAAGGCTTGTTGACATAAATTTAAATGAATCTATGAATCTGATATCTCTCTTCACATCTTTCTTCTCACCACTTTTTTTATCTTTAAAGGTATCAACTACAATCTCTTTTGTGAAAGAAATATATTTTTCCTCATTATTAGGTATGCAGTTTATTTCACCTTCTGATGTACCAAGATTCTTGATAAAAAGATGAGAGTCATATCCAGATAGGTTGTGAAAGATGACTGGGAAGAAATTTGGAATCTTATAATTTAAGTTGCATTTATTATGAGCTGCTCCTCTATACTTTCCTGAAAGGTGACAATGATCTAATACCTTATCTTCTCCCAATTCACCCTCACATATATGACAATGAGTAGCATTTTTATAATCTTTTTTATCCATTTCCGACATATCATTCACCTTATTATAGAAATTTAAATTATTACATTTGATAATCTTATTATAAATTTTCTTAATATCTTTCTCCAATTTATTTACAAATATCTGTGGGATATCATCGTCTGGGGATTTAGCAGTGTATCGTACAAGTTTGGGTTTAAGTTTGAGTTTAAATATGTTATCATCAAAGCACTTTATTAGATAGCAGAATCCAGATGGTTTGTGCTTTTGATATTTTTTAGTAAAGCTTTTACTTTCATCTGGAGAGCAGGTTTGTATTTTCTCTGTATAGCACTCAAAGTCAGCATATACAACAAATGGTACTCGCATTTTTCTGTTGAAATTCTTAAAGTGAATATATTTAGGATTTCCATCTTTATCTTTTGTCATAACAATCTTAACTGCTTCGTTTGTAGAGCAATATTCTTCATGTTTTTTCAATGATTTTTCTGACGGGAATGAGTTGTAGCATCTACGACAAAATTCACGTTTGTGTTGACTATTACTGACTTGAGAGGATAAAAGTCTACTCATATTCTTTATCCAACAGTAGTGATTTGTTTCATCATTCGAAAAGAGAAGTAAATCAATCAAATAACCTCTTTGTTTCTTACTTATTCTTAGAGGGTATACTTCACCTTTATCTTTATCAAATCCGTGGACGTTAATCGTATAGTATGTGTTTTGCTTTTCAAACTTATCAATATGATTCCATTCAACTGGGAACTCCATTCCTGACCAGTCAAACTTCTCAGAGTTCTCTCTCATTTGTTTATTTAGTCTTTGTGGATCTTTCTCTTTAGGAAACACGGCGGAAGTTACTGCCCACTTGAAACACTCATGATCATTCTCATTCTTAACGTTTATAATTGCTTTCTTGGATGCTAATTTTTCTGGTAATGGAATATAGGAACTTCCAGAAAGTGGTTCCCATGGGTTGATGTGTATATCAAAGTATTCCACATGGTCGAATTGCCAACCAGAACCTTGATTTTGAAACTGCTCAATCAATTCAAGTAGACGATTTGTCATAGTATTGAATAAGTCAGAAAAATCAGTTGACTTCGTTATGATTTCTACATGTGAATGAAAGTGTCCTGAATTTTCATCAATCCGGCCAGTAGCAGGATTCTTTTTTATGAATTTACAGGTAACGATGAACTTAGTTTTGATAGGCTTCTTTTGCTGATTAATTAGATCTATAACTTTTGGTTTGATTTTATTGATAAATGTCTTTGAACCATACCCTTTCTTTCCATCTATCCTGTAGGTTTTCAGATACTTCTTAAACGCTGATTTATATTCTTTTAGAGTGAAATCTTCTTCTTGTTCTTCTTCTTCTTCTTGTTCTTCTTCTTCTGCAGTGAAATAATCTTCCTCTTCTTCTTCTTCTTCTTCTGCAGTGAAATAATCTTCCTCTTCTTCCTCATTAAATACATGGTTTATGATATTTTCGATAGGTTCTGGTACATAAGATATAATCAAGTCTGAAAATTTTTTAATACCTTCCCTAACTGAATTGTTAGCTCTTCCTAATAAATCTTTGAATGATTTAAATAGCGATTCCATTTTAATATTCCATGTTATATCCTTAAACCAATATTAAAATTAATTTTTTCTGAAATCATTGATAAAATCTCTGATAAAATTTCTGATAAATCTCTGATAAATTTATAATTTTTTTTTAATCAGAACAAAAATACTTGTTCAATTTCTTGATAAATCTCTGATAAATTTTTTCGCTCAAAATTAACTGAAAATTAACCAGTGCGCTAGTTTCGTTGAACATATACTACTGATTTGCATATAAATCCACGCGTGAAAGTTTGAGAGAACTCGAAAAAGCTGTGGAAACACTCGCCTACGACGTGTGTTTTCACAGCATTTCTCGTTCTCCCAAACTTCCACTCGGGTTTCTATTAAACAATTAGATTATGCGCTCGAGATTGCTATCGCGTGATAGTTGACGAGGGCGCAGCCCGATTCACTATTATCACGCATAGAAATCTCGAGCTCATAATCTAATTGTTTTAGTATAAATCTACTAGTCGTTCAAAACTTTGTCTTTTCTGGAACAGCCTCGACCAGTAAACTGACTATTAAATCGTCTTCACGGACACTTAGATCCACAGTCCTTACCACTGATTAACCGTTTGGCCGATATGTCGGTCGATATAGCCGGCATTCGGCCGATACGATTGTGATAAAGATCTAGCAAATTTTGAATTCTAGATACTTTAATAAATAATTTTTTTTGTAGATTCCGTTAGTTTTTGCCGTGAACGTTTTTCTTATTTTCTTATTTTTTTTTGGGAAAAGCCTGCTCAAAAATTAGGGGGCGCATTATATACAGGTGCGTGTTATACACGCATTTATGATATAAGCCGAGAAATTTCGGAGATTTGATTGGATGATAGTATCACTATTTCCGTGTAACAGTGGTAACAAGATGATAATATAAATTGTTCATTTGTCACACGATGTGGTCACTGGATGTTGATCGCGACGTTTCGACTGCTTACTGTTTGTCTTCTTCAGGCGATGGGGTCGACTGATTCCGGCTCACCATTATGTAGCCTCGTGGTCTGCTCTGAATGGTGCATTTCGATCCTGCTATAGTTCCTTCTTGTTGTGTCTTCCTCAGGGGACCGCTGGCTTGCCGCGTTGTTGTTGTTGTGTTTCTTGATCGTCGGCATCTACGCTTCTGGAATTTCAATTCCGTTATCCCTGTTGATGTTATTAGGGTGCAGTCTTATGCTAATTGCAAGGTTACCATGACAACACTGAAGTCACTGAACCCAATTACCTTTATGCTTTTGTTTTCAACTAAAAATGGCGGAGATTCCCGAAAATTTCCGGTGAGGAAATACAAAGGCTCGCCTAAAAAGCAGTAAGTAAAAATATAGTCAAAACTATTAAGACGTGGATGAATGTTTGTCGTGGACAGAAAGCAACGGCTCAACTCAACGACGACATTGTCAGATACGAAGCAAAAATTTCTCGGCTTCTATTATAAACAAATAATAACATGACCTGTACGTGGTATTTGGCAATAATACGTGGCATTTGGCAATAATACGTGGTATTTGGCAATAATACCGACTCGCAATATTTCAAAATTCTCGTAATATTTCAAAAAATTTTGGACTATTTTGAACTATTACTCGCGGTATTATTGCCAAATACCACAACAAGTTTAACAAATCGAATGTGGGTTAGCGTTGTCTGTACTCTTATCGACAACGCGTACGCGTCATCACAGTGGTCAAAATGTTTTGGACTCACGAGGCGCAGCCGAGCGAGTCCGAGACAAATTTTGACCACTGTGATGACGCGTAGTCGTTGTCGATAAGAGTACAGACAACGCTAAACCACATTCGATTTGTTTTTTACCAACGTTAAAGAGCGTCAAGGAAAATCTTTTTTTCAGAGCGTAACCAAGATCGTGACAAAAAGAAAGAGCAAGCGTTGTCTACAACTTTCTCGCAATCTGATTGGCTTATTCCCGAAAATGAGCGTTTCTGATTGGCTATTGCTTTGCGTGAAACATTGACGCGTGCAGCGTTGTTTACTGTTATCGACAATGGCAAATTAGCCAATCAGATTGCGAGATTAGTAACAATTGTGGTAAAATATGCTAATAAAATACCAGGATCACTCACACTGCTTTATTTTCGAAATGTAGTTGTTAACTTAGCTAGAACATGGCTGACATCAGTTATTAACTTGCTTACATTATATTTTACAAAGATTCTCCTCGATCTGTAGATTTTTGACTTTTATGAGTTTCTAGCATAAGCCACAGGATCAGCTTCATACAAAATCAAGGAGGAAAGAAAAGAATTTGGGTTGAACAAGTACATTTCTTTTGACCAAATATTAGTTTTGAATAATTATACTGAAAAAATGACTTTGGGTAGTCCATGGGCTAGGGGTCAGTGTTTTGTCCCTCATCCTATCTATCACACCGTTAAAAATATCGCAAAAGGTTTAAAGTAACGAAAATAATATCAACAAGTTTAGAATTACTTGATAAAATACTTGGAAATCTTAGTCTTAAAAATCTCTTAAGTCTTGCTTTCAACATCTTTCAGAAGTTTGTTCCATAATATCCTCAAGGCGCGTGGGAAAAAAAGAATAAAAATATACATCTTTTGTGGCATTTATATTAAAAAAATTTATAATTATGATTAGAAAGAGTTCTGGATCCGCAAATTATAGACAAGCACAAGTAACTATAATTTTTGTCAATATTGACGTTGCCATGGCATATTTTACAAATATTATTTGGCTATTGTTCTCCTTGTTCCAAGACTGGACCATCCTAGGTAACTTAATATCTTGGTAACACTAGCTGTAGGTTGGTAGTTGGAACAAAGACCCCTTTGTAGAAGTTCCCTCAAGTTTTGGGGTCTTTGATGGTCTTAGGGGTCTTTGTTTTCAAGACACCCCCTGCCAAGTTAACTTGGTAGTGAGTGCATTTGTTACTTACCGAGTCGTTTTCATGGGCTCATGACCTTCTTTAGTGTTTTGTTTGCCTTATAAAGCCACTTTTTATCTCCTCGCACTTAAGGTTTGCTTGAAATCATCATGTTTCATTTTGAAAGCATTTTACAAAAATTATGGTAAAAATGACCGCATAAACACGTGTTGCTAAACCAGGTAGAACACTCATATATGAGGCCCCGTTAGGGGTAAATTCCGACAAGCGACATGGCCTTGAAACTGCGACACGAAGGAGCTGAAATGACGACGAACGACTAGCCGCTCACGCGAAATTACGACAGCGACCTGCGAACCTTCCGAAATTGCGACGTGAAAAGGTTTGAAACTCAGACGGGCGACAAAAAGAACCCCCCAAACAGGGCCTCGTATAATATGTGTGATAATATGAAACTTATCGCTTATCCATAGCTGAAAGAAAATCTTAAGAAGTACATGATAGAAATGAGGAAAGTCAAGTTTTGGGCCTCAAAGATTAGGGGTCGATTTATAGGGCTGGCGAATGGTACCTCCAAAATCTTGGGTCTCGCAAAATTTTCATGCAGTCTCGAAATCTCGCAGCATTTGTGAAGCTGTGAAGGGTCTCGAAGTCTCGTGTCAGTTTCCAGCCAACCAAAAGTCAAGCAAATTGACAGACATTTCATTTTTATTTCTTATCTCCACAGACATTTACAGCAATGGTCAAAGATACACCTAATTCATGCCCAGATCCAGAATAAATGGTGACCGATTTCCAAAACGAGCGTCGAAGGCGCATCTAGGAGGGTCCAGGGGCATGCTCACCTGGGAAATGTTTTGGATTGAACTCCCCGTTTCCTTGGTCTCCGAGACAGGATATTGGCCAGTTCCATTCACCTCAGATTTCAACTTGGAAAGTTTTTCTTTTTATTAAAACATATTATTCAATATGGAAAATCTGACCTATTCCCGTAAACGCAACTTCGTTCCCAGGGCTTTTCCCTAGAAAGAAAAATGGCGGAGGGTACCGGGGGATGCCCAAAACGCTGCAGTAATATGAGAAGGGGATGCCCAAAACGCTAGGGATATGGGAATGGGGATGCCCAAAACGCGGGGATGCCCGAAACGCTGTGACAGCTGTCGGACGATCCCGTCCGCCATTTTTCTTTCTAGGGAAAAGCTCTGGGAACGAGGTTGCGTAAAACGGTGGAAACCGGTGTGGATCCGCGCCTGTCATTTTAAAGAGTCCAAATTTGCTTTCCAAACAAATATGTGTATTTCACATAATTCATGTATATGATTTGCATATAAATCCACGCGTGAAAGTTTGAGAGAACTCGAAAAAGCTGTGGAAACACTCGCCTACGACGTGTGTTCCCACAGCATTTCTCGTTCTCCCAAACTTCCACTCATGTTTCTATAAAAGTAGTATAGTAGGGATCATTTAAATACCACCACCTCTAGAAGCCGTTTTTTAGCGTGGAAAGGCTCCCAAGGTAAAACAAAAATAGGATAAGAGGTGACAGTTAAATACCACACGCTAGAAGCCGTTTTTCAGTGTGGAAAGGGTCAAATCGTGTAAACCACTCTAGAAGCTGTATTGAAAGGTGGCAAGGTTCCCAAGGCAAAAATGCGCGAAGATGACCCGAAGATTTCCGAAGATTTTCCGAAGATTTTCCGAGCGTTTTCCGAAAATTAATGAGCTATTTCAATTTAGACAAATATGCATACTATAAATCTTCGGAAAAAACGTTGGCGTAACGCGGTCGGTGGGAAGTCTGGGTTGTCAACGTAAATAGTCTCTTTGAGGTTCTTCAATTTCTGTAGTTGCATAAGGTTCTACTATGTCTTCAGACTCTTCAGACGAGATGACCGCGGGAGAGTGGTATGGGGTTGATGATGAACCTTGGAACGCTGAGGAAACTCCTTATGATCTTGAGGATACGGAGGAGGAGGAGGATGGGTTCGTGGTGGGCTGGTGGGAATTGGCGGAGCTTCATGGGGAAGAAGAGTTTGAGGAGGAATTTAGTATCGACCTTATGCGACAGCAACTTAACGAGTTCGCAGCAGAAATAGATGCTGCTTTGGAAGCGGGAGTGTTTGAGACTGCGCCTAGTGCTTAATTAGTGTGTTGTAGACTGGAACTTTTTTCGCTATATATATATATAGAACACGTAGGCAAAATTGAGAGCGTTTATTTTAGAGAGTGGTACATCAAAGGTATCTTCAAAATATGCCCACCGTCAAAGAGTTACGCTCTTTAGCAAGAAGTTATGGATTATCTTTAGGTTCTAAGATGCTAAAAGCTGACCTCCTACGAGCTATCGGGGAGGCTCGCGCCGCGGAGTGGAGGAAACGACTCCGGCGAGCGCTACAGACGGGGAGATACCCTGCTATAACCGGAGGGGGGATAGAGAATCCACACAAGAAGTGGCAACGCGCCCGTGAACTCCGTCAACTTGCGAGAGAGGTTGACGCCGCTCTTCTCGCGGAGGGTGTCCGAAAGAGGACTACTCCAACGATGAGAGCAGAAGCTCGTAGAAAAATTGAAAACCGGCGAGCCCCCTTAGCGCGATCTATTATCGCAGAAGGGTCACGAATACTCGAAGAGTTGGATGGAGAAAGAGAGGGCGAGCAACGCGGGCGGCGCTTCTGGAAGTGGTCTTTCTTCCGAGGCGTGGACGGGCCTATGGTGGATCGGATTATGGATAAGCTCCACGAGAAGGTCGTCACCAGCTGCTATCTGCGATACAGTTACACCTATCGACTAAGACACATCGAAACGGGAAAAATCATGTTGTGGAGAAAAACAGCAAAAGGCAGTCCCTGAATCCAGCGGCTCGAGCCGGAAGCTAGAGACTGGGTGCAGGCGGAAGACGAGAAGCGCTTGTCAAGGGCCCAAATCGAGCGACCTAGCACCAAATGGGTATTCATTCGCTTTATCTATGTGGAAGTCAAGGTCGTAGTAGATCGGCAGGCGCCTCTGTTGGGTACAGGACCACTACCCGACTGGCTCCGAAGAAAGCGGGGGTTGTACTCCTTGGACACGTACGGAGATAACCTCTGTCTCTTTCGGTGTATCGCCGTCCATAGAGGGGCGCGTGTGGATCGTTGCACCCTACAAGCCCAAGCTCTCGCTAGAGAGATATACCAATCGCACGAGAATTGCCCAGGGGTTTCTCTGGACGGGCTGCGAAAAGTAGAGCAGCACTTCCGACTCGGGATCCGGGTATACGAACCGACAGAGTCTGGAGATTGGCTGCATCGGAGGCAACCAGCACACTATGAAAAAGTAGGTATTCCACCAATGACGATCGGCGTATACGAGGGGCACGCGTTTCTCATTCGCGACATACAGAAACTAGCGCATGTATACGTGTGTGGGGAGTGCAATGCGCGGTTTACACAGTCCTGCCATCTCCATCGCCATGTAGACCGTTGCATCGAAGGTGAGACAAAAGTTGTCTGCAAAGGAGAGAAAGTGGAAGCTCCACAATCGACCTTTGAGAAGGCTTTCTACCCACAAAAACTGGATAGCATACAAGCGCTACAGTGGCTCGAGTATGAAGCCCGCACTAGGGGCATCCATATCCATCACCAGCTATGTGGACATGCAGGCGAGCGAATGATAGAAGGTTGCGCCGTAGATGGTTATGATCCCATCTCAAAGACCGTCTTCCAATTCAATGGTTGCCTATGGCACGGATGTAAAATCTGTTTCCCATCACCGAAGCAACGCCAGGAGCTACTTCAGAATCTTTCCAAGAAAAAGGAAAGCCCTGTCACACGCGAAATGGTATACCAACAGACACTCGGGCGTGAAGCCAAAATCCGCGCCGCCGGGTATCGTCTTGTGGTTAGGTGGCAGCACGAGGAGCCAAAACCTTGGAGAAAAGATCGCATCCCCGATCCAAAGACAACAACCTACCCCCACGCGATCGTGTACGACTTCGAGAGTTACCTCGACAAGTCCAGTGCGAAAAAACCGACCGCCGATTTGACTATAGAGGGAGCCCACGTTCCTATCTCCGTCTCCATATCAGACACCCTGGATCCGACTCCCGAACACCTATGCGTACGAGAGTCTAAGTTGTTGGTCGAAGAATTTGTTCGAGTGCTAGAACGACGGGCCGTTCGGATACGCGAACATGTTCGCGCGAGGTTCCTGCCCGACACCATCGAGCTCTTACCAAAAAAGTATCGGGAAGCGATCGAAGAGTGGTGTGACCAAGTCCCTGTGCTTGGGTTTAATTCGGGGAAGTACGATTTGAATTTGATCCGGAACCACTTCGTCCCAGAAATCTGCAAGACGACCGACCAGTCCATCAAAGTGGGGTGTAAGGAAAACCAGGTTATGTATATCACAACTCCGGGCTTCAAATTTCTGGACGTTTTGAACTATATCGGTCCTGGCAAAACCTACGATGCTTGGGTCAAAGCCTACGGTTGCACTCTCACGAAGTCTTGGTTTCCGTACGAATGGTTCGACTCGCACGACAAGCTCGACTTCCCTGGCCTACCGGACTACCCACAGTGGTTTTCGAAACTGAAAGGCAAATATCTTCGTTCCCTTTCGGAATATCGAGACTGCAAGCGGGTATTCCGGGAGAAGGGGATGCAGACCTTCGCGGACTGGCTCCGCTACTACAACAATCTCGACGTGGGCCCCTTCGTCGAAGCACTGGCCAAAATGCGCGACTTCTACACCGCGTATGGAATCGACATCTTCAAAGATGCGGTAAGTCTACCTGGGGTGTCGATGAGGTTCGTCTTGCGAGGTACACTTCGCAGCCCCAACCCGCCCGAGCTGTATGCCCCCAACAAAGAAGCGTACGACATGCTCAAAGCGGCGGTTGTCGGAGGACCTTCGATTGTATTTACCCGCTACCACGAGGTGGGGGTTTCGCGGATCCGGTCGCACCAATACGACCAGGCCCACCAATGTCAACGCATCCTCGGCTACGACGCGAACGCGCTCTACCTCTCTACCATGGCATCCCCTATGCCCTGTGGGGAGGGAACGGTGATCCACTACCGTAGTCCGGACGATGTCGATGGGTTTGTGGAGGCTCTACGAGAAGGAAGGTGGTTCGGGTTCGCCGAGGTTGACATCGAGGTCCCCGAACACCTCTGGCCAAAGTTCGAAGAAATGCCCCCGCTCTTCTACAACAAGGAGATCCCCATCGAAGCGGTTCCCCAAGAGATGCTGGACTATCTCGAGCGAATGGGACGAACCCGATCAACAGATCCGAAGCTTGTAGGAGCGCTTTCCGCGAAGAAGATTCTGTTGTACGCCCCTCTGCTCCGCTGGTACCTAGCCCACGGTTTAGTTGTCACCGCGGTGTACCGGACGATCAACTACAAACCGCAAAAGATCTTCGGCTGGTTCGTCGACCAGGTTACAGAAGCTCGACGAGAAGGGGATACCAACAAGGACAAAGCACTATTCGCTGACCTTTTTAAACTGCTGGGTAATAGTTGCTACGGCAAATTTATTGAAGCGCTGGAGCGCCAGACATTGGTCTCCTACACAGCCGACGAAGCGGTGGTCGATCGTGCTCTCCGATCTTCCTGGTTCGAGGACCTCGACGAAATAGGTTCCGCCTACGAGATCCACAGGAGGAAGCAGAAGATCGAGATTACCCGCCCGTTCCAAATCGGAATCACAGTCTATCAGCTAGCCAAACTACGGATGCTCGAATTCTACTACGACTTCCTAGACCATTTCGTAGACCGAAGATCCTTCGAGCTCCTACAGATGGATACCGATAGCCTGTACATGGGCATCGCCGGGAAAAACCTGGACGACGTCGTCCGCCCCGAGCTCCGCGAAGAGTTCGAGGGCTGCAAAAAGAAATGGCTGGCTTGGGATAAATGGAGCGGCCGGACGCCGGGCCTGTTCAAACTCGAGTTCGAGGGAACCCGGGCCATCGCTCTATCCAGCAAGGCGTACTACGTCGACAGCGAAGGAAAAAGCAAAACCTCGGCGAAGGGGATGTCACAGAAAGACAACGACTTGACCTGGAGGCGCTACAAAACAACCCTGGATGGAGCGCTCGACCTGGCAGAAAACCGGGGATTCCGAATGGACCACGGAAAGATGACAACGTACCACCAGGAGAAACTCGGGCTTTCCGCCTACTACGACAAGAGACGAGTTCTACCCGACGGGATTCACACCGGACCGCTTGAGTACACTTTCAGGGGGTAATTCGGTATTCCAAGGTACTACCTGCAGCTCCTCGCGGACGAAGCCTCGTTTGGGGCCGTCTCTGAGATAGTAGACCACAGGTTCACCCGGTCGAATGACAGCACGCGCCTGTTCGTACACCTCGAGGCTCCAAATTGGGTCCGTTGCGCGTCTTCGCCCACCCTCCTGCTCACCCGGCTGGTATAAATACCGTAAATCGGCGTCAGACGAAAGTCTCTCCTCCTCCAAACCAACCGCTCTCCCCGGTAAAACAGAGGAGGACCTGCTTTGCGCCACCGATTTGGCTTCGATGGCATCCTGCGGTTTTTTTCCGATCAACCGCGTCGGTTCGTTGTTCAAAGCCGCGACAACAGCAGGCAGCCGAGTCACCCATTCAACCGATCTTTCTCCTTCAGGAAGAAGCATCTCCTGGGCGTACTGGTAACCGAACAACCGCTCGGCTAGAGTCCTGTTGAACCTCTCAACGATCGCTTGGTCTCGGTGGATGTCCACTCGGCCACGCCGAACTTCGGTATTGTGGCGAGCTAGTAGCGGTAAGACAGCACCCATGAACTCTTTTCCTGGATCGACTTGGAGTAGCTTGGGCCAGGTCGAAGGACTTCGCTTGTAGATGCGCTCCAACGCTCCCGCGACTTCTCTCGCTTCCTTTGAAGCCAACGGCTCAGCCTCCTTGTAGCGTGAGGCAACATCGACCACAGTGAGCGCATATTTGTAAAGCTTCCGCCCACGTCCCGGGCGGTCATGAGGTAGAAATAGAAGATCGGCCTGATGAACCTCGTTTGGTGTTGAGACATTGAACTTCGGTCTTGGTATGTGTTGCGGGGGCGGGAGGTAGATCTGCCACATTGCCTGTTTTTTTAGCCACGCCAGGGCGGCATCTTCAGAGGTGCCAGCCGCGTCCGCCAACTTCTTCGAGGCAGCGAACCCCTTCCAATAGCCCTGGGGGCTGTAGTAGATATCGGACAGCTTCTTTTCCATTGGTCTATAGTTACATCGCAAAAAAAAGCTATTGTGTCTCACAACAATCGGCTAGCAGCATACCCAATGGCGAGCATCCCACCCCATACATAGGCTAGTTCACCTGTTCGTTGGGAACTCGAAGGACGGTAATAATCGCTCCATTGCGGGGCGTCGTGGGCATCAACCGCTGTGGGACGAGGATGGGTTTTAGCGTACAAGTCGAGAGCGCGGTTAGTTGCAGCTGTGTCTTGGTCAGCGCGATTTCGCAGTCGTTCCTGCTCTGCTTCCCAATCAGCCAGATTCTCGCGGCGTTTCTGAAAGGCAGCCCAGTCAGCCTGGAACTTTTCCAAAGCTTTGTCGTGACGCTGACGCTCAGCCGCCATTGCATCGGGACCTTTCCCAGAAATCGCCCGTGCGAGATACGACCCACCTACGAAGGCCGTAGCGTTCAGGATAGCCCCACCAAGCATCAACGCTATGGTTGCCATCTCTACTCAGTTGGGATTATCTTTTTATCGACTAAGTATTGCCTAGCTGCGACGGCTCCCGAGAGAACTGCAACCCACTTCGCGTAGTTTTCAATCGACGAGGAAGGGTCCGAGATCATAGGCGTTTTGAGAACCTTTTTCCCCAACCAACCGATACCAGCAGCAATGCCTGTCAGAGTTGCCGCTTCGACAACAGTGTTTACTACTTTGTTGTCCATCGAGACTATACAATACAAAAATCTATTCCATAATTTCGCGAGGCCGCGCAGGCTCGGGTGGCGGGTGAGTAAGCTTTGGCTGCTGCTGCGGTTGCTTGAGATGCGCTAGATACAGACTATACATACTGGCGAAGAGGCTCCCTGCGGCAATCAGGAGCCCCCAATTCCATCTTGTCGTAGCTCGGTGTGGTTCGTCGTCGTGGCTCTCGCGAGCCCGCTCTCGAGCCAGAGCTTGTCGAGCTTCTTTGTTCCTAGCTGCGAGGGCTCGGCCAGCAGCGACCTTCTTAGGATCCTTCTGCTTATTCGGAGCTACGGGAGCGGCCGGCGCTGTAATACGATCTTCTTCTTCCATCACTTTCAGACAGGGCTCGTATACTATACAAACACCAAAAAATTGCTAGCGGGACCCTAGCGATCCGTCGAAGACTCTGCAAGAGGAACCACAGGTTCGCTAGCATCTGGGCCTGCGGCCGTCGAAGACTCTGTGTGGCAACCTACATGAGCCAGTGCAGCCACTAGCGCCACCAATCGACCTCCGTTGACAGCGATCCAGCCAGCTCCGTAGCTCAACTCACGTCGGATCAGAGCATCCTGCTGGAGGTCTGTTAACAGTGCCTGCTCGGAATCCAGTTTTTTCCCTACTGCTCCCAACAAATGACCGACCGCCTTGCACGCGACCTTCAAAACCCCGCTAGAGAGACTGTGCTCGACCTGCTTTCCGAGGGTCACCTGGTAACGAAGATGGAGCGAAGCAACCTCCTTCCTCGAGAGCTTGTGGACGTCGCCCAGCGACAACTCCTTCCCCAAGTACTCCTTGGTATTGCCCGCGGCCGCGAGAATAGCCAGCGCCTCCCGTTCGTCCCGAGCATCGTCTACGGGAGGCTCGCTGGGACATATCCCTTCTTCGCGGAGAATTTCATCCAGCACGGTGTCATCCATGACTATATATCTGCCGAAACAATTTTGCTGGGAGCTGGGATTTCCAACACGATATCGAATGGATGGCGGAGACGGAAGCAAAGTCTGGCGTACGGATGCTCCTTGAGCGCGGATAGCATTTGGTGCCGCTCCTCCTTCGAGTGTCCCACCCCGTAGTTCTCCCAAAGCGTTTTCCCGTCGAGCTCGCTCGGGCTGTAGAACGTCAACGTCGCGGCTACATTCTCCCGGAACGCTTTTGCCACGCTCGTGTATTGTTGGGTCAAAAGCCATACTGAAAAATTCTTGTGCCTGCCGGAGAAAGCCAGCTCGATCAAAGCGCTGCGATGTCTTTTTACGTCCTCACTGGCGGCGCAGTCGTCCAGAATAAGCAACACCTGGCCACGTCCTTCGAAGACCGCGACCGCCAACCGGAGGCACTTCTCAATTTCACCGCCCGAGTTCGATGGCGCCAGGGCGACGAAGCCGGGGTCCTTCAGGGCAAATCCCCGATATGTTTTGTTGTGGACGTACGTCGGGAAAATCAAACACACGACGTGGAACTTCCCACGAAAAGGACCACGGAGAGCTTCGACGACCAGTCTCGACTTCCCGGAAGCGGTTGGACCGACGATAAGCAGGTGGCCGGGTATCAAGTCGGTGAGACAATCCATAGTATATAGGACGTCGATTAATAGTAGACGACTTGGCTACCGAGGTCGAATGCTGCGTCACCTAGGAGGAAGACGTGGCAGTTGGCATTACCACCGCCACCGGCTTTTCGATAGATCCGGAACTGAAGATTTTTTCCCGGACCGATAGCTGCTTGTCCGTCGCCGTGAACGAGGTGGTCGCGAGCCGTGCGGAGATCGATGAAGATCCCGTATTTGTCATGTGAGAACCCATTAGGGGTGACCACCGAGAGTGGAGCTGGGGGGTGCACCAACCATTCTGCGCCGGCTCGCGCCGTCTCCCAAATATCTGCGGGGAGCATGCCGCTGGGGTACAACGTGTTGGGGACGCCGTTTAAGTCGAACTCAACCTTTGTTACCCCCGGATTCGGGAAGGCTTCGCTGTGTCGTCCTCCCGCGGGGAACGGGTCGACGAACAGGAACAGGACACCCACAAAGCTTTTGAGTTGCACGGGGATGTTGTCCGTGAGAATTGTCTCGGTGGCCTTCGCAAAGGCGATCACTTTGTAGTGCGAGATGTAGTTGTAAAGAACCACGTTCGGGATGTGCTTCGCGTAACCGGGGGACTCAATCACCTGATACACCAGTTCTATGTTTTTTAGTGTGTAGCCCTCAATCTTGGTCGGATCCGAGCTTACGATGACATCTTTGGCTGCGGCGAGGGTGAGCTCCAACCTAATTGGTGGAAGGCTAGCCGTATGGAGAACGCCGTCGTTGCGCAAGAGCTCAAAGTCAAGTGGGATCCTATATTTGGGGAAGGTCTCGGCAATTGCTACGTCCCCTGCCACATCGCCTTTGTCTCCGGCCTCTGAGCGGATTTTGTTGACCGCGGTTGTCTGTATCCCTTGCTCGATACGGTTAGCTCGCTCTTCGGTGGGAAGCCATAGGTCGGAGAACGCTCCAACTAGGTCAGCGCGCTCCAGGTCCTCTAGGGTTTTATCGCCCATCTTGACGATCCTGCGCCGAATCAAACAGCGCCCCAGGTTGTCGACAACGCGATTGTTGGCGTGCTTCGACGATCCGCCTAGCGACACCTCGCCTACAAGGGCTAGGGTGTCTGGGACTAGGACGGTGTCGGCGGGAAGTCTGGGAATGTCCACGTAAAGAGTCTCTTTGTGGATCGCTGAGGAAGGGTGAAAGGTAAAGCGGTGGGTGACGCGTTTTCCTTTTGCGGCCATGAGAGCGCGCGGCGCCTGTAGGGGGTCAAGCTTCTTGGAGATGTACGACATTTTATTTGTCTTGTATATATAGGCAGAAACAAAAATGGATATCAACCCTGATGAAATGACCCCTTTGTTGTCCCCCGACGATCCCGAGCCCGCCGGCGCTGAAGGTGGGAGGGTTAACCCCAGCTTCGACCCCGCCGATCTGCCGGAGGGTGGAGAACAATTCGGGATGTATGACTTAAGACCGCGAGGTCGTCCCCGTGAGCCTGCCACAGCAGAAACGTCGTTTTCGACCGACCCTGTTGATACAATGTTGTTGCAGGGGGCACGACCAAAAACGAAGATGGTGACCAACCCTGTTACTGGGAAGCCAATCCTACAAAGAATGCTGGAAGATGCGAAGCTCGAGGTGGAGAGCGAGTTTCCCTACCTTGACGGAGTCGAGATCGGCGTGCGCGATGGTCGTACTATGATTCGTGATGGGTTGGACGAAAACGCGACGTGGAGCCCACTGAAAACCTTGGATGGAAGTTTAACGAAGAACTTCTCTAAAGAATTGAAAGAACGTCTAGGCCCATCCACGGACGAGATCTTGGAACAGAATAACGCCAGAACTCAGGAGCTCGAACAGCAAAACCTACAGGACAAGGAGATAAGAGACGCCACCGATACTTCACCGGAAGATAGGCGTGCCGCTGAGGCGCGGATTGCGGCGCGCGAGGAAGAGATTCAAGAACTCGAGCGAGAAAGTGAAACCGTTGAGGAGCGAATGTCTCTGCGGGACCGCGTTCGGGCTATTTTCAAGAAATACGGAGTAGGGGTCCTGGGGGTTCTCGTAGCGGCTGGAACGGTCATTGGGGTTATCTTGGGGGCTGTACAGCGG
The DNA here is from genome assembly GCA_949710005.1 of Ricordea florida. NCBI lineage: Eukaryota > Metazoa > Cnidaria > Anthozoa > Corallimorpharia > Ricordeidae > Ricordea > Ricordea florida. Next base: position 14,705,267 of record OX453277.1, read on the forward strand.
GGGCTCGCCGGCGTAGCGCAAGGGGTAGGGCGGGGACTGAAGGCCATCGGAAAAAAGATCGGGGAGCTACTACCTGGGGCCATAGGCGCCATTGTCTCGTTCCTCTTCCGCACGGCCGGAGAAGCTGTTGGTTTCTTAGCGAAAAACGCCTGGCTCTTGATCGTAACCGTGGTCGTGTTTCTCATCGAGCGCTACAAGAAGAAGTCTACCTAAACAACCACCAAGTCGCACCTGCGGCCACAACAGTGACTGCAGCTAGATTTCGCTCGTGCGCCGTTGGGGCAATGGGGTCTAGGGCCGGTTCTTTTCTTTTTGGTGTTATTTTCGGTACAAGGGGGTCTGGGGCTTTTGTTTTCGACCGCAGGGGGGTTGGGGCTTTTGTTTTCGGTGCAACGGGCGTGCGGCGTTGTGTCCGCTCGTTCACACGCGGATTGACCCCGAAAGTCATATCGCTGGTCGCTTTCTTGAGCTCGTTGTTGTACCCGATCACGCTGTCTGAATTAATAACAAGCCGGCTGGGGAGCAACCAGAGCCCTGGGGCGACGGCCAGATTCAGCTGCGCTCGGGCGTCGGACAAAGCCCTTTGATAGTTCTGGATGCCGGTGGAGATATCGTTTACTACGATTGTCTCCTCTAGAAGTTGTCTAAACATTTGGCGGGTCTCAACAGCACTGCCGCTCGCCCCCACGATAGTAGATCGGGTTTTGACTTGCGAGCCAAGAACACAATAAACTAAAGCCTCGATACTACGATTGAGACGCCCCATGCCAGCCTCCGTCAGACCTTCACCCTTTTTCGGTGAAAACCAGCTGTATTGCGCTCCGCCGTGGGCATCGTTTCGGATAAAGGCCAACAGATTACCTTGATTCTTTTTCCCACCCTCATCTGAGAAGAGATTCAGGCTATCAGGCCATGTGTTTGCTTCGGTGTCATAGCCACGGATGACGTGCAAGTTCTTTGGACCCTCGCTTGGGTAAGTTATAAACACGTCTCCAAGACCGTGGTTTCGTCCGCCCTTCCAACGAAAGTCGGGGGTTCTAGGTAGTCCGAATTCGATGCAGAGGCTTTCAAAGGCGGACTTGCGAAGTGGGTTGTTTGTTTTTTGGAACGCCTTGTCTCCGGGGAGGGGACAGCCGAGCTCGAATAGGATACGGCGGACGGTGAAGTATACGTGGAAGCGAAGCAGCCCCTGAACTATGGGCGGGAAGGTTTTATTGGTCGGGTCGGTAATCGACACCCCACACCCTGCAGTTGCGCACCATGTGGCGAAGTTCAGCTGCTGAGGCCAATATTCGTACGTGGGAGAAGAAAGCCAACGATGAGCCTCCTTTGCCGAGCGATGTGTGATAGTAGTTTCCTTCCAGAAGTCTCGGACTCCTGCTTGGAAAGAGATTTTAGGATCAACAAAGATCTCTAGCTCTCGAAGCAGCGGTGTGATTTCAGAGCCTGTTTCATCGAACGGAACGGCAGGCACGGGGTATTTGTCCGGGCTGCGGAGAAGAAGAGCTTGTGGAAAATTGCTCTGTTTAGGAAATTTAATTTTTTCTAAGGTTTTACCGAACTCTACGGCCTTTTTTGGAAACGCTGTTTTTAGAACAGACCAAAGATCTATTTCGTGGGATTGATCCATGGTGTATATATACGCGGTTAAATAAAATGTCCCTCAGCATAGAGGCAAGCGAGGGTGTAAACGAACTTCACCCTCCGGTCGTTGGTGAGCTCTCGAGTGTCGCAGCTCGAACCGTGAAGATCCCTGAAACAAAAATCACATTACCTAAAACGATGGATATATATTTCTTCGCTCTCAACTCATGGGACAAATTGAACCTCATTCGCGAAGGAAAAGCCGATTTTGCCACGATCAGGAAAGCGAAAGGGAACATTCTGGTCTCAATTCCGAAGGGGGAGTACAACCTCCACTGTCTACAACAGGCAATTGTCTATGGGCATGGAAAGGATGTCGCCGCGGGCACTTGTGAACTTCGGATAACCGCTACTGGAGTGTATTTCTTCTCGAAAGTACAGGTGATCCTAGACAGCAAGTTAGCCGACTTGTTGGGGATATCCGAAGTCCCGCGCGTTCTGATTCATGTTCCTGTACAATGGGGGCCGCCCTCTGTTTCAATCTACTGCGATTTGGTGGACCCAAACAAGTCGTATGAAGGGGGCAAACCCTCCTATCTACTGGTGAAGGTCGAGCCTTTGAAGCTTCAAGGTCCGTCAGTGTGGCATTTGCGACCGTTTTATCTCCCCGTCGACCCCACAAAAAGAAATCTCTTTCGAGTTTGGACGGTACCGACGACCAGGGCAGAAGTTTTGTTGGAGCTCTGTATATAGGACATGGAATCTGATTGTTTGTACCCAAAGGTTCCCACCGCCCCCAACGATGAGGGGCATTCATTTCGGCTTCAAAAGATTTGTGACATTCAGACCGCACTAAAAAACAGTATCGCCCACTATGAAGGCGTTCGGAAAAAATATACCCGCTCTCGGACAATTCTAAACGGGGTAGCTTTAACCGCTGGAAGTCTGAGCGTTATACTTTCGGCTTCGGGCCTAGCCGCCTCTTTGACCGGCCTTGGGATTGTCGTTGGGGTTCCACTGGGTGCTATTGGTGGCATCTTCGGAATCGTGTCAGCCTCGATGGTCCGGGTCAGTAAACGAATCGCCGTAAAGATCTCCAAGCATGAGCGAACCGTCACGATTGGTGAGACGAAGTTGAGTACCATCAACGACCTGGTCTCGAAAGCCTTACAGGATAACCAAATCAGCGCTACGGAATTTCAACTCATTCTCTCCGAGGTTGAAAAATATGAAACACTCAAGCGCGAGATTAAACAAAAAGCTGTGACAAAAAACGAAGACCTCGATCTGACAAAGCTGCGGACCGAGATTCGCAGCGAACTGGTCGCAGAAATGCGCGAAAAACTCGCTTAAGTGGAGGTTGTTATTTCCACGTTGAACGATGACTTCAGCTTGGACCATAGATCCTCGTATTTTCGAAGCGTCGTCGGTCGAATGTTTGAGATGTCGCACAGGGCTGCTCTTTCGGGGTCATTTCGGAGTTCGAAGATCACTTTCAACAGCCATATCAGCTTTGGACGCCGGCGGTAGCCTGAGACAAAACTCAAGTTGTCCTCAATATGATTCACAAGGTTTACTATCGATTTTCTTTCGAAGAAATCAAGCCCGAACTCTTTCATCAACAATTTTTGCAACGCGGACCTTCTAGTTTTTGATCTTGGACTAGGTATATACCACTCGTTTCGCCGGTCGGTTGGAAAGTTCCATGTAAAATGATCAAACTCACCCGAAACCACACGCTGGCAAAGTCGAGAGCTGGCTGAAAGATACCCCTCGATGCTTTCTGGGTTGGGATGGGGAGAAATTGGAGGGTCTTCTAAGAAAGAGGTTGCTAAGAGTTTTAACTGCGAGAGGTAAGTAGAGGAATAGTTTTCTTTTTTCAAGCTGTCAGCGACCATTACATCCATTTTTGGGGTCTATTGATTGCTACTCTCTAATTGCCTGACCGAAAAAAAGGATGTCCCCGGAGACGCACTAGGCGACTTAACCACAATGCCGCCACTTTTCCTGCAGATTTATCATTATTTTTACGAATTTTTTATGCATATGGAAGCGAGTTTTTTCCCCATTCAACAATGAGACAATAATATCATCCATATCAATGGTCATATAGGTTCTCATCGTATCGCCCACAAGATCCATGAAGACCTCGTGGGATTCCCTGGGCATAATCCACCCGTCAGTTTTCTCTTTCACCCATCTTTGGTGAGTAAGGTGGCACTCACGGTAGATTAGTTTTAAATCGACACTCTGGAAGCGCCGCCCAACATAGCCCAACGCTTTCATACGCTGCGTAAAGTCAAAGGCCTCTGCTTCACGCTCTAGGCATCGCATGCGGGCGGTTACGCCGGACGCATTAAACTGAGCTTTCACTCGCTCGCTAAGGGGTGGAAGCTCCCGGCGCCCCATTTCCCGAATAAGGTTCTTATCACCGCTCGCCCATATAAGTCCCCACGCCCATGGGGAAGACATTTTTTCTTATCTTAGCAAGGATTCGCGTTACGCCAACGTTTTTTCCGAAGATTTATAGTATGCATATTTGTCTAAATTGAAATAGCTCATTAATTTTCGGAAAATCTTCGGAAAATCTTCGGAAATCTTCGGGTCATCTTCGCGCATGTTTGCCTTGGGAACCTTGCCACCTTTCAATACAGCTTCTAGAGTGGTTTATACGATTTGACCCTTTCCACACTGAAAAACGGCTTCTAGCGTGTGGTATTTAACTGTCACCTCTTATCCTATTTTTGTTTTACCTTGGGAGCCTTTCCACGCTGAAAAACGGCTTCTAGAGGTGGTGGTATTTAAATGATCCCTACTATACTACTATAAACAATTAGATTATGCGCTTGAGATTGCTATCGCGTGATAGTTGACGAGGGCGCAGCCCGAACTATCACGCATAGAAATCTCGAGCTCATAATCTAATTGTTTTAGTATAAATCTACTAGTCGTTCAAAACTTTGTCTTTTCTGGAACAGCCTCGACCAGTAAACTGTCTATTAAATCGTCTTTACGGACACTTAGATCCACAGTCCTTACCACTGATCCCGGGGGGGGGACTCCCATATGGAATGGACGGGGATGCTCGTCGTCTCGCTTAGGGGCGTAAAATTCGGATTTTGGTCTCGCTTAGGGTGTTCTGGGCAAAATGTTATTATTTTTAGCCGTCAAGGTCTCTTCGAGGGTTGCACGCGAAGAAATAACAAAACAGAAAGAATTTTGATTCTTTATATTTACTCAATTCATATAAACAAAGTTTTCTATACCATTACTATCTATAATATTTGTCTGTTTTATAAACTGTTCTCTTTTAGGGGTCTGCATAAGCTTCGGCCACGCCCAGATTGGTCTCTTTTAGGGGTTAAATTCAAAATTTCTGACGAGCATCCCCGCCTACTCCATATGGGAGTCCCCCCCCCGGGCCACTGAATGGCGGAAAGATATTTTGAGGAATTTTTCCAAGTTTCAATCCCTTCACTCTTTCATCAAGCTCATCGAAATCTCCATACTGAAAACATCAACGTTTTGGAGTATTTTGAACGCCGGTTAGATGATCACGCGTATGTTGTTAGATCCTTTGTCTTGCAGTGCGAAGATCACAACGCTAGCGACGACTTCCTTCAGCTACTTTACCTTCTGCTCGAAAATATTATTGAAATGGTCAGTTTCAAGATCTTTGTTTCATGCGTAGAGACTATGCTTCGGAAATGTGATTTTCGTGCCCAAGAGAACGTTCAAGAAGACCTGGTCGCCCAAGATGTCAAATCCCCGAAGAAGTAATAAGAGGACTGCATGATATTCATGGTGCATGGAAAGAAGTAGCTAAAGAGGCTGGTGTATCATATAAAACAGTTCTACGAAAACGACAGGAAGACGACAAGACAAAGGATCTAACCTGAACATACGCGTGATCATCTAACCGGAGGGGAGCGTAAGGGTTTGCGGTGATGCGGTTTTGCGTTATTTTTGGTGCGGTTTTGCGGTAATTTTCATTTTAACTCGCGGTATTGCGGTTTCAAGACACTAAGCGGTTTGCGGTTATTACAAGATTTAAGTCACGGTTTTCGGTGAATAAAAATGTCTGCGGTGATAACACTCCTTAGAACGGTCGGCATCCGTTTGTCTTACAACGCATCAGGATTCATTATATCAGCTTACAGTTTAACTCTGTGGTTTGCAATCACAGCCTCTTCCAGTTGATACTTAATGTGATTAACCGTTTTGGTCGTTTTGGCCAATGATGCTTCTATGATGCTATGATGGTATGTTAATATTAACGTACAATGTTATCAGGATGTATCACAAGTCTTGCTGACGTAAGCTTTCATATTGTGGCCTCCCTGTACGTGCGGTTTCGGTTTTCGGGAAAAAATCCGATGCGTTTTGCGGTTTTTTGGTGTATTTCTGTGCGGTTTTGCGGTTTTCGGACCCCCCTTACGCCCCCTTCTAACCGGCATTCAAAATACTCCAAAACGTTGATGTTTTCCGTATGGAGATTTCGACGAGCTTGATGAAAGAGTGAAGGGATTGAAACTTGGAAAAATTCCTCAAAATCTCATTCCGCCATTTTCTCTCATGGCGGTCCATTGAATGGGCATCACCACTGGCCAAAATAATGGCGGGCACAATAGCTGTATATATTTGTGAGCAATACCATATATATAATTTACCCAATACCCTTTATAAATGTGTATGTGTCTTAGGTTGGAATAAAAATATTTATGTCATAGGTATTTACACTATACTTTACATATTTGTGTCATTAGGCAGATATATATGCAATGAGCTCTAAAATATGAAACAATATTATTATTATTATCAATATTATTAAAATTATTATCATATATTTACGCTTTATATCTCGTATATATTACATTACCAATAAATATATATTGCTATATAATAATGTCTCGTGTGGCACCCCATATAAAAATTTCTAGATGACCGTTCCATTCATGTACAATTTTCGTAGCATAAATTCCCTACGATTTTCTTAAGTTTCATTTTTCGCATATCAGTTCTCAAGTTACCCTATTTCTCCTGGAAAAAGAAAACCTAGAATTTTCGGATTCGAAAATGCGATGGAGAAAGGAATCAGAATAATTGGCCCGATTTATACTAGAGACTGATCATCCGTCCAGTCGAACTATCACGGTAGTTCGTCTTGACAGACCAACTACCGTGGATAATTCGTCTGGACGGATGATCCGTCTGAAAGCCCGTATTTATACACAGACGAATTATAAGACGAACGACCGTTCTTTGCCCAAGTTCGTCCCAGACGGATGATCCGTCTCTAGTATAAATCGGGCCATTCCGACTTTCGTCTCATTTTCGTTTCGGGAAAATAATACCGAGGCTCTTTTAATTTCGAAAAGACTCGAGTTGCCCTATGACCACCGAACAGATACAAATTTTATAGCGCCGCTTAGAATGCATTTCTAGAGATCTGAAAGTACTCTGGATAGCCAGACTAAAAAGTGTTTAGGAGGAAACCGTAGTTGGGTGCCCCTCCAAATTATCTTCAGCAAAAGTGACCAAACGTAACAATTTCGTTATCCCTAAAACTACCTCAGTTATCCCTTATCCCTATAATTATTTTGTCAATTGTCCCTTATCCCTAAAACCTCTAACAGGGTCTTTTTGGTTTAGAACACCCAAAAAAGAAGGGTGGCTGGGTAATGCTTAGGGTTTCAGAACCTTAACCAAGGGAGACTTGTACCCCCCGGTGCTTCACTTCTTAGTCCCAGCAGGCAACAAATCTGTTTGTTCTTCAATTGCTTTGAAATTATTTGAATCACATCCATAATGTTTTGTTAAGTCATTTGGCCAATCTAAAAAAGGTAAAAAAGCTTTTCCAGTTTTTTTTTTTGTTTCAGAGGAAAACACTGCAAGGAGTCAAAGAATTTCAGAATCAACAACTTGCGTCATATTCCTGGGGGGGGGGGGGGACTCCCATATGGAGTGAACGAGGATGCTCGTCGGAAATTTTGAATTTATAAACCCCCAAAAGAGACCAATCTGGCCGTGGCCGAAGCTTACGCAGATCCCTAAAAGAGACCAGTTTCGACGAGTTTAAGTTTGTTGAGTTTCGTATTACACTCTTGTAAAACAATAGACAAAGACATTTTGTTACAGTGGACTTTAGATATTAATGGTATGGAAAACTTTGTTTATATGAAGTGAGTAAATATAAAGAATCAAAATTCTTTCTGTTTTATTTCTTCGCATGCAACCCTTAACAAGACCTTGATGGTTAAAAAAAAAAATGAAATTTTGCCCAGAACACCCTAAGCGAGACCAAAATCCGAAATATTTACACCCCTAAGCGAGACGACAAGCATCCCGTCCATTCCATATGGGAGTCCCCCCCCCCCCCCCCCTGGAGTAATATTCTTGATAACAGCTACAAGATTACCAAACTTTGGCACATGCTGGGAATAATTCTAAATTTTTATTAGTTTACAGTCCTTTGTATAATTTAAAAGGGTAAATGCATGACAGATTGTGAAGGAACATTCCCTGCACTCATTTTGCATATAGTATTTTTTCGGAGTCTGCAGGACACAAGAAACCAATGGCATAGTCCATTGTATTTTCTTGTCTCTAACAACAGGTTTGTACTTGGGTTTACTCTCAAGCAATGTGTGGGTGAAAGTCAAGGTGAAGTTGACATAATAAAAGGGAAATACTTTACTACAATCTCAAATTAACAGAAAAACTTAGTGTTATGAATAGTGACACTGGATTTTTGTTACGATGAATACACTTCTTTACAAATGAAACGTCTTTTTGAGGCAAAACTAAAAGCATTGTTCCTTCCTTGAAACAGACCACTCCAAAAAAAATCAAAATAAACCAATGACAGACAAGGAATACATGGCAGTCCTATACTGATAGGCAGAAACTTGTGGTTTTATGTATTTGTTGTTTCTAAATTGTGTCATATACTGTAGTCATGGAATTGTCACACAAAGTTGTAGTTTCCATAGGAAAAAAAGTTATATGCAGTGGAGCAAACTGGAGACTTCAAAAGAAAATATCACTTTATTTACTGAACACATTCAATAAGCTTAACACTTGAACAAATGGATTAATATTTAATTACATAATTGCCTCTTAACTTCCCTTCGGTCCAAGAACCAACACTAATGGTTTCAACTTTCTTTTGGCTCCAATTTCAATATCCATATGCATTCATGACATTTGTGCTGCAAGCAGTAACAGAGATTGCTTTCCTTCCTTGGTTCAAATGTAATGCTCCGAGGAAGTATTCATAACTTCTGATTTACAATGGGTGGAAGCTCTGTGAGGCCACACAAACTGTCATGATTTTTGTGACTTGTGTTGTGTTTCAGAACAGGATGTTTCTACTTTCTGCACCTATTGAAACTTGATCCTCCTAAAGTATGAAGTTACCATGCTTTGTTGTTTTGGTGCAGCGACTTTCTATTACAATGGACTGAAAGCATGAGGCCTATACAATGATTATTTATAATCAATTTGCAATCTACAAGTAATTTTTATGTATATTTTACTACACTTTCTAACCAAAACTTTGCTTCAGACTTTGATTGAAAGGCATGTAAAACGCATCTGGATAGTTTTGAAAAGACCTTCTGCAGATAACAAGAAGAGCAGCACTGAATGTCTGAAGTTCAGCTTTATGTAACAAGCTTCAGCTCTTCATTACAGGTCAAGTGGTTGAATGGGGTGGCTCACGGGTACAGATTTAGCCCCACGTCCAGTGCTTGACGTTCAACTTAATGTAACTCCAGCTCCCTGAAGGTAGTTCTGAAGGAATCCTAAGGCATCTGTATGCAATTCAGACCTGATTTTGCTATCAATCTGAAAGAACAGTCAGACAGGAACACACTGTTGAAAGGATGACCTAAGACATGCCATTACTTTAAACAAAACACCTAGGAGGCAGTCACAGAACAGTATGTTCAGGAAATAAGTTCCCCTTTTCAAAAACTTTAAATTAACACAACAGTACTATCTACACACTTGAATGAACAGTGATAATAATATATTACTACTGGAGGCACAGTAGTGTAGTGGTTAGCATGTCTGACTTCCAAACAGAAGGTTTGGAGTTCAAGCCCTGGTGCTGGCACTGTGTTATTTCCTTAGACAAGAAACTTTACTCCACACTGTCTCTCTTCACCCAGGTGTATGAATGGGTACCAGCGACCCTGCGATGGACTAGCATCCCATCCAGGGCAGGGGTTTCAATAAGTTCTAAAGTAGACGGCTGACCACATTAAAGTAGGCGGCTGTAACAGGTGAGAAATTCTCTGACTCAAGAAACTCAAGGGACCAAAAACAAATTTAATGTTAGAAAGTAGGCGGCGATGATTTGGGAAGTAGGTGGCGAAATTCGCCGGTTGCCGGCTTCTATTGAAACCCCTGCAGGGGGGAGTAGTAATACTTCCAGGTGCTTCATGCTATTGAAACCAGGAAAAAGCTCCGGCCTTGTGGGCCTCAAGGCTCGTGTGCGCCTTTACCTTACTATCTACACATGGAGTGAACTGGTTCCAAATTAGTATAAAAAATATTTAAATGTCAGCAATGCATAAAAAACAAATTCCATAGTATCATGGAGGGTATTCTCTAAGTGAAACATCCTAAAATTCAATCACACATTGTGACATACAAAGTTTGATGGATGACAAAAGCAAATACATGTACAAGACTAACTGTGCTTGGTATTACAGGATGCAGTTGGCTTCAGACCATTCCATATATTAAAGTGCTGGTATTAATTAATTTATTTATTTATACTCCTTTACAGCCACCCCTCAAAAACGGATTATTAGCACTAACAAAGAAGAATTTCACTTCATAAATGTTTAAGTTGTCATGTAACTTATCAAAACAATCATTTTGCAAAAATATATAATTAGAAATAACAAATAACAACAACAAATAAATTGCCATGCTTTGAGGTATACCCTTGATGGAAATTAACCAAAGGTAAAAGGAAATTAACAAAGAGCTGGGAACACAGTTGCAACACAATGAATGTAACTGAGTAACCAGTCCACTCTACCAAAGTTCTTCATACCACAAGTTGTTCACAGTTGATTAACTAAGTAAACTACAAGCTTAAATATATAAGCATTTTATGAGGAGCATTTGTGTTGTTTTTTTGCCATGCACATCAATTTATTTATCACACCTTACACCCAGGCAATAATAACAAAAATGAGTTGGCTTTTGTGACCAGAATTGTCTCTTAAACATAATTCCACACAACTTAATCAAAACTATCAATTGAAATTTAGGGCCCTTTTAAACACAAACACTTTACCACAACAATGTTCAGCAACATTCACTTATAACACTGAGTAGTTAATCTAAAACAAACTAGTTACCTTTCCAGGGTGAGCTGATGATAACTTGGACAATGATTGTGCCAGGAATACTTTGACATCTGGAACTGCCTTGGTAAAAGGATCCCTATCCTTTTTGCCTGCATATGCAAGCTGGGAATAAGCTGTCTGATATCCTGACAAGTAAAAATGGCAATCAATGTCACTATTACATCAAGTAAACAATTAGCATATTTTTAATATGTACATTTCTAATAAGGTTATATGAAAAAGTTATGTTGTTTATATTCAGGATCATAGAATGTTAGGTAACGTCAGATGCCATAACACTAACAGGTGTCTGGTTACATACAAAGAAAAGCTGCAATGTTAAATTCTCAAGTTTATCACAAACATTTTTTTGCCTGCATATGCAAGCTGGGAATAAGCTGTCTGATATCCTGACAAGTAATAATGGCAATCAATGTCACTATTACATGAAATAAACAATTAGCATATTCTTAATATGTACATTTCTAATAAAGTTATGTCAAAAAGTTATGTTGTTTGCATTCAGGATCATAGAATTTTAGGTAACAGCAGATGCCATAACACTTACAGGTTTCTGGTTATATACAAAGTAAAGCTGCCCTGTTAAATTCTCAAGTGTATCACACAAAGACTTTCTTGATAGAAGATGTAAACAAGAATATGGAGTTAAAGTTTCTGAACTTAAGCAAAATGCACCCAACCAGTCCAAGTGATAGCTTTCCATACACAACCTGGGTTTTACATGAACTTAGAATAGAGAGTTTTATATTTAATTTTATGTAATAGATTATGGTCAAATTCACTGAAATAGTCTTTAGAAATGAAGCACTGGTGACTAATTCACAACACATTCGTACATAAATGGGCTGAATGTAATAAATTGCACTGGTGACACAAGTGCTGTGAACAGCATTTATAGGTGCAGGCAAAGTAAATTTATAGGCACATATGCCACTGATGATGAAAGCAGATTCTAACTGCAATAGCACCACAATGCAAACTACAGCAAAACCATTAACACCAACTACACATGCCATGTATAAGATCGTATTACCAGCATAATACCAGTATAATATTATCCAGTCAAACTGTATCACCTTACAATAAACATATGTACATCATCACCTGGTGTGTCTTCTATTTCAATAAAATGTTCATCATCAGGAATGGAGTCATCCTCAGGAAGCTCAAAGAGTCCAATTAGAGATTGCAACAAAGGCACCCTTTGACAACAATTGATACACTTCAAACAATGCACTACTACTCTGGCTTGTATAAGAAAATGGAAAATAGCAAAAACAAAAACACAGTCTGGCCACTAACTAGCTATCACAGTACCAGAGTCTGAGAAGAAAAATATATCCTATCACTTGACATGGCAAATGGAGGGTGACAATTTTTAGATACTCTGTTTTGCAGTAGCCTCAGTTGCAACCGCTTTTGGTATGTCATGCAAAAGGAGCGGTAAGTGGCACCTCAAAAGCCACTGCAGAGGAGGCTAGTTTGGCAAGGAATACAATGGACTTCTTCACAGAATTGGAGGATGTAAAAGATTCTTTATGAAGCGCAGCAGTACAGTATTGTGCAAAAGTAATGCAAACGAAATTTGCTGATTATTGCGCTTTGTTCCAGCAATACTTTGCCAATATGTCAGGGAAATATCGCAAATATATTTCGACGAGATATCGCTGCCACGGCTCAATATTTTTTGCGGAAATTTCAATGGAGCAGAATTTCAAGGTCCGAGATTTCGAATACATCGAAACAATATTTTGCACAACTACATGTACTAGGAAATGTTAAACGAATAGAAGAGCATGTGAAGTAGTTCAAGTTTGGTCACTTTCACATAATAAAGTACAGTCACATGTTTCTACTGCACGTTTTTCCATAGATAGTAACAGCTTCCTACTGTATTTGTGTTAGATGAAAAGGAGTTAACTTTGTACACGTGTATAAGTGTCTGAAGGTTGTATGTAGAAGCTTCTCTTAACAAATTGGGAGGAGTTTGTGATTCTGGGAATACTGGCTGTACTTTACTGACAGCAGGTTCACTATTCAAAAGGATCTTTTGTTAGGGTTGTCATCTGAGTGCAAAAGGCAATAAATACACAGTAGTACTGTACAATGGTCATACAAAATCAACCTATGACACAGATGGAGAATTATTAGTTATTTGGACATGACAAAATGGCAAGAATGCTTAATAATGATTTTTGTTTGGTAATAATAAATTTCACCAGAATGGTTGCATGGTCTTACACAAAATACAACAATTATATACCAGAAATTGCTGTAGGTTTCTAGGAATCCAGGACAATCTGTGAGGATCTTTGTCATGCCAACAGCACATATTCTTCTCTCTGTTGTTCCAGACACCTGTGAAAACAATAGCATAATATAATTATTTTATTTAGTCAAATCACAAACCTGGACTGGTTACATTGATGAATTAAACATGGTTCGATGCTACAAAATGTACGCTGGGTTGTGCAATCACCACTGAAGAAGACACAAGACAGGAGTGTGAAAACGTTAGGTTGGTGAGTTGTAACTTTTTACGTTACATTCATTATTTCAAAAAAGTGTAGCATCAAACTATCTCAGATGAATTAAATATATTTTTAAAGACTTTCGGGGCTCAAAATTTTGTGCTGATTTTTTTATTGCAATGTTATAATATGAATCAGACAAAAATGGAAAAATACATTTAATGGTTATTATAAGCTAATCCAGATGTCAGTTTTCAAGATAACATTTTCCAGTAAAGTAGAATTACTCAGTTTAACTTCTATTATATGGCTAAAATAGAACGTGTGCTCCAATTGGCTGCTGATCAGCAAGCAAAATTTTCTTGTAATGACTGGGCATTATGAAAATTTTTCAAAAAAATTCTTTTTGTTTTAGTATAGACAGAAGTTATCTTATCTTCAAAGAAACTTTTTTTTCTGTCACTTCTGGTTTCAATCACATGGTCAGGTGTGTTTTGGTTCAGTGAACATGATCTTGAATAACCTCTTGCACATGCAGGCAGATATTGAAAAACCCTTCCAGTTTTTTTTTTTTCAGTGCTAAAAAGGCCATATAATAATAACTTATTAACCTTGTCCATTGGGTCATTACAAGGAAATCTCAGACCTTGGCCTTAACATAATATTTATTGACCTAGGTATCGCTCTGTTAATACATTAAAGCCTCAGTCCGAGATTTCCCTGTAATGATCTCACTCTTGGTTAATAAGTTGTACTTATTTCATCTCAGATTTCTAAAACTGGGAAAACCAAGATGAGAATTATCACAATCACTTGCCTGCACATTTTTTGAAACAGTAAAACAGTATTATAGATTTGCATTCGGACCCAAAATGCCACCATCTACCATACACTATTCCCCAGATCCCATAAAATGCAAGTTCAAGAGGATTGAAATTATGGATACTAACCTTTTGTACATCAGCAATTAAAAACTTTTCAACGACATTTCCAAAGAGACTGTATTGGGAAAAAAAGGTAATAAAATTAGTAATAAAAAAACAAGAATTTATTGGAAACATTGATTAATTATTTGAGCAGTATATGGATAATGCTTAAATACTGTCTCTGGTAAAGGATTTATCATACTTTCATTTTAATAAACAGGGTAACTCAATCAGTTTTTACAAGGTATAAAGAGAGGCCCTGAAAATATAAAATGTGAAATAATCATAAATTATTATGCTAACACATTAATTTTCTAGATTTTTAAACCTACCCTGGTTGAATGGAGTCAATAATCTGTACTAAAGCAGAGGCACCAATCTTTGCTGCATATAAGCAAAGAAATACTAGGAAACCTAAAAAAGAACAAGACGATCTAAGATCGTAAGTCGGACAACAGGTAGACGTGCTGTTATGAGTGTTGACCACTTATGGTGCGGCCTGGTCCAAAAAAGAAATGATAAGGCTACCAAGGTCCTGGTTTCCAACGTGGCATCTTTGTTGTCGTTTTCTCGAGTTTCATCGCAAATGCTCTTCTGCCACTCTGTCCACATTTTCTGTTCACTGGTAACTCCTTTGATTTCTGGTTTGATTCTAGTGAGACATTCGCTAAATCATTTGATTCTTTTGCTATTTTCAGTTCGCGGAACGACCCGTTTCGAAATATACGCTCATTACACACGCCATCGTTTAGAGTGGGTCTGTATGTTTGAGCGTAGAAAAGATGACACCATTTGTTTTCATCATATTCGTAATCGACTTCGACATCGTTGAAAGACGTTTGCGCCCGTATTACGCGTCTGCGGTATTCCCCATTGCACGTGACTGCGATTTGCGATGAAACTCGAGTGTAAACCTATAGTCGGTTGCCCGACTAAAAAAGATATGAACCAATACCATTGACAAAATATTGACCAGTTCACACTGCAATGCTGTTTTAGAAATGACATGAGGAGGACAGTGACTGTAATGCTAAATAACCTCAGATAACAACTTCTGATACACCAAAGTCTTCATATCTCCAATGATAATCTCCTGTTATGGTGTTAATCATGGTCAAACTATTGGATATCTATTAATTCATATAATTCATAATAAGATCTAGAATCAAACTTATTGTGTATGATGACAAAACGGTTCATTTGAGCCAAATTTTCCCATAAGGTCTGCCATTTACAGTAATACGAAATCGGTACCCTGTCTGCAGGTTTTGATCGTGGCATTTCACTTTTGAGGTATAAGCTAAAATGTAAGTTCCCTCTCTAAAACAAGGAATTTCCAGGCACTGATTTTTTATAAATACAAAAGAAGAAAACAAATACACTGAGCACTGTTTTCCTATAAAATTACTGAACCCATTGGAAAACTTAGCTGATTCTGACCATGTTTAATATTAAGTCCAAATCACCACAAACAATACATCAATCTCTAAATCAATCTTTAATCATAATATAAACCTAACAGTAACCACAAGCAGAGAAAATAAATCACAAAATAACAATAACACACTCAGAAAGTTTTAACAATCCATGAATTCAACAGTTATGCATCTGTTACCTTTGACAAACTTTGTTGTTTTTGAGCTCTGAAGTCTTTGAAAGAGGAGAACAAATACAGACTTCATGTGTGTTGATAATGTTGACCTGCCAATATTAATGAACAATAGCACTCATTGCCTCTTTGGTATTTGTCTTATTATTCTTAATGAAAAGACCCCTCAAATACTGGGAAGTCAATTATAACTGGTCAGCACTTGAATGAACAGTGATAATAATAAATTACTACTGGAGGTCTGGAATTTGAGCCCTGATGGTGGCACTGTGTTGTTTCCTTAGACAGAAACTTAACTCCACACTGTCTCTCTCCACCCAGGTGTATAAATGGGTACCAGCGATATAATACTGGGGGTAACCCTGCGTTGGACTAGCATCTCATCCAGGGGGAGTAATACTCCCATACCAGGTACTTAATGCTACAGAAACAGGGGTAAGCTCCAGCCATGTGGACCTTAAGGCCCGTATGCGCCTTTACCTACCTACCTACCTTCTTTCTATGCCCACTTTTTGATCTTGATGTAAGACCAAACCAAAAAACAATATTACTATCTATCACTCAAAGCTATTTGGAGAGGTAATCTTGGCTGAAATGATGTCTTTGTTACACTTTACCTCGACCTGATCTTGAGATCATTTCAAAAAGTGGTCTGAGTATAACTAGGCCGAGAGTTCACAGATCTGAAATAAATTCCTCCTTTGCTACTCACAGTTCAAAGTGCTCCACCATGCTTCCAATAAGGTAGAACCCCTCATGATCATTACTCTTTGACGCAATCAGCTTTTGGAAGACACCTAGCAATCCAACCTGTAACAAAGTTGTTCCATCAATTATATCATGACCAGAATCCAGAGTGATGGAGAAGAAAACAAGAGATGATGCTGTCTGGGATATAATTATATGTCAATGCAATGGCCCAGAACAGCTTAGTACTCAGAAGGTATTTCATCATTATACCATCAAACCAGTCTCATACCTCTTTCTTTGCTTCTGCAATGACTTTGCTACCCTTTTCAATATATGCTTGCAACAACCTAACCAGAGGTGGAATATTACCTGAAACATAGGATTTTGAAAAAAAAAAAAAATACATTAAATAAAGGAGCATTCTGGCCTGTCAAAGGTCCAAAATTCCGCTGAACAAAATGCATGACTATACTACTGAACCAGTAGTAGTCTTAAAGCCAAACATGAAACATAAACAATGAGGCTTGTGTAGCTAGAGCTAATATCTGTATCTGAAGCATGAGACAATCAGCAATATTACTACTCGCCAGTATGGGATGGTGGTCCACCACAAGAGGGTTGTCCAATACTCCGACAAATTTATGCATTGCATTGTACTGTATTATATGGCCATAACAGACAACTAATAACACATTCACGCCAACTAAAGTTGTTTAGTTAAATTAGGTTTTGAAATTTTCACAACAGCCTCCCAAACGATTAAAGTCTAATCTTAACAACGTGAGAAAAAGAGTCTAACAGTGATTCATTAGAAATAACTTTCAAGTCAGTAGAGAATCTACAAGGATCTGTTTTGCGCAAAGTGATTCCAGACCATTTTTTAAGCTCTGGTGTGAACCCAGCATAAGATGTTACACACGAGACCAAATGATGAAGATGGTGTATCATTACTGGTATTAGTATAGATGGTAGATGTAAGATATCGAATGGTAGCTGGCCTTGAGATAAGAAAAAAACATTTTTACCATTCCTTTCCCAAAGAACAGGTGTTAATAGCAAAGGGAACAACTCCATATAAGTTGTTGGAATGTCATTCTGTCGGATCTCCAGTAATAATGACAGTACTTGGAACACATACGGCAGGAACTCTGTTATAAAAAAAAAAAAAAAAAAACAATCATACCACACCAAACTACTGAATAATTTGACCTAATAACTAGGTGTATTCAGCAGATAATTATGGCCAAGAATTTTCCTCATTTTTCATTTCTTATATGAAATGTGACCACTGCCAAATGCCCTGGAACGTGGTCAAAGTTATGGCACTCACTAATTAATAATGCTACAAAAGAGTAATGAGGTTTTACTGTAGAGTATTTTATGTATTTTATTCTTGCCTTGAAAAAAAGAAAAAAAAATTTTTTTTAAACTGAAGCTGAGGATTTTGCCTACCCCTTGAAACAAGACTATTATTTCACAAATTGACAATAACCATTGTATCCATGAACCACATTCCACAGCTGGGTAATCAACAGAATACTGAGATATATACTTAGAACTATTACACAACAAAAGAAATGGAGGGCTCTCTGAAAACTGACACAAGCATTCAATTTACATGTACCTGTGACATCGTTAGACAGTATCTCTTGGACAACAGGAAACAAAGTGTTCTCAAACCCAACAGCAGCAGCTGAATCAGCTTTACAGATATTTCTGACAGCAAAAATAAATAAAACATATCAACTACAAAAAAGGATGTATCTATAGGATAGTCATCAGTGAGAATACACAAAGAAATTAAAAAAGGGAGAAGAGGAGAAATTTAAAAAGGGAAAAGAGAGAGCCTTGAAAGCTCTGCAAATTCCGTCAGAGGCAGAGCAATAAAAGCAATATTAGGTACATATACAACAATAATTATTGTAATCATAGGAGTGATAACAAAATCGGACAACCACATCAATTTCTGCAGGGATTTTGTTAAAGTGTTCAACAAGTGGCAACTTTGAAATTTGGCATTTCTATAAAAAATTAATCATCACACGCAGAGAATGTCACTGCACTGCAAAAGTCAACCATTTGAAATATATATATAAAAAAATCCTTAGCAATTCTTTTTTTGTAACATTTCAAATAGCTAAGGACACTTGTCTTTTTCATGATAACACTGTTGTTACCAATGAACACTCTGCAGATTACGCAAAATCAGTCCTGAATTAGTGGAAGTTTACTTTACATTGGGTTTCATTGTGATACAATACCTGCCTACAAGTTGCGTTATAAGGGCTGAGCTGGGAAATAATACACATTGTATTAGAAGGAGTTATGTAGCAAGGCTGCTCAACCATAATTAGTTTACATGATCAAAATACATGCAATCATACCTTATGGCACAACAGATTGCCTCAAACAGATAATGGTTAAACTGCGGTTTGCTGGGGTTCTGGAATTATAAAAAAAAATGGTAAAAAAATCATCAATGACAGCATTATGAGCAACATTTTTAAAATGTTGCTCATAATGCTGTCATTGATGATTTTTGTCATTGATGATTGATGAAAACAACAATAATTAAGACACTTTTTACTACGTTTTACTGATCCTGATTGTTTTTCTTACAATGGGTAAAGTCAATTTTTGAAATAAAACATGCAAAAAAAATTATTGTTTATGTTCTTTCATTTATGCAGTTCGCAGTAAATTATATTTGTCATGATAAGTAATTCACACGAAGGAACCCAAGGCTGTAAATATTTACTTTATTTACCATGAACTTAAGCCAAGAATTATTAATTCCTCAGGAGAAACTGAGTTATAGCAACTGAGTTCTACTGCCACATTGGCAGCTAGTTAGATGACTAAGCAGGGTTGCCACTCATTAGAGCCCAAAACATTCTCTGACTTTTCACTGACCTTGAAACAATTTTGACTGACCTTTCCTTAGGGGAATTAACCGTACGAAAATTTATAGCCTGACATGGCGAGAATCAGGCTTGAATCTGGCCATAATGTCATTTTTGCGGCGTGATTTGAACGAGACAAAACGAGACACCAGATTTGTCCCGCTACAGTAGTTGACCGAGACGTTTGACTCGCTATGTTCTGAGCGATAATATGGCCAGAATTTAGCGTGACATTCGTGTGGCAGTATTATGACCGGGAATGGAATGATACATCGACGTGATGGTTTAAAATTATTTACGTCAGTCTGTGTTTCGAGACCAGGACTTTTGTCATGCTCGCATATCGGCGATAATATGGCTGGCTTTGAGCGTGTCCCAAACACGACAATAAAATCAGCTCTGTTTGCAGAGCTGCCGTTCGTGAAGATAATTGAATCGTAAATAATTAACTTACATGAAATAGAATCATTTTGGAGGAGAAAGTAGGAGTGAAATGGCGCGTTCAGGGAAAGCAGCAAGTGTTTATTGGGACTATCCTCCATGTGTTCCCAAAATGTAAGTAAACATATTAAGTAGAAATGCAAATCGCAAGTATATTTGAAGCCGCTTAACTATTGCTGCTTGTCTGACTCTTAATTTTTCCCAAATTAATATTATAAACCGTTGCTGATGGTGCGCATTTCAGCTGATACCTGCACAGCTCCAGAATAGTTGCATACGCCTGCACTCTATTAATACTTTTTTCAGACATTCGTGCTAATTCTTACAAAGGCCAAATTATCTTTGCCCCATTTCTTGCTTTTACGTAATTTAGTGCCACAAATATATGTCGTTGTACTTGGATTTCCATTCACAAATAAGTGCGGGAAATCCCGTATCGACATCTTCGTGTTCAGTGTTAAACAAACAATCTAAACAGTTAAGAATCTTTTAATTTGTAGAAACAGCATGCGTCTGCGAGTGATTTAAGTTAGTTGACCGTGTGTTACGAGGTTGCAGAACACGTAAATTTTGGCTCGAATCGCTGATCATGATGGAGTACATAGCTTGATTTAGCACCTTTTGTGATACGGTCCTGTGTTGGGTTGTTTAGTCGGTCGACCAAAACTGGAGCTACGATGTTATTTTGCTACCCTCTACAAGAAAGTGAACAATGTAACATGCTTGACTTGATGTTCGAGAGATATAACACATATATAAACCGTTCTGTTCCTTGTAGCTAGGTTCTTTCTAATGCTTTGTCTCTGAACATGAGACACTTCAAAAGAAATTGCTTCTGTCCGTTGTTAAAGTTCAAAAAAAAAGTATTCTTGGAGGGTAGTTTTGTAGTTTTTAGGGCTTACGCAAATCCCAAATTATCTTACGTGCGTGACATATGTGTGTTTACAGTAGGGTGGACCGCGCGCAAAGTCTGGCTATCCGGATTTCATTTCTAAATTCATTAACCGAGAAAATGTTCAGTGGAGAGTTTACGCGAACAATCGACGAAGGAGAGAACACTGAATGGAATATCTAATGAGACCAAAGACAAGAAGGCACCTGGAAACCATATGTAAATACAAAATACTTATATGCATATTTAACGAAATTTAGTTTTCCCACACAAACGATTATTTACATGCCATATTGTACTACGCCGGTTTGCGTTCTTTCAATATTAATGAAGTAGCCAATGCTTTACAAGTATTCCTTTCGTTTAAATTCGTGTACCTGTATAAAGAAAACTACTACGGTTTTCGTTTGAGATGTCTTAAGATTGAATAAATATCATATTTGTGACTGTGAAGGCTGTACGTGATACTGGATCATTTTTGCATCGTGTGGAATGTGGCATTTTAAATTGAGTTATGTCGATGTTTATTCTATATTTATATTTTATTCGATATTTAGCATTTCATGCGGCTGTTCTTATTATTTTGCTGATGTTATTTGCCATCCCAATGTCGCGGCGATACAAATGTCTCGCTCTATCTCGTTATATTGTCTTTTGTTTTCCATTATCATTTGCCGGTGTATTTATTGTCAGGAGTTATTTTATCGTTTATTGACGTGATTTTTTTATGGCTTGAAAATGGCCTGATTATCGCTAAGTCTGGCGATCCAAATATCACGGCGATATACACGTCTCACTCAATTCTCGCTTGTTTTGTCTCGCTCGTGTCAGCTAAATGTTCGCCATGACTTGTCACATTCGAGTCTCGCTGGATAACATCTTTTTTTATGGCCTGAATCTGGCCCGTGTCTCGCCGAGGATTTTCGTACGGGTATCAAATAAGCCAAATGTCCTATTACATTAGCTTCAACTTCTTTTGCAGACCATCACTAGTTGTCTCTTCATTTTAGATCTGTACGTTTTTCACACAATTTTGAACGCATGGCATTTGACCTGACCTAGAAGTACTAATCACTGACTTTTTCACTAACCTTGAAAAAGTTTGTTTTTCCCTGACTTTTCCCTGACCGTGGCAACCCTGACTAAGTATATAAGAAATCCATACCTTGCTAACTTGTACAAGTTTAGCTGCCAGATTATTCATTAGCACTGCCACATATGGTAAAAGAGCTTCTTGAAGCAAGGAGAATGATCTCATGATGGCTATAAAATACGTCCATAAATCAGATTGATTGATTATTATAAATCTAGCATATGTCCTAATGTTACTTTAAATACCAACCAGTAGAAATAAATGGCCCCCTGACTTGAACTGTTTCATGTAGACAACTATAAGAAGTACTATTATAATTTTAGCTGAGGGTTTTCCCTCTTAAGGTGCTGTACATGGCTTTTGGACTGATTTTCTTTGTGGTAGCAAATGGTTTTGGCAGCTTGACTTGTTTGACCATCCCATATCCTTTTCTGGTTAACTTCATGTTTTTTTTTAACCAAGACCAAAAAGGCCTAAAAGATCATGGAACAATATTTACATTGAATAAACAAGGCTGGTATATAGGTATAATTTATTAATTTTACCTTTCATGACATACTCGTTTTCTTGAGAGCCAGGAACATCTAACAAGCCAAAAAGATTAGATAACATCTCTTCTAAAAATGGCTGCACCTCGGCCTTGCTAATTCTACAAAATAGTCAAAGAAGATAAAAGCAAACTTGTATAGTGATTGATCCAGACAACATTGCTTCAAAACCATCCTAGATTTCCACTTAAAACTGTACCTCATGGTTTATAAAGCCATTTACTAGTATCTTACAATATTACTAAGGGAACCTTACTGCTTATAGTTTCTGATTATAACAACCAGTCAATGTTCTGAACCAGCTCATTTATTTAAGGACTGTGATATTTAATTTTCATATGACAGATAAATATTCCATTTTTTTCAATTAAATAATTTCTCCCCATCCAGGTCACTAGGTATTCCATATCTTTTGTACCGGCATAACCTTCCAAAACAAAAAACGATGGTACAGTGTAGCTTGATAGCAAGGATCATTAGTTTAATACATCTTGCTTTCTTATCTGGGAACAGCGTAAGGATACAATACACAGACCCCTTTTATAACATACAGTTACAGCTGCTTCAATTCATTATGCCGACTCAGCAAACTAACACTGATCCTTGACAGAAGCCCATTATTTCCAGAATATTTTACTGGTCTTGTGATGTGACTAACACAATCTCATCTTTTACCCAGTTTTTACCTCCCAGTTTAATGCACCTCTGTACAGGCAAAAAGTAATACTGTGCATTTCTACTCAACTTAAAAATAAACACAAGAAATTGGGATAATTGCTGACATTTCGAGCATTAAACAAAAGAGAGTATGCAATACATACGGAGCTCCACCTCCAGGGCTCTTGAGGGTGAAAAGTTTTTCAAGGCAGTTTGCAGCATAACTATGCACCACATGACTTTTGGCTGTAAGGTGCTTGACAAGTAGTGGCAAACAGGCAACTAACACATCACGGGATAGCTACATGGAAACATTACGAAAGATTTCTGTCTAGACTTACAGTGGCAAAGAATATATTACTGAGAAATGACCCTACCACACCCCACCCCATAGAAAAAACATATTCTAAAGCCTCTTTCACAACAGAATACCATTTTACATGTAACAGTTACTTCTTTTAATTAAGTCTGCAAAAACCTTCACAACTGAATGAGCAGGAAGGGTACATTCTGATATTCCAAAAAAACCTTGAAAGAATATTTTATCAACTCCTTTTTATTTTTCCTTAGAGAAAAGTTATGTTTCATTTAATGTTGAAAATGTAGTCATTTTGTGACTGCTTTGGTTGTGCAGAGCAACCTCGTATGACTGGGCAAAATAATCATTACTCTTAGTACTGGCTTGAGCACTGAATAGAAAACTGTGGAAAAGCAAATAACATCAGACTAAGACAGCAGACTTAATGATTATTATTATAAAATGAAATCTAAATTCTCAACTTCAATGCAGCTATCAACTTGTTCCTTGAATTCTAGAGTTCTGAACAATTATAGCCAACAATGTAAAGATTTGAAGCTCTTTACCATGTTTCTAAAGATGATTATATATTTAATGGAGTCGGCCTTCAGTACTGGATGCTCATCAACTGGAAAGGGAAAGGAAACAAAATGCCATTTAATACAACCAAAGGAAGCTGTAACTACATTTCTACCTTCTAATTCAGAAAAAAATCAGGGGCCGGTTGTTTGAAGGCCAATTAGCGCTAACCCAAGGTTAACTTTTAACATGAGTTTCTTTTCCTCTTGTTGAAAAGCATTTGCTGCTCTAACTTTCTTTATTCTATTCAGAGCATACAATCATCAAATTGAATCATCAAATTGTCTTCCAAAAAAATTATACGTAAGGCGCTTTTTCAGCTCTCGTATCTGCATTTAAATTTCACACTAACCCTGGATTACCATAACCCTGCTTCGAACAACCCAGCCCAGGTTGTAAAATTTAGGATCCACTGATCCCAGATTCAAATCAAAACTACTTGTTTAAATTCTCATTTGGTACCTCAGTCAAACACACATTTTCAATACTTTGCATTTTCAAGATGAATTTAAGCTTCCCTGCCCCATGTTACACAATTGTCCTATGGATATGGCAAGTGCATGTATCTGTGACATTGAGAAGGTAAGTCAAAAACCACAATCAGAAAAGCACAGGACAACCAAGTGGTTGATTCATTTTTCCAGCCATTGTCAATGAATTCTTCAGAGGGCAACTTGCATCTCAAAAGCCAACATTAACTTAAGAAATTGGGTATATCAAACAAATTGATTAAGTAAGTTATACCAAACATAAAAGGGAAGTGCTGACGTTTCGAGCGTCATACCCAACAACGAAGGACTTCTAGCACTCAAATTTTATTTTGATCAGCGCTTTACAAAAGAACCTAGTTCAGAAACATCACTTCGCTTAGCCGAACTTGTTGTAACACTCAACTGTTTCTCCTTCTCCAACAACTACTACCAACAAATCAATGGTGTCGCCATGGGCACTAAAATGGGACCAAGCTATGCCAATCTCTTCGTAGGTTACATTGAAACCCAATTTTTCAGCCACTGCAATGGACCTAAACCTAAACTATATCAATGCTACATTGATGACTGTGTTGGCGCAACTTCATCCACCAGGGAAGAACTTGAGCAATTCATTAATTCTGTCAACTTGTTCCACCCAGCATTGAAATATATTTGGCAAATTTCAGAAACCTTAATAGCTTTTCTCAACATCAGTGTTTCAATTCATAACAACAGCCTATCAACTAACGTGTACTACAAACCTAGACTCCCATAGTTATTTGCTGCACTCGTCTTCTCACTCCACCCATGTTAAAAACTCCATTCCATATTTTCAATTCCTCAGACTTTGACATTTATGAAGTGATGAGTTAGACTTTTCCAACAAGTCAGAAGAAATGCTACAGTTCTTCAAGAACTGTGGCTACCCTGACTCAGTTGTGAAGACAGCTCAACAACATGCTCAAACAACTGACCAACACCCCGGCACCAAAAACGTCACAAAAGAAAGAGAACCAGAGAATACTGTTCACACTCACTTTTCACCCACTCAACCTACCTGTCAAGAACATTATTCTGAAGAACTTCAAGTTACTTCAGAATGACAAAACAGGTAGAATCTTCTCACAACCACCACTCATCTCATTTAAACAAAACAAAAACGTTAGCGACTTTTTAGTTAGAAGTACACTAAAATCAAATGAATCACCTGGCACCTTTAATTGCACATGCAAAAGATGCAAAACTTGCCCTTTCATCCACAACACAGACAAAGTAACAGGACCTAAGCGATCGATTAAAATCACCGACTGTTTCACATGCACTTCCGCCAATGTTATCTATTGCATAAAATGCACCTTATGCAAGAAAATATACATCGGAGAGACAGGAAGAAGGTTAGGTGACTGTTCCCGCGAACATCTGCACGACGTCAAACGAAATGATAAAGATGCATCTACACCTGTAGCACAACACTTTACTTTACCTAACCACTCCACTCAAAATATGGCAGTATGTGGCCTTACCATGCATCAGTGCAACACGGAAAGCCGTAAAAACCTAGAACAGAAGATTATCTTCCAACTCTGTTCTCTTAATCCCCAAGTTATCAACAAACGTTTCTCATTCATTTAATCATTCATCTAATTTATTCACTTCCATTCACTCACTGCTATGGTTCCACCAATAGCATGGCTCCAAACTTCTCTATATAAATTGTACGTAACAAACAATCCTCTCATTCACTCCGATGAAGGGCTAACACTCAAAATGTCAGCACCTCCCTTTTACCTTACGGTGGTATAACTTACTTAATCAATTCGTTTGATTTACCCAATTTCTTGTGTTTCAATTCCCCACCAATGCAGCACCAGTTTCTTTAGAAACTATCCCCAACATTAACTTGGCACAAAAAATAAACTAAGGTACAATACCGCAATAAAAAACCTCATTGCTATGCAACATGCTCTTTCAATAATACTATTTTGATTAGCCAATCTTCAAGCACAATTTCTGTTAAGGGATTAAGGTTACCGTAAACCTTCGCAGGTGTCTTTAGCCAAAAAATTATTACTGCGCTGTCTTAAATACAACCACTACAAATTATATATCAATGTCAAGGTTATAGAATGCTCTATTCGATAAAAATTGTTTCGCTTCAATTGTTCTTAATAGTAAGGCGAGTGCGACCTAAAAGCGAGAAACGACCAACGTCCCTTTGAGCGAATTTATCGGGTATCAAACTCAACCGCGTAAACAAAACTACTGCATTATATCATTCACAAGGCATCAATCATCAAAACCGTGTCAGGGATTTCCGTTTTTTAAAATTGATCTCCCGCAATGGCCATTGTTGTGAAAGGTATCGGTAAATTTTTGATCATCAAAATGGACAGAAAAATTGCGAAGCAACCAATGGGAATATCAAAAAAGCCTCACACGGTGTTGAAGATTAGTGCCTTGTGATTTATATAATGCAGAAGTTTAGATTCTGCGGTTGAATTCCATACACGATAAATTCGCTCAAAGAGACATCAGCCGTTTTGTGCTTGTGGGATGCACTCTCCTTGCGGTTTGAAAAAATAAAAGCGAAATAATTTTTGGCGGATAGCGCATTTAATTAGCTTTTTATTGATATATAGTTTGTGGTTGCTGCATTTTAAGCAGCGCGCAGATGATTTTTTCGCGAAGGACACTCACGAAGGTATACGGTAACCTTAAGTCAGTTCTAGGAAATTGAGCAAGAAACACTGTAAGGCAGTAAAGTACATGTTGCTGTTCTTGAAACTGTTTGGCACATATCAGACAGGGCTTTTCTCCAATCTCCATTGCTGACTCTTTTTATATAATATCATGTACATGTCTTTTGCATCTTTGAAAGAAGAATGACTGTATTGCAGTGTAAGAGAATATGTACAGTCCTCCACATATGCACTACATCCAAAAAGAAAAAGCAAGTCAATTATACCAAGTGTGACATTATTATGTGGCTACAATAGCAGCTATTGCTCGGTCAATATATCACGGTCTCGGTCCGAGATTTCCCTGAAATGACATCACTCTCGGTTAATAAGTAGTATTTATTACCACTCAAAAACTAAAAATTACATCAAAAAAAGGAAGTTCGGGTTGGGACAAAATCTTACCACTTTTAGTTTGAAGTTCAGGTAGGATGTTTTCTGTAAAGAAACTCTGGAGGTTTACAAGTTCACTAGCTTGTGTTGTGCCATGCTGGATAGAACACAAAATTACCATGAGGAATTTCATAGGAAGCAAAATACAAATACAACTTTACATTAGCACTATCCTAAAACATCGTTTAGTGGTTGTTCACCAATCATAGGGAGAAGTTCGACAAATACCACCTCGTAGGTAGCTATGATTCATGTATCTCGGCCCACACCCCCCACCGCCTGAATATGTGAATCATAGCTGCCTACGTTGGTTGTGTTTGTTCAACTCCTCCTTCACTATTGGGTGTGCACACTGAACCCTGAGCGACATAATGGCTGTCCAGCTAAGTATAAGGATAGATAATTCATTATAGGTCAGAGTCGGACAACACCACCTGGGCATCAAGCGCGACCACCTTATGGGTTAATAGGTAACAACAGGTATCCAACCTGTGGCACATTGTTGGGCAGGTGGGTGGCCCCTCCCCATCCCCCACATAGTGCTTACCCCGTCGTATGATCATTTTCTGCCAAGTGGTATAGTACCTATGCGATAATAGGTAGCAACTGGAAGCCTAATGGTACCGCAGGGCAAGGCAGGCCTACCTCATCACCAGCCCAAAAGTGGATCGCTGCGTCCCAGCGGGCTAGACAACATGCGTTGTAGTGGGTTATGCAACATGCTTCACAGTGGTCCACAAGTTCATGGAGCTGGACAGGCGCAGAAATAACATCCAAGCCAAAGTACAAGCAGCGTACATGCCTGACGATGGGAAGCTACTTTCAAAGAAGCAGCATGTCAGGATCGAGGAATGGTGTGATCAGGTGCCTGTCGTTAGGTTCAACTCCGGCAGTTATAGTCTGAACCTGATTAAAGAGCACTTCATCAAACGCCTCACTGACAAAGTGGCAAAAAGGGGGAGCAAGATCATGTTCCTGCTCACAAAGGGTTTCAACAACATAATGAACTACCTGGGGCCATGAGAAGTGGGTGAAAGGCTATAAATCCATGACAGCAAAATCATGCTTCCTATATGAGTGGTGCAGTGCCTTTGAGAAGCTCAACTACCCTACCCTTTGAAGAGAAGGCTATGTGCACCTTGGCAGACTGGCTGCGGTACTACAACAACCTCGACATGGCCCAGGGCTTGGAAGCCTTTGAGTGGATGCGAGCCTTCCATGCTATCGAGGGGATTAACATCCTGAAGGACACAGTAAATAATCTGTGTGTGAGTATGTGTATTATCTGTTCTGTGGGATGGTTGAGCAAAGTGCAGAGCTTTACAGCCCACAAGGACCACAAGGCCCCAAAGGCAATACTGGACCCTGTGCGACACAAGGTGAAGCTGGCCACAAAGGCAATACTGGGCCACAAGACAAGGCAGGTTTGAAAGGTGATACTTGCCCTAAAGATGACCCAGAGGAGACAGGGCCAAGAGGTGTTATGGGGTTTGCTGAAGGTGGATTCATCTTGGACAAGAATTATAACTACGATGTCCAGAATAGACACCTTATAAATGTTGCTGCTCCTACTAGCAATGACAACATGTGTACTAAGATATGCTCAGACTCAAAGTACCTAAAGACTGACAGATCCTCACTCATGAATGGAGATCTCCACAAGGACAGCTGAATCATGATGTACCATGGAATGGGCACCCAACCAACTGTTGAATAAGAGCTATAAAGATAATTGGGGATATTGGGGATATCATGCTCCTAGACGGAACACAGGAAATGAGGGGCAACCTCGACATGGGTGGTTGGATCGTGACACATCGTGGTACCAGGCCACAACACCTAGTTTTTAAAACCTATATTGATACTGGGCTGTCGTCCAAAAGTGATCTTGGGAACATGATGTTGTTGGATGGGAGGCAGGGGATGAGGGGCAACTTTGATATGGCTAACCATTCTGTTGTCAACTTAGCGACTCATCGGCCTAACAAAAAAGAGCGTGCTGTCAATGTTGGGTTTTTCAATGATGAGTTGGAAAAGTTGAATAATAATAATAATAATACTAATAATGAACTTTATTTGAGTGTCAAGTGTATTTAGCACTGCTGTACTAATTGGGGACACTGTAAAGCACAAATGAAATAAATTAAATCAAATCAATGAATACCCAACTCACTAATGCATATAAAGCAGACAATAGCCATATCTTGAAAAGTGCAAACAAGGACATATTGAGATACCTCAGGGAGGAAATGATTAAAGTCACAGTGGAGACCAACTTGGCGATCGATGGGTTACTACAGACAAACAACTACGTACATTCTTTCAACAAGACAATGTACAGTATTCATCTAGTCTGTAAAAGAAACAACAACTACTGATTAAGGATGGATTTCAACATGGAGCCCCTACCCAAAGGAGAGTACACTGTATGCCTGGAATTCTTCTTCCCTGAGGACATCTCCAACATTACTGTGAATGCTGTGTCTACATTCCTTAATATCAGTCAACAATTAACCAAGACCTTTGAGTGCTCCAGCCCCAAATACACAAGAAGTATCAGACATGAATAAGTGGAGCATGACCCCGCCTGTTCACCACATAGTGGATCTACATTGCAATGAAAAGGGTTAAAGAAATCCACCTCCCCAGAAAGGGCAAGGTTATTTTCAACCACCTATGGTTTCAAAGGTTTCCAGCATGATGTCGACTTGTCTATCTATGACGCGATCTATGGTGTTGATAATGACGGAAAAATGGTGATGGAAACAGACCTGTCCTTGAACACCTACCATATAAATGGGGTTACTGTGGAAAGGGATGACAAAATCTTTGTTGTCAGTATTAGCTACCTCAAAGAGGAGGACCTCCTAAGAATCAGGGACAAAGTCTATCACAACTTCTGTCTCTTTCATTAATTTCCGATTGCCAAGCGCCTAGGATACTACGTATGATGGTTCCTGATATTACTTGCATGCAAAAATCAAAAAGACTGGTGTCGTGCCTCCAACTTGAACAGGCTTGATATAGTGGGTAACAAAGGCAGCAGAGGTTTTAACCTTGTGGGATTTGGGGTACAATACACTCTTCCAGGCAACACTGGCACGGAACTTGTCCCCATCAACGTCTTGCCAACTGGGTTCAAGTTCCAATTCGATCCCTCCTATTTCAAATCCCCGTTTACCTTCATGGTTGGAAATGGTTTCATAAGGGGCATTTCCACTAACCACATCAAAGAAAAAAGCCTTCCCATGGAACTCATGGGAAAGAAAGTAACCCTCACTATCAAGCTTGATTTTACTGGGATCCCTTGCTCCATAAATAAGGTTCGATAACCAAAGCAAAAATAGTTTCTCCAGGTTCAAGCAATCTGGTTTCCCTTTTGAAAGGATTGTTTGTCAGTCTTGGAGTGGTTGTTTGGCTTCCATATGCGGTCTGACCAGGTGGGTGCCCAGGGACCTTGAGCAGTTGTTCATATTGGAGGAAATTTATAGAAGGTAATCCCATCAACGTGCACGCATTACCTGTGTACAAGTAGTATATACCATACCATCAACCCACATTAATAACCAACCTTGCTGCAACACAGTAACCGGTTGGGCTGGTGATGAGGTAGGCTCGCCTTGCCCTGCAGTACCATTAGGCTTCCAATTGCTACCTATTATCGCATAGGTATTACAACTTGGTGGAAAATGATCATACAATAGGGTAAGCACTATGTGGGGGCTGGGGAGGGGCCACCCACCCACCCACCCAAGATTGTGCCACAGGTTGGATACCTGTTGTTACCTATTAAGCCACATGGTGCTAGAGCTTGATGCCCAGGTGGTAATGAATTATCTATCCCCATACTTAGCTGGACAGCCATTATGTCGCTCAGGGTCCAATGTGCACACCCAATAGTGAAGGACGAGTTGAAGTAACAAACAAAATAGGCAGCTATGATTCACATATTCAGGCAGTGGGGGGGGGGGGGGGAGAGATACATGAATCATAGCTACCTACGAGGTGGTAATTGTCGAACCCCTCCTCTACTACTCATAGTACTTAATGTTTACTAATCAAAATAACGCAGTGTTTGAAATGGAGCAACTTACAAACCAACTGCTCTGCACAATGCAACTGGGAAAATGTTGAGTTGAGGTACAACACTATCTATCACCACCTCTTTAATCTGCTTCAATACTGCAATCCCACTTGCCAATATGAATAAATCATTTAAAGAGATATATTTCAAGGGACACTAGAGTACAATACTCTAATTATCATCATTTATTAACTTCAGTTTACCACAGAAACAAATTAACAGTTGCACAGATATATATGGCTCTTGCATCACACTTATTAAGTTTGGCCCTTTTATAAAGATTACACTAACAAGCATGGCCTACTTAAGAGTGGCCACTGCCATTTAAGAGAGGTGGCTGCATAATATCAAAGGCAGTGGGACTTTTGCAAAAGTGGTCATTAAATAGAAAAGGCTCATTTAAGGCAGGACCATGTTTAAGAGAAGACAGTATAAATTTTCTGTATTTCACATAACAAACCAACTTGACATGTACCTTAGCAGTCTGTTTCTTGGATGCTAGTGATGTTACCAAGAAGATTGCAGTGTCTTTTGCTGTCCAGTTTCTTTCACTATCTGCTTGATATTTCTAGTTCAGGCAAAAATATTTTAATACCAATAAATTCCTTATTTGTAAATGCCAGTAAGTTATTTTTGGCATATACAGCACTCTTGAAAATTAAAAATATTCTTACGGCATAAAAAAAGACTACAGACAACCTGCTAGAATTTACCTGTAGCATGGCTCCTACATGGTGAGAAAAGATTTCTATTACACGCTGCTCATGGAATTTACACAATCCTCGTACAAGGTCAAATGCTGCACGGCGGCGAGTGTCAACATCTGTAAGTGGTAGAAAAAGAACTTTGTCAAAAGGTAACATACGTTAACTACTGTACATATATGTCTACTGTATGTACAGATGCAATGTATGGCTTACATATTACTGCTGTATTTTTAGAAGACTTTTTAATCTTGGAATAACAGAAATAACAAATGTAGTGACTATCTATGTTCTAAAATTGCAACAGCAGAAACAACCCAATTTACCAGTAGCTGTGGAAATGCATGAAAGGAGAAGCCTTAGGATTGAACACAGTTCAGTAATCAGAATCGGGATCATCAATAATTTGATTCTTTTTCATCTTCATCTTCCCAGGTATTTTGACTTCATGGCAGACGTTGAACGTAAAGGAACAGCCTTCAGTATTGCCAATGCACGTACCCTAACATATTTCCAGTCCAAATAAATCTCAGGAATAGCCAGCTGGATGGCAACTTCTGAATTCCTTGTTACAATGTCATAAACTAGAAGACACTCGGTAATGCCTGTATGTGACCTTTGGAATGACATTTTGATCCCCTTTCTGAAATCTGGCAGGGTATCACTGATATGTAATATCACTGAAGAAAATATCAATTTGCCACGTCCATAATGTTGACGTAAATAAAGAGTGAGTGGTTTCACCTGAGCCCTCAATGTCTCTTCTAATATACTCCTCTGGATTGTCCTCGAATACCTCTTCATCCTCCTCTGAAATGTGACATAATGGGAAAAGAAAAATGCAGTCATAATTAACAATTATTCGCCGAAGGCAAAGTGATTATCGGTGAATATTCACCAATAATCACTGAGACTGAGGCGAATAATTGTTTTAGTATAAAAACGCAGCTGATAATCAGATCAGCTGATAATCAGAGATAGCGAACCAATTAGAGCGTGCGATTTAGTATAATCACCTGAGTACTAATTGTTAAGAAAAATCTACTAGTAGACTAATGCAAATATGAGCTACTGCAGACTATCAGCCATTTAGACAGCACTTGGTTGAAGATTGTTTTCAAAATGGCAACTTATGGGCGCTTATAGTGAAGTTTCGCAGTAAGATTGAGTATATTGGTGTTTTTTTTTTCACCGACACATGATTTGTTTACGATGATTTTACTAAAAGAATTACATTAGAGTGAAACTGGGCGACAAATTTGTAAGCCATCATGCAAAAATCCCGCCACAAACGCAACCCACATACTTTTTAGGTATAGAGACTACAATAATTTTCTATTTGGAATAGCATTTACTTGGAAAAAAAGACAGCAGCTTAAAAACAAAATTACATGTCTACTTCTACAATATAACAAGAACTGTTACCTCTGAACTCAATATTTGGTACAACTACATTTTCACATAAGCTCTTAAGAGTCTCCTGTTTTTCAAATAAATGTTTATAGTGGTTCCTTTCAGATGCTGATGCAAGGAATCCAATGGCATTGCTTACAACCTACAAGGAGAAATGAATGATGAAACCAAGTTAAAATGAGCTGTGTGAAAAATTAACTTCCTAAGTTTACTACAAAAAAGTAACAAATAGACCTCTTTCATAAATGACAGCCAATTTATTATTCTTTTGTTTCCATGGTAATGAGCCTTACAGGCCTTGCTAGGATGAGCAAAATTCAATATAATTTTTGTTCCAAAATGAGGCTAGTGAGTCTAATATACATACATACCTCTTATTAATCGAGTTCGAGGTCCGTACTGTAAAATACGGACCGAGTTTTTTCCCGTCGATTTATGGCCCAAGCGCGAAGCGCGCGGGCCATAAATCGACGGGAAAAAACGAGGATCCATATTTAACAGTACGGACCGAGAAAACGAGGTTAATAAGATATTTATTATATCTCTGGAGTAATTTTGGCGACCAAAACAAACTTTAGCGGGCCGTACAGTGAAGTACGGCCCGCTAAATTGACCAATCACAGCGCGCGTACTAACTGAGAGATATAATAAAAAAGAATAATAAAGCGGGCACCATTTATGAAAATGTATGCTTACCAAATCATGTTTTGTTCCTTTTTCTGTTGATACCAGGAGCTGCCAGATAGCTTCAACAAAGTTTGGCAGATATTTCTAAATTAAGAAACAGTCAACTTGTTGAATTCACTGACCAACTAAAACTAGGTTAACTACAACAGAGAGAAGAGTTTAAAAGCTCAATCAGTAAAATTAGCATCTGATGAGCTGAAATAATTCTGTAACCTGGAATAAAGTATGCAATCTCACATCAAGTCTAGCAGCTGAAAAATGCCAGAACTTACATACACTCCAAAGGGATTGATTCAAACTGTTACCTCAAAATCTTCATCATACTTCTGTGCATAAAGTGCTACATTATCACAAATCTGTGACTTGATTAGATCCAAAGGGCCTGTCTCATCTGTTTCCTGAAAAATGTCAGAATCCATCATTCAATCAATACCTTCTGATGCAAACACTTGGGAGGCTTTCGAGCATTCTAAAATGGAATTCTATCCAAAAAGGGTTTCACAGAGAAATGGCATGAAAAACAATAACATAATTCTACTCTTCATAAAATACAGAAGCAAAGCAATACAAAATGCTGTTCAACTTGTGAGGAATTTTAACACTTTGCAAAGCATTTGCAATTATCCAACAATCGGTCCAATAGAAACTAAACCACACCATAGTTTGATCACCTTCAATTAGTTTAATAATGCTTCCAAATTGTTGTTAACTATACCTCCAGGTGTAACTGCTTGTTGTCTGTTGTCAAGAAGATGAGGAAATTTTTCATCCACTTTTCCATATTGTCTTCAAAATGCTCAGGTAAATCCTAATGGTAACAAACAGCATAATAAGCTTACTTAAAATATTATTTCTATAAACTGAACACTTTATCAGACTAACAAAAAATTGCTTCAAACAGTGCCACCATTGACAATACAAATTACAACCCACAGATTGCATTATAAGAGCATTAACTGTTTTTTAATGACTAGGTTGGTATGGATCAGACACAACAAAACAAGAAAACAAAGCAAATGCTTGATACACACGTTACAGCAACGTACAAGTTACAACAAGTACAAGTTACAACAAGTACCTAGAAAATGGCACCCTTAAGTTGCATCACTATGTATTTGAAATTCATCTCAGTCCAATGAGATCAACATCAGCTAAAATATTAATTGTAAAATGAGGTTTGTAATTTAAATGAAGAACAGAGCCTTGTAGTAATTTTCTACTTACGGTAAGTATTTCATTACCAAGAAATAAAGCAAGCAAAAAGAGCAACACCTTGCTCCACTTAGCCTGACAGGAAAATCTCATTAACAAACAGCCAGCTGTTTTCTTTCTGTTGTTGTTGTTGTTTACCTCATTTCTCCAAATGGCAAAGCGCATGCCAAATTTAACTCGTATGAACCATTTTACATATTCATAACCCAATTATCACATACAGCAGTTTTGCATTCAGTTC
The DNA here is from genome assembly GCA_949710005.1 of Ricordea florida. Taxonomy (NCBI): domain Eukaryota; kingdom Metazoa; phylum Cnidaria; class Anthozoa; order Corallimorpharia; family Ricordeidae; genus Ricordea; species Ricordea florida. The sequence goes on from OX453277.1 coordinate 14,741,292, forward strand.
TCTGTAAGATACTACAATATTCAGGTTTTTCAAAAGTTTTGTAAAGTAGCAGACATATTTCTGAAAGCACCGGACATGACAGTTTTTTTGCATCGCAAGGCACCTTGCAAGCACCCAAAAACCCTTAAATATTGGTCTAAAAGTACCGGACATGGAATGGAAAACAACCAGATGAAACGTCCCGCCTCCGGCCTCAAATCAAAACCCTGAATATTCTGATGTAACTTTGGGTCCTTTTACACAAGCAGAAAAAGGTAAAAATACCTCATTTCTATAGCTTTATCAAATGTTCACCTGGAAGTTCAAGCTGTAGAAAACTTTACATATCAGTAAAATGGAGCCGAGGATATCCTTAAGTTTGGCAACATCATTGCCACATCTGTTAGCTTCTTCCATTATCGCCTAAGATGGAATTTTGTGCATTCGTTAAATTAGGTAGTAATAATAATAATAATAATAATAATAATAATAACTTTGTTTATACAGAGAAGCACGTAATAGCCATAGGCCAATAAACTTGTGGCCCTGATTAAATCAACTAATTCAAAGGTCAACCACAACACTGGGGTCTATGCCCCCTACTCTTTTCTAACAGAGTTGTGGGAACTCTAGCATCCCACAAGAACAGTGCTGTGAGACAGGGCCTATGGTTTTTCGTCCTTATCCGGCCGAGGTTTGAACTCACGACCTCCCACTCAACAGGCTGGCACTCTACCAACTGAGCTAACAGGGCGGTGGTTATAATATTCATTATTAATATAATATTCATTGTTAAGTAATGTCTTCAGGTAACTATTCTCCCAACATGATTTTCATGATTTTTCTAAATATACAGTATACCTCTTTCCTATTGTTTGTGTCTCAGATGGTTTTATTGGCCCAAGCCAAACTGAAACAGATTGCAGTGATTCATTTCAACATCTGGTTTTAATTCGAGACTCACCTCAAAGAGTTTGGTTAATGGCTCAGCAAACCTTTCCAACACAAACTTAATCTCAGTCCAGAGTTCTTGTGACTTGAACTCATGCCGATACCTGTTGAAATACAGTGAAAGAGCAGTGTATAAATACCCATCATGAAGAGTTTTTACAATTATCATTGGCAGACACTTGCGTTTGAATTTATAAGGACAAATTATAATAATTATATTAATCCAGTTTGTTTTGCTTTTCAATAAATAATTGGTCCTGCAGCACAGCTCCCGGAAAAATAGAGCCTTAATACGCGACAGGAAATACCACTTCAATTGAGAATTTCACACACAGCCATTGCTATTGTACTAGCCACTCCCACTGATCAAATAATAACAGTTGAATGTATTATGCAAAGTTGTCCTGTACCTCTTGAACAAGGAGTGTGCTGTCTGCAATACTCCATTAATGACATGAAAGTCTCCACTGCTAAACTTGGTCACCATGTCCTAAAAAAGATACATGTATATATAGTGAAAAAATAAGGGAAGATTTTGTCCAGAGAAATCAAGCATGTGGTAATTTCTTTAAGTTAAATGATCAAAAAATGGAGTCTGGATTCTCTACATTAATTAATTTTATTTGCTGGGAAATCACCCGCATCTTCAGACTGTAACAATTCACTAGTGTTAAAATATTTCACTTCCTTGGGTGCCCTTAATTCAGAAGAAAACAGAACAACTTTGAGATCCAAATTTTGACAATAAATTATTATTTTTTGTAAAATTAATGCAGTTATAATGAAAATGCTAGTATAAATTTGTTCAGAAAATGGGACTTACAGTACTTCAGGGATACTGCATAAGAACACGTATGGATTCTATAACTATAAAGTTTCACTGATGGTGCATTTTAACCGTTGATGGAGATAACCACTCTTTAAAGAATTGTTTCCTCTCATAGTTTGCACTATTATCTTTAAGCTAGTTTTAGGACGTTTTAGGTGAGTTGATGTAAATAACTCCAATTTCTATATCATAATCAGCTGTGGTACTATCCTAACTGAGTTCAAGGTCTAGTTACGGACTAAGTTTTTTTCGCTCAGATTTATGGCCCAAGCGAGAACAAACAAGGATCCATAACCGACCAAGAAAACAAGGCTTGTAAGATATTTATAATATCTCAAAACAAACTTTTGAATTTAGCAGGCCATACTGTGAAGTACAGCCCACTAAATTGACCAATCACAGAGCATGTACTAACTGAGAGATATAACAATATACTGTAGACATACCATACTATCTATTTGTTGAACAAAAAGAAATTCAAACAATAGACCAACACATAGTTTTGGATTACATACAGGCAATAAGTTGCACCACTTGTCAGGGAAATCCTCTCTGCCAATGACACTGATGGCATCACTAAGCTAAACCACAAAAACAGTTGTAATAATTTATTCATAAAGTTTGAATATGAATTTGATACGCAGAACATATTCATTTGATAAATAGAGCTCAGTCAATTGGGCTGAATAGAATTATAAAGGAAAACACATTGCAAACATCAGGATTGAAAAAAGGGGAGGCACGCTAATGACATTTAGTCTAAGTCGTTTTTATGGGATTTCTGATTGGTTGTAAAAGTGGCACAAAATTTTTTTAACCAATCACAGCTCTGTTGCAGCAATGCAACCCAAAGACATCCTGAAATTACTTTGGATAGTGGCTTAAAAGCATACCAACTAACACACAAACAGCAACTTATTTACTTGCTTCTTAATACACACTATTCAAACAAAAACAAACATGTTTTTTTTAAAGAACAGTATACCTGCTTTTGGAGCTTTTCGGGACTTCTCAGCATCAAATCAACAATTTCTCCTTTAACTGTGTGAGAACACAGTACATGTGTGATTAATATCAAATAATGGATACTATAAAACTCTTCAATTAATTATAATATTCCACAGCCTAAATTCTTGCAGGTTTTTTTGTGAAACGATGGCTTCAAAATTTGTGTCTTAACTGATCATTTGACACTATTTATTTTAAGAATATGGATTCAACCATTATAATCGGTGCTTGTGAACAACTTGATGCTGGTTTTAATTTATACCTTTAAAACTTTGTCACTCACCAGCTTTAAGAAACACTTCTTTGCAAATAATATTTTATGACTGTGATGTATTAAAAACTTCTTAACAAACAAGCACTGATTATGCTCCAAACATATGAACTCAGTGTGTCAGTATTGATAAAAGTAAACATAAAACTATGATTAGTTGTTAAAATTAACAGTAAAGGCAAAGTTCATTTAGATAAGAAATTATTTGAAACATGCCTAAATTTCTTTTAAAGCTGAAGATGTTGGTTCTCTTAAACAGTTTTGGGTACGAGTATATTTTCCCTTTTTAACTACAAAATTTGAGTAATTCATCTACAAAATGTATTAATTCTGTAATGGTATTTAACTGAACTATAGTTGTAATGATATATTCCTAGGATAACAGGCTGCAATATCAAGGAATTAGACTGCATTGGTCCCTTTACTAAAAAGGCTTCCCTTCACAGTCTTAACACCTACCGGTACATGGAATTGAAAATACAAAGAGATCTTTGACCTTCTAACAGGTATAATTATAAGCCTATGGCATGCTCAGCAAGCCACAACAGTACGCTATGATATATTTGATATGAAGTCTGGAATATTACACCATTGTCAGTTAGAAAGCTCCAAATCCTTGTTTACTACAAGCAGGCAAAAGAGCTCTAATTGTTAACCTTAAACTAGCTGCATGTAGCCTGTGCCAGGCTCTCGGATCGTGGGCACGATCAAAAAGCGGGAGAGCGAGAGAACAAATGGGTGGGAGTCTGGGAAGGAGAAAAAGGAAGGAGAGCCTGTAAGAATTGTTTAAATACATCATTCCGGTATACCAGCTCCTGGTATACCCTACGATTGGTTGATTTTGACAGTTGACATCAACAAGTCTCATATATGTCATCACTCTTCATCACTCAACTTTCAGCAGCAAATGGCTAAGTTGGCGAGCGTGTGCTATGCGCGTGAGTTCGACGAAGCTCTGTTTACAGAGGTTTTGGGTGAGTGCATAGCAGATATCCCGAATATCGCTTTTAGATCAGAACAAAAAATGTGCCTATTTAACCTAGCCCGTGGAAAAGACGTGTTTGCAATTCTTCCCACCGGATTTGGGAAGAGTTAAATTTTTCAGCTTTTTCCCCAATCGCGAAAACGTTACGCTCAAGCGGAGGTCAAGGCTTGTCGACAATAATCGTTGTCGCGCCGTTGGTTTCAATAATGAAAGACCAAGTAGAACAGCTACGACAACTGGGATTTTCTGCTGCAGCCATAGGTATCGGCGAGGAATGCCACGAGGACAAGGTGAGAAATGGAGACTGTGAAATTGTCTTTGGAAGCCCCGAGAGCTGGTCATATCTAAAACATGGGTAAAGAAGCTAAAGGAAGGCAAACTGAGAAAGCAGATGGCTTCTGTAGCTATAGATGAAGTTCACTCCGTAACAGAATGGTACGTTAGCGAGTTGCTTGAAACTCATTTTGCAAGCTCCCTGACAATCTGTCCATTCGCTTGTATGGTTAGTTTCTTAAAGGTACCGTAAATTCTCGCCAAAGTCCTCGCACAGGTCAGACAGCTCACATCGGAAACTTTGTCGCTTCGCACAAGGTCAAAACCGAGGGAACTAACAATATCGGCCAACACAAAATATTCATCGCCAATGAAGGAAACCAATTCCTTGTTTCGGACGACGTTAAATAAAGAAACTCTTGTAACATTTTTCTTACAAAATCGGCAGGACTTCGAAAGATGGCGAACCTGCACGCTCGAATTAGCACACGATGAAGACATGAGCGACTTCAGCCAGCACACGAAAAAGATCGAACTCGCGCGAAACGTAACCGTACACTGCACATTTTGACCCTTTGAGAGTTTGACGTTTGACATTATGACACGAGAAAGTGTCATTCCGGAAGTGGGTGTGTCAGTGGGCGGAATGATGTATTTAAAACAATTCTTACAGGCTCTCCTTCCTTTTTCTCCTTCCCAGACTCCCACCCATTTGTTCTCTCGCTCTCCCGCTTTTCGATCGTGCCCACGATCCGACAGCCTGGCACAGGCTAAGCTGCATGGGAAGCAAAATATTACTATGCTCAATGAGCTGTCCACTAAAAATAATATCTCAATCTGCACACTTCAGCCATATAAACAGTGTCTTTCCGGTGAATAGAGTGTAGCAGTTTCTTAAAAGTGTTATACAACCAACATACTTGTCTCCCGGTCACTTTCACTAATCTTGTTTGGCTCTCCTTCAACCTGTTTATCAATAGCAAGGGATAATATTACCAGTAATTATAACAAAATGATCCTGAATGCAATAACTCCACACAAACTTCACTGTCGCAAGTACCAAATGCATTTATTTTTACAGTAGTTGTATGGAAATCTATTTGCCAATTCACCTTACAAATCAGCCTCAAATCACAGAGCATGACAGAAAGTTTGCCTTTTCTTGACAATCTGTACCGTAAGAATCATGGTATGTTCAAGTCATGTCTTGCCTAGTATTTACAACTTGTTATATCCCAAATGCATTAATTACTGTTTTATTTCATGTATAAGTCAATTGTAGTATTATTTTGGAGTAACATTTGTGTTGAGGTTCCTTGAAATGTTACAAGTAACTTACCTTTATCACTGCTACAACTGGGTACATGATGATTCAAGATCACTATAAGACATATTACATGCTTAAATGCCACATATTAACATCAGACTCACCACTCTCCAGTTTCGTTTCACACTGTTCTTAAAGGCAATGGCAGCAGCAACTCGGATCAAACCATCAACAGATGCACTGTCCACCAAGTTAAGCAACAGTACATTATACTTCTCTCTGCCTTCTACAGATTCAAGATACCTCTCAGCTAACATGAAAAAAAAATATATATATATATATTTACAACTTTATCAAAAGAATTATAAAACTGTGCTGGTTGTTGGTAAACTCTACACAGGGCTCAAGACTAACGGTAGTCAACTAGCCACAGGCTAGTAAAATTTCAGATTTGGGTAGTGGATTTTACTCTTTCACTAGCCATTTGGGCTAGTAAAAATTGGGAAGCACTCTTGTAGTGGGCAGAAAAAATGGAAGCTATTTTTACATTAGATTGTTCACGTCCACAGTTTTCCCGAAGGATTTTCAAGACTTGTATGCTTTTATTGAACCGCTGCCATCTTGATTTCAAAAGGTCAGTTTTCGGAATTTTAAAGAAAAAAAGAAAAGAAATGAAACCAATATGATATCATAGAATATGAGAATATGGAATAAAAGTGGACGCTATGTTTGCGAGCGTTGAAATTCTTTCCTAATAATTTTTGGATTTAGATAGATATGTTATTATTTGAAAAATGAGGCTTTTCAATTTGGCATCTGCTTCACAACAGGGGTAATGAGTTCACACTTACAGCCTGGGTTTCTATTTTGGGACTTCATGAACAATATATGGAAACAGAACCATAAACAAGTTTCTTAAAAAATCTGTTAGACAGATTCTTAGTTCCTGTAAAAAAGAAAAAAAACCAACAATTTTGCCTTTTGCAAAAGTTTTGACTGAGTGACATTCCTGCCTTTTAAGATGGGGTTGTAAAACTGGGTTATGAGAAAAAACCTTGAAAAGTCTAGTTCCCAGGGAGCTTGGTCACTTTAGTTGTCACTGAATAACAACTTGAATTTCTTTTCGGAGATATTTACAATTTTATAATAATTTTACAGGGTACAAATGTTTCAGTAGAGACCTACATTCACCAATTTGGAAATGAGGTTATTTTTCTCTTGAAATCTGTATCTATTGTTGCCAACTTAAGCCACATTTATTCAAGGTACCTTTGCAGGGTTGTCAAAAAGTGCCGACGGCCAGAAATATGGCTGGCTACTTGTGTAGTTTTGCCGGCTACAATTCACAGGTAAACAGGGAAAAAAAAGGGAACAAAATGTGAGGAAGTGAAGGTGTTTCAATTTGCAGATAAAAAAGAAACAATGATGTTATCTTTGAACCAAGAATCGAATGCAAAGCATTGCCATATTATAAATTTTAGAAAAGGAAATGAACCAAAACAGTAATCGAATGCAAGTATTTTCATGCTGTGCAGTTAATCAGTCACGTGGACATGTATGAAATCCGACATGCTGACCGCTCGCCATCAAACGATTGCATGTTATTTCACACTAGGTGCCCTGCAATGAATTTATTTTGATAAAAATGTTAAAGAGCATGGAAGATAACCGAAAATCATCCTTACTTAAAAGAAAGAAATCAAAAAACTTTCAATCTGTTCAACAAGCTGGCTTTTGTTTCAGTCTTTGAGAATGACTGTACAATAAATTAGATTAATTCGGTCTCCGATCTCTCTAGGAGTTTATGAGTTTGCTGATAATTATTTTAATTTCCTTAAAAACTTAATGCTTGGTTAAAGTCGTAAAAAGTGATTGGTCATTAAACATTTTAAAATAGCGCTTTCTGTGTTATTTGCACTTTCGATTTCGTAATTCAACGTTATGCTTGTATGTGATAACTTAACGTGATGATTTCCCACAATAAAATGCGGTATGTTATAGTAACAAGGAGGCAACATTTCCAATTTTAGAAGGCGTCTTGAACTTTAACGTTGCGGACATTACAACTGTCACAGATGTTATGCTGTGTGAATCACTGACAAGAAGAGAAGATAAATCAGCTTTTCTGTGTTGTTGTTGGTCATATGAAGCAAGATTGCTGGCAAATATTGAATAGTATGAAAGAAGCTGGTTGGAAATTTATGTAAAAGCCATGAAATATCACAAAACAGTTTGGGGGACACAACATGCTTTTACAAGAAGATCTTTCACATTTGAGCATGCTCTTTGAATTATGAGCCTGCAAACAGTCTCCAGAAAAAGGCCCTTTCCTAGAGAGTATACAAGTATCTAAAATGCCTGTAACTGGAGCGAAAAGAAGAAAACGTTGTAGAAAAAATCTCAAAGGAAATGCAGAAAGGTATGCTGTATATGCTGTGGTTCAATTTTTTCTTTGATTTAAAATTTATTTTCCTTTGTTTTTTGGTATGGTAACGGATGAGTTTGAAACAAAGGAAAATAAAATTAAAACAAAGGATAGGGTTCAGAAGAGGGAAAGTAGAAAGAAAGCTCTTAGTCCAAGAAAAGCTACAGAAGAAAGATGGAAATGCAGAGAAAGTTGTCCACCACACAAGATGTTGACAACAATGATATGGAATTTGCGTATGAATCTCCCCAAGCTTTAGGTAAAGCAGTACACAAAGTTTCCCCTGTAGTGCTTGACAGCCTGCCAGGAAAATTGTAAAGCCAACTGTGTTAAAATGAGTGGAAAAGATGGTGTCACTTCTGAAAGTTAACCGGTTGATTGACACTACCCAGTGGTTGTTGTATTCAAACAAGGCAGATGAGATTCCAGAACAGGATAACACCTATTGTTATATCTCTCAGTTAGTATGTACGCTGTGATTGGTCAATTTAGCAGGCTGTACTTCACTGTACGGCCTGCTGAATTCAATAGTTTGTTTTGAGAGATAAAAACGTTCGGAAAAAACGAGGATCCATAACTTACAGTACAGACCGAGAAAACAAGGTTTGTAAGACGTATTGACTGTGACATTTACACTTGTATGTATGTAAGAAGTGTGGTTACCAGACATCCGAAGATCCCTAAAACTGAAGTTCCAACATTCAGGCAATTGACGATTCAAGAATTGCACCATGAAGAGCTATGTCCAATCCCACCACCAGCTATTCAACCAGGAGAATACTACCCAGTTGATTACGTCAAAAACTATTATTTTGGCAGAGTAATACAGAATAATGGCCGTTTTGTCCAATTAAAGTTCCTTCATAGGGTTGGTGCAACAACCTACCACTGGCCAAGAAGAGATGATGTGGATACTGTCTACCTTTCCAACATTTTCTCCAGTCCTTTTACAGTTCCTAACTTTATAAGTGGACCATTTCAAATTTCAGAGCAGCCAGAAGTGAAGACCCTGTTATGTTTTTTAATACTTTGAAGAGCTGGGAGAAATGACTGTAAATGTTCATAAGAACTGAAAACCTCTTCTGTTGTTGAAATGTCAAAGTAGTAACCAACTTGAAAGCTGCTGTCTTTGTCAAGGAAATGTGGTCTTGTATTGTCATGTTTTAAAAACAAAAAGTAAGGTAAAGCAGGGTTTTCAATAAAAATTGTAGCAGCAGGAGAACTGTGTAAAGTAACAAGAGAATATTCTGAAAGCACTCCATGTCTGAATTTAAAACAAGCTCAGGCCATCTTAATTTGACCGCAGAATTCTTCGTAGTAGCCGGAGAATTTTCTCATCTCCGATGCCAAATGAACACCCTGGTAAAGTGTGGGATGTAATGTCCATAAAAATGTTTTGCTGCCATTATTTGGAAAATGTTGCAGTTAACGAGAGAGCTCTTCTTACCAAAGTGTTTCTACTGGATATCTAGCTGTGTGAAAAAAATGTTTTTAAAATCTTTCAAGTAGTTATTTTGGGAGAGAAAAAAGATTGTCAAAAGCTAGTGGACATTAAGTAACGTCTGTGAGAAAACTTTTTTTGCTATATCTATTTCTTAAAAAAGTTCAGATTGAAATTTATATCACGTATGTATTAACTCCAGTATGGGATTTTTTCTGATACAAGTGTTTGAATTACCTTAAACTTTCCAAGCTTGATAGAGCAAGTTAAAAAATTTGTTTATTACCTGTTGTTTATGCTGTTAAAAAATAAATGCTTACTTTAAGGACCCCCCTGAATACATGGTTGTCTCAAGTGAGCTGAAATTCATTTTTCTGTGTACTTTAACTTGTCAACAATGTATAACAGGGCATAATTTCATGCGCAACCACTTATCAAAAATCTGGATTCTGACACCTCTCATGTGGAAATGCCCATGTTCAGATCTTGAATAACAGTAACATTGACAGTTTAATACACTTGGATGGTCTGAGTGATATCACTCCCAGGATAACATTTTTAATTCAGGGGAGGAGTGGGGGTGGCTAAAAAGAGAAGGATCACTTAATAAATCACCAATGTGGCCCAAGTTTGATTCCTGGCCCTGGTGTCATATGTGGACTGAGTTTGTTGGTTCTGATACTCTGCTCTGAGAAGTTTTTCTCCAGGTAGTCCAGTTTTCCCCTCTTCACAAAAACCAACATTTGATTTGATTTAATTTAATTTAATATGATTGGATTTGATTTCATTTGTGGTTTATGGAGTAACTGCAGAATACACGGCCGAAGTGGCCGGGTATTCTACAATTTAGCCAAACCATTTTTCTTACCTATACAAATAAAAAAACAGTAATCATTTCTTGTCGCAACAAGGCTGAAGGACCTTCGGATCCAAATTATCTTTGCATTCCGGTAAGTGCAATTTGAACTGATTCTACTGAATTTTGTCCATGATTTAGCAATACTTGGAAGTAAAAGGGTTCATAGTTAAAAATAGGGACACCACAGATAGCAAGCAAAAGAATCCCTCCAGATCTGGCGGAGAAACCATATAAAACTTCACATCGATGACGAGAAATCGCACGATGAGAATTACAAACATGTACAACACTTAGCATAACTTTGTACTAAAAGTTCATACAGCTGAAATTTAGGTGCCGTTTCCTCTAAGCAATGCTGTAATGAAATTTACAGTTTAATATAATTTTATATCCTATATGAATGATCACTAGGCTCGTATCTTAGCACGTGCATAAAGTTCAGACGTAAAAGAACCAGGGAACTAAGTTTAACCCAGTTTTCCGGCAAATTGATTCCCGCCTTTGAAATATGAATAGCAAAATACATTTGTGAAGCTGCAAGGTATATATGATCATGAGGATCTTTTATTGGCGAGGAATTTTCTTAAGACTTCGTTTTAATTTCTCAGAACCAAAAGTGTAGAACAGTGAGGCCGCTTACCATGTCTGCGAACACTTGCATCCGGTGACAGAGTATTCTGTAAATTCAGCGCCACAACATTCACGTCAAAACCTGCCATTTTTTCCGATTAATCCCCTTACTGTGAATACAAATGGATTTCTTCAGGTTTTGCTGGAGGGAAAACTGAAGAACAAACTGGATACGACAAACTTCAATAAGATCCAAATCGACGTTCAGGCCTGCACAGTTGCTCTTTTTCAAATATTTCGTAAGTGCGCCATTCGGAGTGCGCATGACACAAAAAGCGTTTTCTAACATTCTTGTCCCAGGCCCCAGGAACATAGTCTGTCCTCCTCAGCAGGGGTAACACAAGGAGAGAATCGGGCCCACGTCTCTCACTTCTCGCTTTGCTCAAATGCCACGGTTCTTTAAGGTAGGGTTCAATTAAATCTGAAATACGGTGTGGAACTCTGGATCCGACATAGTTTAAGGGACTTGCGAGGAGAGCTACTCTTAGATCAAGCATTTTAGATTTACTCCCCCCTCCCTCCTCAGTGATCTTGGAGTGGACCTGAGAAAACACACTTCACACGATTAATAAATAAAGCCGTAGATAACGAACATCAATACGAAATAAATGCTTCATTACGAAAATGGAGTCTATATGGGTAGTACGGCCCCAAAGGGTAGGATTTTCAGCCGTTTTGGTCATAAATAGGGTATCGATTTTGCACTCTAGTCTTCAATATGTTTTTTTTTAGACAGGCTACTTCTTCATTGTGCCCTCCTTCTTCCATCTCCGCTTTGCCTTCCTCTACCCCGTTTAACGCCTGCTGAGGAGGGTAGATAAAACTAGCAACGAAAGCCCTTCACAAATTTATGTTTACGGTAACCGCGTACGTGCCGCAACGGCTTGTCAGGCGCTCCGGTCAGGGGACGGGATCCCGGGTTTTTGAACTGAAGTTGACACTATAAACAGGCAGGAGCCCATTGATTTAAGGGTCAGGTCATGAATAGGGTATCCAATTTTTGCTCAGGTCATAAATAGGGTAGGGAAAATCAGAGATTTTGGTCATAAATAGGGTAAGAATTTGGGGAAGCGGGCCCCTATCCAATTCTTCTGGGAGTAACCCTCCCACCCCCCGTGGGGGAAGATACGTTTCTCGGTATCGTCTTTAGCCGCGTGCTGTGACTAATTCACAGCCATACTAGACTGAGAGAGTAAATATTCATTTTAGAATCATACATGTACCTAGCAATGACCTCGTTGTAACTCGATTGAGAGTATAATTGTCACGGCTTTTTTCAGTTGGGTGTACAATAGCTTAAAAAGCCTCCTTTCTGGTTTCGCATTCCTATTTATTCGTTGCTTATCTTACTTGTAAAATAATAATAATAATAATAATAATAATTACAATTACAAATTTCTATAGCGCTCTTTCTAGATGTGATCAAAAGCGCTTTACTAAAATTTCAGTCTTCCCAAGTCCTTATGGTCTTTCTGAGCCATGATTTGCGAGCGTTCGAGCTATGACTAAATTTGTATTGCAAGCAGCTAAGCGTGCACTTAACAAAAATTCAACAGGCATATTTGTCTAACTTATGTTATTGTAAGTTACTTTCGTGTGCTTTCAAACTTGACGGCCAGATCGAAAGGGGTTCAGTACGAGGTAGTAAAGCATTATTCCTGTACCAAAACAGCGACGATGAACGATTTACGAACTTTCGAGCAAATTTCAACAAGAGAATTCGCCCGGGCATGTAGATAGACAGACAGACAGACAGACGGACGAACGGACGGACGGACGGATGGTTGGATGGATGGATGGATGGATGGATGGAATCTTTTATTTAAAACATGGAGCTATATCAAATTAAAACGTACAAGTTAAAATTTGGTTTCCATAACTGAATCCGTACAATTTCCTAATAACATGTACAACCGCAAGTCCGCAAGTCATCCGCAAGTCCGCAAACCGCAAGTCCGCAAGTCATCATGGCTGAGAAAGATCGCTGCTACCATAGATTCCTTTGGAGAAACTTGGACGTATGCCAACCCATGGGCGTCTATGAAGCAGCGCGTTTAACCTTTGGAGATCGTGCTTCTCCCTTCTTGGCTCAGTTCATTGTTCGAAGCCATGCCGAAGATCTTAAAGACAAATTTCCAGTCGCTGCCCAGATAGTGCTACACAAGATGTACATGGATGATATCCTTGATTCAGAAGAAAATGACGAAGAAGCAATTAGGGCGAGGCAAGAACTTACAGAGCCTTTAGACTGTGGTGGATTTCAAGCAAGAAAATGGTGCAGCAACCGGACACGCCCATTGGAAGGAGTGGCAGAAGAAGACCGTGCTGGTGGGATCCAGATCGAAGAGTCAATGTTGCCAACTCTGAAGACACTGGGAGTTCAGTGGGTTGCATCAGAGGACGTTTTCACCTTCAGTGTGAAACATTCAAATGAGGTTTCTTACACAAAGAGGGGATTGTTAAGCCGTATTGCAACTATCTTCGATCCACTTCAGCTTTTGGCACCATTTACCATTCAAGCCAAGATGGCCTTGCAAGAAGCATGGTTAAGGGGTCTTGACTGGGATGAAGAATTTCCCTGGGACCTGCGGGAACGAGTTTTAAAGTGGTCCAAACAGCTACCAATAGTCAACAAAGTCCGTGTCCCGAGGTGTTATCGCCTATATGGAGAATTTAGTAAGATGCAGCTGCACACCTTTACAGACGCGTCGAAAACGGCTTACGCTGCCGCTACGTACGTTAGATACGAGTACGCCAATAAAGATTCTTCCGTTTCCCTTGTGGCTGCCAAATCGCGAGTAACACCCCTCAGGGCTATCACAACTCCGCGTCTAGAATTAATGGCGGCAGTGATGGGTTTACGGCTAGCTGCACTGCACGAAAAAATGGATTTAAACAGGTTTGCAACAGAAGTAAATATGATGCAAATTTAGCCCTCTAAATTTGACCAAAATTTTCACCAGAAGTAATTATGATGCAAACACAGATGTTTATTCTGTTGAAATTACGTGCAAATACGACGTAAACCTGAAATCTACTTTATATTTGCTTCGTATTTGATACCTCCGCAAATCAACAAATCCGGTGTACATTCACTCCAGATTTATTCTCTGTGGAAAAATAATGTTTGCTTTCTGCAAAAATCTAAGCAAACATGTTGCAAATTTATATGTATGCATCACTGTTTTCCAACGTTTACCCAAACTACATCCAAAAACTTTAGCGTACGTTTTACTCATGTAACATGTGCAAATATTTACTTTTGGACAAAGTTTGCATTACTTCCAAATAACCAGATTTGCGAGTGTTTTTGCACATTTGCTTTCGGTATACTGATAGTATTCGTTATAATGAGGAATGAACGTTCGAAACGCCATCTTTTTTACGTGACAATGTCAACCTAGTTGACTAAACAATTTTCCAACTTCCACTCCGCAACCGACAGAGCATCAGTCCACTTTAAAGGAAAAGTAACCCCTTAACAAATTTTGACCATGAACTGAGGAATTGCAAAGGCAATAAGAAAGGAAAGAAGGGTAATCTAAAGTGTGTATAATGAACACAAGTCATGGGGTGGATAAAGATCCCCCCTGAAAGCATAAACTTTATTTCAAAGAGAATTTGGAATTAACACTATTTTACATCAGTTCAATTATACCATGTGATAGAAAATACAATCAATCAGAGTACAGATCGACTAGTTGACGGTTTTTAAAGAATCGGTTTGAGCAATGTCACCACCAAATTTTTCCACTCGCATTTATTAGTCTTGTTTTGTATTTTCTTTATAAAACACTGCATTACACTAAAAAAGAGTGACATTGGGTAAGCCATTCAAACAATTTTTCTTTCCAAAACGTAGAAAGCACGTCAGCAAGATAACAAAGTTTTACTAAATTTCAACGAATTAGTAAAAAATAAAGATAAATTCAAGTTTAAGGTAAAAATGATCTTAAGAAACTTGAGAATTATGCCCTATGAAACAACACTTATTGACGTACTAGCAACAGTCATGTCTCTGTTCTTGTCACACAAAATTCAAGATTTGAATTAGCTTTTGTACTAAGTAATGGTAGGTACTAGCTCAAAGTACACGAAAGAACAATGAACAGTAACTAGTTGTTTGATTACAATGTAGCCTTCTCCTTTGGCAAAGTCCACTGTGACTTAGCATGATATATTTACTAGACTGGACTAAGGTACCATTCATATTACCACATGCTCATCATGCACATGAGCTCCTCTATTTGCCGTACACTGTCCTTTCCCAGTCAGTTCTCTTAGGCCTTCGGTTCATTCACAACAGCGTTTTTCCCTCCCACCCACCTTTTGTTCTGACTGGAACCTTTGTTTAGCTCTTTCGATTATCAATTATGTTCACTATATATTTAGCATGACCAGAATGTATTTCAAGCAGATCATTATTTTATTCTTCTACATCTAAATGTATGTTGAAGATTAATCATTTATATTATGGTGTTATACTGGACTAGGTCTTATTCCTTCATTAAGTTCCTGGGATGTGAAACTACTGTCTTGCTTCCCAATAAAAGTAGTGGCAGGGAAGTGTAACCCCTAGCTGCACTTTACCCCACAGTAAGGCTTAGCCCTTGGAGACAGGTCTGGAAAAATGTCCACTCCAGGGTGTGGACCCCCGGTCACACCTGATCTGTACTCCACCCAGAATGGCCACTGCTCCTGGTTCCCCTTAGTTCCTAGTGACTGGGGTATATGGGCCTCACCCCCAGAGACTACCAGGACTCCTGTCTAGGGTGGCTTCCCCCGGTACCACTCAATCTTGTCTCCCCCCAGGAGGGCTTCTCTCCTGGTCCCCTTACCCCTAGATTTAATTGCTTCCCTGCCACCAGAGTTTTGCCCATTACCTATTGTGTGCTTTCTGTGTGGTACCTGGCATAGAGCCTTTATGCAAAAACACTGCAAATTGGAAGAGTTTATTAACTCAGTTATTAAAAAATGATAACTACAGTGTTCATGTAGTGCTACTGTTGCCATGGCCAAAATCTCAAAAGAAGAAAGAAAATCATAAGAGCACAACATGCTAAATCCTTTGTTAGAAGTCTTCCAGTCTGGACCAAAACTGATCCCAATACAAAAACGTTATCTACTTTGTGAGTGCTGATACACCAGGGATTCACCATCAGGTCTTGACACCTCATTTCACTGCCATTTTAAATAAGTAAAGTGACGTTCAGCAGTGATTAAAAGCAAAAGAACCAGATCCACTCTGCATCATGTCTTTTGGGATCCAGAGCTTCTCTTTCAAATGACCTACACGGGAATGGTATTTACTGCAGAAATAACATGGTCCATGACCAAAACTTGTCGCCCATTATTTGTATTCACTACAAAGTTTGCTTCGGCTAACTTAACAGATGAAACATCTGTCCTGTCCCGTTTCCGGTGCGCTGCCTAAAGATGAAAACATCTGGGCAACTACAAGCTTCCACCTACTCTGCAGTCAACACACACTTGTGAAATTTAAGTGATTGACCAATGTTGAGTTTAGCCTTTGGTATTTACCTTTCTAATCATGATGATTTCATACAGTGAGTCTGGAAAAATTACTACCTCCGCCAATCATTGAATTTACCTTACAAGGGAAGCTTCCGCTAACTTAACAGATGAAACATCTGTCCTGTTCCGTTTCCGGTGCGCTGCCTTAAGATGAAAACATCTGGGCAACTACAAGCTTCCACCTACTATGTAAGGAAAACTGAATTAAAGGTAAATATTTCACCATCACTTTTCTGTAGTTCCAAGCTCGCAAAGGAGGTCATTTGAAAAAAGAAACCCTGCTAGTATGACCAGAAACAGTGGTTTTGGCTTTCAGTTGAGCCTGAAGTAAATAACAATTCTCCTACAGAATGTGAAATCCTTACTTGTGCAGTAAAATATGTCATACAATAGTCAAATCCACCTTATAAATTTAAATTTATAGCCAGGTCATTTTAAAAACAGAAGAAAAATAACCTAAGATCGGACAGAGTGGACTTGGCTTTCAGTCAAGCTAAAGCAAAACTTCAGTAACTTATCAGTAATTTTATTAGAAAGCTATTTTTTTAAAATAAAGGTCTCAATATTAAAATCATTAAAACACTTTTACCCTTTAAGCCCCAATATTCAAAGACAAAATTTCCCTAATAATCTCCACGCATTAGTTGAGAGAATTAATTTGTTGAAAGATGAAACCCTTCTCCTTGTGGTGTTTATTTTGTTGTCATAATCTTTCCTTTAATGAAGTAATGATGTTGTGAGGGGAAAACTGTTTTGGGTGATTCTTGGGGCTTAAAGGGTTTGTAGCCCTGCCACAGTGTCCTTGACAGTGTGATATAAAGTTTTAGTTAGTGGTGGTATGACAACCAATAGAGAGAAGGAGTATGATGTCACTTTACCATGGTAGCAACATTTCTGGATCACAACAGTGGGAAGCTTAAGCAACAACCACAGCGATGGCAACGAACGGCAGAAAAGAAATCAGTTTATTATATAAACACCAATGAAATACTAGGTGAGCTTTCTTGCAAAAACTTGATATCTTCACAGGTGAAAATAACATGTTATCTTCACATGTGAAAATATCACCTTTGCTATGGCTTGATAATAAATTGGGCCTTTCACAAAACTGTTAAAGTGAAATGGCTTGGTATTTCATTGGTGTTTACATAATAAATAGGACATTACATGGCTGCTTGGAGATACAAAATTTCTCTTCTTGTTCAACAGTTGAAGAGAAATGTCTTATCTCTGCGCGGCCATGTAATATCCTCTATTTATGTTAGCAAAACAACAACTTTGCATGTGCATCACGTTTTTTTGTACATTTCTTATCCATCGTTGCAAGTCTGCAACTAGAAACTTCCTAATTTCACGTCACTGGTTTATGGAGTTGGTGAACACAGCACAAGAATTTTCTTTTTCTTTTTCTAAAGTCAGATATGGTCCTTTTGGATTCAACCTCAGAAAATAATTTCTCCACAATTTTACAAACTAAAAGAAACTGAATAAGATCGATAAGTTTGAAACAGTGTGAATTCACTTTTTAAGTGACCTTTTCACTTTGTTGTCATCAAGAAATTTGACATAACGACTTCTCCTCTCTATTTAATATCAAGAACCTAATCATGATGACAGAGACTTGACACTGACCAATAGGTGATCCAAAGAAGCCCTAGCATTTGGGTCATTCTTTAGGCTGCATTCACTAAGGGAGAGAAGTGGCTTGCTACCAATCTTGGTTGCAATCTGCCTTAACAGACGGCCAAGGGCATATACATCACTTGCATAGGATGGAGGGTGAGTTCCTGCAACAACTTCAGGGGCAACATGTGTGTACTTCTGTTTGTATGTTTCTTGTTCTTGTTTGGACAAAACTTTTCTACTGGCTTCCTGTTTTCTAATGCACTTTCCAAAATCAATGATTACTGGCACAAACAGTGTATTTTTGTATGTAAGCAAGATGTTATCACCTTTTATATCCTGATGAATCAGTCCAGAGTTGTGCAACACTTTGAGTGCTTCTAGAAGTTGCAAAATAACATGAAACCACTCTTGATTTTTTAAAACCAAGGTATGGCTGTGTAAAGTCCTGTGAAGAGTGTATGCTTTGCCTTCCACATTGCAAAACTGGAGTACTAACAGGAAAGGTTTCCTTTGTACACAAATACCATAAACGTAGGGAAAACATGGGTGATCCAACTGTTTCATCAGTGATGCTTCTTTGATAACATTGGACTCTGATAACAGGTGTGTGTTAAATTGTTTAACAGCAACTGAAATCCCTCTGTAATACATTTTATAGCAACGTCCAAAGACACCACATCCCAGTAACAGAGGTTGGTCAGTAGAACCACTTGGATCTTTCACATGACTGAGATGACTTCTCTTTACATGTGACACCAGTTGATCTGCAGAAACTGAGGCATCTTTATGTGCCTGTTTCTCATTCTCCATAGCGTTTGATTTATCCATTTTGCTAGTCTGAAAAAAATTAATACCATTCTTGCCAATTATGAAATTTTATTGCTTCTCAGTAGCCCTTACATTTCTTAATTGCTTAATTTGGAATGATTTCCGCACAGGTCCCTACTTCATTATGCATGCTGAAGCTTTCTTGTCTGGTGTAATGCACGTGCAAATATTTCTTGTGTTCGAAGAACGAAATAATACAGTTACGGAATGCATAATGAAGTAGGGACCTGTGCGGAAATCTTACCCTTAATTTTGCTGACGCACCCATTTCATTGTAAACATGGTGTAAACAAATGACGTTCCTACCCTTTCACGAAGATGTAGAGCATGCCATTTAGCGTAATACTTCCTCGCAAGATGGAGCAATCTTTCATTCTTAGCTAAGGTCATCGCTCGTTCATCTTCAAGGGCTAACAAAGCTTTTCTTCTTTTATCTTCTTTGTTCGCCGCTCTAGCCTTTCTCTTTCGCTTTCTTCTTTCGTTCTGCATTGCTGCTCTTTCTTTATGGGTATTCTTTCTCCAAGAAAATGGCTGGTTTGTCTTCATAATATTTATACGCTGCTTATTGCTGCCGTCGATATTTCCCGCCTCAGAGCCTTTTCCCGCGTAAAATTGGGTCAGCAATGATGCTCAATTAGATAATTATTTCATTTATGACACGCGAAATCTCCATAACGGGTGAAACTTTGGCTTGGTTGGATTAATTGATACCTTTTAGGGAATGCAATCGTTCATCAACGACTTAATTTGTCCAACAATTCCAACATTTGACATATTTTACTCTGTAATACAGTAGCTCTTACACATTTCAAGGAGCAAGGATGTGTTCTTTAATTTATATTAACTTTTGCATAGATTTTTACATGATAGAAGAAATTGTGTGCACTAAAACTGGTCTGAAAAAGATTATGCATAGGCTTTATGTCAAACCTGTGCATTAATAATCAAGTTATAAGAAAATATTCCAAGGGTAGGGTGACTCCTGATGTAATTTTAATAAATTTATTTGATCCTGTTAGCCCTTTAACCAAACAAAAAATAACTAGTTTCCAAACCCTGGGCCTTACAAAATACTTCAAAAAATTGAATTCCAGCCCTTTCAAATACCTGAAGCCTGAAAAATGGTACCCCTAAGCAGATCCTTTGATTGTGTATAAAGGAGATATCATTCACTTCTCCTCCGTCTGCTCAAGTCCTTTATCAGAGGCAACTGGAGCATTGTTCTGGCACCCATCCACAATGCACGGGTACATTTTTCAGTTAAAATGTATGTGGGTTTATTTCATTCTTGACTGAAAGTAGATTACTATGAGCAGGATATTTTTTTGCCAAGATCACCTAATTGGATTTGAGTAAGATAGATGCAAGGTAGGTTTCAAGAACTGAAAATCGTTCCAAACCCACAATTTGGCAACATCACACCCCCCCCCCCCTCCAACACACACCACGGCTACCTTCTCGCCCCTGGTCTGCAACCCCATTCACATAAGGAAACAAGAAATCACTGCATTCAGTTTCTGTTGAATAGCTTGAATTTATTATCACCAGATCATGATCATAACAATAAATACACATGTATAGACTACTGTAAACATATTATTATTCGCTCAAAATATTTCCCCAATTCTGATTGGCTAAAAGCACATGTTTAATTCACCATAACCAGTTACTGATGACCAAATTTGGAAAAACGTTTGTGTTTAATGAGAAATGACGTCAAAAATGTAGCCTACAGGTTAATGAACAGTTAACTGAGAAGACCTGGGGACAAGGTTGAGTTGCTTTGGTTGTGAAAACAAAA
This sequence comes from Ricordea florida, assembly GCA_949710005.1. NCBI lineage: Eukaryota > Metazoa > Cnidaria > Anthozoa > Corallimorpharia > Ricordeidae > Ricordea > Ricordea florida. Next base: position 14,762,000 of record OX453277.1, read on the forward strand.
ATGGCCGA
>OX453277.1:14767007-15192007 GCA_949710005.1 Ricordea florida
AATGCCAACGGAAAAACGCCTGGAAGGTCATCCTCAACATCGAAAGGTGGCGGTTCAAACGTACCAACAACGCCTCCTTCGGATTCAAGTTCATTAGCATCTCCCAGTGGCTCCTCAGCCACAACCACCCCGCAACCCTTACAATCGACACCTGAGTCGATAAACTCGCAATCGAGCGCTAGTACGCCGATGGAGCAACTTCAGAATACCCGTACGCCGATAGTTCCAACAAGGCCCACAAACGAGGGCGGCCGAATCAATCGTGTTCTCGCGCCATTGCTGGACGTGAACGCGGATGAAAGTGTACAAGGAGGTCAAGTACCAGTGGAAATTCTTGACCACCTTAAATCATTTATACAGAGACAGGAGGAGTTCAACCAGCGCCTCGAACAGAGGATCGAAGAAAACATCACCCAAAGCCAAAAAGGGCGGGAAAAAAAGTCAAGACGCTTGCCCAAGGCTCTTACAGTAAGTTTAACACTTCTGTAGTTTTCACCTTTTTTCGGATTTTATTTATTATTATCTTTTTTCGCTCACACTTGAAATTTCAAGAACCCCCGTATCAACGAAAAGAGATAAAAGCTACGTGTAGGCCTGCAAAAATGTTCAGAGGCATTTCTGTGACGTCATAAGGGCAATGTGAACCCATTGTTAAAAATTACAGTAGTAGTAACCCTTATTTGCATGCCAAAAGCAAGGGAAATAGTGATCCTTTTCCAACTGACTGCCCATACCATCTACTGAGAGATAAAGAAATCCATAGGGTCAGAATTTCAAGGGCCATTTCTGAAGGGAGAAAGATGTTAGAACTTTGATTCTCTGTTTTCTTTAGGGTAATAAAAATTTAAATCTTTGAAAAGGTAAAATTCGAATGCCCTCAATAGCAGAGGGTGGGGGTGGAAGTAACCTGAGATCAGGCCCAATTTTAGCAGTTCTCATACATTCTCTATTTTCATTTCGCCTTGCCCACCGGAATGTTATTTTCAAAGCGAAACAAAAATAGAGCCTGATCTCAGGTTAGGGTTAAAGAAAATAATGGCTGAGTTGGTGATTCTTCAATATTTGTACTGGCACCTTCTTTGACAAAGAAAAAATAAGGTGAATGTTAGGGGAATTCAAAGCTATTATATAACTTAAACTGAGTATGGATAGCCAGCTACAATTACCTAGTTCTTGCCCTTCTTTGAATTTTTTTTGTTATTCTTTTGTTGACTCTCCTTCCTCCATTAGACCCCATTTAACAGCTGTAATAATTTCAATATTACTAGTAGCTGTTTTTTTTTTTTTTATCATTTACATTTTGCATTCAATAGGCCAATGTTCGAGAAGTTTACAAAAGCCTTGTTGGAGATGATGGAGCACAAATCCTCTGGGACTTTTCCAAAAGGTAGTTAATGTACCATCTTTCTTTTGATTAATTTTTAGTTTCAAACTATAACAGTGAAATTTTATTTGATTTGGTCTGATTGGTGCTAATATACATGTAACAGTGTGGACTGTTTACATTTTAGCTTTGATGGACCTGAAAACAAAAATGTGAACCAGCTAATTTTAGCTGGAGTACAGAGCACAGATGGTGTAACCCCAGTTAGCACAATAAAAGGTAATGCTTGTTTTTGTTTTTTTCCTTTTCTGGAGCTTTATCAATTAACTGATACAGTTCCATTCTTAATTTAGTTGATTGTTTAGTTTGACTACCATAAAAAGGAAAAAACCTTCCGCTTCAATGCAGGAGCAGACCCTTTTTTCACTCTGGTTTTGTTGCTCTATTCTCTGCTGGTGAAATGAGAGCCGTAAAAAGCATCTGCTCCAGTAGGCTACCCCTCTCCAATTCTTCAATAGTTTATTGGAAGTGTTTGTGTCCCTTAATTATCTAATACACATGTGTGTTTTTTAATCTAACAAGCAAAATATCTAAGAACTGTAGCCTCTCTCTACTACTAGTATTGCAACAACACTGAATTTCTGTTTTAGCTGCCATGAGAGTCCACTTTCGAACAAAGCGGAGGCAGCACCAAAACTCAAGAGATGACAGTGGGGCTGCCTTGAAACAACAGAGAGTCCGAAGCCGCCTTAACACGGTACATTATATTCTAAAGTGCATGCAGTTTTGTTTTTTATTATTATTATTTCCCATCTCCAGAGCAGTCAGATTGCAATAGAACCCTGACACTTGCAAGAGCTCTGGGGCTGAGTTGTTCAAAGCTGGGTTAAGATAAACCAGGGTTAGTGCAGGATTTGAATTCTGATTTGAAAGCTTAAAAAGCATAAATCAGTTTTAATTCTTTTTGTCTACAAGTTGATGATTGGAAGCTTCAAAAATAACAAAGAAAATTGTCTGAGAAAATGCTTTTGAACACAAGAAAAAGAAATCTAGGTTAAATTTAACCCCGGGTTAAGCACTAATCGGCCTTTGAACAACTGGGTCCAGGTGGGTACTCAGTAGTACTCTGTCTATAGCTATTTCCTGTATTGCTATGTTTGTTGCACCAGTTCAACCACCAAACTACTAAGAAAACTAAGACAACTTAGTGGCCACATGAATCTCTACTCGCTCATCAAAGAAGGTCCAAAGTTTCAAAAGTGATTTTGTAATTATATTTCTAGCAAATCACAGTATCATACACCACTGTAGGTGACAAACCCGCTAACAAAAGCACCAGCCTAAAATGTTTATAGCTTTCATCAACAGGCAGGATAGCAAATAGTAGATGCCTAAGCTGATCAGTCAAATCTCCTACCAGTTACCTTATGTTTTGAGTAACTCTGTTTTCATGTTTAAAGCACTCTTTAGCCTATTTTGGAGTATGCACACAAAAAAATATAAAACCTGCAGATTACATTTGACCCCCTGTAGGAATAATTTCTTATTAAAATACCATTTGATTTTCAAAAAAGTGAAAATTGATTTTTAGAGTATATAGACAATAAAAGCTGTCAGATTGAACTTGACCTCCAATAGGGATAGTTCCTTTTTAAAATCCCATTCAGTTTTAACCCAAACCTCATTGTTTATCTGTGACTGGATTGAATTGTTCTCCCTCATTTTCTACACAGAAAAAGAACCAGAGAGTAAAAGCACTCAATATATCGACTTCCTTAGCGGCAGAGGAGAAAGAGAGATACATGAAGTACATGACAGTTGACTACATGTCTTCTGAACAGTCAAAGTCTGAATCAGAGGGCGAGAATGCAGAGAATGGCTATGAGAGCCCAGATGTAGAGAGACCAAAGAAAAAAGTTTTTAGTGTCAGCACACTGCCGTGGCGAAGTCCTGAGCTCACTCAGGTCATGCACAGCCTAGACAGAAAGTTAATGCGGCGAAGGAGTGCAAAAGCCACTAATATGTTAGTGGAAAGGTATCGCTCTGGCATTATCTCGAGCCGTCCCGCTCCTGATGATGCAGATGCCTATGCACTGGCATAAGCATTGGTGGTTTATGCACTCCTTAAGCCTAGTTCTCATATGCTGTCAATGCACAGGTCTCATGGCTGCCAATACTGCCTGGGATACTGTTCCGATATGATAACAGAATTGGCTAGCAACATTGGTCATCCCGGTCTTTACTGCCGCAGGACTGTCATTAAGAGCTGGGGTCCTATGTTTTCCCCCACCTATTATGAACACAGCCCTCAGCTATTTTCATTGGAAAATAGAACAAAAAAAATAGCTGTTTGATTCTCTACCTACATTTGTACTTGATATATATTTGCCTGGCAACTAAAAATCCTAGTGACAACCCTGTTGCTGGCACGCCTGCAAAGTTGACTCAGGTTCAACATGAGCCACATATGAGAACCAGGCTTTATTAGGCCAAGGGAAAAAATGTTTCTTGTACCCATACATTTCATTTTGGGGGGCCTCCTTTCTTTTCTAATAATTTGCTGTTGTTAGTGTTGGAACAGACAAACTACCAGTGATATGCCACAAAAGGCAGATGCAAGAAAAGAAGGCTAAATGATGCAAATAATATAAGTCAAAAGTAATAACCAGGAGACTCACTCACCACGGTGATTTACATAGAGGTCCTTAACGTTTTATAGTTTTCGATGAAAGCAATTTTTTTGAATGTGAAAAAAATATTAGTGATTTACAAATTTGCTCAACTTTGGCAAACAGACTGATTGTCATTGTATAAGAGGCTTGTATTCTATACTCTCTTTGAGCAGAAGAATGAATGTAGAGTTAATTGCCCAGAAAACTCTTCTAAGTCCCTTATAGTTTTAATCCTCCGAAAGACTAATGCGATAGTTAACCAATACACAAATAATTGACTTGTTCTCTTGCTTTAAACTGCTCGAGAATTTGATTGCTTTTGTAGAGGAATTCCCATGAGTTTATGCATAATAATCAGATTATGTGGATGCTTGTGCAATTATAGGAAGTTGGCTAAGCACTGTTTCCAATTTTTTTTTTTAATAATGTTTTATCATGCCATGTGGCAATATCGATCTTTTATTTATTTAAAAGGTCATTTGCTGCTTATCTTGTGACAATATCAATTTGTCTTTTGAATAAAATATGTGCATAGTGCTGAACATACAGTCCCGGTTTGGTATCTTTGCTCCATTATGTAGTAATCGATTTGGGACAACGTACAATAAAACAGGGAGTAAATGGTAAACTTAACGACAGAGAAAATTGGCTTGAATGAACGTTTGGTTTCTGCTAGTGTCAAGGCAAACGCTAACTTTCTAAAATTTTATCCTCATTGAGAAAATCGACTTAAACGTATATTTCTACATTTCTTTGCGACAACAAGGATTTGCGGCAAGTACTCTCGTGCACGACGTATTTTGTACTGGATTTGTGAAGAAGAAGTAAATTTAGTATTTTGCTTCCCGTGCAAATTAATGGTGCGCAAGAATTTTGACTGGATCAAAGCGAAGCAAAAATCGTATTTGCCATCCCTGTAAATTCATCCTTTCAGGCAATAAATTTACGCTTTTTACTAGCATTTACTGCCCCTGTAACTGTGGATTTTTTCGTCACATTTGCCACTCCACGCAAATACGTAGTGAACGATATTTTTCACCATCTTTGCTTCAAATGTAATTTCTGTGCAAATATAACGTTTGCGTAGTATTTGCTACTTGGTAAATACAAAGTGTTGACCGCCTATGCTTTACTTACAAATGTGATGCAAAACTGGGGTTTGCATTGTGGGTAAATGTAATCAAAACGACGTGCAGCGGAATGTTTGCTACAATTGTAAATTCATGTTTCGGTGCAGCAGATTTATCTATTTACCACATTTTTAGTTCATGTTAAATCTGATGCAAATGTGCAGTTTTTCTTCCCATTTGCTTTGGACTGTAAAGATTGAGTAAATGCGGTATTTACCATCTTTGCTTCGCGTGCAAATATTATCCAACGATGGAATTTGCCTCGGGGCAAATATAAACAAATCTGTTCAAATGTGGTATTTACTTCATATTTGCATTGATTTTGCAGTTGTTGTAAATCCATTTTTTCGTGCAGTGCTGAAACCGTTGCAGAGGCATTAAATCAACCCTTGAGCCAACACACCTTTTGGAGTGACAGTATGGACGTCATCGTTTGGATACAAGGAACGTCGCGACGTTTTAAGCCGTTCGTGGCCAACAGAGTGTCTGAAATACAGGAGAAGTCTAATCCGAGCCAGTGGCGACACGTTCCAGGACAGGAAAACAGTGCAGATGATGCAACTAGAGGGTTATCAGTGGACAGGCTACTTACAGAGCATCGCTGGCTCCAAGGTCCTGAATTCCTTGTTAAAGACGAAAGCTCATGGCCACCACGACGCCTTCCCATAGAGGAAAACTTAACTGAAGACGCCAAAACAGAGCTAACAAAAACAGCCCTTACATTTCAAGGCAAGAAAGAGGAAACGCTGCTTGACCCCGTAAAAATAACAACCTGGTTGAAATTGTTGCGATTAACCGCTTGGATTCTCCGATTCGTCTCTCGCCTGAAGAAAACTAGAGAGAACAAAAAACTAGCCTCCACGCCTTCTCTCAACTCGGAAACTGCGGCTCAACGCCAGCCCGGTAAAGACATCCTTAAAGAAAATGAAGCCAGTAAAGTTCTGACACCAGAAGAAATAATCGCCGCGGAAGAATACTGGTTACAAGACGTCCAGCAGGAACGTTTCAAGGTTGAATACAACGCTTTGAAAGAAGGCAAAACAATACAAAGATCCAGCTCACTGTATCGTTTATCGCCATTTCTTGATCAAAAAGGTCTGATGCGGGTCGGAGGGAGATTAGAGAACTCTTCTCTACCTTATGCCGCAAAGCATCCTGTGATTCTTCCGAAACGACATCGTATTTCGATGCTTATTATCGCTCATCTTCATGAGAAAAGTCATCACTACTATGGGGTAAATCACGCTTTGGCCGAATTGAGACAGAAATATTGGATCCTCAATGGAAGAGAAGAAATCAAACGCTGGCTAAGAAATTGCAATCTCTGTAAGATTCAGAGAAGGCGCAGAGGAGAGCAAATTATGGCTCCATTACCCAAAGAGAGACTGGGTACTCCTTTAAGATGCTTTGCGCAGTGTGGCGTCGATTTCGCCGGACCATTCACGACTAAGCTAACTAGAAGGATTTCCGCCAAGAGATACTTGTGTCTCTTCACCTGTGCTGCTACACGTGCGTTGCACTTAGAAATGGCTTACTCTCTTGACACTGCGAGCTTCTTAAACGCGTTCTCCAGAATGGTTGCAAGACGAGGGAAGCCACTAGAGGTGATAAGTGATAACGGGACCAACTTCACTGCGGCGAACAAGGAATTGAGAGAACTTGTGGGCGCGATGGATCAAGACCAAATTAGAGACAAAGCAGCAAACGAAGGCATCCGATGGAAATTCAATCCCCCTGGCGGTTCACATCATGGTGGATTATTTGAAGCTCTCATAAAATCAGCAAAGAAAGCTTTAAAAGCTGTACTCGGAAATGCTGGAATCAGTGACGAAGAACTGCTGACAGCGATCACCGAAGTGGAGGGACTGCTAAACTCACGACCACTAACCTATTGCAGTTCAGATCCGAAAGATGAGCCCGTACTCACTCCCAACCATTTTCTCTATGGACAAATTGGAGGACAACTTGCCCCATATGCCGCCAACGAAATTGCTTTCAATCCACGAAACCGTTGGCGTTTCGTACAGCAGTTAATATCAAACACATGGCGAAGGTGGCAAAAGGAATACATCTCCACGCTCAACACTCGCAGCAAGTGGGTGGACAGAAAGAAGAACCTTGCTGTTGGAGATGTAGTCCTCCTGGTGGATCCCAGCAATCAAAAGGGAAAGTGACCCTTGGGTCGCATCAAAGAAGTTTTTCCCGGGACAGATGGTCTCGTCAGAGTAGTTCGTGTGTTGTCAGACGGAAAAGAGTATATCCGGCCGATAACGAGACTTTGCCCATTAGAGTTTGAGGGCTTCGAAACGGAAAAGTGAACAAGTCGCAATTTGTTCACAGGGGGGAGGGTGATGACACGATAATTAAAGAATTCCTGTAACGTCTCGAAAACACCTCGCCCCCTTTGGGACGCAAATCCCAGCGAGGGATTAAGTGACAATTTGACAGATAGGCGTGCAAGACGCGTAGTTAAAAGTTTCGCAATTTACATTTTTTGAGTGTGCTCTCTCGTTCGTTCGTAGTCTTAGAGTTGAGCTTGTTGTTACGTTTATTCGATATAGTTAGAAAATAGTTTTTAATAAAAATCAGAAATTCGTCTGAACAAAAGTAGATTAAAGTATAAGTAAAGTTATGAAAGCAATTTCAACGTGGTGAACTTGACTAACTATTCAGCTGCCTAACTGATGCCCGTAGCAAACCTTTTTTTAACTCACTCTTAAACGTATTCAAAGATGTCTCCCTTTTGAGTGAGATGGCGAGGGAGAGCATTCCAGACCTTAGCTGTTGTTAAATGTTGCTTCCGACTATAACAAAGATTGTCAACATGTCACTATCCATAGCTACCATGGTAAAATCGCTTAAGACTGCTGTTATGTCTTTTCGTTTAAAGAAGCCGGTCGATGCTGACCACAATCAGTTCTCTGATTTTCGACCGGTATCAAACCTAAGCCTTATCTCCAAGGTCATTGAGAAGGCTGTGGCTGCTCAACTTATCAACTATATTGTGAATCAACACATGGATGAGTTGTTTCAACCTTCCATTCTACAGAAACTGCTCTGGTAAGGGTGCAGAATGATATCTTACGTGCTGTCGATAACAATAATTCCATAGTGCTGCTGTTGTTAGACCTGTCAGCAGCCTTTGACACAGTTAACCATTCAATACTGTTGTCAAAGCTAGCGCAAAGATTTGGTGTGAAAGGTCTAGTGATGATTGCCTGATTTGAATCATATCTAGGATCGTGAACATTTTGTGCAGATCAAGTCATCTATACGTCAATTGTCACGTGGTGTACCGCAGGGTCGGTACTAGGACCACAATGATACAGGGTGTTTCAAAAGTTCGTTCCAATTTAAATTTCTTATTTTTTTTTTAGCAAATCAATTGTTTTTAAAACTTTTTGAATAAATAGAGGTAGATAATTTGTTAAAATAGCTGGTAATAGCAATTTTGATTGTCTACTAGATGCCTTTGTTTCGATTTTGGCGCCAAATTTGCACACCCGCGTTTTCCCGCCATTTTTTTGCGCTATTTGTGTATGGTTGTTGCTTTCCCGAATTTCTTGTTATTCTCTGTTTTTTTTTCCTGAACTTCTGTTTTCTCTGTCATGAAAATGAAGTCAGACATTGCTTATGCTAGAGCTCAAGCAGCCATATTACGATCCTCTGGTCATTCAGTCAAAGAAATCGATACAGTTTTAAACAAGACGGAACGATGGGTGATCAAGTGGTCGAAAAGAGAGTGCTTCGAAGACAAACCAAGAAACGGACTACCGGTCTGTTTTGACCAATTGAGCTCGACAATCAATAAGGAAAGCAAAGTACAAACGAAACAATTCAACAAGGAAGATTGCCAAGAATCTTTAGCAGAAAAATATCGAAGTTTCGAGCACAACAGTGTGAAGAAACATGATTAGGAAAGGATGGAAGGCTTCCAACAAAAAGAAAATACCTCTGCTGAGCGAAAAGCAAAGGAAAGCCCGTTGAGATTCGCCAAGAAATGTTATCAAACATAAAGGCGGGCATTTTGGTAACTAATAATTTGAATGATTTTTGATGAGGTAGTTTAAATAAATAATGAAACGTTTAAATAAAACAAACCGGAACGAATTTATGAAACATCCTGTATATGTCCTTTACACTGCACCAATTGCTGATTTAACCAAGTCTTATGATCTACAATATCACTTGTAGACCTTGTATGCGGATGATACACAAATTTATGTATCGTTTTCGTCTCAGTCTGAAAAAGATCTCTTCTTGATTAAGTCGAAATTAGAAGTATGCGTTAAACACACTGATCCGTGGATGGTTCTGAATGGACTTAAGTTAAATCAAGATAAAAACGGAACTGCTACTCATTAGTTCCAGATATAGTCAGTCTCCTGTTTCAAGTCATCTTCACGTTGGCGATGAAAAGAACTGCCCTAGTAAGTCAACAAGAAACCTGGGAGCCTATTTTGATCAACATGATATAATGTATGAACACGGGAAGTCTGTCGAGCCTCATACTACCATCTAAGGAACATTAGTAAAATCAGAAGATACCTGAACCAGGACACTGCCGAGATTTTGATTCATGCGTAGATCACCTCCAAATTGGACAATTGCAATTCTTTGCTTTATGGACTTCATAACTAAATGATTAACAGGCTACAGCTTTGGTTAGCTGATTCGAAGAAATTTTAAAAGTACATGGCAGAGACGTTCAAGAACGCGCTGAACTCATGTTACGTTTGGAGTGTTTTTACACATCGGCTAAAACACATGTCGGCTTTACAACCGAATGAAGTTCTGTTTAAAAAACAACTATTACAAAGTCAATTCTCGTCGTGCAAACCAGTTCCGATTTCTCATAATCGAGGGCTTATAGATAAAATAAAACAATTGATTCCAGTCGCGGGTACACTAAGCAGTTCAAAATGCAACTCGGAATACTAAAAGTTAAATAAAGGAGGCCAGTTTAGAAAACGTTTTAGTGTCTGTCTGAGTCTAAACTGCTAGAGATACGAGATAAAAGTTATTGATAGAGCAATGTGTCAAAAATACAATCAGCTTACTAATGACCATAACGCGAAATTTCAGTCCATTATCGTGCGCCAGGTGTAAGAACTGGTCTTGAGGTGACACCTTAAAATCATAAGAACAGTAACTGAGTAAGATCCGAGTAAGCACAAGCTGTTTAACCCACTTTCAGTAGCTTACACAAACTCGTCTTCCAACATCGGACTAAAACGGGTGTTATTGGCTAGACAGTCACAGCTCAGTTTTGTAGTCTAATCCCCCCAATTAACAAAACGGAACTTTGTGAATAATAATAATAATAATAATAATAATAATAATAATAATAACTTTATTTGAGTGTCAACTGTATCTAGCACTGACGTACTAATTGGGGACACTGTAAAGCACAAATTAAATCAAATCAAATCAAATGTTGGTTTTTGTGGAAAGGGGAAAACCGGAGCACCCGGAGAAAAACCTCTCGGAGCAGAGTAGAGAACCAACAAACTCAACCCACATATGACGCCAGGGCCGGGAATCGAACCCGGGCCACATTGGTGGAAGGCGAGCGCTCTCACCACTGCGCCAACCCTGCTCCCTAGAAATTAATCTATTGGTGTGTTTTACAGGAAAGATTAAGTGGAAGAGTTGTTATATATCATTAGTATAATGTGATTATACAAAATCGCGCGCTCTGATTGGTTCGCTATCTTGGATTATCAGCCGATAATCACCTCGACGAACAAAATGGCTGCCAGTCGATCGCGTGCCTTTGATGAAATAAAATTTTTTCGTGTTGTGCAATGCTTTTTCTTTTCTTTTTTTGAAATAATCACCTGTGTATTTATACTAAAACAATTATTCGCCTCAGGCGCAGTGATTATCGGTGAATATTCACCAATAATCACTTGGCCTTCGACGAATAATTGTTAATTATGGAGTTCCCGCAGTCGGGTCGTTATAATTCCACAACAGTTCTATTGTTTGTGGAATGTCATTGGCCGCAACCAAAGAAAATCCTAGGCTTGCCCAAATTTCGTCCTATCACCAAAAGCTTAAGGTTTGCGTTGTGCCTAGAGTACTTGATAGCGGATCCCCACGTTCTGGCAGACGTAAGTTGATGGCTGATGGCACCGGCATGTGGGTCAATCCTGAAAAATAATGGTAAGTTACGTTCCTAGTCCAAGTTAACACGGATGTTATTGTAACAGCGCTCATTGCTCAAATTACTTACGTTCTCTGTTATGCCGCACATTCGATCACCATTAAGGAGCATGTGAGACTCTAATTGCCGGCATATTGAGCCTCTCTTCTCTTCTCTTGCTACTAGTTGGCCAGCATACTCACAAACAATCTCCCCTCTCTCTATGTCACGGGAAGGGAACGCATAAAAGGCCGGCTCGTCTGTTTCAGTCACAGACCTCATGTTGCTGTTGTAAAAGGTAAAAATTGAAAATTCAACAATTCAAAACTTTGTACCTTGTTTGCATACAGAAGACAGAAAGTAATAAGTAAGCCAATTATCCTTTTAATTTTTTAGACAAAGATCATTTTAAAATTCCCTTTAAAATATGCTTATTCTGAATAAAATCAGCTCAGTAAGAGGAGATAGGTCACATGATAAAATGTATGTGTGAATAAAATATCTTATAAACTACTTATCAAATTTTTTTAACATAAGCAAAAGCTCCTTTACTTAGATAGCAGTTAAATTACAAAATAGTCGTAAGATTCCTTAGTACAACTGCTCATTCAGACAAAATGTGTTTTGTGACGTCATGATCCTAAAATAGGATGTGTGGCACTGGACATCACTTTAAAGCACCTAACATGATGAGATACAAGTTATGTTTTAAAATATCTTTAGCAAACTTGTTTTGTTCTAGAGTAAACGGGCTTTTCGAATCTATCATGTTCTCTGCTGGGGGTCTTAGCCCCAACCATTAATTCTGACAGTTTCTGTACATATATGTTGAAAGTACCTGTAAAAGTACTCTAGCAGACTGATTACTCCAGGCATGATTTTAGGACACTGTAATGTGCAATGAACTGTTGAAACGCACTACTGCACAGACAAACTCCTAGGGAAAAAAGGCAGGAAAAACAATGATTGAAGTTCCCAAGTCCAGTCCATATTTCTGATAATTGCGAGGATTCAGTTACGAGGGTTCAAATCTTCTTGTAGGCTTCCTTGGTTAAGAAATCTTTCATAACCTCTTTTTCCCTTTTGTTTTTTACCAACAGAAATATGTTCTTTGGCTATTTTCAACTCTAAAAACAACCGGAATTTAAAGTTCAGGATGTGGTTGCGACTGAATTAATCTTGCCAGAGAGTTTGTCTGAAGTCATCATAGTACATTGAGCCTGTCATCATTATCTGTATTAATTCGACATCTTTTAGACAGATAAACTCAAGTAATCATTCTCTTTCTCAAATGAAATTCGCTTTTCCTCAACAAATTTCGATCAATCACTTTTTTCCTCTACAATTTGACTCACAACAATCTTGCAATGTATTATGGGTAACTGTAGTGCAGTTACATGGAATACCCCTTCCTGCCAAATCAAAATACTTTACATAGTCTAAAAGCAGGTCAACATCTCCAGTTGAATGTTCTATCAGTTTATGGATGTTTTCTTTATATAGGTAGCGACCAGAAATTCCAGGTCTGGAGTGTGATTTCTCAAATGCATAAATGTGTTAACTACTGTTTAGTCTTCCAGTGACATGTGGGTCTCTCAAGAAATGACATGATTTCACTGGATAAAACTTGGATACAGGTCCTTTTCTTAATTAGGTTGTTATGACTTAAAATGAAACAAGAGGCGCGAGAAGCCTGTACTGGGCTGCCTGTTTGAAGCCTTGATATGCAAACGGTTCAATTTTTTGAAACGTACGCATCTTGTGAGTAGAATGACCTCCTATAGAAATATATCATTAATGAAGAACTGAGAGACTTTCTAAGCTTTCATAAACCCAGGACCGGATACATGCTTACTTGTGACGCGAATCAGAAGAAGATTGATCGCTTACGATAAAGAAGAGCTGAGACTTTTGATAGATGAGTGTAAACGCTTCATTAATTTTATCATACTAGATTTTAAATAATTAGTAGTTAGATACCCTGTATCAAATTATTATAGATAGAAATCATGTAATGCGCGCTTGATCATTTCATGGAAAGCGCGCAATATAAGAATTAAATTATTATTATTATTATTATTATTATTATTATTATTATTATTATACCAACAATCATATTGCTGTACATCATCAACTGACAAACCACAACATTGACTGGGACTCTGCTCATTGCTTAACCTACAGTGCAAACTATTTTCAACGACTGACTCTGGAAAGCTGGCACACCAACCTGGAACAAACACCTCTTAACAGATGTCAACAACTACCGGCGCCTTACAAACGACTTATCCATGACGAAAACAAAACCGACAAACGGACTTCTAACAAACCGACATAATTTGACTAACTATAGTCGGACCTGAAACCGACCTATTTGACAAACAATAAACGGATCGAAACCGACCAATGACTTTCATCATGGCTAAACTGACCAATCACGTTTAACAGACTAGACTTATAACATCATCGTCTGACAAACACTATTCACTTGACTCTGAAGATGACTTCCGCTCAGGTTGTCGAAACGTCATTTTATGCTGACCTTTTGAGACCTTTTCGAGTTAGAGGTCGAAGTAGTCGGTACGCTCAGAACACAAACACGGGTGGTCACTTTCCCCGGGGGGAGGTACTTGGGTTAATGTTTGCTGGGTATGTGCCGCTGGCCTCTCAGAGCCCCCACCCCATTTTAGTCTATTTTTTGGCCAATTATAGACCCCATCTTAGTCACTTTTTGGAAAATGTAATAATATTTTTTTGGTCAACTGCTCGCGAGATTTTGTTCAAAAGGGTAGGGCATACAAATGAATTAAGTTCTCAGAATTTCAAAACTGGCTATGTTGCATTCTCAGTCAGTAATTCTCACCCGAACAGGACCTTGCTAGTACTGATTACCTAGAGAAGTAGTAACTAAATAACAGTTGCAGTCATATGATGTTTAATGTGAAGAAAGGGATACTTCATGAAACTGGTTGTGTACCAAAATACACGAACCAAACACCAAGAAGCAGCTACCTCATAATTACAGGACTGAAGAAACAATAGCCGTTATACGGTCAATCCTTCTAACATGTAATATGTATACTGGAGGGAAAGGGATGAGTGATAATACCATGGAGTTAGCTGCATGTATTACAAAGGTAATTTTTTTTTTCTGACCAGGCAAACCATCGACAGTAAAGATCAATGTTGTGCCGCTGGCACTGAGTACACAAATGGTGGAATAGAGAATTAACTCTACAGTGATAAGTTAAAGTGCCAAGGAGAACTCATGAATTTCCACAGAGCCGGTTATCCCTACTTAGAAAATGAGTCATCGCACGAGGCAAAAAAATCGTCGACCTCTGCGGGAATTGAATCCGCGACCTCCGGATTTCATCATCCGCTGCTCTACCGAACTGAGTTTATTTATTTATTTATTTATTTATTAAGGTTTCCCAAACAACAAACATTTACAACTAAAAAGATAAGATATATAAGAAAAATAAATAATAATAATAATAATAATAATAATAATAATAAACTAATGGGAGGATAACAGCAGGGGGAAACTGAATTCCCATATAAAAGCTGTTCTCTTGATAAAACTCAATCACTCATTTCCTTACCAGGGCTAACGCTAGGTGGAAATTCACGAGTTCTCCTTGCGACTTTAACTAATCACTGTTATCCATAGTAAAGAGGTGACTTTATTGATATACAACGTATGGTATTAGCTCGAAAGATTTAGATCACAAAATGTACACAACTAACATTCTATAGCCTATTTTCATGCATTAGAGCAGACATTGCAATACAGGATATCGATATTGCCCACTACGGTGGCCCACAACTGTCACGGCGAAAAGAAAAATCTCACGGCGAAAAGAAAAAGCTCACGGCGAAAAGAAAAAGCTCACGGCGAAGAGAAAAAGCTCACGGCGAAAAGAAAAAGCTCCCGGCAAAAAGACAAAAGTTCACGGCGAAGAGAAAAAGTTCACGGCGAAGAGAAAAAGCTCACGGCGAAACGAAAAAGCTCACGGCGAAGAGAAAAAGCTCACGGCGAAAAGAAGGACATGGGAAGAAAAAGCCATCCCAAATACAAAACAAAAAGCGAAATGAACGCAGAAAAAAGGATTGATAAAAAACACAAAAGGATTGATAAAAAACACATAAAGAACCTCTCGAACATAGACCTCACAAACGACCAAACTAACTTGTTAGCTAAGGGTCTCAAATTTATCCCCACACCGAAAGAAAATGAAACACAAATAAGGCGCCTTATTATATGGCAAAGCCAGTCTTAGGCAAATCCCTGATTGGTTCTTTCTCGGTCAGGATTTTGTAGTACGGACCATTTCCATGGAAACGGTCCAACCCGTGTATTTTTGTTTTGGAGCGAGCCCGGCAAATTCAAAATTTGCAACGAAACAGCGAAAAAAAAACTGTGAATATTGTCATTCTTCACAGTGAAACTATCAGAAGAAGCTAAAAAGATTGAAATTTTTCCGAAATTCCAAAGATGGATAAAGAAGACGAACATTTACTATCAGAAAGAGAGTGCCATATAATAAACAACTTACTAACCGAGCTTGCTCGGGCCTTACTGGGGAATATTGGCCCTCGGTCGTGGCAGTACGGACCTCGCGCTCGGTTAGTAAGCGGTTAATCTTTTGAAGGACTTCGACCATTTCACTAGAAGAATGCGCCTACAATACATTTTCCATGGGGAAGACAACGAACCGCATCCTTTCCACATTAAATCAAACTGGACTCCACCGATTCAACAATCAGTGGCTCTTGAAAGCTACTTAGAAGAGGTCAAAGTTCAACTTGCTGGAGTACAACTTACAAAACCTAAGGATAATCTGCCTAACACAGAACGAAAGGCGTTGAAAACGCTACAAGAAGATCCCAACATCAATCTTAAAAAGAAAGACAAGGGAATGCGAACGGTTGTCCTAAACACTGAAGATAAAATTCTCGAAGGACAAATCCAGTTAGACAACCGTGAACACTACAAACCCCTTGAACGCCCTATGGTTGTAGAGTTAACGAACTCCACCAGCACAACTACCATGACATGACCAAACTATGGTTTTGTCAAACACCTAAACCGCCTCGCATACCAGGGTTCTACACGCTTACAAAAATTCACAAACCAACTCCGTTTGGAAAACCTATAATGTCTGGGTGAGATGATCCGACAGAGAGACTGTCTGCATTTGTAGACAAATTTCTTCAACCTATAGCAAAAGAACAGGAGTCATATCTTAAAGACTCGACGGACTTCATCAATTTCATAGAAAAAAAACGAGAGTACCAGGGAACGCTATCCTTGTATCAATGGACGTGACAAGCCTATACACAAATATACCTCAAGAGGAAGGGGATAGAAACGGTATGCAACGTATAAGAATCTTACTGTGAAGGAGAATCCCCCAGCCCGGCACGGTGTCTCGGAAGAGCGCTCGAACTTATACTTCAAGAAAACTCATTCCAGTTTACTGGAAAAAACTACCTCCAAACACATGGAACAGCCATGGGTACAAAAATGGCAGTCGCTTTTGCCAACATCTTTATGGGAAAGGTAGAATCACAAATTTTAAATCTAAACGCTAAAAAACCACTCGCCTGAAAAAGGTATATTGACGATATATTCTCTATCTGGAATATAAACAAAGACGAAGTCTCGCAGTTCATTGAAGTAGCAAATAGCCACCATCCCACTATCAAGTTCACGGCTGAAGTTTCTGACACGGAAACAACGTTCCTCGACACAAAAGTTTACAAAGGCGAAAGATTTGCACAAAAGTCTATACTAGACATTTGTTAAAAAACTCGACCCGTCAAACTCATTTCAAAGCTACTGAAACATTTCAGTACACGCATTTCTCGAGTTGCCACCCATCAGGGGTCAAAAAGGGCTTCATCTGAAACAGCATTCAAAACTGCTGTTTCACAATTTAAAACAAATCTCATCGAAAGAGGGTATCCTGAAACTCTTGTTTCAACAACTCTCGCAGAAATTACATTTGAGGAGAGAAAAGCTGCCCTACAACAGAAACGTAAACAAGGCACGCGAATCTTGCCTTTTGTCACACAATATCGCCCATCAGTGCCTAACTTAAAGCAAATACTTATGCAGAACTGGCATTTAATTCAACAACAACCATTGCTGAGAAGAATATTCAAAGATCCCCCTATTGTCTCGTACAAAAGGGGCAGATCCCTAAAGGATATACTCGTTAGAGCAAAGCTATAACCGGCTATTACACGTGGATGGGAGTTGTGCAGGCCTGTCACCCCATTGTTACCACCGAGTTCCGGCAAAATAAGTTCAGGCCAGCAGACCGAATCCTATTATTTGTAAGCTTGCCCGGCGATTAGCCAAAGCGAAGGTCATGTCAGCAAGCAGAGCTGCTAACAATGTGGTAGCTGCCGACCTTGACCTGGCGCCTGGCTTTTTACGCCCGGGGTGGGTACTCCCATATATGGGCTATATAGGTATGTGCAGCGGGATAGGGTATGGTTTTTGAGGTTCTCCATCCTTTAATAGGGTATTATTTTTACCCATGTTGACATAGTGTTCCCGGTGTGATGCTTAGATAGGGTGCCTATATTGTATCAGGCGTTCTACTATACTACGCTTGATGCTAACTTCCAGTAATCTGACAGAAACGAAGTATAGTTGACCCGTTCAAGTTATGTTTAGTTTTTGATTTTCCCTTGAATAGGGTGCCATTTTCCGGGTTTGGGCCTTAAATAGGGTATCAATTTTCGTTTGCTTCATCCTTAGATAGGGTCAGGGTTTAAGACCCTTCGCGGCACACACCTATCCGAAATTTATGGGAGTACCCCTCCCCCCCGGGCATTTACGACCACCTTACTCCACGGTTGCAAGATTTGCTATACGAAGCCAATCGCTAAGATCGGTAATAACTACAAATACTGCTGGGCTAAATATCCCGCCATTTATCCACGCTCTGTTGTCAAACAGTGCGACCACATCAGCCCAAGGATCATTCTGATGCACAAAATGTGGAAGAGTGACTTGTGAGTGATATGGACATTTTTTCTTTCTCTAGTTAAGATGAGAAAGCAAACCCAAACCAAGGTAAAGCATAAAGCTAACAAGCTATTATTGCGTGAACTTCCATATTTTGAATGTGGCATAGCTAGTGCACATGGTCAATCACAATAATCTTCTTCCTTCTCCCTTACTCACTAAAACATCTTTTTCTTTTCAACTTTAGTATGTCCCAACACCACTGCCTTCTGGAGGTGTTGGTATGTACATCAGTGACACTTTAAATTACATGGTGCTAGAAAACATTTCGAATGAAGCATTCCAGGCATTGTGGATTGAAATTATCCTTAACCGCAAGAAAAATATTGTTTTTGGATTTTTTTTACAGGCAACACAATTCTCCGGAATCTTTTCAATTATATTTTGGTGAAGTTGTCGAAAGATACACTCTCCGTGATAGGCCCATTTATATAATGGGGGATTTCAACATTGACCTGCTCAAGTCACAGTCACCTTCTATTATAGTCAAACGTTCGTAGTGTCCGCTCGAAGTTTTCTTCTTATTCCAACTATTGACAAGCCCACTCGCGTACATAATACATCAGCCACTCTTCTTGACAATATCTTTACAAATGACCTCGAACAATTCTTTGTAAGTGGTAACAGTCTCCGACCTAACGGACCATTTTTCTCAGTTTGTTATTTCACGTCACCCAACTAGTCAAGTTTTGTCTGTTCCACTGAAAGTGCGTGACTATTCTAACTTTTCACTTGATAATTTTAATGATGAACTTACTCAAATCAATTGGGATATTATTACCTCAAATAATCATCAAGACTTAGATAAAATGTTCTCGACGTTTTACAATAAACTTAACAGACTGGTTAATAAACATGCACCCTTAAAGACGCTTTCTAGCCGCAAGATAAAACAATTTTCAAAACCATGGATCACAAGAAGCATCGGACGATCAATACAAATTAAGAATAAACTGTATTTGTCAGGCGATGCAGAGAAATACAAATTATATAGAAATCACATTTTAACACTAACCCGTATGAGCAAAAAGCAGTACTTTCACGAATACTTTGAGACTAACTTAACGAGTATTAAGAAGACTTGGCCGGAAGGTATCAATAGCCTGCTAAACAGAAGAAGAAATCACAAATGTGACAGCAAAATAATAATAATAAAAAAAAAACAGACAATAGTGGTTTCACTCAAGACCCCTCCCAAATTGGTAACATTCTTAACAGTCATTTCGCCACTATTGGTCACAAGCTAGCTTCGAAGCTGCCTCAACCATCACTCCATTTCGCTGATTATTATCATCAAACTTATCTCCTTAACTCTTTCTTTTTTGCCCCTGTGACCGCTCACGAGATTCAACTCGAAATTTTGTCCATTCCAAACAATAAAGCACATGGTCTTTATTCGTGTCCAACCCGCATCTTGAAATCCGCCAGTAGTATCCTCTCTTATCTTTTAGCGAGCATATTTAACACTTCAATTGCACTTGGAAGTTTTCCTTCCAAACTCAAACATGCAAAAGTAATTCCGATATACAAACATGGTGACGAGACAGACCCTAATAATTACAGACCTATCTCACTTCTTTCACACTTTAATAGAATCTTTGAGAGATTGGTGTATATACGTCTAAAATCCTATTTAAGTACAACAGATATACTTGTTGCATCTCAATATGGCTTTAGAGAGAAACATTCCACCCAGCAAGCAACTCTAGATATTATTAACACTGACTATTCAAAATAACATGGATAATAAGTTGTATACCTGTGGCATCTTCATAGACCTAAAAAAAGCATTCGATACGGTGGATCACGGAATACTGCTTCAGAAATTATATCACTATGAAATAAGAGGGACAGTCAATGACTGGTTTTCACCTTACCTTAAATTGCGTTCACAGACAACTAATATCGGTTCCCACCTTTCTGAAAAGGCTCCCACGGATTGTGGCGTTCCCCAAGGGTCTGTTCTAGGGCCTCTACTTTTTTATTATATGTAAATGATATCACGAATTGCTCAAATAAGTTTAAGTTTTATTTATTTGCTGATGACACCAGTAAATACTGAATCTGAAACAAACTCTGCGAATGGTTAACAGCAAGAGAAAATTAACAGCGAACAAACTAACTCAAAATGCTAAAAAATCTAATTATGTTATATTTCTAAGTTATGAAAAGAAGCTACCTTTTCAACCAACAATAAATATTCTCGATAATGATAAAATTTCATACTCACCACTAGAATGTAAAGATTATGTAAAAATATCTTGGCATACTTATTGACAAGAACCTTAATTGGAAAGCCCATATTGACCTAATTGCTCTAAAAATTAGTACCGAAGACTATTGGCATGATAGCTAAACTGAGACACTTTGTACCCCTTTCTATTATTGTCAAGCTATATCATTCTCTTATTTTTCCCTACCTGACCTATGGCATCAGCTCGTGGGGTCAGGCGTCTCAGTCTACGCTGGATAAGCTTCTCCTTCTTCAAAGACGGGCCATACGCTTGATGAACTTTTCCCCAAAATGTAAACATGCTATTCCTCTCTTTGTTAACCGTAATCTTCTACCTGTTCATTTTCTTTATGTCGAATCTGTTTCTCGTCTAATGTACGATGTCCAGAACAAGCTGGCACCTGCTCGTATTCAAAATTTATTTATGCATGTTTCAGATATTCATTCTTATAATACCAGATCAGCCACGACCAACAAATTCTTTCTCATGCCTTCTCGCCTTGAACAACTAACGAACTTATTTTCTCGATTTGGAGTACGTTTATGGAACGCTTTATCTGAAATTATTAGAAAGACTCCAAGTAGAAGCTTATTCAAAAAACAAATTCATGAAACACTTATTAAAATGTTCATACAAGAGAATCTATACCTTCAACCATCTTCGATCCTAGAAATAATGAAAATTTGTAAAAATAGAGTAATTCCTGTAACTTCGACTAACAATATTGACAGCGAACCAATTATTATTTTTTTGCAATTTTTTTTATCTCATTTTGCTATTTCATAATCTTTTATTGCTCTTTATCTGAAATCCTTGTACGGGTAAATAAAAACATGTATAGCGCCAAAAAACGTAATTGTATTAAGCTTAACTTAGTCATACCTACCTGCCTCGACTAGTTTTTAACTGTGGGTAGGTATTATTCAGACTGTTAATGCCTGTTTTAATAAAGTGTTGTTGTTGTCGTTGTTGTTGTTGTTACGAGACGACAAATAAATAAAAAAGCCTGTTCTCTGTCCGTACAGAAAAGAGTGACAAACTTACTTCTGCTATGAACTCAATTATTTACTTGAAACTGACAACTGAAATTCGAGTAGTCTACAGAGGGAGGGATCGCTAAACTCAAATATACGCTATCTCAAGTTTAAAACTAAACTAGGGTATCTAAAAGATAGTGATGCTGCGGCATATTCTGTTGATACTGACATAGTTTAGGCAGTGTTCCAAGCACCTTTGATTCTTAAAATCGTCACAAATTGTGGCGTTACGAGAAGTGGTTTAAGATCCCCCTGCCACTCCCCACCAAAAAAAATTTGAATTCGACAAGTATGAAGGAAAATTAAAACCACATTAGGTCTAGGTTTATTGCGGGCCCAAGAGAGGCCCGCAACCCTAATCTTGACAGTGACCAGCGGATTGCGTTTTACGCGTGCGCGCCACGTTAATAACAGGCAAGCACAAAGCGGAAGTTTAAAATTTTGTTCTTCCACTAAGAACGATCGGAATGCAAATAATGTGTCAATCACGACAGTTTGTCGTAACACCGGAAAAGAAAAATCCGTTCTCCAAGAACGATAAGAATGCGAAAAATGAGTCAATCTCACAATGCGAAAAATGAGTCAATCTCAACAGTTTGTCACATAAAATCGAGGCATGGAAGATTGCAAACGTTACGTTTTGGAGAAGTTCTTTTATAGGTGTTGCTTTTGAGACGATTTGCGGTGATTGTGAAGATTTTTCACGATCTATTTAAATTCATATTGCCGTGAAGATAAGGTGAGTTGCGTTATATTTTATACTGTTCAGTTTTTGGACGGTTAATTTTTCTGGTAAATCACTTTCACTTGAAGGAGCTGTTTGACATGTTTCGATTTACGGAGCTGATCTACTACAACTCAATGCAAACTTCCCAAAAAAACGTCCACACGAATGTACATTTTGTAATCTAAAATTATACACTCTCGTTCCAGTACCTTCCCTTATAAGTGCATCTAGGCCCGCACTTTCTAACCTGTAGTTACCACTAGTTTAGTTTTATTTTCAGTCATTGACTTTATATTAAGACGCTAACGGGTCTAGAGGTATTAGCTTTCGAGGGTCTTAGTTCTCTTAATTTCCCAAAGCGTGGGCAAAATGCTTCCACTAGAACGCACGAAATTCCTGTCTGTTCATTATTACGGTTAACTATTATGCCATGGTGTAATGAAGTCATTGATGGTTACATCATTATCTGCAGAAAAAAAAAAACTTAAAATCTGTCCTGGTGTGTATCAACTTCATGCATGGTGACACATCGATGGCGAGGTGTGACTATGTTTGGATATAAAACGATACAGATCAACCTCCCCTTTACCAGATTGGGACAATCGAAAGTAGTACCGACACTCTCTCTTCATTTAAGAAATGACACACTAAGTTTTAAATTAAGATGTCACAACTAATCGTCCAGATTTACAAACTTTCACTGAAATCCACGCTTATGTCCCGCTTATGTTCCCGCTATTCCCGGGTAGGGGGGATTTACATTGACTGGTGCATAGGTGCTAGAGCTGTGCGATAAAGTTCCTTATATACATTTACAGATAATTCTAGAACATTCGGAAGAGTACAATAATAACTATTTATAGAAGGATTACTTAACTCGGTTACATCACGCTTTAGTGTGTTCAAGAACTCTCTAGAAGGAATGTTGCGTGACAATGCAAATATATGTAAAGGTAATCATACGGTTTCGAGTTCAATTTGGAATTAATTTGCAAGAGTGAGTTTTTCAAAAAGCTGAAATTGCACGAGCCGCTTCGGCGAGTGCAATTTCAGCTTTTTGAAACACTCACAAGTACAAATTAATTCCAAATTGAACGAGAAAAGCCGTATGATTACTTATTAATAATATAAACATGAAAAAATTAAACTGGAGGAAGTGCCGGAAGATCTCATTGCGGACGGACAGGAAGTAAGCATTTGACGCGGATTTGACACTTTATTTACTTATTGGCTGATGAAGATCAACTGATAACGCTACGAACTCAAAGTGGTTCGTTTAAAAATAAAGAATATCATAATCTTGAAAATCGATGTGTAATTTGCACTGGTGTTACACTATTTGCACTGGTATTACACTTTTTGCACTGGTGTTACACTTGAACTGCACTGCTCTCAGCCAATCAGAATCGAGTAATTTTTTCATGTATATTATTAGAATATTAACAGTTCTAGAAGGTTCTCCGTATAACACTTGTCATTGTTCTAAAGCTGATGCAAATGTTCCATGTAATTTTGGCTATGACTTGATTCCAAAAATGTTATTTATTTTGTCAGCAAATCATCAGCGAGAACCTGAATCTGTCGATACATTAGTTCATGACCAAAATATCCACCTGCACTGTTTGGTGATGATGGAAAGCCGAATGCAACTCGCGAGATAACGCACGCGCGTGGAAACAAGGGAAGGACGGTGAGTGATCCCGGAAGGATGCGATTGGTTCAGTATTGAAGATCAGTTTTACATTTTTTTTCTCTACTCAGGCTACTGGAGGTAGACTTAAATGTTCTTATTGGTGGACTGAGAAGGTAAGCAACGTTACTTTTAAAAGAAAAGCAATTTCTGCAGTCAAAGGTTGAACAGCCGTTCTGTCCAACGTTCAAAAAGGTCTCCACAATTAGGTAATCATCGATATTCGTTCAGCGGGCCAAATGACTACAAACTGGTACAAAGTTGATTGCTGAAGTTTCCATCCTTGTTACATCCTTTCATGTCAAGTGATCCGCTTTCCAGAATACATTCCGACATCCATCCATCTGTTGTTGGGCCTGGATCTCAATTGTTGACAATTTCGCATTTTTAGCTTGTTCTATGTTTGTCTGCATGGGAATCACTTGCGCATGCGCAACCCATTCCTTTCTTCTGAACCAACTCTTCAAGGGCGCTAAAGTATTGCAGTACTCAGCGCGGAAGGAACGATTCATGATACCGTATATGAGTGGATTTAGAGATGTGCTGGCATAGCCACAGCAAGTGTAGCTCACATAGATC
Source organism: Ricordea florida (assembly GCA_949710005.1). Classification (NCBI taxonomy): domain Eukaryota; kingdom Metazoa; phylum Cnidaria; class Anthozoa; order Corallimorpharia; family Ricordeidae; genus Ricordea; species Ricordea florida. The sequence goes on from OX453277.1 coordinate 14,791,594, forward strand.
TGGCGATCGAGTTTCCAGTCTCCGTTTAGAAAGTCAATCAAGTCAATGACCATTACAGGTATCCAACAAACCAGAAATCCCAATACCACGACCAAGAGAGTGTGTGTAACATTAATTTCTTCAACCGACAGATAACCAGCTTTTACATGGCTACTTGAGGGTGTTGACCGCAACTGAGGTCGGATTGTTAACAAGTTGTGCTTTCTTATCGCCTCGAACACTTTTGTATAACAAGCCACGATCACAATTAAAGGTATGGTCACATAAAAGATCACCAGATACGCTCCATAACCTTTGTTCAGGCTCTCAGCGTTATGGGCGCAGAAAACTTTTCCTGTGTGGAAGAAAAACTCGTGTCCTGCAACAAAATATGGAAGAGGAGCAAATAGAGCAACTATCCATAACATCGCCATGGTGACCTTGGTCGCTTTGATGCTGAAAATCTTCTGATACTGAGCACGAGAACGGACGATACGGAAATACCTGTTCACAGCTGTGACAGCTAAAGTCTCTAACGCCACGGCGCACATCAGAAGTATCCAAAACCCTTGGAACTGGCAAACGATCTCACTAAATGGCCATTTGCCCTTAAAGAGAGAAGCTACAGAAAATGGAATTCCCAGCAACGACATGAGAAAGTCAGACACGGCTAGATTGATAATGTACATGTTGGGAACGGTTTTGCGTAGATGTGGGTTCTTTATGACGGTGATTCCAACAAGAAGATTTCCTGCGAAGGAAACAATGTTAATCAGCAACATGAAAATAGATTCTGTGACTTGAATGACTATGGAACGATCCTCTAGTTGTGCCGCAAACTTATCAATTGCCACCGAAGATCTATTCATCTTAGTCAGAAGTATGCCTTGTCGTCGTGAACTTCTTTTCAGTGAGCTGGGATACAAAGCTTGGTGGAGTTCACCAAGTGTGCTTGCGAGATTAATTTACACTGACGCGAGCACTCCGTCTTTTCATCGGTTTAAAAACCTTTCACTCTAATATTTGTTCCTGCAGTTTCCATAACAATCAATCAAAAATAATTTTGCAACGTAATTGGATTTTGGCAAGAGGAAATGGCATTATATGGAAGCCCTTCTAACGGACTACTTCATCAGGTACTCAGCGGTTGGGCCGCGCAACTCACTTTTGCAACAGTTAATCAACTTCCAATTACTGAGATGTACGTGTCTCAAAGACAATACAGCTTAATATGTGAGACAGTGAGAGTAAACATAGCCGGCTTTCATATTTTTTTTTACCGTGAGAAATAAAATATTTTGAGCTTCTTGTTAACCCTCTTTTGAATTGTCTATTCGTAGAGAAACCAGAATTGTCCAAAAAATTTTTCACTCGTTCAAGCCTACCCTTCCTAAATCTTCGTCATAAACACTTATTTGTTGAAAGCACGACCGGTTTTAGCTCTGATATCGAATCGACGTTAAAAGGTTCCAGAAAACCCAATTAAAGCGAGAATGTAATGGACTTTTCCTTGTTTACATTAAGTACCAAACCCTTATGATTGGTGCTTCGTTTGGTAAATTAACTTTTTGAGTAAACACAGAATTCGACACTGCCGGTTTTACTTTTTGAATTCATCACAAAAGACACAAACATGTATGACCACGTAGTGCGGATTATGAATACCGCTCGTACATTCACTTGGGAAACTTCTTTTTCTTCAAGTGACTGAAGAAACAAACGATGGCGCATTCGTTCAAAAAAGTTGTAGAAATGTCTGATGGAAAACTGTACTTATCGGACCTTACAGCCTACGCAGAAAACAAAATCCTTTACGTTGCGGTAGGATGGGATGCAAAAAGTTAATTAAAACCAGAAGGCTACTCGGTTAGTGACAAAGCATGTCCATGGGGCAACTCCCTATCTTTTCTAGTATATTTCTAGGTGATTCAAATTTCTTCATCATATTTCAAACGCTCTCTAATCAGCTTACAAATGACAAATGAAAAAAAGTTATGTCACTCATCAAAATGCGACTGGGAGAATGGCACACGTCATTCAGTTAACACCTGTCTCAGTTTAGGAACGACTCGTTGTAAGAGGGCAAAAACCACGAACTTTTTTAGTACCCTTACCAGAGAAAAGCAGAGTTAGAAACCTTCTTATCACAACAAAAACCCTGAACGAGTGGCGGGAACAAGATATCCGCCATCCCGAGAGGATAGACGAACTACAAACGTTGTTTCGTAGGAAAACAGAGCGAGCAACGGAACAAGTTCTGAAATAATGACTAAGTTAAAAGTGGGCAGAGATAAGGTGGCTAGAACACCTTAATGCTGTTTTGTGTAATGGTAGAAATCGGGCGTAAATTATTCGCCCCAGGACAACCCTGACCAAAAACCCACTCCTTGCCGCTTCCCCCCACCCTTCCAAAAAGACCAATTCGATCAACCCCCTCGCAGTGTTTCTGTTGTCGAGCCTTCAATGGTTTCTGCATCAACAGACTCAACCACCCAAGATAGCTAATGTGTTTGCATGGTTTCATGTGAACTGTACTCACATAACAGAACACATTTTAATATTTCAACATCACTTTACAACATTTTTTTTTAAGACCAAACGGTGTACAAAGCACTGTGTTATGGTCAGGTTTTAGTACGAAGTTCAAAATTAAATATAGGAAGATTTTACTAGGATTTCTGGGGAAAGCAACTGGTTATTTCCATCTTGAAATTATCCAGATAATATTTAAGAGAACTATTCATCTGTTCCTAAAAAAAAAAAAATAAAAATAATAAATACCAGTTAATAACATAAGTTACTTGATAATATTATCATCATTAAAAATGATAATAGAATTATTATCAATAATACTCTTATTATTTTCCTGATATTATTATTAGTAGTAATAGTAGTGTAATTGAAGATTTGACACGAAGTATTAACACAATTTTAACAATAATATATTGCGATTTTGTTAATTAGCCTAAAAAGGGAACAAACTGGAAAGGAATTATAACCAGTGACCTCATGATTAAGTTAAATCATCTGTCTGCAATGAGAGCAGGTCTATGGTGGGTTTATATATGCCCATGTTGGGAATAATGTCAATGATATGAGTAAATATGAAATACACTAAATCATATAACTGCACTGTTGTTAGAAATGTAATGAAAGATTTGAATCCCATTCCAGCCCGTTCCTTTTTTTCCAGCAAGATTGCTATTTGCTAAAATTAATTAAATACTGCGAGGATAAAATCTTCTATTATGTTTCTGATTACAGTGCAAATATCTCATTTATTTCACAAATACCGGTACTCAGATTATTGATTCACTAAATCCTGTTATTCCAAAAACCAAAATAGAGCTCAGGACTAAGCATCACTGCTATTATGTTATGATATTAAAATATTGTCATTTAAGAGTTATGTAAAGGTAGGTGCAAAGTTTTTCGGTGTTATTTCTCTAGAGAGTTACTGAGCCAGATCTGCTGAAACAACACATATAGTTCCATATAGTTCATAGGCTTCAGACCATCTGGAAGCCCAGGCCGTACAGCTTAAGAAACTAAGATGAGACTACCAGCAATGTCACATTGGTCCTTTTGTATAGCTCAGAATGCCAACCTGTGGTCCAGTCACACATAAACAAGATCAACACCCTCTATGACAACTCAGATATTCTGGCCAAAGAAGGTGTCAAATAAAAATTGTACTGAGCTCTACCATAACACAGACAGCAGAAGCATCATAAGTGAAATCATGCAGAGGTACCTTAGGAGTCTGGGCCATGCTCTAAGAATGAGAATGGTAGAACACCAAGGGTAGCTTTGAGATGGACACCAGCAAGAAAGAGGAAACCACACAGGAACAAAATCACCTGGTACCACTAAGCCCAGGTTGAGTTAGAAGAAATGGGATTGAGCTTGGGTAAGGCTTCAAGTTTGCCTGTGACCAAGTTTGGAAGTTGTGGACAGAAAGCAACGGCCTCAACTCAACGATGACATTGTCAGATATGAAGCAAAAATTTCTTGGCTTTTATTATTTAACAATTATTCGCCAAAGGCGAAGTGATTATCTGTGTGTGTATTCATCGATAATCACTGAGCCTGAGGCGAATAATTGTTTTAGTAAAAATACATAGGTGATTATTTCAAATAAAGAAAAAAAAGCATTGTACAACACGAAAAAATTATATTTTATCAAAAGCGCGCAAACAACTGGCAGCCATTTTGTTTGTCGAGTTGATTATTGGCTGATAATCCGAGATAGCGAACCAATCAGAGCGCGCAGTTTTGTACAATCACCTGAGTATTTACACTAAAAGCAAATAATAGCATGACCTGTATGTGATATTTGGCAATAATACCGGCTCGTTATTTTTTCAAATTCTCCAAATACCACTCACCGCATTGCGGCTTGTGGTATTCTGGACACTTTTGAAATATTACCCATGGTGTTATTGCCAAATAGCACTACAAGTCATGCTATTTCCTGTACTAATAAGTATGTAAAGCTCATACATTAATAATAATAAAGTGAATTTTAAACATACATCAATGCCAAGAAATACTTATTCTTCTTTTCTTTTTGGGTTGTTCACTGATACATAATGGTACAGCACAACTAACAGGAACAGAGACACTCCAAGGATGTTTGCAAAGGCTGCGAGTTGAATGTCAGTAATCATGGCTAAAACAAATAGACACAACAGTTCACAATGTTAACATTATTCAGTTACTTTCGCACAAGAGCAGTGAATTTTTTTTTTGAAAGCCAACCATATAGCCATCATAACTACACCCTGAACAATAATGGTAAATTCAAAATATTTTGGGCTACATTTCACGGTCATCTCACACTTTATTCTACATGCTGCAGCTGACAGTATTTTTTTGGATATTGCACGTGAAAACACTTAGGCCTTGTTCACACTTGGTACTCGGGCACTAAACTGGGCACTAGGTCCTTTACCCACAAACCACTGCTTTGATATCCCACAATTCCTTGCTATGCTCAATTTCAAAAATGGCGTCCGACGGAGCAAAATGGAGCAAGGACGACGTAAATGCGCTTATAGATGCTTATAGAGATGCTAAAACGTCAGCAACGACAATGTCGACAAATAGGGAGCTTTATGCTTCAATTCAGCTCCTCCTTGAACAAAATAAGCTGCTCTCCCTCCAACTTGATTCCTGTCATCAAGGAACACACACAATCTTCTTGTAATTGCAGTGCAGGTTTCCGTGACAATCCGCGCTAATCGTCGCCTGTGGTCGTAGTCCATGTCACCACTTGCGTGTTTCATGTACAAACAAAGCATTAAAAAAGGTAAAAAAGTCGTAAAAAGCAATGATCAAACAGCAATATCGAACACGAAATGCATCCATGTTGCGATCCCCGCGGTTTGAATACAGTGAGCACGTGCTCGGTTTATTGAATGTGAACATACGTACATTTTGGGCACCAAGAGTGGGCACAGAGTCTGAACATAGCCGCATTTTGTGCCCGTGCTCGGGCACCAGTGCTCGGGCACCAAGTGTGAACAAGGCCTTATTTGTTTCTGTAGAACGAAACAGTGACAGCAAGCATGATGAAGTATGGGGTGAAACGGAAATCTAGCCCTTTCTGCTACCATTTTACAGAGGTTTCGAGTAAACAACAGCTCCATTCTCAAGGTCAAAATCACTTTAACTTGTTCCCGTGTTTAAAAAACGTAGCATGCGTGCTAGTATCCTTGAAATGTTTAACAAGTTTCACGTTGCTGCGTACCCAAAAGACCTACTTGCCCGCGTTTGAAGTAAATGATCAGACAGAAAGACCTATCTAGCTTACTTATATGTCTCACCTTTTAAAACTTGAAGGCAGGACGGAATAAAGATCGAAAAAAGTGCTCCTTTGTACACGAACTTTCCACCAATTTCAACTTGACACGGTAAAGGCCGAGTAAACGGCTGGTGGACTGAGACCAAAGCTAAGACAGCAAAGAGTCATGGGAGTACGCCCTAGTTTCCTGTAAGATTAGCGCTTTCAAAATGGCGGCGCTTCAGAGAGCAAGGCAGCTGTGGTCAGTTTTGGTACGGGCGAAGGGATTTGACCGCGTTGCCAATAAGGTACATTTTCAGGGCTTAATTGCACTCTTGTTGTAAGCAGGAAGTGACGTAACTACAGAAAACCCTGGCACTTTAAAGCTGTTTTTCACAAGAAGCAGGGGTTTGAGTGAGTCATCAGCAGTGTTGCGGGGAAACCACCAGGGGAAAACAGACCATTCCCTCCCGCGAAGTGTTAAACTATTATTCAATTCCAGTCACTACCCTATACTTCATTATACATGCTATAGTTGGATTGTTTAATAAGTAATGTGCAACTTCAGAATACCCCTCCACTTCATTTACATGTGTCGGGGACTTTTGAAGAGGAAGGTATATCACAATGGACTCTTTTCTTATTCATCAGTATGTAAATAAGTGGATGGGTATTCTGAAGTCTAGCCTGAAGAACGAAACAGCTAGTACGTATGGCGTCCATGGTCAGCGAGTAGAAAATATAATCTTGAATATCTTACCTAAATCGAAGCGTTAATTAATTATTCATAAGGTGATCATCCAACCAAGAGACGCCAATCACGTCACATGTGATTTGAAATCCCAGTGAAATGTTGGAATGACGTGCTCTCCATGAATTTCAAGTACTATCAAGCCCTAGAGTTTGATAAAGCATCAAACTCTAGTGAACTTATTTCTTAATTTGAATATTAAAAACACGTATTTGAGTACTTAAAACAAAGACACCAACATGAACAAACAACCTTCACCTCTCGAATACGAAGTAATAAGGTATGTTCTAAAGAAAACACCATGTTTGTTCACTTGTTTGCGGTAATAATCATTTTACAGTTCTTAAAGTAGGCAGATGCCATGCACTTGTCACAAGAACTCTTCAAATTACCAATTTCAACAGTACTTTCCGTGTCTTTAGTCATTTCTTCATTGCTGGTGCTGCACTTAAGCGCCAACACCTCAGCAGACTTAACATCATTGATCTTTTCATGCTAATAAAGCGTTTGACTGATGATCATTCCGGTCCCTAATTAGCTTCTCTTCTACACCTGCGTTTAATGAGCTAGTGGCTAGTCTTGCATTTAAGGCCTGCTTCTTTGCACTGTGTGGGTACAATACTATTGAGGGTGTTAATTCCCACAGGTTGTTTGTTAAAAGCAAAATGCTTAGAATTTTGGCTTCCTCAATGCACTTTCCGCCAACTTGGCATCTTCATTCGCTGACTTTGTTTGCAGAAAACATGATACTAAGAGCTATTACAGAAGAGTGAAGAATTCAAAATTAAACCTTCATTTGATAATCATCCATGGCATTGTGATTTTCTCGTTTGTAGAACCCCTAATTAAACACTCACTCTGGTTTTTGAAATAGTACATGAAAATGTTTTTCACGATATCATTAAAGTGACACATGTCAATCGAAAAAACCTCTTCTAATTTGTGAAGGTGACTTTGCTCTTGCTTGCATATCCTTGCATCGAGATCTACATGTCGAAATCCTCTAAGGACATGTTGCAAGTTCCAGTGCAAAGTGCAATAAGAATGAATAAACAAATATGTGTTAAAAAAGTAAAAAATAATTGTGGTATAATTATGATGAAATAAATAACAATTAGTTAATAATTAAATTGATAAAACTAGAACTTAAGCCGAGAGGTATAATTACTTACAGATTGCTTTAAAATTACTTAATGAGGTAATGTTTATGATATTTGATTGTAAACTGTCCCAGTCGTGAATTGTTCTCGGCCAGAAACTGTATTTATACTCATCTTATGATGTTTGCTGAACTTCACTGGGTCAGAGTTTCTAGTCTTCATTACAGTTTGGTCCGTAAATTGTGTAAGCAGCATGGAAAGCACCAGTGAATCCCGATTATTCAAGTTTGATATTAAATGTTATTCGGTTTCTAAGTTTTTTTTTTTCGTTTTTTTGGTAGAGTTGTGTGGCGTGCGAGGTGCAGAGGTATGTGCATTTCATGACCAGGCCAGACAACTGTCCTCAATTGTATGTATGTCACAGTGATAATATTAATAGCACTTCACTTTGATCCAGCAGTTGTCCTGCTCTTTTCTCAACTGCTTATTAAAACCTCTATATAAACTTTGTGGCAAATGTGTTAACACCAGCACAAAGAGGCCTATCTAAAAATTTGTTTTGCAAACAAGCACATCTTCCCAATGCATTTTATCCATTCATGATCGAAATACACAACCTTGTAGTTTATGATGTAGCAAAAGGCAACACTTCAAGAAACACAAATCGACCTACCCAACAACAAGCTTGAATTGAAACTTTGTTAGATGAAAGCAGAACAATCCACAAATCAACTACAGACTCATTCATTTTCGGTCACAGTCTATTTAATAAGGAAAATTTACATCATATTCTGAAAAGTCGTGAACCATTGCAGTTACAGCTTGCATAATGAAGTATGAGGTAATACAAGATTTTAGAAAAAGGGAGGGATGGTTCATTTGATGATTTTGCCCCATGCAGTGCCTGGTAGCAAGGGTGTGACTCTTAACAGAACTGACAGAGCACTGTACTCTGTTGAAACATGGGTCCAAAGAGATTAACTTTATATGTCTGAAGCTGGTACAGTCACCTTTCTTGATCTAGGGAAGACTTAACATACAATACGTCCATGATATGATCACACATTGAATGTTGCGTTAGATTTTACAGGTGGCTCTGACATTGCAGAGCCCATCCAGACGGTCCATGTGCAATTTTAGTAAGATAATCACTGTAATTCTCTTCTGCAATGTAGGTGGATGTAGTGTCATTTGAAGAAGGCAAATGTTTATTCAAGATGACTGTCGGAGAAGAAGATCAAAACAGAGTGGGAACTCTTCATGGTGGATTAACAGCAACCTTGATTGATACACTCACCACTTTTGTCCTTGCCACTCAGCCTCCATTTGTGCCTGGTGTTAGTGTTGATATGAGTATAAGGTAATCAGTGAGTATAGTAGAATACATGCCTTCTATTGATTAGGGACTGGAAAGGCAGCAAAGCTCAGAGGTAGTCTAGTTTGATATTTAAAGTGACAGATAAAATATACAAAGGAGCTGACAATAATATGTTTAATATACTTTTTCTTAAATCTTTATTCTGTGTTGACAATATGATTTTCCCCACGTAATGAGGAATCTGGAAACCACTGCAAAACTCCCGATTTGCAACCGGCCATGACATGTTTCAGGGAAAAGGAAGTACAAAAGTTGTTACTTCTATTAATATATGTTAAGTTCAAATGACAATCGTGAGAACCTTGTAACCCAGTTACTAATTCTGCGCTAAAAGTACCATTATTTATTTAACACCAAATACTGAACTTTTCTGTTTTCAACAAGTAATTATTTTTACTATTTGTTTTTATTTACTATTTGTAATTATTTTTTATTACCTTGTTTTTATTTGCAGTTATTTGCGACCAGCAAAAGTAGGAGAAGAAATCACAATCAATGCTGAAGTTGTTAAAATGGGTAAAAAGTTGGCTTTCACTGCAGCAGATCTGGTAAATCAGGATGGAAAATGCATAGCTAGAGGGAGTCATACAAAATATATTGGACAAGACTCACCTTCAGTCAAGAGCAATTCATAACAGGAGCTGTATGTAATATAAAAACCCCTTTGTACAATAATAAATTTCATCAAAGTTAATTTACTCTCGCAATCCAAGGAACTCAATTACTAGCATTTTGTACTGTTTTGTTTATGGTCATTTCACATACAGGGCAAAATGACTGAATGCTGCTTGAATTTCTGTTGGTAGAAACAATTTTTATCCGCCGACCGGTGAGCTCAGTTGGTACAGCACAGGACTATCGTATGGGAGGTCGTGGGTTCGAACCTTGGCCGGACCATCACACAGGGTCTTCAAATAACTAAGGAGAAAGTGCTCCTTTTGCAATGACATCTGTAAATGGTTAGACTTTCTAGTCTTCTCGGATAAGGACAATAAACTGTAGGCCCCGTCTCACAAACCTTGGTCGTAATAACTTCGTGGGACGTTATTATTATTGTTATTATTATTATTACTATTATTATTGCTATTATTATTATTATGAAACCGTTCTCACTTAATGTTTGCTGATAATCTTAGTGCCGAGACCAAACCATGGTCCTAAGGTGCTAAAGTGTAGCCAGTTTTTAGCTTGATAATACCCTCCTCAAAACGTGTGCTGTACCCAACAAGCTTATCTTTTGTAGTTCACTCATGCTTATTTGGGCGGGGATTCTTCCAAGATACGTTTCTAGTCCTTTTTTGATAGCTCCAAGTGCTCCGATGATAACTGGTATCGTTTCCGTCCTCATGCCCCACATTCGGCTTGTTTCAATTTCCAAGTCTTTATATTTGGATAGTTTTTCAGTGACTTTCACTATTACCATTACTATTACTATTACTATTATTGTTATTATTTATTTATTAGAAATGAGGGTATTGCTTTATTCAGAAGAGGATAGTGACAGAAAGCCGTTGAAACAAAAACGTGACAGCTTGTAATGATAAGAAATGCTCTTGAATTACTGTGGTAACAAGCGGAAAGCCACAGTGTGTACTGCCGAAAGCACTTAATTACATAACAAGAGGGCATCCACTGTTTATTACACAAATACCGCCACTGACAAATGCTAAAGCTTTTAAAAATTCATGTGAATTGATATATTTGACCACAGTAATCACTAAAATATCGTTATCTTCCATTTTCACCTTTTCCATGAACCGGCCAGTCTTGGAGGTCCACTTGTACTACCACCTCCTGATTGGCTAACAATGATAACATTAGCGAATCAAACGCGTTGTTCCTTGGCCCCAATAAGTTCCGTCCTTGCAAATTGCAAAAAGTGTACATTATATGAGGTTACCCATTCTTCTGCAAGCTCACTCTAGAGTTTTTCTGCCTGAACGTTTCTGTGCGAGGCACTGTTCTCTACCGCCTTACCAGCCTCGCGCCTGGGCCAGGAAGGCTCGTTGGCTATAATAAATAACTGATTTGAAATATGACCAGTCGTTTCAACTGATGGTCAGTTTGCCAACCCTAAAAGTAGATTCGTTCGAACCCGGACTTAGTGGCAGGGCGAAGTCTAAGGAAAGACTAAGTTTAAAGTATATCCATGTACGTTACTGACCACCGTGGTATTTCCCTGAATCATAACTGTTTCGACTACATTGCGTGACGCTTAATCCGTTTTCGATAACAGCACTTAGAAGTTTCAATTTTACTAAAAAATATACATATACAGACTGTAGCGTACGCCTTTGCCCTGAGTTCGAAACTTTATCGTCTAGAAACTGGTCGAAGCAAACTTTACAACTGGTTTACTAACTGAAACGCCTTAAAAATAGTTCAGAAGAAGCGACTTCAGTTCGGTGGAAACGACCGTAAACCGTTTGAAGTATGGCGCATGAAAGTGCATTTAAAAATGATTAATAGAAAGGAACTGATGTCTGAATCAATTCAACTTCTCGAAAAATGCTTAAAATCTTAATATGCAGAAAAATACTTAGGAAATATTGGTAAACTCGTGGTTCTTTTTTAGAGCTGATAATTTGTGCAGAGAATAAAGTTCCCAATAGCTGTGTTTATAATGTGTGAAATCTCTGTGTAGAACTTATGCTGAAATGGATACCTGTCAGCTCTCTGACTACCAGTTATTACCAATGCCGTCAAATTAGTTGTAAACTTGTAATTAATAGAAATTTGAATGATATAGTTCTCTGATTTAATCATACAATAGAATCAAAAGGTAAATAGTACCTGTCAACTTTGCCTTGTTTCCACTAAGGCGACAGACAGCTGAATATATGATTTCCAACGTAACAAAGTGAAGTTGGAAAGCGTTTTTATTACGGTTCATAGCATTCCTTATCGCGTATGATATAGCTTTTGTTCTTAATTAACTAGACACTAATGTCGCATGACTATGTTTCACGATATGCTAATACTAATCGTATTAATTCAGGAGTACTTTCTTGGGCTATCTCGCTATTTGGACAGCCGCTAGGTGGTGGCCAAAGTTAAAACTACGGTAGTTAGTGTAAAGCTCTAACCCTCGGAGCTCGATACGCCGTATCGGTCGAGGAGTACGTTCCCGGTTTTTTTCCACATTGGGTTTTTCCGGGTTTTCGTATCGGGCTGCGTATCATCGCACAAATTTTGTTCCAGGATTTCACTCTTTTATATGAATGTTTCGTTTAGTTTTTCTCATTTATGTATTTTATCTACCCAGTAGCTTATTTTCGTAGTCATACTTAAGTTTATAGGAGTAGCCACGTAGATTTACATCGATTCTCTTATATTAACATTACGTATTAATAGACCCTGGTTAGGGGCATATGCAACGGCGGTATTCTGCCGTTTTATTATGTTAATTAATTTAGTGATATTACCCAGTTATGTTGTAAAATGTATTAAACACGCATCTTTGTAAATAAAGCGCTGCTTCATACTGTCCATCAGGCACCGAGCACGAATCACACTCCACAACTGTCGTGTGTCATTGTTTGCGCGATGTGCGTCGTGCGGAAGGTAGAAATGAAAAAGGAAAACATCAGGTAACACGGGGATAAAAGGAAGAAATCGCGAATACTGACAAGGGATGGCAGAATGGGCAGAAGACTGAATTAAGATTTTTTTCAAAAATGATGCTCAATATAGATACAGTATATTTATTCCATGACTATCACAATCTGTTATGCACCAGTTATGCACAGTCATTGAGGGACCGATCGTTAACTACGGCCTCTGCGATAGGTGGGGAGCGGGGGCGGTGGAATCATTAGTAGGGTACATTTTTGAAATTCAGCTAGAAATTGGGAATGAGAAAGACCCAATCAAATAAGAGCTTTGAGAGATGTATCGATTACATCAAGCAGTGGACATTTTATTCAAAATGTCGAAGAAGGAAGAGCGCTTAGCTGATATTTCGCGCGAAATTGTTATACGGTTGATATGTCGTCGAGCGAGTACAGTATATCCTCTAATAGCGAATTTGAAGAAGAGAATGTTGCCCGCCATAGAACGTCTTCCGTCCGTGGTAAATGAACAAAACCTGCAAAGAAAAATGCCGCCTCGACAACCAAGCGTTAATAAAATGTTGACGGGCCTGCGCAACTCGTGCTGTTCGGAAATGATCGTTTGTCTTCAGAGTTAAGCTCTGACTAGAATATGTGTTAGGGATTTTCATTTGCGATAAAATAATAGGGGAAAGCCTTAAATATTCATCTAAGATGTGGTTGGTTTTGAGCTAAATGCCATTTCCCCATAAGTACATTCTTTAGATTTGGAAGTCCTGGATGGCATTATGTGACCAAAGGCGGTATATATTGTACTTCGTCCTTCCTTGTTTTTCAATAACCTTTCTCATTTGGTGAAATTCACGTGTATTTCCACTGTGTCCACTTTTCTCTGTTCTTCAGACCTAATTTGAGGTTTTTCATATTTTCATCAAACGATTCGCTTGAAGAATAAGACAGAGCATTTCTCCCAAGAATTTTGGTAGGATTGGTGGGTCGTTTTGGTAGAAATGCTCATATGCTTGTGGTGAGAGATCTAGACATTAACTCACAACTAAAACCGGCAGATTTCAGATCCCTGTCCCACGTTTCAAGCCTCTCCTGTTCATCTTCTTTGGCAGAAGACTCGGCGGAACTCGAGGTTTTCTTCTGCAAGAGGTTTTTTGTTGTTGTTGTTGTAATGTAAGATGTATTGAGATCAGTTAGAAGAATTAAGATTTTGATCTCAGGGGTTATAGGGTCAAACTTTTTTTTTTATTCTGGCAAGAGTTTCTTACGGACGACGTCCTTGACATTGAAGCTTGTAGCGTTGCATGCATCGACAGGCCTTTTCCACGGGTAGCGGGAAACGGGTGACGGATGACGGTTAGCGGGTGATGGGTGACGGGTAGCGGGTGGCGATTATAAGATTACAAGATTATAAGATTAATACAAACACGTTGCATGCAAACTCCGCTTTGATAACCTTACAATTAAACACACAACACAGAACATTGCCTTGATCTACCTTAAAAGACCTTAAAATCTACTTTCTCCAAGATGAAAGATCACTTACTTACCTTTGTGTAAGTAAGCCTACCGTTGTACTGAGTACTTTTAGGCTTTGAACGTTCGAGCAAAGAACTGAAAGAAACTTCCTCTTTGCAACTTTTCGGCGGTCGAAACCGGAAAGACCTTTTCGTAGCTACTTCTTCCATTTCTCAAAATTGCAAATGTGGGCGCCAATGAAAAGTGTGACTGCTTTTAATTAAAAAGCCGAAGTTGTGAAAAACACAACACCTTTCATAACACTGACTAACAACTATGCACATGCGATAATTGAACAAAAGAAAACAAAAAACTGACTATTCACGTGGTCCTTCTGTTTCCTTGTGTTTATTGTTAATAAACTAGGCTCTTTTGAGAAGCCATTTCATAAACTCGGGCTTCGTGTTTCATCATGATTTCCAAACACTCGAAGACAATTTTTTTTAAGGTTGAACTAGTGAGCAACACGTCTGCGAACTCTAAGAGTTGTAAAACGATTTATTTTATCCTACGCGTTTCGTGTGACTAACGCACACTTCTTCAGGGATGTTTTACAATACAGCACAAGGGAACTGTATATATACCTACATAAGATACTAAGAATATTTAGCATTACGTAAAATCGCACCAACGAGAGCGGATTTGCATGTAGGAAACAGGCGTAAAGGTGTGCAAGGAGTGACACATTTTGTACGTGACATAATTTGGGACCCACAGTTTTAGCTAAGACTGTGGGCCCCAAATGTAGGTATATATACAGGTCCCTTGAGTTGTATTATAAGACATCCCTAGAAGTGTGCGTTACTCACACGAAACGCGTAGGATAAAATAAATCGTTTTACAACTCTTAGAGTTCGCAGACGTGTTGCTCACTAGTCCAACTTTAAAAAAAAAATTTCTCATGTGATCATCGGTGAATATTCACCGACAATCACTTCGCCTTCGGCGAATAATTGTTAAATAATCTGATGCCTTTCACGTGACCCGTCACCCCCTACCCGCCACCCGCTACTCCCCACCGGTGGAAAAGTGCTGCCGCATTGCCATCCCGCTTATCGCCTCCGCATTCGGCGCTTGTGCTACTTAAGTCAAGTGACCTGGCACTTTTTTATAGCCGGTGACCATCGGGACAAGCCGGTACATCTAAAGAACGTTTCATTAGCGATACTTTTCGTAGGAATCATATGGGAAATGGCGTTCCGTTACTGACAAAATTATCAAACCGTTCACACATACAACGAAATTCAACATAGAGACATCGAACCGTATAAATATACATTGAAATAAACGTTTTGTCCTCAATGTCACAGGTCTCCTTCTCGACCGAGGTTCAACTACTACCTGACCTCGATGCTCTCGGACACCTTTCTAATACGGACACCTCTCTATTACGGACAGTTTCCTGTGTACCGACAAAATTCTCATACATTTTCTTTAAGAAAAACCTCTATAATATGGACCCTCTCTAATACGGACACAAAATCTTTGCCCTTGGGAGCAAATTTATACAAATTCAACCTCTTTATTAGAGACACTCCGGGACAAGGTGTCGATAATTTGCGGTATGTACCATTTCACTTTATCAGTCAGCAATACCAATACCAGAACATGTCAAAATGTTTGTTTTCAAAACTTACGTTTGTAATTGCAAATACAGTATGTCGAAAATACTGTGGCAATAGCCAATTCAATACGTGTTCTGTATGCAGTGCTGTTCTATACAACTGTAACAGATTACTTTTATAATACGATGTTACCTTCCTAGGCGCAGTATTTCATTTTGTTCCAAAATTCATATGTACAGCATGTAACTGAGAAGTACAATAAATTCAAATAAATAAATAATTATAAATTCTCCAAATACCACTCGCCGCGTCGCGGCTTGTGGTATTTTGGACACTTCTGAAATATTACTCGCGTTATTATTGCCAAATACCACTACAAGTCATGCTATTACCAATACTAATAAGTATGTACAGTTCATACATTTTAATAATAAAGTGAATTTTGAACATATATCAATGCCGAGAAACACTTATTCTTCTTCTCTTTTTGGGTTGTTCACCGATACCTAATGGTACTGCACAACTAATAGGAACAGAGACACTCCAAGGATGTTTGCAAAGGCTGCGAGTTGAATGTCAGTAAAATCTAGCCCTTTCTGCTACCATTTTACAGAGATTTCGAGTCAACATCGGCTCCATTCTTTAGGCCAAAATCACTTTGTTCCCGTGTTTAAAAAACGTAGCATGCGTGCTCGTATTCTTGAAATGTTTAAAATGTTTCACGTTGCTACGTACCAAAAGACCTACTTGCCCGCGTTTGAAGTAAATGATCAGACAGAAAGACCTTTTTAGCTTACTCATAGATCTTACCTTTTTAGACTCTAAGGCAGTGTTACATAATGTTAGTTTGTGCAATTGTATTAAGCATGCGGAGTCCGGAGAGGAGGAACACACGTGGAGTTGCGTTCATTCCTTGCTTTTGCTGAATCTTGAACCGTACAATAAATATTGTGAACCCACTACGTACTTTTACTTGGTGTCAGGAGTGGGATTGAAAAAACAAGAACTCTTACGGTTCAGGTGGACAAGAATTGAATCGAGAAGACTGGGTAAGTCTACAGAGTTTTAGCGAGCGAGGGTACGTGTCACAATCAACATGGCGACCGCTTCCTTCATCGATAAAGGTGCTTCAATCGACTGGAACACAGACGAGAACTTGTATAGCCGCTTTAAAATGTGGAAACAGAGATGTTAATTGTTGTTTACGGGGCCAATGGGGAAAATCGAAGAAGAAGTCAAATGTAAATATTTCCTGTACTGGTCGGGAGAGCTAGTCATCAAGCTGTTCAACAGCTGGGATCTGCCCGCAGAGCAACAGAAAAAGTTGGACAACTACTGGGAAATATTTCAAAATTTCGTGATGCAGCACTCAAACGAGTTGATAGAGTATATTGCAAAATTAAGAATTCTTGTTAAGGAAGCCAACTATCCGGTCGAGCACAACGAGCGATTCCTTAGAGATTTCTTCGTGCTGGTTATGAACTCTGACCGTGTGCGAAAGGACCGCTTCAAAGTGGGAAATGCCCTCACATTTAAGGAAGCTCATGAGAAGGCGAAGTCAGAAGAGTTAGCAGCCAAACAACTTCAGCCCATGAATACCAAAGTAGTACATTCTATCAATACCTCAGGAGGGAGCCAAAGCCAAAGAAATTAGCGACGAACTCCGACCACTGGCTCAGGTAAAAACAGTCTTGCAGAAACTGTGGTTGGGGTCCCCATTCCCGAGAGCAATGCCCAGCAAGGAATGCTACATGCCACTATTAATATATTGCCACAAAGTAGGACACCTGTCTAAGGTATGTCTGTCAAAGTTAACAAAGAAATGTGCACGACATTAAAGCTACCAGCGATGGTACAAGTGAGTCGATACCAGACCAAAGTTAGATACCCAGTGACCACATGTTTCTGGGCCCAATTAGTGCAACACCGTTGACTGGCGACATCCATACCATCTCCTGTAAAGAAAAAGCCCTTTTAGAGGTTTACTTGGCAATGAATCCAGAAGAAAAACAAACACGCACCTTGTGTAAGGTAGAATCTGGTGCTGAGACAAACATCATAGCCAAGTCCTTGTACAACCAGCTTAGCCCTAGAATTTTAAATCTACAGAACCCTACGATAAAGCATATGGTGGGTCTGATATCCCAAACCTGGAATCGTGCCAAGTTTACATCAAGGGCCCCAACAACTCAAACCCTATAGTAATACAAGCAGAAGTAGTTGATGTTGATGGCCCAGCGACAATAGGCAACATGTCAGTGCAAAGTGTAGATTTCCTAAAGCTCAATTGGGCGGTCACCGTTGAGAGAAACGGCAAACCTACTACCCAGCCCATCAGACTACTTGACGTACGTGGTAAACCACACCCTTACCCACTGACAAAAGAATATCTCCTGGAAGAATATGAAGATGTCTTTACTGGTGTTGGCTGTTTCCCTGGCCCCCCATACCACATACAAACCAACCAGGACGTGCCCCCAAGACAACACCCCCCGAGGCAAGTTCTAATCCAGCTACAAGATGCCTACCAAGAAGAACTGGAACGCCTGATGCAAGCAGGAATCCTTTTGCCAATACACGATGAGTACACACCATGGATAAACTCCGCTGTTGTCACAAGAAAGTCCAATGGCACGATTCGCCTGTGCCTGGACCCCCGTGATCTCAATAAAGCCATCCAGCGCACCCATTACTATGTGAGAACCACAGATGATGTGATACCCAAAGTCAGTGGAGCCTCCCACTTTAGTATCCTAGATGCCCGCGGTGGCTTCTGGCAAGTAGAACAAGACGATGAAAGAAGCAAACTGTGCACCTTCAATACCCCATGGGGAAAATACAGGTGGAAACGATTGGCATTCGGACTTACATGCAGTGGGGATGTGTTCCAAGAGAAAATGGACACTGTATTCAGAAAACTTGATGGCCTGAATGGAATTGCTGACGATACTTTTGCCTATGGCAAGAGTGAAGTGGAGCATGATCAACACATACTCAATGTTCTTGACACATCATGGGATGACAACATACGGTTCAACCTAGTCAAGTTCCAGTTTAAAGTAGACGAAACGTCATTTTTCGGATATATGTGGACCCCGGATGGATTAAGAGTAGCTGATCTCAAAATCAAAGCTATCAGAGATATGGCTTCCCCACAGAGTCTAGGCGAGTTATAAACCTTCATGGGGATGGTCAACTACCTGAACAGATTCTCCCCGGTCATAGCCCAGACCTCGGAGCCCCTACGACAGCTGATGAAGGAAGACACCCCCTTAGTATGGCACCCAGAACATACCAAATCGTTTCAGATTCTCGAACAAATAATCACTAAAGCACCCGTCCTAGCCTATTATGACCCAGAAAAGGACAATGTGATCCAGTCAGATGCAAGCCTAAAAGGGATTGGTTGTGTACTGATGCACGACATCAAGCCAGTGTGCTACGCAAGCCGATCACTTAGCGATACAGAATAGAATCCCGATACAGCAACATTTAGAGAGAGCTTCCCCCTGCATGTTGGTCTCAAGAGAGGTTCAACCACGTTGGCAAACAAGTACTAATTGAAACAGGCCACAAACCACTGGAAAGCATTTGGAAAAAAAGCCCCTAGTACATCACTACGTTTACAACGGCTCCTCCTGAAAATGGCCAAATACGACGCGGAAATGAAATACATCCAAGGCAGAACAAATGTCATCGCCAAAGCCCTTTCCAGAGTCTGCTGCATTGAGTCTCCTGACAAGACCAAGGCATACCAGTAATGATAATGATAATGAATTTACATAGCGCACTTTTTCATATGAATATGTTCAAAGGCTCTTTACACGTATTGGGTTAGATCGGACGTCAGCATGTAAAGGCGCCTCTGGCTGCCGCTATCAGTCCGTATATGATCTCACACACCCACCCAACCCATGCATGAATTGTCAGATGAAACCAGACGTAGAGATAGGCCACCACACCAGGAACTACGTCCCCTACTCTTTTCGAACCGTGTGGGTTCTTTAACGTCCCACAGATTATTAGGAACAAGTGTTGTGAGACGGGTCCTACGGTTTATCGTCCTTATCCGGCCGAGAAGACTAGAAAGTCTAACCATTTACAGATGTCATTACAAAGGCAGCACTTTCTCCTCAGTTATTTTTAAGACCCTGAGTATTGGTCCGGCCGGGGTTTGAACCCGCAGCCTCCCGCACGGTAGTCCGGTGCTCTACCAACTGAGCTAACCGGTCGGCGGTCAGTACTCGACGTTGATGCAATTACCAGCACTTTGCTTGCTAGTCCTGCCAAACTGGATGAAATACGAAACTACACAAGCCAGGATATTGTACTCAGTCACTTGAAAGATGTCATTCCTGAAGGGTGGCCCGAGTACCTTAAAGAATTCTGGAATTTCAGAGAAGACTTGAGTGTTGAAAATGGCCTTATCTTAAAGGGACAACACTTTCTGGTTCCGCGCAAGCTGCGTCCTCAGATGATACAGATTATTCACCAAGGTCACTTGGGTGCAGAGAAGTGTAACCTGAGAGCCAGAGACTGTGTCTTTTGGCCAGGCATCTCAAAAGACATCAATGAAATGACCACCAACTGCCCCACTTGCATTCAGTTCTCCAACCGCCAGTCAAAGGAACCCTTGCACCCTCACAATGTGCCAAGTTTCCCCTGGCAAAAACTTGGCACCGATCTGTTTGACTACCAAGGAGCCGAGTACCTGTTGGTAACAGACTACTACAGCAAGTACCCCATCGTGGGAAAGCTAAACTCAACCATGTCTGCTGCAGTAATTAACCACCCCATGTCGGTATTTGCAGAGCAGGGCATACCAGAAACAGTAATATCTGACTATGGACCCCAACATAACAGTCAGGAATTTGCAGCCGTTTGCAATCAGTGGGACATTAACCACGTAACAAGCTCCCCATTATATCCACGAAGCAGCGGGTTCATAGAGCGGTCAGTCCAGACAGTAAAGAACCTTTTACGAAAAACAGGAGCCTCGGGGCAGGATCCATATCTGGCACTGTTGACATACCACGCCACACCTGTAGACAACAACTTACTGTCACCTGCCCAGCTGCTAAGCCAAAAGGACTATCGCACACAATTGCCATGTAGTACACGGCTGCAACGTCCACAAGCCATTGATAGCCACAGAGAGCAGCGGCAGAATCGGCAGGACATCCAACGAATGCAGTATGATAGCAAATCGACATGCGAACTTCGAAAACTAAACCAAGGCGAGCAATTAGCCACGTTTCAGCAACGAACAAAGACCTGGACTCCAGCAGAGGTAAAGGAGGAGACGGGTGAGCCGAGGTCTTACATAATCAAGACAGCTGATGGGTCCGAGTTAAGACGCAACAACATTCACCTAAAACCCGTTGAAAAAACGCCACTATCCTGTGAAGGACAAGTTGCTAGTGATCACAACAGTCTTCTGGCAGCCAGAGATATACCAAAGCCTCCAGCCTCTCAGTTCTCACCACCAGAAGTACCAAAAGTACCTGTCCAGTCACGTGTACCCTCCTACCACAGTGATGCCAACCTGCCAGTGACAACCAGGAGTGGTCGCGTTGTCAAGATGCCATCCAAACTAGACTTATAAGCCTCTTGTTATGTTAAACAGAACTATGAACACCTATAGACAATCTGGGACTTTCGTTTATTATTTCGTTTATTCATTATACTTTTGTTTTGCTGTGTTTTTTTTACTGTTGTTCTCGTTGGACAGTTTAGTTTTCTACCAAAACCCATCCAGGGCGAAGATGTTACATAACGTTAGTTTGTGCAAGTCTCGAGTGCGTAGTCCGGAAAGGAGGAACACAAGTGGAGTTGCGTTCGTTCTTTGTTTTTGCTGAATCTTGAACCGTACAATAAATATTGTGAACCCACTATGTACTTTTACAGGCAGGACGGAATAAAGATCCAAACAAGTGCTCCTTTGTGCACGAACGTTCTACCAATTTCAACTTGACACGGTAAAGGCCGAGTAAACGGCTGGTGGACTGAGACCAAAGCTAAGACAACAAAGAGTCATGGGAGTACGCCATAGTTTCCTAAATAAATTTGCGCTTTCAAAATGGCGGCTCTTCAGAGAGCAAGGCAGCAGTGGTCAGTTTTGGTACGGATGAAGGGATTTGACCGCGTTGCCAGTAAGGTACATTTTTAGGGCTTAATTCTACTTTTGTTGTAAGCAGGAAGTGACGTAATTACAGAAAACCCTGGCACTTTGAAGCGGTTTCTCATAAGAAGCAGGGGTCTGAGTGAGTCATGAGCAGTGTTGCGGGGAAACCACCAGGGGAAAACAGACCAATCCCTCCCGCAAAGTGTTAAACTATAATTCAATTCTAGTCAGGATAAATAGAGAAAAAGAACGGCTAGGTTTCTGCATTACCCTGTACTTCATTATACATGCTATAGTTAAAAATCAGACAAATTCCAAATTTCGCGGCAAGGGTGAGAAGTTCGATTTCATATTTTAATTTTTTTTAGGCTAAGATCGAACTTAAATCACTCTATAGTTTTTTCCGTGAAATAGCTTTTCATTTCAAAGAAAAACTCAAATAACGGAAATCCGTTTTAAACGTCATTTTTAAGGCGCTAACTAATTACACAGGTTTGGGAACCTTTCGTGCAAAAACAAATTCTACTGTTTTAAATACACGCAAGTATTATTTAGCAGTCTCTAAATATACGTTGGAATGATTTTGGAGAATATTGAGTTGTTCTTTGCGCACGAAATAATTTAATTTCGAAGGCATGCAATTCACCTCAGTAAAAGTACTTCGTAAATAAAACTAAAATTCACCATGTGCGAAACCTTCAAATCGATTGAGCTTCTGGTAATTGAATGTTCAAAGGATGGTCTATAGATTCCTGTAAAAATTTCTTTGGGTAAAACATTATGAGCGGGGACGAGAGCGTTTCAAAGTCCGTAAATATTACAAATTTTTGACCTCCCCAGGTAAACATTGAACGGGTCAGACAAATTTTATTCCGTGTTTAACCCACATTTAGTTAAAATACGCACAAAGAAAAACATTTGGAAATGTCCTAACCTTATAATATGTCATCGAAGACAAGGTCAAAGGCCTTTTAAGCATGATTCTGTGGTCGTTCGTCGCAATTTTAATATGCTTATATGTTCGTAACTTCCGATGTACATCACGTAAACTGTCAACGTATTGTGGTTGAGTACCAAAATTTGATAAACTTTCGGTGCATTTCATTGTAACTGCATCTTCTTCGATGGCTTAGTCATTTGGTTAGTAATTCTTGGTTTATAGCACACGAAAAGATTACATCTGATTGCTGGTCGAATGGTGAATGTCGGCGCTTTCTTCAGGCAGCGGTTTACTCGTCACGCAATACAATGTCACGGACAGTTTAGGGATTGGTTGAGGCAAAAACACTTGATTACTAAACAGGAACACACTCAAGGTAACACCAATAACTAAATACGTTAGTTTCCCTTGGTAAAATCCAGGTAATCATTTGTTTCATCAGTTCGCGAATTTGGGTGCGTGCGTGTGCTGGGGGTGTCTAGAAAACAAAGACCTCAGACCAAGCGCCGCCTGGGCTTGCGTTAACAAAGCATTTTAGCGAGGGTCTTCTCAGTCTCATTCGCTCCGACGAAGGGCTAACGCTCGAAACGTCAGCGCCTCCCTTTTACTTTATGGTGGTATAACTTACTTAATCAATTCGCTTGATTTACCCAATTTGTTCGTTTTGTAGTTTGACCCGGCCTTTTCTACAAAACGAAGACCCCATCATTTTCGTGTTTTTCGGCTTGCGTCAAAGCGTTTTATTGAGGGTCTTCGTTTTGTAGTTTGACTCGGCCTTTTTTACAAAACGAAGACCCTATCCTTTTCCTGTTTTTCGGCTTACGTCAAAGCGTTTTATTGAGGGTCTTCGTGTCGTAGTTTGACCCAGCTTTTTCTACAAAACGAAGACCCCACTGATTTAGTGTTTTTTGACCTCTGACAGGTTACTTTATTAACTAGTTGTCCTTGTTTTTGTGGAAAGATGTTGTCATTAAACCTGCCGACAAAGGCGGTGCGGTAGTCGTTTGGCGGTCCGACCTTTACCAACAAGAAGCTTTTCGGCAACTTTCCGACACATCTTTTTATGCCAAAGTAGACAAAGACCTCACCTTAACTAACCAAAAACTCGTCAAGGAAACTATTCAAGATCTCATTTCAAAACAAGAATTACCCGTCACGGCTAAGAATCTGATTATCACAACTCCTAGAACTTCACGAATCTACTTTAAACCTAAAATTCACAAACCGAACAATCCCGGCCGACCCATTGTTTCTGCATGCAGTTGCCCAACTGAACTTATCTCCAGCTATTTAGACAAAATAATGGTACCCATTGTCAAATCTTTACCATCCTACATTAAAGACACCAACCACGCACTAAAAATCTTCCGCGACTTCAACTCAGTCTCCGGCGAAAACAAGTTTATTTTCACCATGGACATCACTTCTCTATACACTGTCATACCGAACAACGAAGGACTTCTAGCACTCAAATTTTATTTCAACCAGCGCTCTACTAAAGAGCCCAGTTCAGAAACATTACTTCGCCTCGCCGAACTAGTTTTAACTCTCAACTGTTTCCCATTTTCCAACAACTACTACCAACAAATTAATGGTGTTGCTATGGGCACTAAAATGGGACCTAGCTATGCCAATCTCTTCGTAGGCTACGTTGAAAACCAATTTTTCAGCCAATACAACGGACCTAAACCTAAACTATATCGCCGCTACATTGACGACTGCGTTGGCGCAACTTCATCCACCAGGGAAGAACTTGAGCATTTCATTAACTCTGTCAATTCGTTCCACTCAGCATTAAAATATACTTGGCAAATTTCAGAAACCTCAATAGCTTTTCTCGATATCAACGTTTCAATTCACAACAACGGCCTATCAACTAGTGTGTACTACAAACCTACAGACTCTCATAGTTATTTGTTGCACTCGTCTTCTCACCCCAGCCATGTTAAAAATTCTATTCCATATTCTCAATTCCTCAGACTTCGACGTTTATGTAGTGATGAGTTGGACTTTTCCAGCAAATCAGAAGAAATGCTCCAGTTCTTCAAGAACCGTGGCTACCCTGACTCAGTTGTGAAGACAGCTCAACAACGCGCCCAAACAACTGACCAACACTCAGCACCACAAACGTCACAAAAGGAAGAGAACCAGAGAATACCGTTCACACTCACTTTTCACCCACTCAACCGACCTGTTAAGAACATCATTCTGAAGAACTTCAAGTTACTTCAGAATGACAACGAAACAGGCAGCATCTTCTCACTACCACCACTCATCTCATTTAAACGTAACAAAAACGTTAGCGATTTTTTAGTTAGAAGTACACTAAAATCAGACGAATCACCTGGCACATTCAACTGCACACGCAAAAGATGCAAAACTTGCCCTTTCATCAATGACACAGACAAAATAGCAGGACCTAAACGATCGTTGTTTTAAAATCACCGACCGTTTCACATGCACTTCCGCCAATGTTATCTATTGCATAAAATGCACCTTATGCAAGAAGATATACATCGGCGAGACCGGAAGAAGATTAGGTGACCGTTTCCGCGAACATCTGCGTGACGTCGAACGAAATGACAAAGATGCATCTAAACCTGTAGCGCGACACTTTAATCTACCTAACCACTCAACTCACAACATGGCGGTATGTGGCTTTTCCGTGCATCAGGGCAACACGGAGAGCCGTAAAAACCTAGAACAGAAGTTTATCTTCCAACTCGGCTCTCTTAATCCCCACGGTATCAACGAACGTTTCTCATTCATTTAATCATTCATCTAATTTATTCACTTCCATTCACACACTGCTATGGTTCCACCAATAGTATGGCTCCAAACTTCTCTATATAAATTGTACGTAACCCACAATCCTCTCATTCGCTCCGACGAAGGGCTAACGCTCGAAACGTCAGCACCTCCCATTCACCTTACGGTGGTATAACTTACTTAATCAACTCGTTTGATTTATCCAATTTCTTGTGTTTCAATTTCCCACCGACGCAGCACCAGTTTCTTTAGAAACTATCCCCACAATACTTGTTTTTGTAGTTTGACTTGAATTTAGTCGTTTTTAAATAGGTCTTAGGTTTTGGGTCTTAGGTCTTAGCCGATTTTTTTGAAAAATAAACTAGTGAGCAGCACTCTGCGAACTGGTTTTGTAAAACTGATTTATTCTCCTACGCGTTTCGTCCGACTGTCGCGGACTTCTTCAGGGAGTTTTACAAATGAGAATTACAAGCTTGTATTTATACATAGTGTAAGCCGCGTAAAGTACTTTTAGATGATTTTTTTGAAAAATAAACTAGTGAGCAGCACTCTGCGAACTGGTTTTGTAAAACTGATTTATTCTCCTACGCGTTTCGTCCGACTGTCGCGGACTTCTTCAGGGAGTTTTACAAATGAGAATTACAAGCTTGTATTTATACATAGTGTAAGCCGCGTAAAGTACTTTTACAGATTTGTAGCGGATTCACGTACAGGAAACAAGCTAAATTTTCACGCAGGGCGTGACTAAGGTGTAGCATACGTGTGACAAATTTCTGTCATGACGTATGCGTGACATATTTTTTTTTTTTTTTTTTTTTTTTTTTTTTTTTTATTTTTTTTTATTTTTGGGGACCACAGATTTAGTACTAAATCTGTGGTCCCCAAAAATAAATATGTCACGCATACGTCATGACAGAAATTTGTCACACGTATGCTACACCTTAGTCACGCCCTGCGTGAAAATTTAGCTTGTTTCCTGTACGTGAATCCGCTACAAATCTGTAAAAGTACTTTACGCGGCTCACACTATGTATAAATACAAGCTTGTAATTCTCATTTGTAAAACTCCCTGAAGAAGTCCGCGACAGTCGGACGAAACGCGTAGGAGAATAAATCAGTTTTACAAAACCAGTTCGCAGAGTGCTGCTCACTAGTTTATTTTTCAAAAAAATCGTCTTAGTCGATACTAGAAGAAGCCACATGGCGAACGAAACTGGTAATAGTTGCTCCGGACCAAAGCGCCGCCGATCATCAGCTTCAATGGATCCAGAGCCAAGTTTTCCAGTACCTATTTCTTCCAGTCTAGATCCCACGATTGAAACTGTCCTCAGAAAGGCAGTTCGACAGCGGTTGGATGCCGAGAAGGCCTACACAAACCTCCAAGCCAGAATTAAGCTGCTGGAGACCCACTTAAGCCAAGGCACCATTCCCTCTGGCCTTAGGATCAAAAAAATCCAAGCCAAAGGACCGAACGTGGATACACTTCAAGCCGCATTTGACGACATTGTTCGCAAGGCTGAGTTTAAATTACTGGAAGCTACTATAGCTAATCTCCACTCTGAAATAAAAGAGCATCAGGAGGCAATCCGCGTCACCACTGCCAATGTCGACGGCACGATTGCGATGTGGAAAGTTGAGCTCCTGAAGCACAAACTCTCAGAGGCAAAAGCCACGAGTCTCGCTGACGCCGCAGCAACATTCGTCGATAAACTCAATAACGACATGGCGGCCTCGCGTGCCTCCAAGGCTCTTCAAGCGGAGATATTTCGCAAGGATAAATGCAGAAGTCAAACAGAGATGGAAGAACGTGAAGTGTTCATGCCTTCGGAGGACTCCATCAGAGATATTATACGCAATGAGCTCCGCCTTCAATCTGCGAGCACGGCAAACCAACCTGAGGGAAACCGGCAGCGTAAAGTCTCTCTTGTCGATTCCAACTCTGGTGGTAAGCGCAATGGCAAGTCACGCAAAGGGCGGCCTGAGCAACGGCAGCAACAACAACAACGCCAAAGGTCAAGCTCAGCCAAACGGTCCAAATCTCGAACCGACCGACGACAGCAACAAAAGCAGCGCCAAAGGTCAAATTCGGCTAATGGGCCTAAATCCCGATCGTCGTCAAAAAACGCCCGGGGAAAAGGTTCCGGCCACGTAAGATAGATAGGCGCTTTGCATACGAAAAATGGCTCTTTAAGATGGCTAGACGACCCCTGTACGACCTGCTTCCACGGAATACGGAAATCCATAACTTCACCTCTGTTAACCTTACTGAGCGGCAGTCAAGGGTTCTGGGCATGGGTCTTAAGTTCAGACCCTCGCTTCGACCTCCAAGTGAAGCTCAGTTCGACTCACAAATTCAGGACTTCTGTCGAAGAGTTCGCCTTCAAGATAGGTTCGCCAACAGTCCACATGACACAGATTTCAACCCAAGACTTTACGTCCCCACAGGCTGGAATCCTCCGCAAGAAAACCCTGATCTTGAAGACAAACTCTACGCTTTACGCAAAGAACTGCAAAAGAACTTTGTGGTTAGCAAACCGCACTGGAGGAACAATCTCACAAAGCAAGAGCGAGAAGACCTTCTCAATTTTAAATCTAATGCGAACATTAGAGTACTGCCTACGGATAAAAATCTGGGGCCCGCTGTTTTGCCTACGAACTGGGTTCAAGGTGAGACACTGAAACTGTTGAATGACGAGTTGTCATATCGACAAGTCACGCAACAGGACTGGTATGCTAATCGTCTTAAAGTTATTTGCACGCGAGATCGGCTTATGTCTATTTACAGTAGATTCATTTCCTCTGACGCAGCTCGTTTTTTGCGTAGTTTCGATCATTTTGTTAATCCTGCTAAGTTCTATGTCACTCCTAAGATCCATAAAGATCCTATGGTGGGAAGACCCATCGCCGCTTCTCATTCATATATCACTAGGCCTATCAGCATTTTTGTTGACGAGCTTACTAAGCCAAAAATACATATGCCTACGGTTCTTAGGGATTCTGGTGAGCTTATTTACTTACTGGAGAACACGGTGTTACCCGACAGCAATTGTTTTCTTGTCACGGCGGATGTTGTATCCTTGTATCCAAACGTGGATACCAAGAAAGCATTAATAGCGCTCGACTTGCTTCTTCGGGAAGCAAGGGTTGCCGAGACTCCACTATTAATTCAGCTCGCCAAAATTGTTCTGGATAACAACTATTTATCGTCAGAATTTAGTCCGGCTATTTTCCATCAAGTGTTTGGTATCGCTATGGGCACTCCCTTTGCCGTCACAGTAGCAAATGCCTTTATGTATTATCACGAGATAGATATTGTGGAGTACTACTCCAAATATTTGACAGTCTACAAACGATTTATTGATGATATTTTTGCTATCTGGTGCGGACCCAAAGGTATTCTTCTGGAATTCTTAGGTGCCCTTAACAACAAGACTGATCGAATTAAGCTTACTTATAGTATAAGCGAGAGTAGCATTTCCTTTCTCGATCTATTTCTCTATAGAGATGCAAATTCGGGCAAACTGCAATTTTCCACCTTTCAAAAGCCCCTTAACAAATACCTGTATATACCATTCGAGTCGTTTCACCCTTCTAGCAATAAGAAAGCCTTTATCAAAGGGGAATTAATGAGATATGCTAGGAACAGTTCCTCCTTCGAGTCTTTTTCCAAGACTAGGGATAAGTTCTGGAAGCGGCTACGCGTTAGAGGGTATCCTTTCAGGTTTTTGCTTCCGCTGTTTAGTGTTATAAAATACACTGACAGAAAGAAGTGGCTCTATCAGAATCCTAAGAAAAGGTCTGTTTTAGGTAGGACTATCATATTTAAGACCACCTTTAATTGTAGTCACGCTCGTATCAAGAATATTATCAGTCGGATAATGCCAGATCTCAATTGTACTGTTTGTTACAAGAAAACCGTAACATTAGCTAACCTCTGTAAGTAAGTTTTTTTTTTGGGGACCACAGATTTAGTACTAAATCTGTGGTCCCCAAAAATAAATATGTCACGCATACGTCATGACAGAAATTTGTCACACGTATGCTACACCTTAGTCACGCCCTGCGTGAAAATTTAGCTTGTTTCCTGTACGTGAATCCGCTACAAATCTGTAAAAGTACTTTACGCGGCTCACACTATGTATAAATACAAGCTTGTAATTCTCATTTGTAAAACTCCCTGAAGAAGTCCGCGACAGTCGGACGAAACGCGTAGGAGAATAAATCAGTTTTACAAAACCAGTTCGCAGAGTGCTGCTCACTAGTTTATTTTTCAAAAAAATTTATTTCAAAAATAGGCTGGCTGGCTTAGAGCCTGCACACGCGACTGCTGGCTGGCAAGATGGGAAAATTTTCTTCACACTGGCTGACTTTGCAATTTTTAACTTTCCTGGCTCGTTGATAAAGGTCACACTTATAGCTGGCTGGGATTTTTGTTTCTTAAAAGGCTTGCTCGCTGGCAGTGAAGAGCGGGTATTTTTTTCCCAGTAAAGTTAAATATTAACTAAGATTGACGTGGCGACACTCAGCTGAAGTTTAGAACATAGCAGGATTAATTTTCCCTGAAACGGTCGTTGGGTACTCCTGTCTTAGGTCTTCGTTTTATAGACACCCGCCACTTTCTTTGGCTACCTCGGCGAGTCGGGCATCCAAAGAGAAAATTAAATCACTCCATCACTCCACAGAATCATGCTTAAAAGGCCTTTGGCCTTGTCTTCGATGACATATTATAAGGTTGGGACATTTCCAAATGTTTTTCTTTGTGCGTATTTTAACTTAATGGGGTTAAACACAGAGTAAAATTTGTCTGACCCGTTTAAAGTTTACCGCCGTAATATTTACGGACTTTGAAACACACTCGCTCCGCTCATAATCATTTACCCAAAGAAATTCTTACATGAATCTATAGACCATCCGGTATCAGGGCGTTTCACCCGAATACCCATTCGCCCGATGACGTTTCGCCCGATTTCTGAGTCGATTCGCCCGAAGAAAAAGTCGATTCGCCTGGACCAAGAGTCGATTCGCCCGGACTAAGAGTCGATTCGCCCGGACTAATAAAATCCAGGTTAATCAAGTATGTTTTGTTGGCTTGACTTAATCAAACATATAGCATTTAACGTTTCCTAATCTTTGGCGATGCCAGTAAATTGTTAAGTTCAATTTAGCGTTTATTGTAAACAAACGCTGCCCATGGATACATCTATTTTTCACGCCAGACACTTCGACTTATCACGCGTTTCTTGCAAACAAACTCTGTCCATAGATACGTTATTCGTATTCCCTTTTGTTTTTTGTAGTATATTTAACGGTCTTATTTTGGATATGTTTATCAGAACTTTTCACGGTCACATTCTACCGTATTACCTTATCGATGGCGATATGCAAATGTATACGAAAAATGCAAGAAACCACGCTATTATTTAAGTAACGCCATATTTTATTGGATATGATTTAACTAGAAATACGACTCCCGCAAAAACCTCGCGAAGCTAGTTTTTGAAGAAGTCACAATGTTTTAATATTTTATTTTGCATAATCCCCATTATTTTATTTGTTATGCTATGTTTGGTACATAATTAGTGACACCTGGTGCAAATTACATGATCAGTATACCGGTCAACACAGAGTGCTTAAAAATTGACCTTCATTTAGCTCTTTCACTGCCACTGAGATTGCACCAGAGGGAATAGAAGTAAAATTATTTCTTATCTTGACAGGGAATACAGAGTCGATGAAGTACCACAATAATATTCACTTAATACAAATTGAAAATGATTGTAAATCTTTCGCAGGTGAAATCTTGAAGAGTTGATATGAATGCTTGTGTTTACCACGGTGTAAAAACCTGTTTTTTTTTTAGTTTTACTTTCTTAGTCTCTGCTGCTTTGTCTTCTTTGTTGTACATCCCTTTTAAACACAATATGTTCTTACACCGAGGATGAGTTGAATGCTCAGGGGTGGATCCAGGATTTTACATGAGTGATTTGCCCCAACTTAACTGGGGGGGGGGGGGGGGGGCAAGAAAATTTGCATTCAGAGAGCACTTCAAGCCATTCAGACACATAAACAGCACCTCCTCAGTAAGGCATAATTCTGTACAAAAAATCATTTCTGTGTATTTACATTAAACTATAGCATGTATAATGAAGTTACAAAGGTTGTGTGTTCAGTAGACCACTTTTCTAGCAGAACATTCTTTCTAGATGTTAGTTTACAGACCGACCTTTACTAGTTAGACTTGACGTCTGTTTTCATTTTGAAATTTTACCCGAAATTGAAGCCGAAGATTCAAATTAGCGCGCACCTTTGAAAAAATGGCGTGAGACGAAGCATTTTTTACTGATGACGTCTCTTGTATTGACTCCCCATATTTCTCCGAAGGAGACTGCGTTTCTTTCAAAGAGTGCGGCTAATGTCTAGACAAATGGAGAGGATGCTAAGGATAGTTGCAATCCGGGCAATCCAGCAGCAAAACAACCGTAATGGCAGGGTGTAAATGGTGAAGATGATGTGCTGCGGAAGGATGCAGCTGGCCGGGGGGGACTCCCATATGGAGTGCACGGGGATGCTCTTCGGAAATTTTGAATTTAACCCCTAAAAGAGACCAATCTGGGCGTGACTAAAGCTTACGCAGACCTCTAAGAGAGGCCAGTTTATAAAACAGACAAATAAAAAGTACAGTGACTTTTTGTTATTTCTTCGCGTGCAACTCTTAACGAGACCTTGACGGCTAAAAATAATGACATTTTGCCCAGAACAGCCTAAGCGAGACCAAAATCCGAAATTTACACCCCTAAGGGAGACGACGAACATCCCCGTCCATTCCATATGGGAGTCCCCCCCCGGGGCAGCTGGCATAAATCGTAGAGCATTTGTGCGCAGAAGCGGGTACTGCAGGTTCTGCATGCCTCCACCGTGTGATGTGTAATATCCTGGCCGAGGAACTGAGGGATGTAATGAGGCCGGAGCAATAGTAAATTGAAACGGGAAAGTATTATTAGTGAATTCGTCTGTCACTTCGAAAGCACAGTTTACAAAGTGAACCACGAGGTGAGCGGGAACGTATGGAAAATATTTTCCAATTCATGATTTGCTCGGCATCTGTCACTAGGGGCAATGTGATTGGCTGCGGCATTTATCAGGACGAGTTATACCATCTCGCGAAGATGTATAAATTTACGGGAATTTCCGAGATAATCCCTTGTTTTTTCTTGTGAAAACAGCTTGCACTTTTAACGCTAAACTTTAGGTTATTCTGCAATTGCTCCAAGGCCTTTGGCCTTGTCTTCGATGACATATTATGAGGTTAGGACATTTCCAGATGTACACGGAGTAAAATTTGTCTGACCCGAAACTTCAAATTTCACCGCCGGAGGTGAAATATTTGCAATATGTACGGACTTTGAAACGCTCTCGCGCCGCTAATAATCATTTTCCAAAGACATTTTTACAGGAATCTATAGACCATCCTTCGAACATTCAACTACCAGAAGCTCAATTGATTTGACGGTTTCGCACATGGTGAAATTTAGTTTTATTTACGAAGTACATTAACTGAGGTGAATTGTATGCCTTCGAAATTAAATTCGTTTGCAAAGAACGCAATATTCACCAAAATCATTCCAATGTATATTAATACTTGAGTGTATTTAAGTCAGTAAAATGATTTGTTTTTGCACGCAAGGCTCCTAAACTTGTGTAATTAGTTAGCGCCTCAAATGACGTTTATAACGGATTTCCGTTATTTTGCGTTTTTCTTTGAAACGAGAACCACTACGTGGAACTTACCGGGGCCCAGTGGGACACGGGATTGCATAGATATAGTCAACCTCTCGCACCTCTCACGATGGAAGGTTCACTCAGTGTAGATAGCTTTGATAAGTTGCTCGTATTCTCGATACGTTTCACGATGGAAGGTTTAGTCTTAAGTGATCGCTCGTAAATTTGTCTCTCCAAATATTCACTCTTAAATTTTCGCTCATAAACTAGTGCATCGTAAAGGTTGGAGAACAAAAAGCTATAATCTTTCTCTTGACTGTGTCCTCCATGCCTCGTGCATTTCAAAATGGCGGATAAGATTTCAATGAGCCAGCGAGCAAAAGTAACGAGCCAGCGATATATCTCAGTCAGCGATATATCCCTGACAATGTAACGTTGAAAAAACGACAGAAACCGTCTGCATTTTATGACCGATACCAGCCTTCGGCTGGGCCCCGGTAATAAAAGCTATTTCACCGAAAAAACTATAGAGTGATTTTAGTTAGACCGTAGCCTTGCCACGATATGTTTGATTTTTACGGACAGACGCTCTTAATAGCGGAGCTCCACAGCGGCTCGAAGAGCCGCAGAGCGGAGCCCCATAACTACCGTGCGAGGATAGAAATTGAGAAAACCATGCGTTTGAGTTTTCATGGTCATCGTGACTAGCGGCATGGCTCGCGGGCGCGTGCGCCTAGCGACGACGACGATGACGACGACGACGACGACGACGACGACGACGTTGCCCCAACATGGCGGCCATAGTCATCTGGGATATTTAGAAGGTCTTAAACCGAAAGGAGGCTTTGTTTTTCGCGCGCTTTTCGCGGCTTGCCGCGGCTACACAACCTACAGCCAGCAGTCTACAGCAGTCTACAATGTTTTGCTGAAGAAACGGATTTTATTCCATAGGTACTGAGATTTACTCCTTATAATCTGTGTGAGAAAAATAGTCTGTAAAAAACTAGACGCAATTTGATTGGTTGGACCATTTTCTTCACTAGTGAAAAAAAGTGGTCCGACCAATTCACTGTTCATAGAGGTGGGATCAGTTTTGGCGCCATCAACTCGGCAAAAAGTGAGCAATAACGGCTTCTTCCTCAGCTTCTTCTTTGAGAAATTCTAGGTTTGCAGATACGGCTTCAGTCGAGGACTTCATACAAGATCAAGAAAATAAAAATACGAATAACAAATCCGAACAGCCCGTCGCTTCACTGAAAGAATTCTTGACGTTGAAAGGCGAATCAAGGTCCGTAGAAGAAATTCCTTCAAACGAGCTCAATTCAGTTCATGAGTGAATTTGTCCGGTAGCAGTGGGAAAGAAGGAAAACAAAGATTATGAGCCAAGTTCGCTCCGTTCTCTCTTTCGCAACGGTTATTTGAATAAAAAAGCTACGGATTCAGCATCTCAAAAGAAATGGTGTTTGAAAAAGCAAGAGCCGCATTAAACTGATCAAAACAAAAAGGTAATTTTACATTGTATTTCCCGTACACAAGACATTCCTGAGTCATTCACGAATCGTTTTAAAACGTTTTTAACTGTCTTTGGTTCTTATACTTCTAGCGACATTTCCAACAGTGTTTAAAGTAGAATTTTCCAGTTCGTGCAATGTTTGTATCATTTTAGAGAAGTAAATTTTGAACGCATTTTTAACTTGACTGTAATGTTTATTCGGTATGCTCCAAAATAAAGCCTGCTAAGTGCGTTTTGCACCTTGTTGTGGTATCTTGATTTTTCTAGCCCAGCGTGATTCATGATCAGTTAGTAGTATTTTGTGAGGAGTAAATTTCAGTACCTAAAAAATAAACAAATTACTTCATGGTTAGTTCGCCCGTACCATTTTTCTTCACTCGTTGTGAAGAAAAGTAAACTTACTCGTTCGCTGCGCTCACTCGTTCGTTTTCTATTCTTCATAACTCGTGAAGAAAAATCGTCCGCCCTCACCAACCATGAAGTAATCTCTTTATTCATAGCGGTTTTGGAGGAAAAATTTTCTTCCTACAAGTTTTCAAGCGTTTTTGGAGGGACATAAGCATAAAGCTGAGTGTCTTTTTTTCCTTTGTTAAAGAGCTGCCCAGCTGCTTTTGGTGTTGCTTTAAAACTATTATAATTTTGCTGACCAGGTAATGGTTCTTCCGTTGAGTCGCGAGCTAGATGTTTTTTTTTGACGACTTATTTGAGCTATCGAATCTTCTTTAAGTAGTTGCGTACACCAGGCGTATTTAATAACTTTAGTGACAACATTTTCAATGTGTGAGGGTCTGTGTGAGGAGCTCCGCTTTTAGGCTTGCCTAAATCTATTTAATAAGTAATGTCAGAAACAGCAAGTACGTATGGCGTACATGGTCAGCGAGTAGAAAATATAACATCTTGCCTGAATCGAAACGTTACAAGCTGAAAATCCTCTTCTCAAACTCATTAATTATGCATAAGGTGATCATCCAACCAAGAAGACGCCAATTTCGTCACGTGCATGTGGTTTGTATGGAGGTACATCTATGACAAAATGCAATCCTCTTTAAGGTTACAGTAGACCTTCAGGGGTGTCTTCCGAAGAATCATTCGTATGCGCGCCGCTTATATTATAACCATAGAAATATATATATCATCGTTAAGCTAATAAAATGTAGAATCAGAAGAAATACTTTTTTTAGGTTTGATTTAATGGTAAGCGCGCGCAAGCCTTCAAACGCAAAACTGACATTATTTGTTAAACTGAATTACCTGCCTTCCTGCTCGCAAGTACGACCAAACAAACTGCACAATGTCAATCAGTAGGTGATAGACTACTATAGGGTGTGAGGCTTTTTCGATATTCAGATTGGTTGCCGAGAAAATCTATTTTGAAGTTGGTAAATTGAATATTTGCCGATTCTCGTCACATGAGACAGAGTAAAAGGAGAAGTATTTAGAGTGTAAAAAAAGCCTCACACTCTTTTTCGCATTGATAACCAAGGAACATTTTGGCCAAATTTCATAAGAATCCGTCAAATCTATATACCCTATTAATTCGCTTGAAGCAAAGAAATCCATGCAAAAATAAAGCCTGAGTTTTAGACTCCTAAAGTTTTGAAGGTTTATCACACCTCATCAAAGCAGCTGTCAACTGGGTCATGCCGCCGACCAATGAAACACGAGCTTCGGATCCACCGGGCGCCCGCAACAAAAATAGCCCATTGAATTCGCGGGAAGTTTTGCAGTCGCAGTCGAACACCGTCGAGTGATTGCGGCGAAAAAATGGGTAAAGTTAAATCAACGAGAAAAGCTTTTGGAAAAACAGTAAAGGGAAAAGGCACTAATCAGCGAAAGAGAAGAAAAGTTGTGGCGATCTCCAAAGAAACAAACATCCATTCAACCGAGCGCGATCCAAAACAAAACGTGGTCACACTCCAATTCCTCCGATTCTGTGCTTGCGTTCGATTCCTCGCCACTGGTCCAGTCAGATTCTGCTAAACCAGGGGTAGCAGCTTTCGAAGCCATCAGCTTTAAACTACCGGCACCAACCTCTCTGGAAGTTGAAGGATGTGAGACTCCTGAAACATCGCTTGAAGGCTGGTCAAACCAGGAACCTTTGTCACTGGCGGCGAGGTTCCTCCTGCTTTCATCAAACAAATCGCCGTTCTCCTTTTTCTTCGGGTTTCTTACGAGATTTTGTCCAAGGCGTCTTCCCTCTTTTCGATGAATTCATAATATAAGCTTTCACGGATTCTACATTAAAAAATTCCCAGATACCGACGGCCAAAACGACGCGACACATCACAACTTTCAATGTGCAAATGTTTGTAATTTAAGCCTCGGATAAGATTTGCCGCGAAAATCCATAGGCGCTAGATGTGTTTAATGGGATTAGAACGCCTTTAGTTATTAATTAACTCTTCTCAAAAGTAGTTTTTCCCCGAAATCTCGGGATTATGGAATGATTTCAAATAACTTTTTTCACCAAACTTTAAATCCATGTTTTAGCTATATTAGAGGCACGGAAAAAAAATTCGCAAAATTCGGCCTTTGAAGGTCTACAGAAAAATCGTTAATGTATAGAGCCTAAGTTGAGTGGCAAAAGAACGTTTCAGGTATCGTGTAGACCATAACGCGAAAAGGCATACCGGCAATATATACGCATAACGCGAAAAGGAATGACGCAAATAGACATAACGTGAAAAGGCATAACGCAAATAGGCATAACGCGAAAAGGCATTACGCAAGTAGGCATCACGTAAATAGACATCACGCAAATAATCACAGCACGAAATAATCAGCAGTCATAGAAAGGACCTGGGCATGCGCTAAAATCGAACCAAGGACCTTCGAAGATGGTGTTTGAGCGGGCGATACCTTCTTCTTCCACTTAAAATGTCTTGGCTCAGTATTTGAGGAGAATTGTTACTGAACTATTACGCCAGGAAGAAAACGGTTTCGAAAGTGATTATATTTCCTTTCGTGATGCCTTTTTCCTTTTGCCTTTTCGCGTTATGGCTATTTGCGTTATGCCTCTTCGTGCAACCTCGTTCCCAGGGTCCTCTCCTTCCCGACACCTGGATCGAGAGAGAGCGAGATAGAATATTCGACATTTTGACTTCTCGCGAGTAAGATTACCTCGGGGAGTTTCTTACCGTGACATAAACCCTGTCATTTTTTATGCAAACATTCACCGTCTCCTGGTGAGCTAGGCATAACCAAACTCTTGACTTGCCAGCCCCTCCCTCTATGTTATCTTTTGTCATCTCCCAGATTTTGGGAGACACGTGACCAGCGTTTTCCAGGGTCTCTCACTCTCTCGCTCCAGCTGATTGGAAGGGAAGGAACCTGGGAACGAGGTTGCTCTTCGCGTTATGCCTATTTGCGTTATGCCTTTTCGCGTTATGCCTATTTGCGTTATGCCTCTTCGCGTTATGCCTATTCGCGTGACGACTTTTACCATTATGCCTTTCTGCATTTTGACTATCTGCATGGCGTTTGCCATTCAGCTTCAGCTTGATGCATTCCCCATTTGGATAGTATATCAATTACAGAGGATTGCATTTTGCCATAGATATACTTCAAACCCCGGTGAAACACTAGAATGACGCGCTATCCATGAATTTCAAGTACTATTAAACCCTAGAGTTTGATAAAGCATCAAACTCTAGTGAACTCATTTATTAATTTGAATATCAAAAACACGTATTTGAATACTTAAAACAAAGACACCAGCATGAACAAACAACCTTTCCCTCTCGAATAAGAAGTAACAAGGTATGTTTTAAGGAAAATAGAAGAGCCTCTTTTTATGCTAAACGAGATCAAATGTAATACAAAGAATCGGACCACGCGGTAAAAACGAAACAATAACAAAACTGCGCATGAGCGCTAAAAATTCTCACGCAAAAATTTAAGGCGTGTCCATATCCCGCCGGCCTTGATACAACGGTGTATCAATATAAACTGTTCAACAGCAATAACGACTTGTAATTTAGTAACACTACCAAAGTTCTATATCCCTAGTTTAACTAATAGTTAAATGTCTTAACATTTGCTATGGTAGTTCATCATGTTCAGTTCAAGTGCAGTAAATGCTCTGCTGGGAGAAGCAAACATAGTTTCACAATCGGTCTGAGAAAGGTTCCAGCTTTGGTTTTTACAGTGACAACTCGAACCATGTGATCCGGTCCAGGATTGGTTTTTGTGATGAGACCAAGTGGCCACTGACAGGGGGGTGCTCGATTATCCTTGATGAGGACAACATCCCCAATACTCAAATTTCTTCGAGGTAACCTCCATTTGTTGAAGCGCTGAAGGGTATTGAGGTACTCGGTTGACCAGCGCTTCCAAAAGTGCTGTGTCAATACTTGACAGAGTCTCCACCGCTTCAAAGGAAAAATGGGAGTGGTTGTTGCATGATCAGGAAGTGCTTCGAGGGGTCGACCAATCAGAAAGTGGCCAGGAGTGAGGGGAGAGATTCCATCATCATCATTTGCATCAAGAGCTGTAAATAGCGGTCTTGAGTTGAGGCAAGCTTCAATCTGACACAGAACAGTTGTCATTTCTTCAAATGTTAACTTACTTTCTCCAACTATGCGTTTCAAATGGTGTTTACAGGCTTTGACGCCATTTTCCCAGACAGACCCATGATGAGGACCAGTAGGAGGACTAAAATTCCACTGGATGTTTTGACTAGTGCAGAAATTCATCACTCTGTCTTGTGTACCTTGCCGCTGTAAGGCAGACGACAG
The DNA here is from genome assembly GCA_949710005.1 of Ricordea florida. Taxonomy (NCBI): domain Eukaryota; kingdom Metazoa; phylum Cnidaria; class Anthozoa; order Corallimorpharia; family Ricordeidae; genus Ricordea; species Ricordea florida. The sequence continues at coordinate 14,831,031 of OX453277.1, forward strand.
TTCTTTTAAATCTTTATTTGCACGGCGGAAACAAGTTGCGTTGTCGCTCCAAATCTCTTTTGGTTTTCCTCGTCGGGAGACAAAGCGTCGAAGGGCAGCAAGAAAGGCTTCGGCAGTAAGGTCTGAGACGAGCTCAATGTGACAGGATTCTGTTGCCAAGCAAACGAAAATGGCCACATAAGCCTTGTGATAAGTTGGCTTCCTTTTCGATCCAACTTTAAGGGTCAATGGTCCTGCATAGTCTACTGAAACTTTCTCATTGGCAAAAGTGGGTAGGACTCGTGAAGCTGGAAGTTGACCCATGAGTTGAGTTGTTATCCTTGGCGACGCACGTTGGCACACAACACACTGACGTGTCCATTTGCGTACAGCCCTACGCGCACCCACAATGTGATGGAGGTCTTGAAGAGATCCGAGAGTGAGTTTAGGACCAGCATGGCACAAGCGTTTATGCTCACTTTGTATGATCAGTGACACAAAATGGTGCTTTCCATGGAGGATGAGCGGATGACGGGATTGGTAGGCTTTCTGTGACTGAGAAAGTCGTCCTCCAACTCTTAAAAGACCATCTGCATCGAGGAATGGATTTAAAGGCTGCAGGAGATTGGACAACGGTAATGGTTTGCCTTTATTGAGTGTTTCAATTGTGTCTGGAAACATCTGGGCTTGTGCTTGCTTGAACAACCAGGTTTTTGCTTTGGATTATTCGCTTACTGTCAGAGGTGTGTTGCTGAACAAATGAGAACGGGTGACGACACGAAAAACCCATGCAGTTACTCTGACGAGATGCATGTAACTTGAATACCGGAGCATATCAATCACAGGTTCAGTGGTGACTGCTTGGAGAGCGACTTCCTTTCGTTCTTTAAGTTGCAAGTCTTCTTCTTTGAAGCCTAGTGCGTACAGAATTTCCAATGAGGGAGCACCGGTGAACTTGGATGGCCAGTTTGAAGAATTTTCTTTCATCCAATCAGGGCCATTCCACCAAAGTTTGTTGTCACTGATTTCCCCTGGTAGAATGCCACGTGACCCAAGGTCAGCTGGGTTTTCTTTGCCATCAACGTGTCTCCACCTTTCAGGAGGGACATCATCTTGAATTGCTCCTATTCTGTTTGCTACAAAGGTCTTGAAGCGTTGGCTGCTTCCATAGATCCAATAGAGAACAATTGTGCTATCGGTAAATGCACAAAGGTTAGTGGTCGGAATGGCCAGGGTTTCTTGGAGGTGTTTCATGAGTTGTGCAAGCAAATAAGCTCCACAAAGTTCAAGGCGAGGCAAAGTGACCTTCTTGAGTGGGGCAACGCGTGTTTTTGCCATTACAAGTGATGAGTAGATTTTACCAGTCATGTCTATGCTTCTTAAATAGACGACAGCACAGTAGGCCTTCTCGCTGGCGTCAGAAAATCCAATTAATTGTCGGTGGACGATCTTGACGCCAACAGGAGTGCAACAACGTGGAATGCGGATAACAGAAATTTTAGATAGCTGTGTTCTCCAATTCAGCCACTCTGTCTGAATGTCTGGTGGCAGAGGATCATCCCAGGAAGTGCCTCGTTCCCAGAGACGCTGGAAAATAATCTTCACTACGATGGTGACGCATGCGATCAGACCAAGGGGATCAAAGATCTTTGCTGAATCTGACAATACGGCACGTTTGGTGAGATTTGATTCTGTGACTGGCAATTGAACGGATGAGAATCGGAAGATGTCTTGATTAGAGTTATATTCCATGCCAAGAGTTTTGACAAACTTGTTAGAGTTCACCAGACAAGATGTATTCTTTGTATTTCGAATTTCAGTTGGGATGTGGTTTAAGACTTCTTGTGAGTTTGAATCCCATTTGTGGAGTTTGAATCTTCCTCTGTTAAAGAGCTCTTGAAGCTGATAATGCAGCAAGATGGCATCTTCAATCGTTTCTACTGAAGGGAGGCCATCATCGACATAGAACGATTCTTTCACAGCCTTGGCAGCGAGAGGCAACTCTGACTCATTTTCTTCAGCGACACGCAGCACTGAGTTTGTTGCTAGGAAAGCAGCACTTGCAATTCCAAAGGTGACTCTTGTCATTCGGTAGTCACGTACGGAATCAGTAAGTTTATCCCTCCATAAGAACCGATGATAATCCCTGTCTTCAGGTGCTAAGCTGATAGCACGGTACATCTTTGAGACATCAGTTGTTAAGACATAAGGATATCTACGAAAGCGTATGAGGACATCATTGAGGGGAGGATGAACAGTGGGTCCCACAAGGAGTTGGTCATTAAGGGAGACACCAGAGGTTGTCTTCATTGAGCCATCAAACACGACGCGAATGGGCGTGGTAGCTGAATCCTTATAGACAGCATGGTGGGCTAAGTAGAATGAGTCTGAAGTGGGCTTCTTAAGGTCACTCTCTGGTACTCTTTCGGCATGGCCAGATGTGAAGTACTCATTTACGACCTTGGCATAATCTTGGAACTTACTGGAGGACTGAAGACGACGCTCAAGAGACAGAAAACGTCGTAACGCTTGGGGTCGTGACTCTCCCAGAGAAGCCTTCTCTGGCTTAAATGGTAACCTGACTACAAAGCGGCCAGTATCATCGCGTTTCTGGTGTTGGTTGTAGTCCTGTACAGCCAGTTTGTCAAGTGGAGACAAAGGCAGCTTGGGCTTAGGTGGTTCCTCTAAAGACCAAAATCTCTGCAAGGTTTCTTCACAGCTGGGACAGGAGGTTAATGCATGTAGCGTTGTGACTTCATTAGGCGTTTGGTAACCGTTAGTATTTCCGAACAAAACCCAGCCAAATATGGTTTCTTGGGCGGCAGGCGTTCCTTTCGGTCCAAGGATGAGTCCTGGTTTCAGAATATTGTGGTATACTTCAACGCCAAGAAGAACATCAATAGGTTTTGAGACATTGTATTCTGGATCGGCTAATCCAAGAGAGGCAAGGTGTGGCCAGAAACCCTTTGGAAGGGAGGTGAACGGTAGGTGCTTGGTCAATGAAGGTAGGACGATGGCTTGTACATTGGAAAGAGAAGAGGAGTGCTTGGTAGACATCAATGTGATGTCGACAACAGTGTTGCTACGAGTGGAGCTTTGTGTTCCTCCAATTCCATTAATAATGGTGTGCTGTTTTCTTCCCTTTAACTTGAGGTGCTGGGCTACCCTTTCAGTGACAAAGGAGGCTGTTGAGGCTGGATCTAGCAAAGCTCGAACAACCATTTGACGATTATCCAGTCCACTTAAGATTACTTCTGCTGTCATCATGAGAACTGGACCAGAGGTTGTTGCTTCCTGAGTTGCCATGTAGGTGACTAGATGAGTGGATCCATTACAGTCACTGCTCTTGGAACTGTTGTTGTCTGATGAAGTTGGTGCAACAAGGGGTTCCACTTGCTTCGAGAGGTCATGTGTATCTTCAGTGTCGAGATGTAACAATGTATGGTGCCTTTTTTCACATTTCTGACAGCAGTAAGATGAAGGGCACTGTTTGGCCACATGATTTCCTTTGAGGCAATTGAAGCACATCTTGTGTTCCAAAACAAAACTGCGCTTGTCCTTTACTGGTTTTGCTTTAAAAGCTTGGCAATAAGCTAAGCTGTGTTTTTGTTTATTGCACGCGATGCACTTGCCTTCTACATTTGTTACATATGCCGAAACTGGCTTCAATGTAGGAGTAGAGGAATTTCTTGAATGGAACCATTTTGTCTTCTTGGGAAGGTTTGGCTTTCTTGAGTTACCGTCGAGGGTGGTTAACTCGGTAGCTGTTGTTTGAAGATCAAGGAATTCTAGGAACTTATGATAATCAGGGATATCCTTTTCAGCCTGGGTGTATTTTTGCCATTCCACCATGGTATCCGAGCCTAATTTGGATTCTCCAAGTGCTGTCATGAATTTTGAAAAGTCAAGTTTGTCCAGGGCCTTTAAGGATCTTAAATGGTGTTGCAGGTTATCATGCAACTGCCTCAGTTCAGCGCTCAATCCATCTTTCATTGGTTTTATGCTTAGTAATGCTCTTACATGTGCCCGATGAATGATCTGAGGTCTGTCAAATCGTGCCTTCAAGGCTTCAATGGCTTCAGGATAGGCTTCAGCCACGGCATCGATTCCTTCAATTGCATCCTTAGCCTTCTTGGTAACAAGAGACTTCAAAAGATACTGCATGCGTAGTTGATCATCTAAGGTCTTCGAGTTGTGAATGGTAGCCTCAAATTGTTGCCAATAACATTTCCACTTTGTCGGGTCGCCATCAAATGTGGGGATGTTGAGAGGAGGAAGCTTAACAGATTTCTCATGTCCACCTGGTGTTTGCTTGAATTGGCACAATAACTCATTCATTTCCTCACGACGTTGAAGCTTTCGCTGCTCGAGTTCTTTGTCCCGTTGTTCGAGTTCAATGGCAAGCCGTTTTTCGAGTTCTTTGGTTCGATTTTCCCATTCAGCCGCTTGCTGTTTTGACAATATTTCGCGCTCCTTTTGTTGGCGAATTTGATTACGGCGGCGAATGTCAGAGATCAGAGAAGACAACGTGTCTTGACAGGTTTTGATTTTATCAAAATAGCTTGCTACGGTGTCGCTCCAATTATCCTCATCAACGTCCACAACTGAATCCAAATCACTGGCAAATTGATCGAGCGTTTTTTCGGCTTCAGAAAATTGATTTCTGAGGTCAATAACATCATCTATATTGGCTGAATCGAGGCTTTCTTGGACTTCATTGATCCTTGATTCAAGCTTGTTTACATTAGATGTAATGCGATTCCATTTTCGCTCCGAAGGCCTTTTCACACTGTCAGTCGAAGAGTTTAATTTGGATTCTACCGACGCCACTTGAGTGCTTAGAAAAAATAAAAGTTTACTCACGTTTTCCCTGACTCGTTCATCGTGAGCATCCAATTCGTCGAAATCCCTTTCCAGTAATTCTTCATTTTCGTGTGCAACCAGAACGCTGGCGGCCTCGTGGTTCGCTTGAAATTGTTCATCTAAACCACGAATATCTTTCAAATACTGTTCGGCACAGACTTTATCGAACTGAGATATGTCTTGCTTGTGGACCAACGGGTCAATCTTTTTAACCAAGTTGGTTATTCGTCGCTTTACGAGACCACGTTTGAAAATTAGAGATTCTCGGGTCTCCAAAGAGGGAGTTGACATAACTGACTTTCGTTGGGACTGTATACGCTAACTTAATATCCGGCTCGAAGGACCAGAAATAATAGAAGAGCCTCTTTTTATGCTAAACGAGATCAAATGTAATACAAAGAATCGGACCACGCGGTAAAAACGAAACAATAACAAAACTGCGCATGAGCGCTAAAAATTCTCACGCAAAAATTTAAGGCGTGTCCAGAAAACATCACGTTTGTTCACTTGTTTGCGGTAATAATCACTTTACAGTTCTTAAAGTAGGCAGATGCCATGCACTGGTCACAAGAACAGTAGTATGTTACCGTAAAAATTGACCGATTTTAATATTTATTTTTGTAACCGATTTTAATATTTATTTTTGTAACCGATTTTAATATTTATTTTTGTAACCGATTTTAATATTTATTTTTACAATAATTTTATTGGCAGATTTTAATATTTTATTATTTTTTTGAAAAAAATGAATTATGGTTTAAAGATTTACAATAATTTTATGAAGTATGGAACAATTAAAAGATTCTGAATTAAAAAAAATTGTAAAAGAATTGAGAATACCTGGTTGGTCTAGTTTACGTAAAGCGGAAAAAATTCAAGCATTGCGAGAGAGGGGAATTAATACAAATGAAGATTTGGAAAATTATCGACAAAGACCACAAACTCCAGAGGGGCCAAATCCAAGACCGCGTATACCAACACCAAGACCACAAACTACAGAGGAGCCGCCCCCCATAAAAAATATGACTAATCAAAAGAAAAGTCTTATACCTAGACCAATTCCTAAACCTAGACCTATAATTGGGAAAAATATTCCTACTACTAGACCACAAGAACCATATTTTCCACAATATTATCAGCCACAACAACCATATTATCCACAATATTATCAGCCACAACAACCATATTATCCACAATATTATCAGCCACAAAAACCATATTATCCACAATATTATCAGCCACAACAACCATATTATCCACAATATTATCAGCCACAACACCCATATTATCCACAATATTATCAGCCACAACCTTATCAATATCCATTTTATCAAACGCAACAACAGGAACAAATATTACAACAACAAGAACAAATATTACAACAACAAGAACAAATATTACAACAACAAGAACAAATATTACAAAATAAAACATCTATTAAAGAAGGTGTTAGAGATTATGAGAAGGAGGGTGCTAGACCTAAAGAATTAAAACCACCACAACCACAGAACACTTCAAAAAAACCTGAAAGAGAGGAAGATTTAATTATAGGTAGGGGTTATGAGAAGGAAGGTGATAAAACTAAACGAAACAGAACAACAACCCTTAGAATATTTCCAATAATACCTCCTGAAAATGAAGAAATACTTCAAAATATAACCGAAAGAAATGAAAACATTTTTCAAATTAGGAGAGATCTAGATAATGACTTATCAGAAACAATTTATAATGAATTGGAACCAAAAATAGAAATGCGCTCAAGAATTGTTATTAGTTTTAGCTCTTTGATTCATAGAGGTAATGGGGAAATAATTAATTATCATCATACATTTAGGAATGAGGGGTCTTTTTCCATGCTTTCGGAAATAAAAGATTATATTGAGAGGTGTGAGGGACAAAGATTGAGTTTGGAGGGTATTGCTTGGAGCAGGGCATACTTACCACCATCTAAAATCATTGATAAAAAAGGTTCTCATGAAGGGAGAGTTGAATTTACAGAAATAAAAGTAAAAGTTATTCACAGTAACGAACCTCTAATTGGTTGTGGAAAATTACCAGACCATCTTCGTAATAAAAAATGCCTTTACGCTGTCGATGGTAAGGATGATAATATGTGCTTTTGGCGGTGCATGGCTATTAAAATGAACATTATTGGTGGTAAAGAAAGACCAGAGAAAGACATAGAAAAACTAGCTCTGAAATTGGCCCGAGATTTTTATAATAACCAAAAATTGAAAGCTTCAGAAGTTAGGCCGACAAAAATTGTTGATTTTGAAAAATTCGCAAAAATGTTTTTTATTAACATTCGAGTTTACGAACAAAAAGAAATATTAAAAGACGAAATTTGGAAACTAATTTTTGGTAAAGGACAATTCAAAGATAATTTACCTTGTTTAGATATTGGACTTCATGAGGGACACTGTTTTTTCATAAAGGATATAGAGATGCTATCCAAAAAATGGGAATGTTCAGGATGCAAACAAATATTTAACCGTCATGATTATCTTGGTGAACACGTAAAAAATAACAGCTGTAAAGGAGGAAAAACAGAAGTAATACTTACAGGTAAAAAGATAAATCACATTCCCGGAAGTTCTGAAAAAGTTTTTTATGGTGGTAATACCCAATTTAGCTATAAAGCTTGTAGATGGATAGATGAACAATCTAAGATTATAGGAAAACATATTCATCACGCTTTATGTGGTCATGGCGGTGAAAGGTGTGTTAAAGATGGAAGTGGAAATGAGATTTTTTTGGTGGATGGGTACGAACCTGAGACCAATACTGTTTTTGAGTTTTATGGGTGTAAATGGCACGGTTGTCCATGTTCAAACGAAGATAAAACTAACTATAATGAAACAAAACAAAGAGAAAAGATTATTAAAGATTTGGGGTATAGTGTTGTATCAGTTTGGGAGTGTGAAAAACCTAAATTGAGTGATACATGGTTTGAGAAGAAATTTATCCCGCACAAAGATTTTATTGCTTATGATTTTGAGGCAATATTACAAAAAGAATTTCAACGGATTACTGATGATTTATCTTTTAGCCAAACACATATACCGGTTAGCGTTGCAATACATGATACTCGTGAAAAAGAACCAACATTTATTATAAATTCAAATCCTGATGATCTTGTTAAAGAATTTGTTGAAAATTTGGAAAAGAGAAGAAAAAAGATTGTTGAAAAGGTTAAAAAAGAATATCCATTACCTGACCAAGATTCTATACCAAAGAAAGTTTTAGAGGAGTATGAAAAATGGTGTAATCAAGTTCCTGTTTTAGGGTTTAATAGTGGAAAGTATGATATTAATATGATTAAAAGATATTTTGTAAAAAACATGACTGATAAAACTAAGGATATTTTTGTTGCAAGGAATGCGAATAAATATATGTTTTTGACAACCCCAAAATTTAAATTCTTGGATGTAATGTATTACCTTGCACATGAATGGATGGATAGTTATGATAAGCTTTATCACGTTGGGACAGTAAAACATGAAGACTTTTACTCCAGTTTGAAACAGAAAAATATTTCCTTAGAAGAATATGAAGATTTTAAGCGTGAATTCAAAAAGAGGGGGTGTGTTACAATGATGGATTGGTTGAGAGAGTATAACTTACACGACGTTATACCTTTCAGAGAAGCTTTAGAAAAAACAAGGGCTATGTATTATCCTGATAAAATCGATATATTAAAAGATGCAGTATCCATCCCCGGTGTCTCAATGATGTATGTTCTAAATAAATACCAAAAAGTGAAAAAGAAAGGTGATCCTGAATTATTTGCTCCTGGAAAATATTGTGTTCATAAATGCAATAAAATTTGTAATAAAGTGTTTTGTAAAAAATGTCACCAGATATTGAAAGATTGCAAGACATGCGACAAAAACAAAATTTATAAACTTTTGAAAACTGGTATGGTTGGGGGGCCTAGTATCATATTTATGCGTTATGCAGAGTTGGGAAAAACAAAGATTCGTTCTAATAAATATAAATTTCCTAAAAATTGTGTAAGAATTGTTGGTTATGATGCAAATGGGCTATATCTTTTTGCAGCGGGGCAAAAAATGCCATGTGGAAACGGAGAATGTATTGAGGTTGAAAACCCAATAGATCCTGAATTTATTAAGAAGATTTGTAAAGATATTCTTGATGGTAAACTTTTTGGATTTTGCCAAGTTGATATAAATGTTCCAGAAAACCTAAAAGAAAAGTTTGAAGAGTTCTCACCGCTATTTGTGGTGGATAATGTTCCCGAATATTTGGTCCCTGAACACATGAAAGAATATCAAAAAGCTACAGGTAGAAAACACCTAAAGGATAATAAAAAATTACTAGGGGTTACAAATGCAAAAGAGATACTTTTATATACAGAATTGATAGAATGGTATCTTAATCACGGTTTGGAGATTACAGCTATTCACAATATTTTGAAGTATGAACCAGGAACGCCATTTGAATGGTTTCCCGAAGAGGTAGCTAACGCTAGAAGAGATGGAGATATTGAGGATATGATAAAATTGTTAAGTATAGCTTTTAATAAAAAAGAGAAAGATAAGGTAGAAAATGTTATTAATGAATTAAAACAATTCCCTGATATCGTGCCATTTATTGAAGAGCAAAAAGACATTAAAGTATTGATTGAAAAACTAAGGCCAAAGTATAAAGGTTGTAAAGCATTAGCCGATACTTACAAGCTGAAAGGAAATTCATTCTATGGGAAAATGATAGAAGATAAAGAAAAACACAAAAATACAAAGTATACTCAGGATGAGCGTGAGGTTGAAAAAGACTTAAGATCCCCATTTTTTGAAGATCTTAATGAAATAAATGAGACATATGAAATAATAAAACGAAAGAAAAAAATAACAATAGACAGGCCTTATCAATGTGGTATAGCGGTATATCAGCTGGCCAAACTTCGAATGTTGGAATTTTATTACGATTTTCTTGATAAATATGTGGATAGAAAGGATTTTGAGTTGATACAAATGGATACAGATTCTATGTACATGGCAATTTCGGCTGAAAAATTGGATAATATTATAAAACCAGAAATGCAAAAAGAATACTTCAATGGAGGAAAAGAAAAATTCCTATCAACATCGAAATATCACGAAAAGACCCCGGGGCTGTTCAAGTTGGAGTTTGATGGTGTTAGAATGATTGCAATTTCATCAAAATGTTATTACGCAGAGGATGAGAATGGAAAAGTAAAGTATAGTTGTAAAGGAACCATTCATAATCAAAACGAAATGACCTGGGATAGGTACATGTCAGCTTTGAATGGATCGATTGATATGGCAAAAAATACAGGATTTAGAGTCAATGACAACCAAATTGTGACATATACACAAATTAAAAAGGGATTGAACGCATATTATGATAAAAGAATAGTTGATGATGATGGCATTCACACATACCCCGTTTCTTAAATTGGCTTTGCCGGCCCGAAGGAAATTATTTCAAAATAGAATCGGGAGGAAGTTCAGTATCAAAAGGTACAACTTGAAGCTCCTCCCTTACAAAACCACGTCTTGGACCATCAAATAAATAATATAAAACTGGTTGATTAGGAGAAACCCTACTTCCCGAAATATAATAAACTTTGATACTCCAAATAGGATCAGTAGCTCTTCTTCGTTCTCCACCTTCAAGCTCTCCAGGAGCAAGTAAGTATCTAACCTTAACCTCAATTGGTAGTCTCACTTCATCAAGACCAACAACTCTCTTATATTTTTTAGGTTCAATATCAACTTTTTTATGTTTTATAGCCTCATCAGGCTCTTTACCGGTTATTCTAGTTGGTGTATTATTCAAAGTTTTTATAATATCTGGTAATCGTTTAACCCATACTCTTGATCTTTCATCACTAATCATTTCTTGTGCATATTGATGGCTGAATAATCTTTCACCTAATATTCTGTTTCCTCTCTCTACAAATGATTGGGCTCTATGATTTCCAGCTTCACTTCTTTGAATGTTTACATTATGATAATTCATAAGTTTTGTCACATCGCCCATAAATTCTCTCCCGGGATCAGCCATTAATGTTTTGGGATATTTTAACTTCCTGGAATATATTTTTTCAAAAGCATTTGAAATTTCCCTACTTTCTTTTGAGGTTAATGGTTCAGCATCTTTGTATCTCGAGGCCACATCAACCACAACCAATGCATATTTATATTTTTTTTTTCCAACTCTATCATGCGGTAAAAATAATAAATCCGCTTGGTGAATCTGATTCGGTTTATCCACAACCCAGTGCGGTCTAGGGATATATTTTGGTGCTGGTAGATATATTTGCCATATTGCCTGTTTTTCAAGCCATCTTTTAGCTTCATCTTCACTTACTTTCACTTCGTGGGAGGGCTTTGCACTATTAGCTTTTTCAGCTAATTTAGGAATTGCAGAATATCCTTTCCAATACCCCTCAGTTGAATAATATATTTTCGATAAGGTAGAACTCATTTAAAGATTACTCACCCCCTCCTTAAAATAAATATGACAAACGTATCTGAAAAAATTAACCCAAACAGGATTCCAAGAGAGCCACTAGGTTTGAAATCGGAATCAACATTGCATAGAATTACGCTAAACCCATCATCAGCCAATCCTGGAGAAACACTATATATAAATATTCCTAAACTTTCTGAAAATTTAGTGATTGTACCAGGAAGTGTATTTCTAGTATTTAACTTGACTGTTGAGGGGCATGAAGATAACACCTTAGTGAATAATGTAGGTAGTAACCTTGTATCTAGGCTCAAAGTTCTTTTTGGAGGTGAAACACTACAGGATACTCAAAGATACGATTTATTTCAAACCTACCATGACTTATTCTTAACAGATGAAGAGCGGGAGGATAGATTAAAACAAGGCATTTCCTCTGAAAATATGAGGAAGCTAAGGACAAATGCGGGTGATAAGGTAGACACAGATTCAAAAGAAGTAGCTCTTGCAGTAGTACACAACACAAAGTATCATATCCCACTAAACCATCCTATTCTCAACGATCATGGAGTTTTCTACCCAAAGGCGTTAGATCATCAAATAATCTTTGAGATTACACTGGCTCCAGTTAACGATATAGTTGTTTATTCTGACAAGACAAAGACCCCAACCTACAAAATAACAAACCTTGACTTGGAATATTCCTGTATAGCAAGCGAATACTTAGCTCGCGAGGCACAGGCGGCTTATCAGGTTGGAAAGGGATTCTTTTATGAAAATGTCACCCTACACAAAACTTTCACCATATCAAGACCTACAGACAGTGTGATAAATCAGCATATTAATCTGCCGAGAAGGTCAATTACGGGAATATTATGTTTGTTTACACTACCATATGGTGAAGGAGCGCGAGATTCTGAGAATTTTTTCAATCCAGGCATCACCTCAATCAATATAGATGTTAATGGTGTACCAAATCGTTTTTACTCTAAGGGAATGGTTCCTTCAGACCTATGGGAGTCGGTAAAGAAACGTTTCAGTGGTTCTTCACGTTGGTCAATAAAGGAAAAAGATTTTTATAGTAAAAGGTTTTCTCTGTGGTTAGATTTGAGAACTCACCCAGATAATGGTATTCACGGAGGGGGTCTGGCCTTAAATAACGCACAAGATGGTATAAAAATAGAAATGAAAAGAAAAGTTAGTGGATCTGGTATTATGACGTGTTACATGTTTGTGGTAGCTGATGCACTAATGGAGGTTATGAATTCAAACTTAAGATCAATCATGTATTAGTTAAAATATGGAAGAATTAAGAGATAAAATTCCTTTTCATTGCATTATAACGGGCCCGACAAATTGTGGAAAGACAAAGTACATAATTGATCAACTCCGAGGCCCATTCCGAAAAGTTTTTGAATACATTGTTTTAATTTGCCCTACTTTTGCTAAAAATAAAACCTATCATAATTTTGCTATCGGAGATAAGAGATTCTTTGTATTATCACCCGATTCTAGTAACGTTGATGAGATTAATGAATTGTTAAATGATTGTCAAACTTTGTTCTCTGGAACAAATACACTAATAATTTTAGATGATTGTGCTGTTTCGAATGATCTGAAAAAAAGATCAAACAAGTTTATTGATTTAGCATTCTCAGGAAGACATCATGGATTATCAATGTGGGTTCTCACTCAGCAATTAACGTCGATAGCAAAACCATTCCGTGAAAATGTGGCTTGCGTTGTTACTTTCCATAACCCATCGCAAAAAGGTATGAAGATGTTTTTAGAAGATTATGGTAGCGATTTAGAACCTGAAACTAGTAAAAAATTTGTTAAATTATTAAAAAATGAAAAATATTCTAGACTTTGTTTATCTTTACGTCACCCATTTAATTGCTATTTGGAAGTTCCAAACGGGTCAGCCTGAAGTTATAAATTTAAAGACCTGACTGTAGGTAAGAAAATTGTAAAATGGCAGAAGTTGAAGATTATATTGAAGAAGAAAAGACTGAGGTAAAAGATAATTATAATAATGAAGTTGAAATAAAACAAGAATCACTAGCCATCCTCGCAGCTCTTGGAACTACAAAGGAATATTTGGGAGTTGATATGAGTCTGGGTGATATAAAAAAATTATCGGTAAAAGACATTGAAAAATATTATAATAGATATCAGGCAGTATTGGGTAAGAAAATTAATGGTGGGTTGGTAGATTCGTCACTTCAATTAGTTTCTAAAGTTATTTCTTACATGGTTCCTGTGGATGATATAGAAGCTCTATGTGTTGACTTGAAGAATGACGATTTGGTTAATCGCGAACTGACAAACATTGTAGGTTTATTAGCATTGAAAGCAGGAAGGTTGACAGCGCTTGCTAGCGGGCTATTCCAGGTTGCTAAACACATCAAATTCAACAAAATTCAACAAGTTACAAGGACAATTACAGATAATTCTAACACAACTGAGGAGTTTACTTAGCAAGATGCTAATGGGTATGATACTGTTTACTAAGCATACCATTCCTAAGCGGTCTAAAGATTTCTTAATGATATGTAAAATAATGTCTGACCAAACTGAACGAATTGAAGGAGGAACAGAAGTTGAGCAAATTACTAGAGATCCCTCCAAAGAGGAACAAAAAACAACAAGTAATGTTTCTAAAAAGAAAGACCCTAAAAAGGTTGCTGCTGGTAAGAAACTGGCTGAATATAATAAAAAAGCTAAAGAAGCATTAGCTAGGGAAATGAAACGTGAAAGGGAACAAGCGGTGCAAAATGAAAATACAGAAAGTGAGTATAATCAAGAAAAGACAAATAATGAATCTAAAGCTTGGCTTCCAGAGCTATCTTTTACCACTGTTTTATCCATTGTTGGAATAGGGTTTACAGCATTTGATATGTTTATGAGATACCGACAAAAGGAGGATAATAAAAATAGAATACCTGATTTATCGCAAGTTCCTCAATTACCACAGCCGCCAGATCGACCAAAAATTGGAATGATGTAATGTAAACCCTAAAAGTATCTAAAGATTTCTTGCTGATGTAGTAAAAAATTATGAACGCTGAAAACAAACTTGTGAAAACTGTTACCGATTCAGCAGTCCTTATTGGATTAGCAGCTTTAGTTGGATATGTAGCTAAAAAGGCCATGAGAGAATCATTTATGAACGATCCCTCCTCAAGTATTACAAACTATGCCAAATGGGTGGTTGTATTGTCGGGTAGTATGTACCTAAAAACATATTTAGAGGATCAAAAGATTTTACCAAATTAAACATGGCAACAATAGCAATGATGTTTGGAGGGGCTATTTTGAATGCAACCGCCTTTGTTGGTGGATCATATCTTGCAAAATATCTTTCTGGTGATAAAACAGATGCAGAACGAATAAGACACGATAAGGCATTAGAAAAGTATCAAAAAGATTACGCTGAATATCAGGAAAATAGACAGAAACTAATTGATTGGGAAATGAAGAAAAAGGATGATAAATATCAGGCATCAAAAAATCTTTCAAAAACGGATGAAGCTTTGAAATTATATAGTCAAATGCATGAACCAAAATTTGCGGATTATTATAGACCTAGTAACAATCAAAAGACGGGTGAGATGTTATATGTAGGTGGGGGTATGTTGGCGTTGGGTTATATGGCAAGTAAATTCTTTTAGTTAATTGTATGACCAGTTTTCTTCGCGGCCTAAGGGGTCTAAAGATTTCTTACTGATGAGTAAAAAATCATGGCAGAAGGAGGAGAAGAAATACCATTATTAGATATAACAAAAGGAGAAGATTATGTAGATGAAGAAGAAGGTGAAAAAACTTATCAAAGTCCACCAACATCAACCTCCATAGATCAGGGGTATCTTGGTTATTCGGAATATATGGCCGAAAGAAAAAGACTTCAATGGGAAATAAAATCTGAAGAGAAAAACCCGGTAGATATTAGAGAAAGGGATGAGAAATATGATGATAGGAGAGAAGCGGCAGAGATACTTAAAAATTATTTTCCAGATTACAACCCAAAAGATAGTTTATTTAATCCAATATTAGAAGATGATGGTAGTATATGGGGGCAATTAACTGGTAGGGAAAATAATTTGCCACATAAAATTATTGAACCTAATGGTGATATAGTAAAAAATTTTGATTCGCTTCCAAAAGGAATAAAAAAATCACTTGGTGCAGATTATGAATCAATGCTTATAAAAAATAATAATCTTTTTTCGCAATTGAATAAAAAAAATGAAGAAAATAAGGATTTATATTCCGCGTTATCTGGGTTAAGATCAGTTGTAGAAACGGGTGAAAAGGAGATAGAACAATATGTTACAAATGATAGAAAAGAGTTGAGAAATATAATTGAAAGACAACAAACCAGAATCGCTGAAAGTGAAAGCTATTTAGATGCGGCCGTTAAACAGAAGATTGATGCAAAAACAGAGGTTGAAAAACTTAAAGTTGAATTGAATCAATACAAAGATGAACTTGAAAAAAATAAGAAGGGACAGTCAAATTTAACAATGCTAGAACGTAGTAATGAAAGATTAAAATCTGAAGTTGATAAATTTAGGGAACTAGCAAGAAAGAGTATTATTTACAACCAAGAACAAATGATCGATCTTGAGAGTAAAAATGAAGAAATAATTAAAAATCTGCCATTACGAGAGCGTGTGAAGTACATCTTCAAAAAGTATGGTTTTACAGTATTTGCAGTTGTGAGTGCTGTAGGTGTTGTTATTGGTGTAATAATTTCTAATCTTTCTAAAGGCCTAACCACATTAGGTAAAGGTGTTGGTAATGGGTTTAAAGCTATTGGTAAAAAACTAGGTGAAATATTACCAGGGATGGTTGGAGCGATCGTGAGTTTTCTATTCAAAACAGCGGGCGAGGTAATTGGCTTTTTAGGTAAAAATGCTTGGCTTTTGATAATGGCTGTCGTTCTATATTTTTTGGAAAGGGTAAAGAAAAGTAGATAACAAAAAGGTCTAAAGATATCGTGTTGATCAGTAAAATACAATATGGAAGAATACAATAAAATTTATCCGCAATTACCTATTAATGGAGATCCAAATAATTTCAGACTACAAAAGTCATGCGAAGTACTAAACAATCTTCAAAAGGAAATTAAAAATTACGAGGCGGTTAGGAAAAAGTATAATCGAGCGAGAGGTATATTTACAAAAATAAGTGTTTTTAGTGGGGTGATTTCAGTTATTCTATCTGCAAGTGGGCTTGGAACTTCTCTTACTGGTTTTGGTGCTGTTGTTGGTATCCCATTAGGTGTTGTTGGTGGATTTTGTGGGGGAATATCGGTTGGATTCGGTGCGGCTTCTAAACGACTTTCCCATAAAGTTAGTAAACATGAACAGACAGTTTCTATAGCAAAAGCAAAAGCAAACACCATTCACGACTTAGTTTCAAAGTCTCTTAAAGATAACACAATCTCTGACCAAGAATTTTCTCTAATTTTATCAGAGGCGGATAAGTTTGAAACATTAAAATTAGAAATCCGACAGAAAAACAGGAAAGATGGGGAAAAAAACCTAAATATGAATCAGTTAAGAACAGAGGTTCGAGCGGAAATTATAAAGGAGTTAACCGGTCCCGAACTTGGAAATTTTCATACGAGAGAACGCCAGTAGGATGGAATTGTTACGCTGGTATTAGAAAAGAGGTGATTTAAAAGCAACATGTTATGAACAAAAAAATGTCATTATTCAATGATTTCAGAAATAAATATCCAAAGGCCGATCAAAGTCAATTTGAAGTTGTATCTGATTCGTATGGCGGATATATTAAATGGAAATTTGATGGTACAACAATAATGTCAAATGATGATCCTACTGGAAAAACATGGATTGATAATATTTCGCCTCGTTTGAAAAAACTTTTATGGAAAGATTTAGGATTGGATGACAGTGAGTTAATTTCATTTCCTGAAAGTTTAACCATAACAAATCAATCTTATCCTACTCCAGCTATTAATTTTGATGACTTTACAACTGATTTAACAAAAATGCTAACCTTTCTAGATATATACGTTACAAATACGAAGAAATTTACCGCAAAGATGAGAAACATATTTACATCGCAAGTTGTAACATTCAAGTCTGGAAAACAGAGTAGAAAATGGTTGAACGCCCCTGATATGAATTATTGGCCTCAACAACTTAACTTTGCAGTTTGGTGTGCAACATCTGGTTGCGGTATAAGTCCTTTTGAAAGTATAAATTATCCTAAAGTAGTGAGTGGTTTCATAAAATTTCACATATATTTCACAATAAGGAGGATATTATATGAATTGAAACTACCTTTGCCCGATGAGCAACCTTTTGTAATAAACAACAATCCCTATAGTAAAGTAGCATATCAACGACTGTGTGCAGAATTTGGAATTGCCAATAATTCCGATTTTAGATGGAAAGGGGGTAGAAACGGCGGATTGGGAGATATATTCCTTGATTATGGTGCAGGATATCGTGGAAAAGGAGGGGGATATCAAAATTTACATATTGTGCGTAATTATGATGTTGAAGCGAATCAATGGCCCGGCGAAGGTAATAAATTCGCTGATGAAGGTGGAAAGAAGGAAAAGGGTAATCTCATTTCATTTATCCGTAATGATGACTTTGCTGATTACAAATATGCCTGGTTTATCCCAACAAGAGGACATGGGCTCACTAAAGCCGGACTTGGTAGATTGAATCGATCCGCTGAAGCTTTTGTTTACTGCATATTGGGTGCACAAGTTAACACAAGAAATTCAATTTACGGTAATGGCGGTGGCGCAATCGAAACACAACAAGAATTCTTGGCTTTATTTGAAAGTAGTGTGATCGAGAATGACATTTCTAGTTCGATTCAAAGATATCAATTAGCTGTACAGGAAGCTAAATTACGGCTTGATTTAGCTATTGCTCCTGGTGTATGGTTGATGCCAAGTAATATGATAATCAACACTGAAAGCGTGACAGGTTTTAACAATAAACTTATGAAGGCGAGTAATGATATGAATTTTGGTGTGAATAATTCCCTAAACACTGAAGCAAAACAGATTGGAATCATCCATAACATGGGATCTTCAAAGTTAAAGTTACCTCATATTCGCCTGGAAGGTAAAACTGAAACGAATAAAACCCCGAAGGAACCAAAACCATCAATTAAAACAGACTCGATGAAACAGGAAATCCGCAGTACCAGCTCCGCTGAAAATAATATTGACTCAACGCAGCATGAAAAGAATATATTAGCATTGACAGTTGTTGCGGGTGGATTAGCGTGGTTTCTATTTCGGTAGTTCATGAGTATTTCACGTGATTATGATTGTTTGCAAATTAGTGTTCACGTGTAGAACAATAGATTGCATACTTTTACGACATAGCAACAAGCAAAATGTAAAGTGGTTTTAGAATTGAAAAGTAGATTTTATGTTTACTTTAAAAAGGCCGGTTTCTAACGTCGCTCAGGAATGTGATTACGTCAATGCAAATTTTTGTTATGTAACACTGGCTTGCGTTATATAACTTAATGTTTTACGAATGTCGTTATATGGTCGATTATAGAAAATTTAAAAAGATGAATATGGAGTAATCAAACAAAATGTTAAGCATAACAATGTATGAGGCAGAAACTAGGATTTATTTAGATCCTCCTCTTAAAAATCTTCGGGAGATACAACTATTGGATTGTAATATTCAAGCCAAACGATTGATTAATTTTAAGGATAAACAGATAATATTAAATGATAAGAATCAAGCCGTCATAATAATTCAACCCGGCACATATTCGCTTCGTAATATTCAATCAATATTTCTTAATGATCCTGATGTGGAAAAGATAACAATAATTGAGACTGATACTGTTGACTATCTATATTCCAATAAAAATTTTAAAGTTAAACTTACGAGAGGTTTGGGGTTTGGTTTAGGCGTTCCTGATGTTATAAATCCGGGTAAATTATACCCCATAAATATTCAGATTAAGGAACCACTGAGACTTATGTGCAGCATATTGGATAATAAGTTTTCATATATGAATAAAAATAAAAATGGAGAACTTGTGAAACTCTCCCCATCACAACTACTTGCAAACATACCCTCAAAGGATTATCCAACAATTCCAGTTCGAAAATATGATACTCTAATAAACCACTTCGATTTAGCCATCTTAGACAATGAATGGAAAAAACTTGATCTTAAAGGTTCTACTATAACTTTTAGTTTAAGATTTAGGTAAATTTCAGGTCTTTTGTTATGTAACCCAACAAAGGGTTACATAACATAAATTAAAATTTGTATTACTACTTTCATCCCTTCAAACATTTTTTTCTTTATTATCGTATTTAATAGTTAATAATTTTATATTCATCTTTTTATTTTACATTCTCTACAATGCGCCTTTTGTTTTTTATGTTCACATATTTGTGTTCCTCCACAATCTTTACAATGAGTTTTCTGTTTTTCATGTATACATAATTGCGATCCACCACATTCTTTACAATGAGTTTTCTGTTTATTGTGTATACAAAATTTTGATCCTTTACATTCTTTGCAACAATACTTTATTTTTTCGTGAATACATAATTGCGACCCGCAACACTCCTTACAAAAATATTTGCTCTTTTTATGGATACAATAATATTTATTATTAATAGCTTCTTTTTTAATTTCATTAATAATTTCATCCTCTGAAAATTTTTTAATACCTTGAATTAAATTTTCTTTATTCATTTTTGTTCTTCCTTTTATTTTCAACTCTTTTGCAATATTTTTTAATTGGTGAAAATTTAAATCTTTTAGTTGTTCCATATTCTTTTGATTAGTCATATTTTTTATGGGGGGCGGCTCCTCTGTAGTTTGTGGTCTTGGTGTTGGTATACGCGGTCTTGGATTTGGTCCCTCTGGAGTTTGTGGTCTTTGTCGATAATTTTCCAAATCTTCATTTGTATTAATTCCCCTCTCTCGCAATGCTTGAATTTTTTCCGCTTTACGTAAACTAGACCAACCAGGTATTCTCAATTCTTTTACAATTTTTTTTAATTCAGAATCTTTTAATTGTTCCATACTTCATAAAATTATTGTAAATCTTTAAACCATAATTCATTTTTTTCAAAAAAATAATAAAATATTAAAATCTGCCAATAAAATTATTGTAAAAATAAATATTAAAATCGGTTACAAAAATAAATATTAAAATCGGTTACAAAAATAAATATTAAAATCGGTTACAAAAATAAATATTAAAATCGGTCAATTTTTACGGTAACATACTACTAGAACTCTTCAAATTACCAATTTCAACAGTACCTTCCATGTCTTTAGACATTTCTTCATTCCTAGTGCTGCACTTAGGCACCCACACCTCAGAAACCTCAGCAGACTTAACTTTACTAATCTTTTCATACTAATAAAGCGTTTGACAGATGACCAGTCTGGTCCCTAATTAGCTTCTCTTCTACACCTGTGTTAAATAAGCTAGTGGCTACTCTTGCGCTTAAAGCCTTCTTCTTTGCACAGTCAGGGGAGAATGCTATTGAGCGTGTTAGTTCCCACAGGATGTTTGCCAACAGAAAAACGTTTAGAATTTGGCTTCCTCGTGGCACTTGCGACCAACTTGGCATCTTCATAGACTGATTTTGTTTGCCGAAAACGTGATACTAGTAGCCATTACAGAAGAGAGTGAAGAATTCAAAATGTATCCTTACATCTAGATCCACATCTACATAATTTATTTGCAAAATCCCATGGTTCGCACGGGCCTTGAATAGTCCTTGAAAAAGCATCAACCCCTTGAAAAGTCCTTGAAAATTGAAAAATTTGCTCAAGTCTTTGAAAAGTCCTTGAATTTTCTCCAGAAGTCCTTGAATCTTATCGAAAGGTCCTTGAATAAATAAAACTTTATTAACGCAACCTTGTCTTACGCAAAGAAAACTTTAAAAGCCCAGCAAGACGCAATTTTGTGCGTGAAGCATCGCGTGAAACTGTTTTAAGTCTGGTGTAGTTCATTGCTGTTATTTGATGTACCTTAGGAACCGTGCCTTTCAGGGATAAGGCATTGCAATAACCTGTACCCCCCTACAATAGTAATCGGTCTTGTAAGTTTTTCGGTGTCATAGAGTCAAATTGAGTGGAAAATAAGTCCTTGAAAAAAGGTGATTTGTCCTTGAAAAGTCCTTGAAAAGTACTTGAAAAGAAAGGTCTCAGGTCTATATGAACCATGAATCCTCGAAGGACATCTTGCAAGTTCCAATGCAAAGTGCAATAAGAATGAATAAATAAATATGTGTCAAAAAAGTAAAAAATAATTGTGGTATAATAATGAGGAAATAAATAACAATTAGTTAATAATTAAATTGATAAAACTAGAACTTAAGCCGAGAGATATAATTATTTACAGCTGCTCTAAAATTACTTAATGAGGTGATGCTTATGATATTTGATGATACACTATTCCAGTCATGAATTGTTCTCGGCCAGAAACTGTATTTATGATGTTTGTATAGGTAATCTCATGATTTCGAGTGCAATTTGGGATAAATCAGCACGAGCAAATTTTTCAAAGGCTAACCAAATTGCACGAGCCCGTAGGGCGAGTGCAATTTGTAGTCTTTGAAAAATTTACGAGTGCTGATTTATCCCAAATTGCATGAGACAAATCGTGTGATTACTTGTTAATAATATACATGCAAAAATTTAATTTCAACTTTCTGCACTCAATTTCAACTTTTTGCACTCAATTTCAATTTTCTGCACTGTTTGGGATTAATTGACGTGCTCTCAGCCAATGAGCATGCTGAAATGTTAAGCATGTATATTATTAGTACTGGAATGAACTTCACTGGGTCAGAGTTTCTAGTCTTCATTACAGTTTGGTCCGTAAATTGTGTAAGCAGCACGGAAAGCACCAGTGAATCCCGATTATTCAAGTTTGATATTAAATGTTATTCGGTTTCTAAGTTACTTTTTTGCGACTCTTAACAGAACTGACAGAGTACTGTGCTCTGTTCAAACAGGGGTCCAAAGAGATTAACTTTGTATGTCTGAAGCTGGTACATTCCCCTTTTTTGATCTAGGCAAGACTTAACATACATACGTCCTTGATATGATTACACATTGAATGTTGTGTTAGATTTTACAGGTGACTCTGACATTGTAAAGCCGTAAGACAGTCCATATGCAATTTTAGTAAGATAACCGCAGTTCAATCAATGTGTTTAATTCTCTTCTGCAATGTAGGTAGATGTAGTGTCATTTGAACAAGGCAAATGTTTGTTCAAGATGACTGTAGAAGAAGAAGGTCAAAACAGAGTGGGAACTCTTCATGGTGGATTAACAGCAACCTTGATTGATACACTCACCACTTTTGTCCTTGCCACTCAGCCTCCATTTGTGCCTGGTGTTAGTGTTGATATGAGTATAAGGTAATCAGTGAGTATAGTAGAATACATGCCTTCTATTGATTAGGGACTGGAAAGGCAGCAAAGCTCAGAGGTAGTCTAGTTTGATATTTAAAGTGACAGATAAAATATACAAAGGAGCTGACAATAATATGTTTAATATACTTTTTCTTAAATCTTTATTCTGTGTTGACAATATGATTTTCCCCACGTAATGAGGAATCTGGAAACCACTGCAAAACTCCCGATTTGCAACCGGCCATGACATGTTTCAGGGAAAAGGAAGTACAAAAGTTGTTACTTCTATTAATATATGTTAAGTTCAAATGACAATCGTGAGAACCTTGTAACCCAGTTACTAATTCTGCGCTAAAAGTACCATTATTTATTTAACACCAAATACTGAACTTTTCTGTTTCAACAAGTAATTATTTTAAGTATTTGTTTAATTTAATTTGTTTTTATTTGCAGTTATTTGCGACCAGCAAAAGTAGGAGAAGAAATCACAATCAATGTTGAAGTTGCTAAAATGGGTAAAAAGTTCGCTTTCACTGCAGCAGATCTGGTAAATCAGGATGGAAAATGCATAGCTCGAGGAAGTCATACGAAATATATTGGACAAGACTCACCTTCAGTCAAGAGCAGTTTATAACAGGAGCTGTATGTAATATATAAACACCTTTGCATAATAATAAATTTCATGAAAATTAATTTACTCTCGACTACTGTTTATGGTCTTATCACATACAGGGCATTATTTTTTTCTCAAGCACCTGAGGGGGCCGGAATCCTAAATCCTTTAATTTGATTGGCTAATCACGAGCACGTTACCGGTCGAGCTTTTATGATACGGCCCACGGGCCGGATTTCTTCCCCGCAGTAGCAAGGTATTTACCGGGCAAGGTCGGTCCGTATAGGAAAAAACTGTGCCCTTGGTCTTGAGTACGGCCCTAGGCTGTACGTAATAAATTACTGATTAGAAATATGACCAGTCGTTTCAACTGATGGTCAGTTCGCCCGAATCCTAAAAGTCGATTCGCTATAGGAAAGGCTTTGTTTCAAATAATTATTTCTTGATTTTGGCAAAACCAACTTTCCCTCAGAGTTTCTCACGTTGTAATTAGAGTAACACTGAGAGAAGAGTCTGAAGATATTCCGGGGCAAGACCGTTCATTGTTAAACCTGACTTGGGATGTTGAGAGAACACGAGAAGAGCTTGTAAATCACGAGCCGCAGGCGAAGATACCTTCTTGCTTATTTCGTCAACTTGTTTGCACTAAGTTGAGCATCTATGGTAACACCTCAGGAATTGGTATGTTCAACTTTCTTGATGATTTGATCGTCAATTCTTATGTTAACGTCTTCATTTTGGACAGATAGTCTCTGCCTTGACCCAAATATCATTAGCTCTGTTTTGTCAACTTTACTTAGCTTATTGGCTTTCAGCCAACGGCTTAGGTTACTTAGTTCAGGGGATAAGCTTTGTTTTAGTTCCGTTAACGTTTTAGCCGATAGTGAAATGTTTGTGTCATCTGCAAACATCCTTGGCGCAGCGGCCCGCGGGCAGTTGGGGAGATCATTAATATAAATTAGAAATAGCAAAGGACCCAGTATACTGCCCTGCGGAACGCCACACCTGACAACGCGAGCGGTTGATAATTTGCCATTGACAATACGTCTTTGGGTTCGGCCACTTAGGTACGACAGGAAACAGCTGATAGCTGTCTGGTCAACACCCAAGAATGACATTTTGCGCAAAATAATCTCAATGGTATCGAATGCCTAAGTAAGGTCAATGAAGACGACGCCATTTAATAATCCATTATCGATGTTAACTGACCAGTCATTTGTTGCTTCAAGCAAAGCCGTAAGAGTACTATGTAAGGAGCGGAAGCCTGATTGACAGCTTAATAGTAATTGGTTATTCAAGTAATGGTAGAGTTGGTTGTAAACAATTTTTTTCAAAAACTTTAGAAACTATCGGAATTACGGAAATTGGTCTATAATTGTTATGATCCGACTTGAGACGCTTTTTAAAGATTGGGGTTACTTTGGCCGTTTTCCATTCGCTTGGATATATCCCAGTGAGTATAGACTTTAAAAATATAGTAGTAAGCGACGGTGCGATAACAACATGACTACTTTAAGCGATATGCTAATACTAATCGTATTAATTCAGGAGTATTACTTTCTTGGGCCATCTCGCCTTTTAGACAGCCGCTAGGTGAGGACCAAAGTTAAAACTACGGTAGTTAGTGTAAAGCTCTAACCCTCGGAGCTCGATACGCCGTATCGGTAGAGGAGTATGTTCCCGGTTTTTTTTCACGTTGGGTTTTTCCGGGTTTTCGTATCGGGCTGCGTATCATCGAATGAATGTTGTTCCAGGATTTCAGTGTTTTCTATGAACGCTTCGTTTAGTTTTTCTCACTTTTTATGTATTGTATCTACCCATTATCTTATTTTCGTAGTCATACTTAAGATTATAGGAGTAGCCACATCAATTCTATTATATTAACATGACGTATTAGAAAACAGTCCTAAGAAAATACGCCCGCTGATTGGTTAGAATTCGTATTTCTATTCAACAATTAGATTATGAGCTCGAGATTTCTATCGCGTGATTGTTGACAAGGGCGCAGCACGAGTCAACTATCACGCATAGAAATCTCGAGCTCATAATCTAATAGTCTTAGTATAAATCTACTAGTGGTAACCACAGGTTAGAAAGTGCGGGCGTTGATGCAGTCTTAGTTAAGGGAAGGTGCTGAGGAGAAAGTTTTTGTTATATTGGAGAATTAAGTGAAGTTGAAAGTTTTGGGAAGTTTGCTATAAGGTGGCATAACTGTACTATTTGAGATTTATTATATAAACGACGGTTGTTTATCAGGTGTTTGACGACGTGTGGAAACAGTATCGTGATGTGTCCAAAAGTAGGGTATTTTTTTACGCGTTTGATATCACCAATCATATGTTGTCAAGTTTGCCTTGTTTCAATGTTAACGAGCCGATAAGCTGCGGTTGATTATCAGGAGTTTGACCACCAAGGAAAACAGTATCGCAACGTGTCGAAAATTACGATAATTTTTTACGCGTGTTTGATATCACCAATGATATGTTGTCAAGTTTGTCATGTTTCAATAGTAATGAGCCAAAGGTTATTGATATTAAGTGGAAACATACCCGGATCTTCCTCGGCAATCTTCGCTAATCTTCGGGAAAGTTCGGAAATACCGTATGACATTTGGGCGATGTTTATAAATCTTCGGAAGTCTTCGGAAAATGGTCGGAACCTTTCGGAAAACTGTGAAAATCCTCGTAATTGGTAGGTTTATAAAATGAACAAAATAATACATGGTTGCTTAGAGATAGGAAATGTTATTTCTCTTTTTGAAATCTATATGTCACTCGTTTGCTACGCTCACTTGCGCGATATCAAGTTGAACACTCAAAGAAAAATTCCATATCTACTTGTGCCCATGTATTATTTCCTATATATTTGTATTTCTGGTGAATGAGGAATAAGTCTAATAATTGTTTGTGAGAAGACAACAAGATTTATTGAAAAGTACCAAGTTGTAGAAATGAACATAACAAAGATAACCTACTGGTACATGTAACTCAAGAGTATAAATTTCACTTTTCAAGGATTTTCACTAACAGGTGAAAATGTCACTAATAAAATTGGAGAAGTGTTTAACTTTGACTTTGATATGTGAAACATGTCTCTCTTAGATAACATGAAATGTGAAAAATGTCCTTAAGATAACTTGAATATGTAAAAAAAATGTCTCTCTTAATCGAACTTGAACAAGTGAGAAATGTTTGTTAAGATTTAAATACCGTAATTTATATGGAAAATGTCTCACTAAGATAACATGAACATGCAAAAACAGGTTTCTGTCAATATAAGTTGATCATGTGAAAAATGTCTCTCTTAAGACAACTTGAACATGTGAAAAAAATGATTATTTTGATAACTTGAATACTCTATAATGTCTGTTTAGTGTCACTGCAACCATAAGTTTTAAGAACTACAGGTGCAAAACATTCTAAAAAAAATTGTCAAGTATTTTACAGGTGAATGTTCTAAAGAAACATGAACACAAGTTTCACTCTCATTTAAACTGGAAGAGATATTGACATGTAGCAAAACAGATCTAATCCTCTGCTTCTAAGATGAAGTTGGACGTAGTGTCAATGACGATGTTTACATTTTCCAATTCAAGGAGTCCTGCTTTGAGTTCACCTGTGGTGTTGTCTGAAGAGAGATTGACTTTTTTGATAAGAATGTTCATGACATCTGTACAGGCAGTCAGCCAGACATCTTTCCCATCAATTTCAGCACAGAGCCGAGCTGACATTCCCCTTTCCGCCGCTTTCACTTTTTGGCAGGTGCCACATGCAGCACGAGTGATCACTTTACAATCCACGGCATACGGCATTTTCTTTTTGCAGTTAGCAATTTGGCAAAGCATGAAAGTGTTCACTTTGTCAGTGAATTTAAATTCATTAACTGTCATTTTCTTCTTAATGTTAGATAACAACTCCCCTCCTTTTAGCTCGTGCATTACTGCGTCAATGGGCGTGAATGTGGTTGCTATCGTTGTTCCCAGATGTGTCTTGCCATTTACGTTTTTAACACTGAAGTTCTTGATTTCATAGCTCTGTCCACTGGTCAATGCTGTAATGGTATCATCCCAAAGATGGATAATTGCATGGCCAGTTTTGTCTTCTAGCACACAGTCTTCCTTGACTCTTCCTTTGGAACCATTCCTTTTGGAAAGTTCTTTTGGGTCCAAAGAACCCATGGTCAACGTGGCTTTGATGACGTTTACTTTTTGGTTTCTGCTAAGCTTATTAACCTGTTGCAAAGTAATATCTGTGGCAGATGTCTCGGGAAGGTTGGATGATGATGCACTGCCTGCAGAAGCTGGGTCTTTGCAGGGATCAAATTTAATGTCACTCGAATTAGCTTTTATGAGTGAGGCATACTGGTTAATGAAGATTTGGCCATCATCTTCCCTGGCACTCAATATTTTCGAAGGTAACTTTGTTTTCTCAAAGTGGATGGCTTGCTGGTGTGATTTCTGGTCGAAGCCAATAGCTTTAGTAAACTTATTCGGTGACGTTTGGAAGGTGAATGTGTAGTAATCTCTACCAGTCTTTGCCTTTTTCATGGGTGACACCGAGTGCACAAAACCCGGAGGAGTGTCTACAAAAACAAATATACAAACAAGCATAAGTAAGTGAAATTGAAAGATAGCAAACAGAAAATTAATTTTTTTTGTTAAGTGGCAAAACAACAATCAGAGTACAAACCTTTTCGCTTTGCTGCCATGGAACTGTAAATGTGGCAGCACTGAAAAAATAAAAAAGGAAAGAAAAGATATGAAAGAGATTAAATTTAATGAATCAGTTGTATAAAATATTACTTAGTATGAGCAACATGATACACTTAATGTTTCATTAAGTTATGTTCATATAATAATGGTCATAATAAATAAATTATCCTTTTTTTACAATATATTTTTTTGAAAAAAAGAAAAAGTTGTTTGCAGGAACCTACTGTATTTTTTTAAAGTAATTTTATCAATCTCGTTTAGTGATAGCAAAAGTATATTAACTATAATTATGAATTGAATGATGAAGTTATTAACTCATTGATTTGTAGGTAGGTGTTAGTGAGTGAAATTTGAGGTGGTATGATTTGCCAACCTAGAAAGGCGCTCCTCTTCTTGAAACCTGAATTGAAAGTTTGATGCATTCTTAATGGCCTTCAAGCGTTCAAATGACATTGGCTCAATAAGACAAGAGTCAAGTGTTTTCACTCTGTCGATTGCAACATATCATTGTCATGCCTGCTGTTCGTTCTCGTGGACCAATATCGATCTAAGCTTTTTCTTGAGTAACTCCCTGGCTTTTGTGTATTGTAATAGCCCAGGAAACCTTTAATTGTAATTGTTGTCTTTCATGAAAAGTATCAGGTAAATGAGATTTAACAGTGATAGGGCACACTGGGACACATTTTGGTAACAATTCAGTAAATGATGGTCAAATTTAACGATAACTGCTATCGGTAAATCTGGCGGCGAGTGATTCTCTGCAAATATGAGGTCTACAACTTTTCCAGTAACTCCATTGCATAGTCCAACCTCTGACCACAAATTAATTGTAAGCATTACTGAAGCCTGTCTGGCAAGAAATAAGACTGGTACTAATCCAGACATCAGTTTCATCCGAAGGTAATGATTTAGCAGTGGAAGATGAATGACGAGCCTGAATGCACATGGTTTTGGGCATACTCTGACTGCAAGAATGTTTTCCATTCACTAATGAATAAATTATCGTTTTCCTCTTTACTTCCCCATGCATCTTCTGGTTTTGTTTTCCATGGCTTAAATCTCAATAATTGATATTTACAGTACAACCCAAAATTAGGGTTTTTTATGTTTGAAGAATATGTAGGAAAAACCCTTGGAATTACGTTTTTAGGCTGATTCACTAATTTGCCACTTACAACTTTGTACTTTGTTGCAAAGTCAAGAAAGTTCATATCTGTCAACTTACATTTTAAATCTCCCTCATATTTGTGTAGTTGAGCATATGTATCCAGCAAACTATCTGTTGTTACTACTTCATCAGGTGCATCAGACAGGTTAAGTCTACGGGAACCATTTAAGTTCACAGGAAGAACAACGAAGGATAAGCTAACAAAATTGAGGGAAAGTAAATGGTGCATTGTTTCTCGTGCAGAAAAATCTCTCTGACCTAGTGTTTTCATGACAGTTTTCTTGATCATTGTTGTGCCATCAGCATTTGACTGAGAGTTCTGAACAATAGCACTGAACGTGTTCTTAAGCATGTGAGACCGTGTTTCACTCTTCGCTGCATACTTTGCCAGATACTCTACACAGGCCTGATAATCAACAACAAGCGGAATATCACAGTTTGCACGCCAGCCTTGAAGCTGAAGTCGTTGGTGATTGTTTAGTCTAGAGTCGTTCCTTTTGGTTAGAACTTGCATTTTACGTATCAAGAAAAGCGGACTACTAAGTGATTAGTTCAGTGATAATTTTGACCTTATATGGTGATTTTTGACAATGGCGGCAACAGCTTCAAAATGCCCTTGGGAGCTTATGAACTTTCCGATCAACATACGAGCGGGAAATTCAAATCATCGGAAAGACTGAACTTAAGACAAATTTTCCCCAGGGGAGGTGGCAGTGGAAGATTTTTCCGTTGCAAGTGGCTACCGTGGGATGCCCGGTAGGGACCATGGTTGCTCTCATTAACGGTTGATCGACAATGCTTGATTAGTTGTAGCTTGAAACTGAAGCAGAACCAAATTTTAGAGCATTCCAATTTCGCCCCATAAACAGCTTAAGATCTTAGTTTGTAACTTTCAACTCCTGCAAACAGTAAATAGTGCACGCGCGCTATGAAAACCTTCTTTGAAACAGCGAATAGTTTACGAACTCCTCCAACCATTGTGTTAAGAACTTAGTCTGCAATTATAAGCTAAATAAACTCCTCCCTTAATGAAAACATAAAAGGGTGCGCTCTTCGAAGACCAGTAAAAAAATCTTGGCTTTAATTGGTTTCTTTTTATATGGTTTTATATCTATAAAACGGATGAAGGCTACAGCATCTGCGGAGAGATAGAGAGAGGGTAACAACCCAGATTGTTTCTTGCGTTCGAAAGCAAACTAAAATCATTCAAATGAATAGCAACAATAGCGTTGCTTTACAAAACTTGGAGTCATTTACACTCCATTGACTACGGTTGACGATGGAAGTGAAGTGAAGTAAATGCTAGAGAGAATAGTTATTATCTCTTGGTATATGACATTTCCCTTTGAAATCCCGGGTCGGTTAACACGTAAAAGGCAAGCGGCGTCTTTTCAAAGGCATGAGGGAACAATTGTGTGAGATAATTATTCAAACTTCGATCCGCTTCAATTGATCAAAACACATAAAAGACAAGTTTAAAACTCATCAATTCAGTTGTTTAAAGCTACTTACAAGCAATAGTTTAGTTTAGCTTAAGGTTCGTAGTTTTGCCCTTGCACATCACTTAGAAAACTTCGTTTCCAGAGCCCATAGTTCATAACATGAAAAGGCCTTCATTTTCTGCCAAGCGGTTTTCAACAAGAATGTATGCCCAAGTGTTGACGACCTGATCAACATGGCTCGTTCGAAGTCTTCTCACAGACTAACAAGGAACTCCCAATCAATGCGCTCCAGTTCTTTTAAGGAAGCCATTTCGAGTACTCAGTGGTCGCAGATACTGTAAGCGCGTGATTTAGTCGAAAGTGATTCTATTGAAGCGGCAAAGATTCGAATTACCCCGCGTCAGTAGATTGTTATTTAAATACTGCTTTTGTTTAAACAAAGGCTTTGAAAGGTTTTTCGTATTGAAGCTGAAAATCATCGTGATCATACTGTACTCTCAAGGTAGTTAGCACGTGGTCGATATGACTAATGTTGGGTTACAGCGATTGCGATAATCGTGGAAATGTAGCATGCAGCGCCAGTGATCACGAAAATAAAATTCTATTTCGGAGACCATCCACGAGAGCTAGGCACACGCCACTCTAATTCTTAATTACAGTGACTAGCCTTCTATTGTTTGTGGCCGGAGCGAAAAGCGGGAATCGTGAACAGTGATCAGTTACAATGTTTGCTAGAACAGCCGTGAGGGCAAACCTTTTTTTTTTTTCAACTGTTCTTCAGAAGGCTTTCAATTACGCCAAACACCATGCAAAGTATGGATATTAATTAAGCCAGGCAGATTAAATCTAAAGTTAAGTAGGTGGTATAATATAAAACAACCGACCCGTGCGCACTACAAACGCCAATCGTTCTCTAGGGTACCCCAGTGGTAATTTATCTTTTGAGTGCAAATTTACGCTCCTCACTCCCCACAATGTAGCCAAATTGTCATGCCGATAGGTCGCGAGGTTTTCGTTAAGCTTCGGCAAAAGTCCCTCAGGGCTACCAACAACAAAACGACTATTGTGTAATACTTAATCCGTGATGTTGGGCCGGAACAATGGACCATTTCTTGATACGATATTTAGATGTGTTATCCTTGGAATGAATTTCTTCAAATTGCAATGGGGTTTTCTCACAATGTTCAAATGGAAAATTAAACCTGCATTTGGGTTCTGTTTCATTTCCTTTTTTCCTTAAACAATAGCTGGTACTACATCGAGTGTGCCTTTGAACCATGTTTAATAGATCAATGTAGTCACTGTCAGACTCAGATTCTTCGATATTATGGTAGTGTTTTTGACAAGGATGAATAATTGGTTTTATCCAATTGCCTTCATCTGGAGGATCTGGGTTACAGGTAGAGAGAATCCAACCATAATACTGACAGATGTTTTCACTAGCTATTTTCCCATTAATAACAGTTGCACTATCAGGTGTACTTTCATCTTCAGAAACATCTGCCAAGTATCCTTTACGTGCAGTGACGCTCAATTTGCACAAACTCGGATCATTGTTTAATTTTGCAACACCATGACAATGAATACTACCTCTAGACTGATATTCGAATCTATACCAATGCCATTTGGCATCAAGTGAGTTATATAACCAGTGTTAAATGAAGCTCTTTAATCTTTCAGTATAGAACCATTCAACTATGTGAGGGTTATCAATGACATTCTGGCGTCGTACATCAGAAGAACTGTCAGTGCTTTCTGTATTACACGAACTTTGAAAAAGGGCATGTAATTCTGGCCAGTGCATATCTGCTGAGGAGAATGTGAAAAAGAAAGTTGGGGGACCCACGTGTTGTATGATTGCTTTTAAATCTTCTTTTGCCTTGAACCAATAAGCATCTGAACCAGTTATATTGGTGATGTACCGTGACAACTTCGACATTAAAAGGTTACTTTGATTATTCCTAATCATATCTCCTAACTCTTGCAATGTTAAATGTTTTTCTCCAGGATTTTGCTTAAAAAATATTCCAGTTTGTTGAAGATTTTGTTTACGCTGAATCAGATTTGAAGCCCAATAAATCTTGGATGATTTGCAAAACGATAGTGCCATATATTATCTTTTTCCTCTGCAAATTTAATATGGTGTTTAACCTTTTCCTTGAGAGTGACATTTTTTAACAGGGATGGGTTTGTTGGATCCCCTTTACTATCTGGAAATAATGTAGGAAATGCCAGTGTAGCCAAAAATGGAGTGGTAAACTCATTTAAAGGATTGTCACTTGAACTTGGCCAGTCATAATGACCTTGGAAAACATGATGATTTATTAAATGTTCTTCTTGTTGTTGGTTATTATTTACTGGAAGAAAGCTTGAAGTATCGACATTTGGATTATAAACGATGTCGTCTTCTTCATAAACAGGGCCACGATCTAGACTACAGTTAAGGGTATTATCGATAACTTTCTGTTCTGTTTGTAGGGAAAGAAGCTGTTGGGGGACTTCATTCTCTGGTAAAGATACAAGTGCTTGATAATTTATTTCAATATCCGAATAAAGACGATTATTTCTCAAAAGCCAATGTATCTCATCTGA
This sequence comes from Ricordea florida, assembly GCA_949710005.1. NCBI lineage: Eukaryota > Metazoa > Cnidaria > Anthozoa > Corallimorpharia > Ricordeidae > Ricordea > Ricordea florida. Next base: position 14,864,274 of record OX453277.1, read on the forward strand.
TACTACTTGTCTTCTTACAACAAGATTTTTAAAATTATTTCCTTTCCCTTTTTTCCGGACAACAATAACAGATAAATCTTTTGGATATCTTGGGAGAGAATGTGCCAGTTCTCTTACGTCCTGTGGTATATTTATACAATGCCCTGAGAAACCTCTTTGTCCTCCTGGTTTGATATAAACATGCATAAAGGGAAGAGCACGAGCAATTAGCATTTCTTCCACTTGAGTTAAACCTCTTTTTAATAGTTCGTCTGGTACAGCTGCAGGCACCATTAGGTTTTCAGTGGAAAATTTCTTTGGAAATCCTTTTCTCTACAACATCTCGCACACTGGTAGTTATTTATAGATTTTGGAGTGGATTTTAAGGGCCATGCTTCAAAACAAGATTTACATTGGTAAATAGTATAATTGTTCGATTTATTAAAATTTGCTATGTTCTCCTTTGCCCATGGCTGTTCATGTAGAGGAGCAAGATTTTCTGTGCAGCAGTTTGATAAATATTCTTCTTTTGAGACTGTTGCATTAGGAAGGGATTCTCTAACACATACTTTCTTTTTTCCATGAGTTTCTTTATTTTCCTTTCTTTTACGTGTAAATTGATACCTGGATCGCTTTGCTGCTAGCCTCTCTTTGCGGTGAGCACCTGTTTCAGATAATTTGAATTTGAGATATTTAAGAGCATTTTTATTTGTATAGTGTGGCTCTGTAGAAACGTAATGTAAATCCTCTATACACCCAACAAACAATATTTTAGTTATTTCCTGGCCACCAGATGGAGTAATTGTTGATCCTTCTGGGTATGAAAGCCTTGATTCAATTATATGAATGACAGAATGAAGTTGATTGGCTACAGCCTGAATAATTATATTATCACACCATGTCCCAGAAGTGCGCATTCTTTGCAAATACACTTTCCATGAATTTTCAGATACACTTTCTACAAACAACTCAGGATGCTGTTCAAGATATTTTACACCTGCTTGTCCTATTTCAATGTGAAACTCAGGAGAACCATAATACTGAAGGGAGACTGATCGGAAAAAGCAATCACCACAGCCTCCAACATCAACTGGCTGTAGACCCTTCTGTAATAGTCTATCAACCAGACGATCATAGGAGCTCGCTGCAGCATCAATCTGATTTGACTGGTTATTTGTAGAATTCATACCACCAGAAAGAGATGGAAGTACACATTGTTTTGTTATGAATATACTTTTATTTCTGAAACCTTTTTTGTTGGAGTTAATTTTTTGAGCATTTTTCTTTAAATAGTACTGACCAAAACAGCTTTCACCAGAATATGTGGCAATCCAAAATGTAACCTCACTTTTTTTGAAGAAGTAATGCAGTTCTGAAGACCTTGGAACCCTTTGTTTTAAAAGACGTTTTAATTGTTTTCTCTTCTTTCTATGATTAAACAAACTAACGAGTTTCCGTTTAGGAATTCTAGAAGGTTCTCTGTCTCTCTTCCTGCGATGGGATTGCTTAGAATGAACAAAACACATGCTTCTACGACGGTATTCCTTACTAGGCTGAGCAACCAACATACTTTCAAACACTCTCTTGACTTCTTCTGGGCGGCTAAATTAAATGGAAGCACAAATTCACTTTCCAACGGAGCAGAACAAAACTTTCTCGGCAGTACCGGCAATGCTAAGAAAATAACTGGACTCCATTTTGTTAGCCGTGATAGTTCTAGTTTAAGCTCTGCTATTGTTTGAACAAGAGGCTTCAAAAGCCTTCACTGGGTTGCCTTTGTGAATCCTTAGTACGCAAACGGCTCAATTTTTTGAAACTGTTTTGTCAATTCATTATAGTTTGCATTGTCAGTTGTGTTCAATAAGAGAAGTGTACAAGGAGTTAATCAAAGGCTCCTATGAACAAACTCATGAATGCATTCGGTGACACATGAGGAGAATTTTAGATTTCAGAACTCATTCAAATAATTTAATCAAGAAAGGCCTGTAGGGCTCTGCCATTTCGTGTTCCATTTACCAATTTAAAAAATACGCAGCCAAGGCCTGCATACAACTTCACATTCTATATAGACAAGGGTATCTTTGAAAAAAATAAAAGAAAATCGATTCAGTTTAAAAAAAAGAAAATAAAAAGGAAGTCAAAAATACCATCGTAGGGACCTGAACACGGACCACCCGCTCCACAGTACCGAATGCTATCCATAAGACCATCCAGAATTACCTAGACAGGGTATATCTTATATTTTATATGTTATAGATCTTTCGCTCGTACACTCTACTGAGTGAAGCTGTAAAAATTATATCTCATTTTTCAACGTTCATGAAAGGTAGTCCATCATTCTTGAGGCTTTATCTGAAAACCGATATTTAAAATGGAGATGCCGTTGTAGAATTGACAAATTTGTGGTAAACATTGACGAACGTGTTTTATTTTATCGGGAAAGTGAAACCTGAAACGTGACACGACAGCACAAACCCAGCCGTGAATACTTGGCATCTTCCCTTCCTCTGACCCGTTTTGGAGGTTCAACATTTTATTTGAAAGCGTGAAGTTCACCAGAAATAGATAAGTTCCTTAAATTGGTGGGTATGTGCCGGTTTCGGTGTTGTCGCAAATAATGATTTTGAAATTCGGCATACCACCGGACTGTTTTTGCTCCAGTTGATTATATATCGGGTTTTGTGGTTTTTGCACAGTATAGAGGAACCAACCCTCTACTAACTATGATCCAACGCTATAAATATAAATGAACACTTTATGAGAATGCTTCCCCCGATGTTCTCGATTTGATCGCTTTTAGAAGTCAAGTTAAGACGAAGTATCGTATTTTGACGTGCGTAACCAGCTTGTTATCTCCGATTCAAATACGTCACAGCGAGCCACACTCTTGCTTTTCAAACTTCACGCGTGGATCGACTCATGAACTCGATGGACGTGGTCTGCTAAGCGTGAACCGATTTTTAAGAATAAGCTCTACATTTCCAACAGAAAAGATGTGAATCCTTTCACCGAGGGAATCGCTAACACCACAGACCTCAACGTTTCAAGAAGAAAACACTCTTCAGCACGTAAACACATCCAGGAATAGCAAACATAGACACTAATAAAGTCATTTAGTGAATAAATCGAGTTAACAGCTCGAAAAGAGAGCAGCTCTGCACAAAAAAAACACTTAGGCGAATGGAGTCCACATGAAACTTTTCATGTTCTCTTCACCGTCGTGCTTACTTCAATCAGGTTGTTATGCGATGTTCAACTCCTAGAACTTCACGAATCTACTTTAAACCTAAAATTCACAAACCGAAAGTAGTTGGATTGTGGGCATTCTGGCGCAATTTCATTTTGATCGATTTTTTTGCGAAATCGTGGTTTTGGGTGTGGTCGATTTTTTGATGTTACGATTTTTTTGCGAAATCGTGGTTTTGGGTGTGGTCGATTTTGTCAGATGGGTGTGGCCAAAGAGTTTGCATCTTGACTTGTTTGGTTTTTCGATCGATGACTTTTTCCGTCGAGTGCCAATTTTTTCGTTGGGATCGTCGATGCACTTTGGGGGGTGGGGTGGGGGTCGAGTTGTTAAAGTGGGATTTTTGGTCGAGGTTGGTTCCATCGGGTACAGCTTTGCGAAATGGCAAACATGGACGATCTGAGGTTCGCAATCAGGATGATCTCTAATGACTTGATTATGTTCAAATATGGAAGGTATTTTGAGAAAGATGATGTGTTGACTGTTCAATTGAAATGGTTTAATATGGGTCATTTAGGTAGATCTGAATTTCTTGATGCTATTAAACCAGACATAGCTCGGTATTATTCATTATATGGAAATTGTATTGGGCCAAGTACAAGTGATGTTTCTCACAAGAGTAAATTCAATCCACGCATTGTATTTGTTGAGTGGGGTGTTGTACGTGTTTTTAAAATGGATTTTTACGGTGAAGATAAAATGTATGGAATGGATGCAATTGTGAAAGGTTTGGATAATGGTGAGATTCTTAATCAAATAAACGCAAATGTTAGGTTCCAACTATTTAATTTTGATCCTATTGATGACGTGGGGGCTGATGATGAAAGAATTGATCCCGATGATGATGAGATTGAATCTTTTCAAGTTGTTATAGATTTTGAATATTCGGATTTGGTTACTAATTGTCTTAATGATGTGGTTTATGAAGCAAACAGAAGAGCACACAAACGCATTTTCAATGATGAGATTAGGGATGATTTAATGGTAGTTGCATGGCATCCATACAGGGTTTTGGACTGGTGTTTTGACACTGATGAGTTGGAGTTTTTGGAGCAACTTTGGGCAGATGATTGCTAATTTTAAGGGCACACATTTGTGACATGTATCGTGTCACAAAAGTTAAATATGGTGGTTTAAGAGTTACAATGTCAGTATACAATTGATGCTATGGAGAACTTGACAGTGAAAGACTTGAGGTCAATAGCCAAAAGAGCTGGTGTGAGTGTTCGAGGATTCAGAAAGGTTGAAATGCTCACAGCGTTATCTGATATACAACTCGAGAACTTGACAGTGAAGATACTGCGAACCATGGCCAAGAAGTCTGGTGTTCGAGGCTTTGGCAGCATGCGTAAAGAGGCTCTCATTAATGCCGTCGGATCCCCGCGAGTGGTTGAAGCTAACGTTCCAATCCCTGGTCCAGTTAGACCCACAAGAACAAGACCCGCTCGAGCTTCGTATGGAAGGGCTATTGCTTCTGCCAGGCGTGAAATTATTCAGACCACAGATTGGATAAGATCCAATGTTAGAGATCCAAACAGGAGGGCCATCACCAGGAGATTAAGAAGAGCAGCTGCTGCGGTTAGAAGAGTTTTTCATCCCCGAAAGACATGAAACGGCTCTGAGAGGCTTTTTGAGGACTTACATAGTAAAGGGCAGAGCTGGCTACGATCCAATTACATTTCTTGGCAAGGTTAGAACACCATTTCGTAGTTTGTTGTATGGAATTAGGAAGCCATTCAAGTTGAAGTGTATTCTTTCGTGTGGATTCGCGAGGAGGAACAACCAAGATAATCGTGTTATTGAGCGGAGTCAAGGTCATTTTCATTCACTGATGGAGACAGTGACAGCTTCAACAGACACACTTGCTATGTTTGATAGCATCAAAGCTAGACTTGTTGAATTGGTGCAGAAATACGAGAATGAGCACTCTGGATGGGTGTTTGAAAGTGTGATTGACTTTCGTATCCATGTAAACCCATTTCAACCGTTTTCTGGAACTTCATATATTAAATTACCACCCAAATTGGCTGCTAAGAAGGCAATCATCAATGTCAAGAATGAAGACCAGGAGTGCTTCAAATGGGCAGTAACATCCGCTGTATTCCCAAGGGAGAAGGATGCCGGAAGACTAAACAAAGAGATGAGAGAGAATTCAGAGAAACTCGATTGGTCGGGGATAGAGTTCCCAGTGGCAGCACTCAGTACAACCCAGATAGATAGATTTGAAAGGCAGAACCCATATGGGATCAATATCCTTGGTTATGAGAATGGCGAGCCAACCCTAATCAGGCGCAGTAACAAGTCAGGGGTTACAAAGATAAACCTACTCTTGATATCAAACGAAGAGACAAATCACTACTGTTGGATCAAAAACATGTCAAGATTTGTCGAGTATAATAAACATCATGGCACTCGTTTCTATTGTGACAACTGTCTAAACTCGTTCAATTCTCAAAAGTCGTTGGACGAACATATGGAGTACTGCTTAAACAACGAATCAGTCAAAGTCCAGATGCCCATGGAAGAGGATGGCAGCCCAAAGTACATTACTTTCACGAACCACAGACGAAAGATGCAAGTGCCATTTGTGATCTATGCTGATTTTGAGTGTTTCACAGAGAAGTTAGACACTTGTTTCCAGGATGACAGGAATAGCTTCACAAATCAGTATCAGAAGCACAAGCCATCAGGTTTCTGTTACCTTATCAAGTGTTTCGATGATAGTATCTTTGAGCCTAAGTTGGTGATGCGAACAGCCAACTCACCCGAGGATGACATACCACAAATGTTTCAGGAAAGTTTGGAGGAGGACATCAAGAAGATCTATGATCAATTTAAGTCTGAAAAGGAGCTTACAATGAGGATTAGCGATCATAAGAAACATGGAGAGGCCACTCACTGTCATATTTGTGAGGGTGAATTGGGGAACGATAAGGTGGTCGACCACTGTCATCTTACAGGTAGGTACAGAGGAGCAGCTCACAGGAAATGTAACCTGGAATTCAGTACACCCAAGTTCTTTCCAGTCATCTTCCACAACTTGTCTGGATACGATAGTCATTTGTTTATCAAGAAGATGGGAGTGTCAGAGGGTAAGACTGATTGTATCCCACTCAACGATGAAAAGTACATCTCATTCACAAAGGAGATTGTGGTTGAAAAGTTCATGAAGAAGGAGGATGGTAAGGAGAAGGAGGTTCAGATTAAACGTACCATTAGATTTGTAGACAGTTTTAGGTTCATGGCAAGTGGGTTGGCTAGATTGGCTGACAACTTGCCGAGAGAGTCTTTGGCAAACCTCTCGAGATACTATGAAGGGGCAAACTTTGATCTTTTGGCTAGGAAGGGAGTGTTCCCCTATGATTGGTTTGTTGGCTTTGACAAGTTACAAGTGTCCAGTCTACCACCCAAGGATGAGTTTTATTCGATACTATACGACACTGACATATCGGATGAGGATTATCAACATGCCGGAAACGTGTGGGAGACCTTTGGTATGAGAAGTTTTAGGGATTACCATGACTTGTATCTCAAAACAGATGTGATCCTGTTGGCTGATGTCTTTGAGAACTTCAGAGGGGTTTGTATGAAGAATTACGGGTTGGATCCAGCATGGCATTATACTGCGCCTGGACTGGCTTGGGATGCTACGTTGAAGATCACCAAGGTCGAGTTGGAGCTTTTGAGGGATCCCGATATGCTGATTATGGTGGAGAATGGTATCAGAGGTGGAATATCAACGATCTCGACGAGGCACGGGAATCCCAATAATCGATATATGAAGAACTATAATCCCAGGTTGCCTACAAAGTTCATCACATATTTGGATGCGAATGGGCTCTATGGCTATGCAATGACCAAGGCTTTACCAACCCATGGTTTTGAGTGGATGAGTGATCAAGAGTTGGCAGACTGGAGGAACCATCCATGCATATTAGAGGTGGACTTGGAGTACCCATTGGAGTTACACGATCTTCACAATGATTATCCATTGGCTCCAGAGAGGTTGGATGTTAATGGGGTTGTTAAGTTGGTTCCCAATTTGAGAGCCAAGAAGAAGTACATTCTACACCACGAATCTCTGAAACAGTATTTGTCATTGGGTTTGAAGTTAACCAAGGTTCATAGAGGGATCAAGTTCGAGGAGTCGGAATGGCTGAAGTCTTACATTGACTTGAACAATAGCCTGAGAGCCAGGGCTGAGAATGATTTCGAAAAGGACTTCTTCAAGTTGATGAACAACTCAGTGTTTGGCAAGACCATGGAGAACATTAGGAAGAGGGTGGATATCCAGTTGGTCACTGATGAGAAGAAAGCGCGTAAGTTGATTGTGAAGCCAAACTTCCATCACAGGAACATCTTTTGCGAGGATCTGACCGCCTTCCACATGAAGAGAACGAGATTGGTCTTTGATAAGCCCATTTACTTGGGGTTGTCCATTCTGGATCTGAGCAAGACTGTCATGTACGATTTCCATTACAGGTACATAAAGCCCAAGTATGGGGAGAAGGCCAAGTTGCTTTTCACAGACACGGATTCTTTAGCCTATGTGATAGAGACTGAGGACTTTTACAGGGACATCAGTCCAGATGTGAGGGCTAAATTTGACACCAGCAATTACCCCAGGGAGCATCCATCCGGGATTGAGACCGGAGTGAACAAAAAGGTCGGAGGGATGTTCAAAGACGAGGCTGGTGGTGAACAGATCACGGAATTTGTGGGTCTGAGGGCTAAACTGTATGCTTTCAAGACGGACAAGGAGAAGGAAGTCAAGAAGTGTAAGGGTGTTAACAAGGCAGTGGTCAGCAAAAGCATAAGTTTCCAAGATTACAAGAATTGTCTTTTCAGCGGCCAATCCCAGAGACGGAAGATGAACACCATAAGGAGTCATAGCCATGACATCTATACTGAAACAATTAACAAGATTGCATTATCACGCGAGGACGATAAACGTGTGATAATGGAAGATGGGATAAACACTTATGCACATGGTCATTTCAGGACGCTAGAAGGGGGTGATTTGGTGCCTTGAGGTACAAATTGAAGCTTTTCGCGAACGAATCCTCGTTTTGGACCTCCACTCAAATAATACAAGACTGGTTGACCCGGTTCGATTATGGTTCGAGCCAAATCATAGACTTTAAGACTCCATATGGGATCAGCAGCCCTTCGTTTGTCCCCACCTTCGTCTTCACCGGGGGCATAAAGATATCTGACTTGAACATCTGGAGGTAACCTCTTCTCATCCAATCCCACAGGTCGCTTGTAGTCTGGAGTTTTGGTGCCAATCGAGTTCATTTTCAAAGCTTCGTCGGGCTCTTTTCCAGTAATACGGGTGGTCTCACTGTTGAGGGTCTTCATGATGGCGGGCAATCTATTCACCCAAACAGTGGATCGGGTATCACTAATCATCTCTTGAGCGTATTGATGGCTGAATAGCTTCTCACCGAGAGTCCTGTTGGCCCTCTCCACAAAAGCTTGAGCTCTATGATTCCCAGCTTCACTACGCTGGATTGTGACTTGATGCTTATTCATAAGAGTTGTTACATCACCCTTGAATTCTGTTCCTGGATCCACCATTAATGTTTGTGGCCACTTCAACTTACGGGAATAAATCCGTTGAAAGGCATTGGCAACTTCACCACTCTCCTTTGAGGTCAATGGTTCGGCATCCTTGTATCTTGACGCGATATCAATCACGACTAAGGCATAGCGGTATGTTTTTCTTCTCACTGTATCGTGAGAAAGAAACAACAAGTCCGCCTGATGAATTTGATTAGGCTTATTCACACTCCAATGTGGCCTGGGTATATACTTGGGGGCTGGGAGATAAATTTGCCACAAGGCTTGCTTCTCCAGCCACTCTTTGGCAACCTTTTCACTAACTTTGGCCGCTTTGGCCAATTTGGGTATGGCTGAGTATCCTTTCCAGTATCCATCAGTGGAGTAATATAATCGATTTAAAACGTTGGGATCAGTCATTTACAAAAAGAATATAAGCATTTTAAATGGCTTCTATACCAAGCATTCTTGATATCAATCGCGTTCCAAGGACTCGTGAAGGGTTGAAGGCTATGACGTCATTAAATAGGGTCACACTAAACCCATCATCAGCCGAACCTGGTGAGACACTATACATTGAAATACCAAGATTGAGTGAAAATCTTGTGATTGTGCCCGGTAGCGTCTACATAACCTTTGATACGGTTGTAACCGGGCACAAAGACAACACTCCTGTTAATAATTTGGGAAGGAATCTAATTTCACAGTATAAGGTTCTATTTGGTGGTGAAGTCGTAGAGGATCTTAGTAGATTTGATTTGTTCAAGACTTATCACGATTTGTTTTTGACAACTGAAGATCGTGAGAATAGATTGAGACAGGGCATATCTGATGTTAACATAAGGAGGATTAGGACCAATGCGGGGAACAAAGATACATCAAAAGCAAAGCATAATACTTTAGCCTCGATTCACAACACTAGATATGCCATTCCATTAGATCACACAATCCTCAAAGATCATGGAGTATTTTATCCAATAGGATTACCACACCACTTAGATTTGAATTGACTTTGGCCAAAGTTTCTGATGTTGTGGTTTATTCAAACCGTGAAGCACCACCTGATTATAAATTAATAAACATGGAGATGGAGTATCAGTGCATATCAAATGATTTTTTAGTAAGACAGGCTGTTGCGTCCTACAGAAATGGGAAAGGGTTCACGTATGAAAAGGTACTTCTTCACAAAACCTTTACAATCTCTGAGGCTAATGATGTTGTGATAAATCAGCATGTTAATGTGCCGAGGAGATCTATGACTGGTATACTATGTCTTTTCTCTGCCCCTCATACAGAAGGTCTTAGGGATTCTGAGATTTTTGCAAACCCAAGGATCACATCAGTCAAGATTGACATAGATGGAGTGCCCAACCAAGTTTATTTGAAAGGTATGATGGCGACTGATTTGTGGCAATCCATAATTAAGCGAGTTGGCCTTAGTGATTCAATTAAGGAAGCTGATTTCTATACAGATAAGTTCGCTTTGTGGATTGATTTGAGGACTTACCCAGATAATGATATCCATGGAAGTGGTTTGTACATTCATGCTACTCGTGATGGTGTGACTTTGGAAATTAAGAGAGAAAAGAAAGGAGACAAAGTTCTTACATGTCACATGTTTGTTATTGCTGACGCTGTCATGACCATTGTTAATGGCGGTCTAAAGGAGATTAGATATTAGGCTGCCGTGTGTTTTCTTCTCACGTTGTCATGAGAAGAAACATCAATCTAAAGGGGTTAATGTAGTGAGTAATGATGAACGAACTCAAAGATATGATTCCATTCAACTGCATCATCACTGGTCCCACGAATTGCGGAAAGACCCAATACATAGTGGAACAGCTTCGAGGGCACTATAGGCAAGTGTTTGATTATATTGTGTTGATTTGCCCAACATATGCCCATAACAAGACTTATAGAGGCTTTGCCAAGGGGGACAAACGATTCTTTGTACTGTCGCCAGATGCGAGTGATCATGACGAAATCAACAATTTGTTGATGGACTGTGAATCGTTCTTCTCGGGTATGAATGCGCTCATAATATTGGACGACTGTGCCGTTTCAAAGGACTTGAAGAATAGGTCCAACAAATTCATCGGTTTGGCCTTCTCTGGGAGACATGTAGGGATATCGGTCTGGGTTCTCACTCAGCAACTGACATCTATAGCCAAACCATTCCGTGAAAATGTAGCTTGTGTGGTCTCATTCCACAATCCATCACAAACGGCGATGAAGATGCTTTTCGAGGAGTATGGCGGGGACCTGGATGCTGAAACGTGGAAGAAACTCAAGAAGCATCTTATGAATGAAAAGTATGCCAGGCTGTGCTTCTCCCTTAGACATCCATTCCAAAATTATTTAGAGATACCGGCTCTAACGGCACAACCATGACAACTCCCGAAGAAATCATGAATGGTGAAACTGTGGTGGAACAATCACCACCAACCATTAGCGATGATGATGTGAAATCCAAAAGAGAAGAGCTCTCAATACTAGCTTGTCTAGGCTCGACCAAGGAGTATCTTGGTATGCAAATGACTCTAGGCGATGTCCACAGATTGTCGGATAAGGATGTAGAGAAGTACTACAAGAGGTACAAGATGGTGTCGGGTAAGAATGTGTCTGACGGACTAATTGATCCTCCTTTGCATCTATTGGTTAGACTAGCCAACTGGTGTCTTAGTGGTTATGGTGGGATAGATGACCCAGACGCTTTGGTAAAGGATTGGAAGAACAATCAGTTGATCAAGCAGTGGCTGTCAGAAACTTCTGGCTTAATCGTAGTACATGGTGGTGCGATTGCTACGTTATTGATAATAGCCATTACCGCTCTCAAGTATTTCAGACTAAAAGAGCCTAGTCCCCCAGCTACATTGTATGACATGGCTAACACGGATGAAATAGGGGTTGACACTGTTCGGTGAAAAAATTGAAATTGGACGTGAAACTTTTACGTTTGAAAGCATACTCGAAAGAGATCGAAAACATGTCACAGAGAACAAACTCAACTTCCTCAACTTCATCAATGAAAACTTGTTTTGTGTCACTTGCTGAGACTGACTTTGATTGGGATTCCATAGTTGTGGATAATCCCAAGAAGAGTGGAAGGTACAACTGTGCCTTTTCCAAAGTCTTTGTGATGGATGGTGATGAAAAGAAGAGCGTGTCTTTTGAACTGGAAAAACAAGACATATGGGGTTTGTCATGGTCTTACAAAGACATGAACAAAAAGGATTCTGCGAACATTAATGGGATTCAAGTGAAGTATCCGTTGACATCGTTTGAGACCAGGAATGCCCCAACTCTTTCGGAACAGGAAACCCAAAATAGGATTGACAAGATTGTAGAAATCGTTGGTTCCAATCTTCAAAGATTCTACAAGAACAAAGATATCCGAAAGGAGTTGCCTGGTATCAGTGATGCTAAAAAGACAATGTTAAAAACTGCTCCAAGTGATTTGGTGAAAATGCCTTACTCATTTCCAAAAAACAAGGAGACCAAAGAACTTGACACCTCGAGGCCATTGGAGATGTATCTGAATTTCAAGACGAGTGGTGTTGGTATAGACAAAATAAGGTGCCATACTGTTTTCAAGGGTCGCAAAAGGAATGAGACTTTTAGAAACTACTTGTATGATCCCGAAAACAGCACCCGAGCATGCTCACATATGGCATTGAGATGGGAGTCTGTGTATTATGGAGCACATGGTACAAACGATGCTATCGCTTCTGCAAAATTAGTGGTTCAACACATTAAGTTGAGTAAACCAATGGTTGAATTCGAACCAGTGGCAGATGAAGAGGCGGTACTTGGTGATTCGGAATATGAAGACGATTCAGATGAAGACGATTCAGATGAAGATGAATATGTTATTGAGCATAACTAGGTTTAAGAATTAGGGGTTGGGTGGGATCTGACAGTTTCCTAGTATGCAACTTACTAGGAGACTTAAAAGTAAGAATAAGTTAACTCACAACATGTCTGAAGAAACAAGTCAGGTTGAGCAAATTACTAGAGAACCTTCTGTCAAAACAAAGGTCAAAGACCCCAAGAGAGTTCAGGCTGGTAAAACGTTATCGGAAAAGAACAAGAGGGCCAGAGAGGCTTTGAAACGTGAAGAGGAAAGGGAGAAGAAAGAAAGGGAAGAGAGTGAAAAGGAAGAGAATAAGGGTAGTTCTGTTGGTGGAAGAGGTGATTGGATACCAAAATATATGCCGTCCCAAACTATTTTTCTAGCCATAGGTGCAATTGGCCTCGCCGCCTATAGCCTATGGACCAACTATCAAGACAGGATACCTGATTTGCATTTTCCACCCATTACATTAAAATCGAAACCATCACAGCCCAAAGTCACAGAAAGTCAGCCCGCCACAGAGGAAACCGATTTAAAAGATGATCTGTTGTGATTCAAAATGGCTGAGAATAAGCTCGTAAAGACAGTTATTGGCTCTGCAGTGCTCATTGGATTGTCAGCTGGGATGGGCTGGCTGGCCAAAAAGGCTCTTAAGGAGTCATTCATCGGCGACCCATCGACCAGTATCATGAACTTTGGTCGATGGGTACTTGTGCTGACTACAGCTACGTATGGCAAAAACTACTTAGAGGATCAGAAGATACTACCCACAAGTGTTTGAAAATGCCTGAAGACACTAACAACAAGTCTTTGAGTATGAGTGATGAGATTGAAGTTTTTGATAAGCTTGCCAAATATGAGTACCTGTATGCGTTAAGAGGACATATTCAAAATGCAGTGATTAATACATTTAGGAACAATAGAGAACTTAAACCTGGCGATGTTCCAGATACTGTTGAAAATTTATTCAGATGGTATTACACGGGAGACAATCGATACCATAACAGTTATGGCGAGCCTGAATTGGAAGATTTCGTTTCTAAATACAAAGATATTGCTATAAAATGTGGAAGACCTCAACCCCAACGGCGGGGCACACACCCATTGGTATCATTCTCGGTTGGAATTTTGACAGGGGTTGGATTGGTATTTGGATATGCATTATCACGTACTATATATGACCATAAAAAAGCACAGGATGTTGGCCCGTACCGTGACTGAAATTGTTTAAGAATAGTGCACAAAATGCTTAAATGGCGACTATAGCAATCATGCTTGGAGGGGCAGTCCTCAATGCAACAGCCTTCATTGGTGGAAATTATTTAGCAAAGGTCATTAGCGGCTCGTCTTCGGCCGATCTCCAACTTGAAAGGGAGAGGCATGACAAAGCCATGGAGAAGTACCAGAAAGACTATGCTGCTTATCAAGAGAAACGAATGGCTTATATTGACTTTGAGAATCGTAGGAAGGGTGATGAGAATCAAGCCTCTGAGAACATATCAAAGACGGATGAAGCGCTAAGATTATACAATCAAATGGGTAATCCCCCTAAATTCTCTGACTATTACCGACCCAATTCAGATCAAAAGACTGGGGAAATGGTCTACGTTTCTGGTGGGATGTTAGCCTTGGGATACATTGCCAGCAAGTGGATATAATCTTTTGAAATCAATTTAGAAAGTTGCCATATTCAACTTCAAATATGGCAACTGCTTATGATCCCGATTTGGATCCGACTACACTAAATGAGCCAGGTGATGATGATGGAGCTCATGATGATGGGGATGATACACTTTACTTGAGCCCAATCACAAAGACATTCACCACTCGTCCAATTGACCCTGATGAAGAGGAAGAAACCTCGTTTGGTGGTGTTGATGAAACTCGACCCTTATTGATGGAGGAGATGGAAATAGAACAAGATGAAGCCTGGGCCAAGATTAGATCAAGATTCCCCAAAGTTGATACGTCCAAGTTTACAGCTAGGCTGAATCAATTCAAACAAGTAGTCGTCAAATTGCTTAGGAAAGGATCAAAACCTTATGTGTTATTCAAAGGTGATGATGAATTGAATGATGGATTGCCAGATACCATCAAAAATAGTCTAGGCCCAATGGCAGAAGAAGTTGTGGAAGCCAATGATGGTGAGATAGCCAAGAGAAAGACTATGATATCCAAACTCAAGGACAAACTAAAATTCCATAGGGACAAGCCGCTGAAGACCCCAGAAGAAAGTAGCCAAATAGAGACTCTGGAGAGGGAAATCGGTGAGCAGGAGGAGGAGATAGCTAACCTGGAAGGTGAGAATGAAGAGATACAGGAACGAATGTCATTGCGGGATCGTGTGAAGGCCATCTTCAAGAAATACGGATTCACAGTCTTTGCTGTCATGAGTGCCGTTGGAGTGGTCATTGGTGTTATAGTCTCCAACCTATCCAAAGGGCTATCGAAATTGGGCAAAGGGGTTGGTGATGGGCTAAAAACCCTTGGGAAGAAACTTGGCGAATTGCTGCCTGGGATGGTGGGCGCTATTGTAAGCTTTCTGTTCAAGACTGCTGGAGAGGTCGTCTCATTCCTGGGTAAACATGCTTGGCTGTTAATAATGGCAGTTGTGCTTTACTTCATAGAAGAGTTAAAAAGGAAACGTAAATGAATCAAATGAAGACTTATTGTGTCAAAGAGAAAAAGCCGACTGATTGTGTACCTGGTAGTGAAACCTTTGCCAAAACATCCAAAGGAAGGCCGATGATGAAGTGTAAATGTTCCAGCTGTGGCATCATCAAAACTCGATTCCTCTCAGATGCCGACTATAGAAATTTAAAGATGACTAAGAAGTAATCAAACAACATGTTGAGCATTACTATGTACGAGTCTGAAGCCAGGGTGTATTTGGATCCCCCACTGGAAAAGATTCGGGAGATCCAACTACTCGACTGTATTGTACCCAAACGATTGGTCAACTTCAAAGATCGACAGGGCTTTCTCAAGGAGGATAATCGACCCATCTTAATAGTTCAACCCGGTACATACTCTCTGCGTGACATACACACAATCTTTCTGAACGATACGGATAATGCCAAGCTATCGATCATTGAGACTGACACTGTTGACTACCTGTATTCCAACAAGAGTTTCATCATTAAACTCACAAGAGGGCTCCAAGTTGCTCTTGGGGTGCCTGAAACCGTAACCCCTGGAAAGCTGTACCCCATAAACATACATATTAAGGAGCCGCTGAGACTTATGTGTAGTATAGTGGACAATAAGTCGTCATATGTGAATAAGACTCAATCCGGGGAACCCGTGAAACTCTCCCCCTCCCACCTCCTTGCCAACATACCATCACAGGATTACCCAGCCATCCCAGTCCAAAAACATAAGAGCCCCATAAACCACTTCGACTTAAGCATCCTCGACATTGGATGGAAGAAACTTGATCTGAAGGGTTCTCCCATCACATTCAGTTTAAAATTCAGATAACATCTTAAAAGTAAGTGATGTTCATTCCAAAATGGATGCATATAAGACGATTTATCCCAACTTAGAGGCTACTGCACCTCCACCAACCCCCACTGATGGTCCATCATTCAGGCTTCAACAATGTTGTGATGCCTTGAACAAGCTAAAGTCTGAATTAAACCACTACGAGACAGTACTCAAAAAATACAACCGATCCAAGGGTGTACTCATGAATGTAAGCTCGACCTGTGGTATACTGTCTTGCGTCTTGGCAGCTGGTGGATTGGACACATCTCTTAGTGGAGTCGGAATCATCGCATCTGTGCCATTGGGCGTGGTAAGTGGTGTATTTGTGTGCGCATCCATAGCGTTGCAACAAATATCCAAGAGACTGTCAAATAAAGCTGTGAAGCATCAAAACACCATCACACTGGCCAGATCCAAGATAAACACCATTGAAGACCTGGTTTCCAAAGCCCTTAGTGACAATAAGATCTCTGATGAGCAATTCTCGTTGATCATAGAAGAACTCAAGAAATTCGAAAAGCTCAAGGCTGAGATACGGGCTAAGGCTCAAAAAAATATGAGTGGAGAGGACCCATTGGTATTGAGACAGAGAGTACGCAACGAAATCCTCAAAGAACTAAAAGGAGGACCATAACCATCATCTATGAGCAAAACAAATACTAGTCCAAATAGACTTAAAAGGTCGATATACTAGTAACACAACCATGGCTAATACACAGCTCAATGAAGAGTCTATTACAAATGGAATGAATAATCAAACTGAACAATATCCAACAAAAGATGAAGTTGATGTTATGAGGAAATGGTGTGAAAGGTGTGAAAAAGTAAAGAAAGTTATTTCCTTAGACTTTGCAACTCAAAATCAAGTTAGTTCTTTACGTTTAAGAATTAGTAATGTAGAATTTGCTGTAAGTTTGTTAATGGTTGGCGCCTTGGCATACACAACAATCAATACAGCAATATATTCATTTGGATTTATATGCTGGGCACTTAGCTAATGGCTTAAAAGTTTGAACCCTTCTACCCAAATTCTGGATAGAAGATGGTCTTCACACTAAACGATCTCAAAAACAGAGAGCCTATTACAGAATATGCAAGTCAAGTTGACGTTGATAATCTTAGGGAATGGTGTCAAAATGTAAAGGAAATTTCCAAAGAGTTTGCAACTGAAGGTCAAATTCGTTCTTTGCGTTCAGAAATCAATGATATAAAATCTGTTGTAAGTTGTTTAGTTGTTGGAGCCTTAGGATACATAGTGATCAATACAGCAATATATTCATTTAAATTTATATACTGGGCACTTAGCTAATGGCTTAAAAGTTTGAACTCTTCTACCCAAATTCTGGATAGAAGATGGGCTTACTCGATGACTTCAGAAACAAGTATCCAAAGGCTGACCTTGACCAATTCAAATTTGTGACCGATCAATATGGGGGTTACATTAGTTGGAAACATTACGGTATGACAGTCATGTCCTATGATGACCCCACTGGCAAGACATGGACTGATGGGATGCAACCAAGTTTGAAATCGCGACTCTGGATTGATCTTGGACTGGCCGATGATGACACACTGAACTCATTCCCACCAAGCCTAACCATGACCAAACGATACTACCCGATACCCACCGTTGACTTTGACAGTCACCAGTCACCCACCAGTAACACTACAAGCATGCTGACCTCGCTGGACATATACGTGTCCAATACGAAGAAATTCACCGCCAAGATGCGTAATGTTTTCACCTCCCAAGTTGTAACTTTCAAGTTTGGTAAACAAAGTCGAAAGTGGTTGAACGCCCCCGACATGAACTACTGGCCACAACAACTGAACTTTGCAGTGTGGTGTGCGACCTCTGGCTGTGGGATAAGCCCCTTTGAAAGCCTCAACTACCCCAAAGTCGTGAGTAGCTTCATCAAGTTTCATGTATATTTCACCATAAGACGAATATTGTATGAACTGAGTCTTCCACTACCTGATGAACAACCCTTTGTAATCAACAACAACCCTTACAGCAAAGTCGCTTATCAACTATTATGCGCTGAATTTGGCATCTCAAACAACTCTGATTTCAGATGGAAAGGTGGACGAAACGGAGGGTTGGGTGACATATTCATCGATTATGGGGCTGGATACCATGGAGTGGGTGGGGGATACCAAAATGTTCATATGATAAGAAATTACGACGATGAAGCTGATCAATGGCCTGGTGAAGGCGGTAAATTTGCCGATGATGGGGGTAAGAAGGAAAAGGGTGACCTCATCTCATTCATCCGTAATGATGACTTTGCTGATTACAAATATGCTTGGTTCATACCAACTAGTGGCTATGGACTCACTAAAGCTGGACTTGGCAGATTGAATCGATCTGCTGAAGCCTTTGTTTACTGTGTGCTGGGGGCTCAAGTCAACACTAGAAACTCGATTGTGGGCACTGGTGGTGGAGCGATCGAGACTCAACAAGAATTCTTGGCCCTGTTTGAGAGTAGTGTGATCGAGAATGACATTTCGAGTTCGATCCAAAGGTATCAACTGGCCACTCAAGAAGCTAAATTAAGACTTGATTTGGCCATTGCTCCTGGAGTGTGGTTAATGCCCAGTAACATGATCATAAACACAGAGAGTGTGATCGGGTATAACAACAATCTCATGAAGGCCACTGATAACATGAAATTTGGTGTCAACACAAACATAAACCTGGAGACTAAGACTGTGGGAATCAGCCATAATCTGGGATCCTCAAAAGTCAAGTTGCCACATGCAACTGTAGAGACTAAACGATCACCACCAACACCAACGATTAATCCTCAACCTGAAATCAAAGAAGAAACAAATACTAATCATGAAACCAACCTGATATTATTAATCATTGAAGGTGCCATAGCTTGGCTGCTCTTCAAATAAAAATTGAGATACCCAATCCATAGATCATGACTTCGTAAATCATGACATCATTGGCAATCATTGGCAGTAGATACTTCAATGACATGTTCTTCTTGAAAGAGCAAATAAGTAAAGCCCTCAAGAAATGGAAGCTGGATCTCTCAGACATTGAATTGATTGTGTCTGGGGGTGCAGAAGGGATTGATGAACTGGCCAGAGATTTTGCCTTTGAAAAGGAGATCCCATTCAAAGCGTTTGAACCTCAATGGGACTATTATGGCAAGGCGGCTGGGCCAATTCGCAATAGAGCGATTATGGAGTGTGCGACGCATGTATTGGCCTTACCTTCTCGTTATTACTCACCAGGTACCAAATCCGCTATTAAGTTGGCTAGGAAATACAAGAGAGAGGTTATAGTCGTTTATGTCTGATGATTGAATGAACTTTTGTAACGTGAAACGCGTTACAAATGTCTTTGGATACCTCACAAAGGCCCACACTTTTCACAATCCCTTCGTAGCTTAACATGATGGCAAATATACTCTCCACTACACATATGGCACATCCGTTTCTTATTATTAGTCTTAATTCTACCATGTTTACAATATCGATGAGGGCTACACACTTTACAACGATATCTATGTCTATCATGTAGGCAGATACCTACACCGCCACACTCTTTACAATAATATCTATGTCTGCCATGTGGACAGATACCTGCACCGCCACACTCTTTACAATAATATTTTGTTCTACCGTGTAGGCAGATACCTGAACCACCGCACTCTTTACAAGTTGATTTTTGTCGACCATGTAGGCAGATACCTGCACCGCCACACTCTTTACAATAATATCTCTGTCGACCATGTAGGCAGATACCTGAACCACCGCACTCTTTACAACAATATTTTGTTCTACCATGTAGGCAGATACCTGCACCGCCACACTCTTTACAATAATATTTTGTTCTGCCATGTGGACAACGTTTTCTTGGTTTAACTTGAGCACAATCCATTGTGTATATACCACTACAGTACAACCATCGACCATCAATTACACTTTTGTAACGTGAAGCGCGTTACAAATGTCACACATTCTCTCTATTTTACTCCCACACTAAAACCAAACTTCCGTTTTAATACCACGCCCAGTATAAATGCATTCCATTCATACTTTTACGACATGGCAACCAGCAATTCTATAAGTGGGTTTGATGTTTACTTTCTAAAGGCCCGTTTCTAACGTCGCTCAGGAATGTAATGACGTCAATGTAAAACCATTTTGAACCGGAATTGAACCGGAAACTTTTTGACCACACACAAACGAAAATCAAGGAAAATCTTTACGATTAACAATCAATTCCCCAACGCTGCTTCAAATCCTTAAGCTCTTCAATGTCAACACACCAGTCCAGAAACCTCCTATCTGGATGCCACGCCACAGGCATCAAATCATCATATAAATCGCTGTAGAAAGTACGTTTGTGGATTCTTCTATTGGATTCATATAATAGTTCTTCTTTAATAGACTCATGAAACACTTTTTGATGGGATACCAAATGATTATAACAAATGTACTCACAATAGACTGGTAGAAAAAACGTATAGTATCTGTAATAATGTCTGCATATGAAATACATAGCGTTAGCAACATGTGATGAATATAAATGAATAAATTCTTGTATTCCTAATCTATCCATTCTGTCACTTATCGTAGCATCATGCCATTTAATAGATTCTTCATTCCTTATCCTACACATTGATCTCTGTTCCCAAGCCAGTCCTCTATTTATTTTTCTGATTGACTTTATCCTCTTCTTAACGATCTTGTTTTTCACCTTGCCCATCGTGAATGTAAGCTACTACTCTCACCATGCCCCTCTAATATAACTTTTTGTAACACGATACATGTTACAAAAATATCATACATGATTACCAATGAGTCCCCCAACGCTCCTTCAACTCTTGAAACTCTTCCAAATCAAGACACCAATATACAAACCTACTTGGATGCCATGCTACAGACATTAGCTCTCCCCAAATATCATTCCGGAAAATACGTCTGTGTATGCCCTTCCAGGCCTCATGTAACAACTCGTCTTTGAAACTTATATAGACACAAACTAAAAGATCTCCGATAAGAAGGTCGTCGACAGAATATGGCCGTTCGAGATCAGAATCCATCATGCCAAACAGAGTTAAATCTGCAGCATCCCTACATAAATTCTCAGCGATGTCATCAATACACAACTTGTCAAAGTCTTTTGAATATTCATATACTATCTCGTTATCGTCAATAGGAAAATAGGCCATGGTAAATACAAGACGAACCTTCTCAACAAAACACTGGTTGAAACTAGAGACTGTATATAATATGCCTGATTTGTATTCTTCTAGAAAATCATTAACTCCTAAACAGTCCACATTGTCATAGAGAAAGTCAAATGATGTTGGCATTCTCAGATCGTCCATGTAAGGCATTTGCTCAAAGCTGTACCCGATGGTACCAACCTCGACCCAAAATCCCACTTTAACAACTCGACCCCCACCCCACCCCCCAAAGTGCATCGACGATCCCAACGAAAAAATTGGCACTTGACGGAAAAAGTCATCGATCGAAAAACCAAACAAGTCAAGATGCAAACTCTTTGGCCACACCCATCTGACAAAATCGACCACACCCAAAACCACGATTTCGCAAAAAAATCGTAACATCAAAAAATCGACCACACCCAAAACCACGATTTCGCAAAAAAATCGATCAAAATGAAATTGCGCCAGAATGCCCACAATCCAACTACTCCGAACAATCCCGGCCGACCCATTGTTTCTGCATGCAGTTGCCCAACTGAACTTATCTCCAGCTATTTAGACAAAATCATGGTACCCGTTGTCAAATCTTTACCATCCTACATTAAAGACACCAACCACGCACTAAAAATCTTCCTCGACTTCAACTTCTCCGGCGAAAACAAGTTTATTTTCACCATGGACATCACTTCTCTATACACTGTCATACCGAACAACGAAGGACTTCTAGCACTCAAATTTTATTTCAACCAGCGCTCTACTAAAGAGCCCAGTTCAGAAACATTACTTCGCCTCGCCGAACTAGTTTTAACTCTCAACTGTTTCTCATTCTCCAACAACCACTACCAACAAATTAATTGTGTCGCTATGGGCACTAAAATGGGACCTAGCTATGCCAATCTCTTCGTAGGCTACATTGAAAATCAATTTTTCCGCCAATACAACGGACCTAAACCTAAACTATATCGCCGCTACATTGATGACTGCGTTGGCGCAACTTCATCCACCAGGGAAGAACTTGAGCATTTCATTAATTCTGTCAATTCGTTCCACCCAGCATTGAAATATACTTGGCAAATTTCAGAAACCTCAATAGCTTTTCTCGATATCAACGTTTCAATCCACAACAACGGCCTATCAACTAGTGTGTACTACAAACCTACAGACTCCCATAGTTATTTATTGCACTCGTCTTCTCACCCCACCCATGTTAAAAATTCCATTCCATATTCTCAATTCCTCAGACTTCGACGTTTATGTAGTGATGAGTTGGACTTCTCCAGCAAATCAGAAGAAATGCTTCAGTTCTTCAAGAACCGTGGCTACCCTGATTCAGTTGTGAAGACAGCTCAACAACGCGCTCAAACAACTGACCAACACTCAGCACCACAAACGTCACAAAAGGAAGAGAACCAGAGAATACCGTTCACACTCACTTTTCACCCACTAAACCTACCTGTCAAGAACATCATTCTGAAGAACTTCAAGTTACTTCAGAATGACAACGAAACAGGCAGCATCTTCTCACTACCACCACTCATTTCATTCAAACGTAACAAAAACGTAAGCGATTTTTTAGTTAGAAGTACATTAAAATCAAACGAATCACCCGGCACTTTCAACTGCACACGCAAAAGATGCAAAACTTGCCCTTTCGTCCACAACACAAACAAAATAGCAGGACCTAAACGATCGTTTAAAATCACCGACCGTTTCACATGCACTTCCGCCAATGTTATCTATTGCATAAAATGCACCTTATGCAAGAAGATATACATCGGCGAGACCGGAAGAAGATTAGGTGACCGTTTCCGCGAACATCTGCGTGACGTCGAACGAAATGATAAAGATGCATCGAAACCTGTAGCGCGACACTTTAATCTACCTAACCACTCAGCTCACAACATGGCGGTATGTGGACTTTCCGTACATCAGGGCAATACGGAAAGCCGTAAAAACCTAGAACAGAAGTTTATCTTCCAACTCGGTTCTCTTAATCCCCACGGTATCAACGAACGTTTCTCATTCATTTAATCATTCATCTAATTTATTCACTTCCATCCACACAATGCTATGGTTCCACCAATAGGATGGCTCCATACTTCTCTATATAAATTGAACGTAACCCACAATCCTCTCATTTGCTCCGACGAAGGGCTAACGCTCGAAACGTCAGCACCTCCCATTCACCTTACGGTGGTATAACTTACTTAATCAACTTGTTTGATTTATCCAATTTCTTGTGTTTCAATTTCCCACCGACGCAGCACCAGTTTCTTTAGAAACTATCCCCACAATAGCCTTTGTGTGGGTGTCACAGTTCTCCCAGATCTGGTCACATATCCCCCAGCAGTGCCTGAGGTCTTTTCCAGAGTGTTGTTCGGTGGGGCTGTATCGTCAGATTTCGGTCTAGCTGCCATACTGTCCTTTTGTGATGTCTGCGCGAGGCTAACTGGGGCGGGGCTGGTTGCCTGCTGACCTTGGTACACTGGGGTTTGCGTCCGTTGGCGTTGTGGGTCACTTACTGCAGTTGTATCTGGTCTCAGTTGGGACCGTGTTCTTCGATAGGTGGCACCTGTACTGCTCGATCTGATGATGTAAGACTATAATAACACCGGGCTCCCAGGTTTGTGAGTGGTGATCGTACATGCGGATAAGTTGGTCAGTTTCAAGTGGTTTTTTGGGTGGTCCAGAATTCTGGTTGTAATAATGAGCTTGTTTCTCTTGACGGGTTATAAACTTGGTCTTCACGGCCTCATGGTCAGTATTGTCGAGAAGGGCCCTTTGGCACAAGGGTAGTCTGCTTTTAAATTTTCTGTTGTTGAGCAATTCTGCCGGGGACTTCAGCTGGTGGTCCAAAGGAGTGGCCCGGTAGGACAGAAGAGTAAGGTAAGGGTCTTCTTTGTTTTCATCGCACTTTTGGAGGATGCTCTCCACAGTCTGGACCATTCGCTCAGCAAACCGATTGGGGGTACATTGGGCAGCTGGGGACGTGTTCTACTCCATAGACGTTCATAAAGTGCTTGAATTCTGCCGAGCTGTATTGCGGCCCATTGTCGGTCATCAGCTGCGTAGGGATGCCGTGTTCAGCAAAGATGCTCTTCAGGTGGTTGATAACTACAGATGACGTGGTGCTTGTTAGCCTCCTGATGACGGGGAATCTGGTATATTGATCCGTTAGTAGGAGGTATTGCTGGCCTTTGAACTTAGTCTTTCCCATGCCCGGTGTGGCGGTTCTGGCCGTAGTATTGGTTCTTTTTCTGCTTTTCTCTGGTATTTCTGGCAGGGACCGCACTGGTTAACTTGGTTGATGATTTCCTTTGTAATTCCAGGCCAGAAGACAGATGGTCTTGGTGTATGATGTTCAAGATTTCAGGTCTGAGAGTGGGAGGTATCACGATGCGGTCTCCTTTCAGTACTAAGCCATCCTCGATGGTCAGCATTGTTTTCTTTTGTGCGGCCATCCCCCAAAGATTACTTCTTTTAATAACGACAATGTAGGACCTTCCCCTGTCTCGTCACGGATCTGTTGTAGCTTTCTTGGAGATGCAGGGAGATTCTGTGTGATGTGGTGGACGCATAATTCTGGAAGTTGACCGTTCCTAGGGGCAGGCTGTGGGTTCACTCTGGAGAGCGCATCAGCTATCGGCACATCGGAACCTTTCATGTAGTTGACAGTGACATCATGTTTTAATGCTCTCTTCAGGAACCTCTGCAATCTAGGTGGGCAACTGGACAATCTCTTCTTAAAAATCAACTCGAGAGGTTTATGATCAGTGTTTACTGTGCAGTGCTTTCCAAAAATGTAGTAGTTAAACCTCTCTATGCCCCATACTACACCTAATGTTTCTCTCCCGATGTTGCTGTAGTTTCTTTCTGTGTCTGTTAGTGCTTTGGAGGCATAGCATACAGGTTGTCCTTATTGCAAAAGGACAGCACCTAGACCCTTCTGGGAAGCGTCGGTTTGAATGACAGACTCGATGTTAGGATCAAAGTATCTGAGCACTCCCATTGATGTAATTTCTTGTTTGACCTGGTTGAGTGAGTGATCATGTTCTCAATCTGGTCCCCATACATAGACTATGTCCTTCTTGGTGAGTTCACGCAGGGGTGCTGTGAGGCTAGCCAATCGCCCTGAGTATCTTGTGAGGTAGTTTACAAGGCCTAAGAAGCTTTGAAGGTCTTTGCGATTCTCGGGTGGGGTCATCTTCTGGATTGCAGATATCTTACTGTCATTCTGTTTGATTCCATGCGGAGTCCACGTGTGTCCAAAAAAGCTAACTTCCTGACATTTGAACTGTACTTTGTCTTTGTTGAATTTGATTCCTCTCTCTCTGGATCTGATCATGAGGTTTACCATATTTGCATCGTGCTCTTCCTCTGTAGCTCCGTATACGAATGTGTCATCAGCAATACCGGTGACTCCTTTCATACCCTCTAGTGCTGAGTCTAAGTGTTTCTGGAACACATAAAAGTACTTTTATCCACCTGTGTTAGGCTTGTTCTTCTGCTGTGTTACAGATATAGGACCTATTAAAAAAATACTGAAGTAGTTTTTGAGACATATTTCAATTGGTTACTAAAAGAAATCTTTTACTTGTATCTAATGCTGACTGTTTTCTTACAATGGCTTCCGCCAGTAATCAATGTAGGCAGGAGCCCATCTCCATTAATTCCTTGAGTTAACCTTTTCCCTAGTAGATTTATTTTTAGGACGACTTTCTCCCGTAAAAAGTGTCACGTTCGCGTCGAAGCTTGTATGTGACCGGGGAAAAAAAGTGGCTGACAAAGGGGGAAAACAAAACTGCATTCCGTCCTTCCTATGTTTTCCTTTTACAATGGCGTTTCGTTACGGACAAAATTTTCAGACCGTTCACACATACAACGAAATTCAACATATAGACATCGAACCGTATAAATATACATTGAAATTACATACTACTTATTAACTGAGAGTGAAGTCATTACAGAGAAATCTTGGTCCGAGGCCTTGATGTATTTACCGAGCAATAGCGAGGTCAATACAGTCAGGGCCGAGGTCTTGAGATTTCCTTGTAATGACCGAACATGCGAAGTTAATAAGTTATTCATTATATGGCTTTTTTAGCACTGGAAAAAGAAAAATGGACCGGCTTTTTAATGTCCGCTTCCGCGCGCAATAGGTCATTTGAGGTCGTGTTCACTGAATCGAAATACATTAGACAGTACGATCGAAACAAGAAGAGACAGAAAAAACAGTCTCCTTGAAAATGAGACAAGTTTTGTCTATATCAAAGGAAATTTTTATTTTTTTTTTTTTTGAAAAATTTTCATAATGCCCGGTCATTACAAGAAAATCTTACCCACTCAGCAGCCAATCAGAGCGCGCGTACTATTGTGGCCATATGATAAAAATGTACATCGAACCGCATTCATTCATTTTGTGTCCGTTGTCCGTATTGGAGAGGGTCGGTATAAGAGAGGGTTAGTATTAGAGAGGCTGCGTATTAGAGAGGTTTTTTTTAGAGAAAATGTATGAGAATTTTGTCGGTGCATAGGAAACTGTCCGAGAGGTGTCTGTATTAAAGAGGTGTCCGAGAGCATCGAGGTCAGGTAGTAGTTGAACCTCGGTCGGTTAGGAGACCTGTAACATTGAGGACAAAACGTTTATTTCAATGTATATTTATACGGTTCGATGTCTATATGTTGAATTTCGTTGTATGTGTAAACGGTTTGATAATTTTGTCCGTAACGAAACGCCAGAAGTGAAATCCGAAGAATTAAAGTCGACTCTTCAACAAAAGAAAAGAACGCACGATAGAATTCTTCCTTTTGTCACACAATACCACCCAGCGCTGCCTAATTAAAAGAAAGTGTTATTGAAGAAATGACATTTCATACAGAATCAACCTTAACTGAGTGAGATATCCAACGAGCCTCCCATGATCTCATTCAAAAGAGGAAAATCGCTCAAGGACATACTTACGAGAATAAAAACTCTCAAGGCCTGCCACAACTTTTTATTTCTGAAACCATTTCACTAATTTTACCGCGGACTGGATCTGGATATTAATAAAGGAAAGTTATTGAATAACCTTACCTAACATGTAGGGTTGGCATATAGCTAGCCCGCGGGGAGCAGATTTTTCGGCTCTTGTTTCATCCGGAGGGAGAGAAGCGACGACCGGAAATGTGTGTGATGTTCGCAGGCTACATATAGTTAGACATTGCGGTTCTTTCAATGTCGTGGAGAGAAGCAAATTTATCTTTATTACTCGCTCATTGTAGTTATTTATATTATATTTATATTTTCGAGCGTTTGGAAATTATGATTAAACACGAAGCCCCGAGTTTATGAAATGGCTTCTCAGAAGAGCCTACTTTACTAACAATAAACACAAAAACAGAAGGACCACGTGAATAGTCAGTTATTGTTTTCTTTTGTTTCATTATCGCATGTGCATAGTTGTTAGTAAGTGTTATGAAAAGTGCTGTGTTTCTTTCACATTACCACCCAGGACTTCCAAATCTGAAGGATATACTTATGGGGAAATGGCATTTGGTTCAAAACCAACCAGATCTTAGATAAATATTCAAGGGTCCTCCTATGCTATTAGATCGCAAAGGGAAATCCCAAAAACATATCCTAGTCAGAGCTAAACTCTGAAGACACACGATCATTTCCGAACAGCATGAGACGCGCAGGCCCGTCAACATTTTATAACGGCGCTTGGTTTATGAGGCGGCATTTTCCTTTGCATGTTTTTTCCTTTTACCGCGGACGGAAGACGTTCTTTGGCGCGCAACATTCTCTGCTTCAAATTCGCTATCAGAGGATATGCTGTACTCGCTCGACGAGATATCAACCTTATAACAACTTTCGCCCGAAATATCAGCTAAGCGCTCTTCCTTCTCCGCCATTTCGAATAAAATGTCCACTGCTTGACGTAAACGATACATCTCTCAAAGCTCTCTTTTGACTGAGTGTTTTCCCCTGAGAGCAGTTCTAATAAGAAATAAATTCACACGGGGAAGGATTGACTCCAAGGCTTAGTCGGCCCTCTTTGTTTTTGTTCGGTGAGAGAGATCTGGGAAGGAAGTTTTGGTATGTTTTTGTGGTGAAGATCAAACAGGAAGCCCACAATAAAAGCATTCGTGTGCGTTTTGAGTCCGTTTTCTCAAGAACCCAGTCTTAATCCATACAACCCTATATTTTTCCATGAAGTAAAAAAGTACCCCTCATTTTTAGATGAATTTCAAAAATGAACCCCATTGGCGCATAACAGATTGTGATAGTCATGGAATAGATATATTCTATCTATATTGAGCATCATGGTTTTTTAAAAAAATCTTAACCCAGTATTCTGCCCATTCTGCCCTCCCTTGTCAGTATTCGCAGTTTCTTCCTTTTATCTCCGTGTTACGATATGTTTTTTTTTTCTTTTCATTTCTACCTTCCGCACGGCACACAACGCGCAAACAATGATACACGACAGTTGTGGAGTGTGATTCGTGCTCGGTGCCTGATGGACAGTATGAAGCAGCGCCTTATTTACAAAGATGAGTGTTGAATACATTTCACAACATAGCTGTGTAATATTGCTAAATTAATTAACACAATAAAACGGCAGAATACCGTCATTACATATGCCCCTAACCAGGGTCTATTAATTAAGAAATAGAAACATGTACCGTGTTTCTATCGAGTTTTAGAAACACGAGTGGAATTTTAGGAGAACGAGAAATGCTGTGGGAACACGAGCCGCAGGCGAGTGTTTCCACAGCTTTTTCGAGTTCTCCCAAACGTTTACGAGTGTTTCTATCAAACAATTAGATTATGAGCTGGAGATTTCTATCGCGTGATAGTTGACGAGGGCTGCGCTGTTGACGAGGGCTGTTTTTGAGATAGAACGCTAGTAGATTTATACTAAAACTCGATAGAAACACGGAGAACATGTTTCCTATTTCTTTTAGAGAACATGGCGACGAAAAAAAGAAAAACAACTAATTAATTTTGATTACCAAAATGTAAATTCTGTTTGGTGGCATCATCATTACGTCAACAGCTCGTGCAGTTCTGTGTTTCTATCGAGTTTTAGTATAAATCTACTAGCGTTCTATCAAAAATGTCGCGCTCTGATTGGCTACGCTACCGACTATCTATTCTGTGATAGATGGTGAGTAGCGTAGCAGTGTGCCCTTGTTAACAAAATGGCGGCCGCTTCTTCACGTTTCTGAAGTGTCCGTGAAGAAGGTTTAGACAGTTTATTGGTCGAGGCTGTTCCAGAAAAGACAAAGTTTTGAACGACTAGTTGCGGGCCCAAGAGAGGCCCGCAACCCTAATCTTGACAGTGACCAGCGGATTACGTTTTACGCGTGCCTGCCACGTTAATAAAGAGCGAACAGAAAGCGGAAGTTGAAAATTTTGTTCTTCCACTAAGAACGATCGGAATGCGAAAAATGTGTCAATCGCGACATTTAGTCGTAACACCGGAAGAGAAAAATCTGTGCGAGGAATGTGTCAATCACTAAAGTTTGTCACCTGAGATCGAGGCTTCTGTCACATGACAAAAATTTTTCCGATGTTGTTCATGCGTTGTCCGACGTTGTTCGCGTTCGTACAAGCGTTGCTTTGCTTTCGAGAAGGTTTGCAGTGAGCTGTGATATCGACGTTGTCTCAGAAGTTGTCACGATCTTTTGATTTATTGCTCTGAAAGTAAGGTGAGTTAAGTTATAGTTATATTTTATAGTTTTCTGGGCGGTTAATTATTCTTGTGGAGCCCAATTAATTCAATATTTCAAGGGACATCTCTGTTGCTTCGATCTTTGAAGCTCTTCGCACGTGGCTCGACCTGTCACTTGGAAATCGAAGGACGTTTTGGTGAACTTGTTGAGGCGATTTTCTGGGGATTTGCTGTGACTTTCAGCGTTGTCTGACAAGTTTTCACGATCTATTTGAATTCATATTGCCGTGAAGATAAGGTGAGTTGCTTTATATTTTATACTGTTAACTTTCTGGGGGGTTAATTTTTCTGGTAAACCACTTTTACTTTTTGAAGGAGTAGTTTGACATGTTTCGACTTACGGAAATCTACTACAGAACACTGTCTGTACGGAAAACATGGCGAATTTTTATGCCACAGATGTTCCAGTCTTTATCTCAAAGGGTCGAAGGCATACCGATTTTTTTGCGTTTTCAACAAGTATGCATGCAAAAGAGTAAAGCCTCGGTTTTTTCAAAAAGCGATGACCCAGTTTGGTCACCTTGTTGTGTTAGCCCACAAGTCGAATCAAAAGACGCCACAGTTTTGCCAATATTTGACCCAGTTTGGTCACCACTCATCAGATCAGCCAGAATAATTACTGGGTTGCTATGGCAATCCAGTATTAAAATGGGGTTGCTATTTTTTTTTCTCCGTGAGAAATTGCAATTCTTGCGCAATATTGCCTATATAAGGGTTAGCAAAGACGCCGCCGCTGTGTGATTGGCTCGGCATGAAAGGCTAGACTTATAAGAATAAGGCCAATAGGAGTATTAGAAAAAGTACATTGAGGAATGTCCCTTTTGACCAGTATTGTAATGTTCTAAGGGTAGAATACGTTCCACTTCCTTGTTGTTGTTGCTGTTAAATTTAAAGGAAGGGAGATGTCAAATTACGTCATGCCCCGTGCTCCCATCGGGCCTCGGGAGCTTGAGGCATAACGGGAGCTATCCGCCATATTGTTCGCTCGTGTTTTCAGCCGTTGCGTTATTAAATAAAGAACTTGTAAGACATTATTGTGACAAGACTGAAACGCGCGCTTTGGCTTTTACTTTCAATTGGCTGATTATTTTCAATTGGCTTTTCCTCCCCTTTTCGGCAAATGCTTACCAGACTATACGATGTTCGACATCGTGTTTGGTCACAAGAGCAGCGACGGCGAGGTCATGCTACGTGACCCGTTAATGTGTAATGATCTGTAATTAATTTATTGATTAATTAATAACACCACTTATAAATAAACGACTAACATTTTGCGACACCGGAATTGTTTCCAGACAGAACTTTAGCCATAAATGCGAGTAAAAGGACCTGTACGTAAATGTCTTTTGTGAATATTGAAACCGATCGTTTAGAAACAGCAGAACTTGACTCCATTTTAGTTCTTAATAAAGGATCTCTGTGACGTTTGACGGTTAATAATGGCTGGCTTAATTGACGGTTGACGGAAAAAATATTGCCTTTTTGACGGTTAATTTTTTGGCCATTTGACGGTCAACCCCATTGAGACCCTCTTCTTTGTTCTGTGGAGGGAAAGGAGGGCAGGGTAGCTAATGATTGTGATAATTATTAACTATTCCTATTTCGACTGATTTTTATTCACTTACGACAAATCCGTACTTTACAGCAATAACGGAAGAAAACTAACGAAGAACTACGCAAAACGTATAAAATAAAATAAAGTGAAAGAGAGAGAGTGACTTGAAAATTACAGCAAGTATTCATATTTTTTGGACGTGATATATGCAGAAATGACTTGTGAGAGTTACTATAAACAATAACAAATGATTGGCTATTGGAACAAGGTGACAAGAATGAAGATCAAACGAACTGGTGAAAAATGACTGACGATTACAAGTTGGTGACGTTAACATGCAACTATGTAACAATAGTGGCGTACATTGTTTATTTATCAATAATTATTTTTTCTTTTTTTTTTTTGGGGGGGGGGGAGGGGAGTAATTTTATTTTACCGATTTGCACTAATTCCAACCCCACCCCAGACTGTAATTAACGATCGGTCCCTAGCAAGAAATCATAATGCCTGTGGGTATTAGAGGTTGGGGGTGGGAACCTGGACTATGACCAGCCGATCAAAGTGTGCATTATTTCAACTAAAAACACTAGCCATATACTAAAACATCACACCATTTTTCTTCAAACACGGCCAACAATAGTGTGGATATCTTCATTTCTTTGAAATGCTTTACAGTGAACGATGTATCTTGCAAAATGTTTTTCCTTGTCTAAAGTTTTCTTCCTTGTCTAAAGTTTGTTGTAGATCCACTCGCCTATCGGTCGTGGATCTACAACACTTTGACAATGTCATGACGCAATTTATCATCAATAAGAGGACAGACGCATAAAAAACGGACGTCAATTTGTTAACTCCCTAGACCCAAGTATATACTTAAACATACACAGTGCCCTATATACACCAATTGTGAGCCATTTTATTAGGAAAGATTTCATTGTATTACAAAAATCTGAATTTGTTTAGATTCCACAACATAAATATTAGTATACAATAATATTTATAGCAACCTCATATAGATTTTATTAAACATGCAGATAGACGCAAGCTATGAAAGTGAATTAACAGTAGACACTGAATTCAACACTGCAGTTATTAAGCTTGAATAAACAGGAAATAACAAGGCCAAAAAAGCAAGATGTGAAAAGTTGAAAGTTACAAGTCATTACTCAGAATTTAGAATTTACCAAATATTTGCTGCTATGTCAGAGCAATGGATTTGATCCAATTATTAAGGTGGTGAGTTCAATTTTTGGTGCCACATGTATTTTGTCATCAATGTATTGTACCACGGGCCCTTTACAAGCTTAGTTTATAAGCTACATTTTCCCCAGTTTGTCAAATAATGCATAACTATTTCAGTATATTTCTGTTTTCCTATCAGTACATCATTAACAGTTAACATTTCATGCACATTGGTGAACAGAAACAAACTGAGACAGGAAAAACAATGGAAATATTATAAATTACAAAATAATGTAAACATTGCAGGTTTTTGTTTGCCTTGTCTCCTGGTTTACTTGCTCTGCAGAATCCACTGCATCTTGCCAAAAAAATAATGTGGTCAAGAAAAACAGGCTATTGGAAAATTGTGGTCAATGAGATGTACTTGTTGTCACAACTACAGAAGAATCTCTTGAGCAAGAATATGACTTGTGTGGTGGAAACCATGGCGCTATGTTCATTTATCACCAAATTTGACACAAGGTTGCAATTGGTCATAATTTCTGGTCTCAACTCATTTGAAACCATAACTTGATCTACATTGTAAAAATATACTGTATACTACTTTGTAAAGGAATAACCTACAACCTTTCACTGCCATCAGTGTGAAGTGACCATAGACTGGGATCCCAACCCTAGTAATTATTGTTTACATCACCTAATTCTTTCTCTGAAAACGTGTGGCATTTGGATTTGTGACTCAACACCTTGTTCAGACACCATACTTGGCAAACCAAATCAAAGTCAATGGGTTAGTTCATATGAAGAACACAGCCTGTCTAAAACAAATCGACATGACTGATTGCACTTAGGTTAGTTCAGTTATTTTATATGCCTGACTCAGCTGGGAATGATAACAGCTGCAGTCAAGCTTTGATAGAGGCATAGCATTTCAAATAAGCCAAAGCAAATACACACTAAATCATTCTAACTGGTAAAGCAACATGGACATTTTGTCAACCTAAATTCAAATTTGGTATGAATTAGCAAGTACAGCATTATAATGAAGAATCTCTTTCTTGACAGTTACCTACAAGAAAATGTTATGAAATTTAAGTAACAACAAAAGTATTCCCTGAAAAAACAAAAGAAACAAACACCATAAATTCTTTAACATCAAAAAGTCTTTTTCATATTTGTTTTCTTGGCATTCATGTTAAAGCAAAGCAGCAATAATAATAATTATCGTTGTTAAACATCAGATTCATGTTGGCTGATCTATGAACCCCTGGTTCATTTAATAGACTAAGTACAAGATGAATTCCAAATCAAACTATACATGTATGGCTCTATCCCTAACTCCATTGAAATTCAGTGTCAAATCTGTTGACTGTCCACAAGCAACTGCACATATAGTACACTGTACAGAAATAAAAGGCATGACAAAGTGATGTAGACCAGGGATTTACGATACTTGAGCTGCATTCTAAGTCGTTTTGAAGCCATGTATCATTAGCTCCAAATCCTGAAGGGAAAAATATAATGACAGTGATTACAATAATATTGACAGAGTAGACATGTTTTATGACTGTTGTTGTTAAAACATTATTTATCATTATTGTTATTATCTTATTATCAACATAGCTCAATACAAATCACATTACATAATGAACATCATTATTTCATTAAACTACTTATAGAAAATCATGCTACCAATTAAAAAATACAGGGCAATGGCCAAACAATATTACTAGTATTTGTAATTGCCACATTTCAAGAAGCAGACAAGTTTGTCTGAAAAAAAAAAAACTTTTCAGTCTAAGCAATGGAAATAACAGTGTAACAACATTAATAACCTTACAGCTACAAGTAATAAGGCAGGGAGGCAACAATCTGCTCTCTAGTCCTGGAAAGATGGGTGCACCACTGCAAAACCCTAAAATTGCCTTGTTACTGCTGTACAGTGTGGTAAAATCTTGCACTTGAAAGTTTGGTGAAAAGGATTGTAAACAGATAAATCCACCTAATGTTGATCTTACCTCTCCACACTTCTGAACTGAACCTTGGTGGGCCCAGTGCAAAGATTAAATAATCCTTTGGATTACATGTACAGTAAATAAATGTACAATGTATGTGAAACATCACTTCATGATCAATATCACATCAATTCACGGCAATAATCACAAATATTGAGATAGGAAATACAATACAGGCGGTGATTTTAAAACTGGACACTGAAAACTGGTTACACAGTAATGAATAGCAGTTAGAGCTGTGTCATACCCTGGCAAGGCGTGTCTTGTCATCACTGTGCCGATGCTGATGGATGCAGCACTGAAGAGCACTGTAATATCTCTCTAGCATCTCCACTGTTGCATACTTTGTACTATCAACAAGTAAATGTAAAGCTGGCTCCAGCTGTTGTTTGATGTTGGCAACATTCTGCTCTCTACTCCTGGAACTGTGCTCAGCTACAGCCACACTCTCATTACCAGGAGGTTCAATTGCAACGTCACCTATTGTTTATACATTACATAAATAACACTTATAAATTTGTATCATTACAATGATACAGATACGGGCTTATTAATTTATTACTACTGTGCAAGCTTATTGAAAGCTGGTTGTTCAGTGCTTTCAATAAGATTTGAAGCAGGTTGGAACCTGATGTTAGCACCCGTTGGAGTGGACTAAAATTCCAAATAACTTGTTCATAAGCACATAAACGCAAGAAATATAGCCGGCGATTTGGAAGAGAGCACTCACTGGAGCCAGGTCTTATTGACAGCACTGTTGTTGAGCACCAACCTCTGACAAGGCTAGTATTGAGAATGCAAGTATGGTGATAAAACTGGTCTTACCAACTATGTGATAACCAATTCCATATGAACCCAGCCCCAACTTATATAGAACTTTTATGTGGCAGTGTATACAAACATTGCTGACACTAGACCTAAGGTGCCAGCTACTTTTTGAATTCACATAAGGCACTGGTACTTTTAAAACAATATTCCAGATACACAGTAAAACACTTAAAATATGTGACAAGCAGATATGTGCCAGTACTTTTTTATTTCCTCCTGCTACACCTGTCCTTTGTTCAAAAATGAAAACGCTGATATGGGACCCTT
Organism: Ricordea florida; assembly: GCA_949710005.1. Classification (NCBI taxonomy): domain Eukaryota; kingdom Metazoa; phylum Cnidaria; class Anthozoa; order Corallimorpharia; family Ricordeidae; genus Ricordea; species Ricordea florida. The sequence goes on from OX453277.1 coordinate 14,900,160, forward strand.
ACACATGCCACCCTCCTTACAGCAAAAAGGGATATCACTATTAACAGTCCTTCAAGTGAAGAACAATACCATTCAAAAAATCTTTTGGCAGCATGCAGTTATTTTTAATTTTAGTGTACTGATTCTGTAACAGGACATCAGCATCAGTTACAATGACTTCATTAAACTGCTTCACATTACGAAAATTCATATAAATCTTACCATTTCTTTCAGCTTCAATCTCCTCATCACTGGATTCCTGCCCTGTATTAACATTTACAACTGATTCACCAAAGACATGATTCTTGGAGAGTTTGTCAGACAAAGAAGACTCCTCTGGTACATTTTTAGAATCAGTACTACGACAGCTGAGCTTGCTAAAATGTAACATGGTTGCATCTCCATTTAAGGGTGTGCTATCATGTTCAATAAAGGCGACATCAACATCTCCTTCCTTTTCTGTTACAACGCAATCAGAGCCTCCATCCATCACTTCACCAGGGTCTTTACCATTTCCACAGGCAGAATTACTTTCTTCCATATCAATGCACTCAACATCTTTCTCAATATTTTCAGTTTCCACCTTGTTATGCGTTTCAGCATTAAGTTGAGAATCCAGTTTTCGTTTTACATTTTTTCTTCTCTTAGGCTTCTTGCCCCAATAAATTGGAGCCTTCTTCCTTCTTGGTCTTGTTGTATGAGTGTTCTTACTTTGCGGCTGACTTTCTGACACAAATGGTATATCAGATACCCCCAGTCCTGACCCCTCTTGGTCTTGACAGGATTTAACAGTTGTTAAAGTAGCTGTCTGTTGTTTAGCAGGAGCAGTAAAGACAAATGGAGGAGCCACTGCACTGGGTTTTTCACCTGAACAAAAAGTAACCACACCATCACATAAATTGCTTGTCTACATTATAACTGATTACACTAAACACTGGAAATGTTAATGCAACAATCAATACAACAGACAAATGTGTATTTGGTGTTTCTAGCAGGTTAGACAGTATTTCATTGAAGCTCAAGAACAGAATTTACTACCACATACTGTAAGCTTCTTGAGAGTATATGGCTAGAATTCCTTACAAACATAAAAAAAACAAACAGTTTAGAACCTCCTGTTATTTTGCAATATAAATCTACATTGCGTTATTAATTGCTGTATTGCAATTAATAAAATTAATTTTCAGCTATTACTAACAGTATTATCCAAAGTTAATGAATGGACAGAACGCCACAGAAAACATTTGTTATGAAATTATACGAAATATGTTTCTTATTTTTGAGCTTTCAGAGTGTCATACACATACTTTTACTGTAAGTAACAACCTGCAGTTGTATTACATGTCTCTTCCAATAGAATACGGAGGTCAGATAAAACAATGTGACATTTTGATTTCTCTTTCATTTTATTTCCTCTAACTGACTCACCTCGTCTTTCCCGAGACTCTACAATCTCTTCACAGGCCTAAATTAGGAATGGGAGAAACAAAACATTTGAACAAATGGAAACTGCAAATTCCTCTTGTTCCATTGCTGCAAGAATATGGTATGTCCAAAACAATTCTTAAAAAGTATTTTAACATGATACTTGACATTAATAAATTCACATTATTTTTCATATTACAATTATTTTAAATTCAATGTCTCTATATATAACTGCTATTTTTCTCACCTTTACAAGGAAAATTTAAAAAAAATATATGCTTTTTTGAGACCCTTGTACACACCTACAAATGAGTTACCAGTATGTGGTAATCAAGTGAAAAAAGTATTTCTAGATGAGTACCTTTTCAAATTCAGGTTCCAGCTGCGACTTAATAAGTGAGTGTGCTGTATCACTCAACTCACAGGCCCTGTGTCGGATCAGTTTGTCCAAGGGGTCACGGTCAGGGTTATATTTCAGAGCATTGCTTGTGATAAGATCAATGTCTGTCAAGTACTGTGCACAAGTGCTATAGTGGTGACAGTCAATACGATGCATCACTGTAGAAAGATCCATGGGCTCCTTAACTACATCAAGATAGTCAGTTACCTAAAAATCAATAGAACAAGTTTACTCTGTGAAAGAGGTATTTGTTGCATATTGCTGACAAACTCAGAAAACAAATCGAAGCTTTCCCAATAGAGTCAAACATCAGTCCTTCCAATAGCTGAGCTACAGGAAACTCTTTGAAGCAGCAGTCTAGGATCACAGGATAATACTTACATTGTAAAAATGATGCATCTTATACCATAGTATGAAGCACTTCGAATCCATCAATACACAAGGCTCTGATTTTTGATGGATTTACAATAACATTATTTTAAAGTTGGCACCTGCCCAAGTTATCTTTGGCAACTGACCAGTTTGTAGGCAAATAACGAAAATTAGTATAAATAGTCAGATGATTATACGAAATTGCATGCTCTGATTGGTTCGCTATCTCGCATTATCAGTCGATAATCACCTTGACAAACAAAATGGCTGCCAGTCATTCGTGCACTTTTGATGAAAATTCTTTCATGTTGTACAATGCTTTTCTTTTCTTTTTTTTGAAATAATCACCTGTGTATTTATACTAAAACAACAGGCTTAGTGATTATCGGTGATTAATCACTTTGAGTAGTTGCAAATTGACAGTTCTGGCGCACCGGCTTAAAGACAAACACACAAAAAGTTAGCACGCGTGCAGGATCCAAAATCGATCCTATCAACTTAAAGAATTGTTACTATACATTCAAGCACCCATCATGTCAAAACAAAATGTCAAAGAGCTCCGCGCCATCGCCAAGGAACGCAATATACCAAAATATTACAAGATGTGTAGGAATGAGTTACTAGAGGCGCTGGGAATGCCTGAAGAGGTACCTAGTGTTAGTAGTAGGGGAACATCGCATATTCTCGATGAGCCTGTACCTGAAATAAATGTTCCGATTCTGAGGCCTACCAAATATATACCTCCAAGTGCACCTAGTCGGTGGAAAACACTTGTTTCGGATTTTAACAAAAGAGTACAGAAAAAAATAAACAAGTTTGCAAATTGGATTTTGAATTATGTCCCAAAGAGAATCAAAAAGCCTGCGAACGAAAGAATCAGGAAGTTGAAGGAGGAGGTAAGAAGCATCTGGGATATATTAGAGCCGTTCAAAGTGAAAGAAAGGGAACAGGCACTGAAAGGGTTCTTCAAGACCTATCGGATCGATGGAAAAAAGGGGTATGGTCCTCAAGACTTCATTAAGAAAATAAAACTAAAGGTTGTGGAGTTACTTTATACTAGAAATAAACCCATCAAGGTGAAGTTTCTATTAACTTGCACATTCATAAAAGAGAATCTTGCTACGGGTAAGATTGAAGAGAGTGAGGGGTACTTTCGTACTAACATTGAAATAGTAACGGATTCAACTGATCTATCTGAGTTATTCGATGCGATGACTGAATTGCAACTTGAAAAGGTTGCGAGATTTGAAGGTGAAAAGTCTGGATGGCAATTTGATCGAGTTGAGTACTTTGATATAAACATTAATCCATTTGAGCCTCTCTCTGGGACTTCTTACATACCCCTACCAAAGGTTTTGGCTGAGAAGAAAGCCATAATAAATGTCAAGAACAAGAAGGACAATGAGTGTTTCAAATGGGCTGTTACATCTGCTGTATTTCCCAAAGAGAAAGATGGTCAAAGACTGAATGGTGAAATGAGAGAGAACTCTGAGAAGTTTGATTGGTCGGGAATGGAGTTCCCTGTTACACTAAGGGATATTGCTAAGTTTGAGAGACAAAACCCTTATGCTATTAACGTATATGGATATGAGTCTAAGGTAAACGTTTTGAGAATTAGCAAGCGGCGAGAGGCGACAGTGATAAACTTGCTTTTATTATCCAACAGTAAAACGAATCACTACTGTTGGATTAAGAACTTGACTAGGCTTTTGTCATCACAAGTCGATAAACATGATGGTAGAAAATACTTTTGCCATAGATGTCTTAATCCATTCAATTCACAATCCTCCCTGGACAAGCATCTAGAGTATTGCAACAATCATGAAGCAGTTAAGATGGAATTACCTATTAACGAAGATGGAAGTCCACAGTTCTTCCGTTTCAAAAATCGCAACAGAAAGATGGAGGTCCCGTTTGTTGTGTATGCGGATTTTGAGTGCTACACTGAAAAGATAGATACGTGTTACCAAGATGAGGGTAGAAGCTTTACCAATAAATACCAGAAACATAAACCATCAGGTTTTTGTTACCTGGTCAAGTGCTTTGATAACTCTATATTCGAACCCAAACTTGTAAGTCACACAGCTGAATCACCAGACAAAGATGTACCCAAGATGTTTATGGAGAGTTTGGAGTCGGATATCAAAGATATTTATGATAAGTTCAAGCTACCTATGAATCCTCGTGTTAGTGAGGATGAAAAAATAGCCTATCAAAATGCCACACACTGTCACATTTGTGGATTGATGATTGGCCATGATAAGGTATTAGACCATTGCCATCTTACTGGAAAGTATAGAGGCGCCGCGCATGAAGAGTGTAATTTGAACTATAAGGTGCCCAAATTTGTACCAGTTATATTCCATAACTTATCTGGATACGATGGTCATTTATTTGTGAGGAACATAGGGGAATCGAAAGGTAAGGTAGATTGCATACCAATCAACGATGAAAAGTACATTTCGTTCACGAAGGAGATTGTTGTTGACTCTTATAAGAACAAGGAAGGGAAAACGGTTAGCATTAAACGAGGGATTAGGTTCATTGATAGCTTTCGGTTTATGGCAGCAGGCCTCAGAAGGCTGGTTGACAATCTACCAAAATCTTCTCTGGTGAATGTAACGAGTTGGTATGAAAGTGTAATGTTACAAAAGGAGAAACTCAAGCATGAAGAGAGAATCATTCACAACATCTTAGGCAATGCTGATTTAGATGTTATAACAATGCGTATGGTCATGGAAGAGTTTTATCATCGATTGGATCGTGAGGCTGTAATGAGTAGGAAGGAAATCAGAGCCTTTGTGGACGGAATCCTTCCAAGTTATCTTCAAAAAGCGATACACGAGTGCTTGGAAGAAGAAGATGTTCCAGACCTGCAGTTACTGACTAGGAAGGGGGTATTTCCGTACGATTGGTTTGATGGGTTTGATAAGCTCAGTGAAACTCATCTACTACCAAAGGATGAGTTCTACTCGAAGCTCTACGATGCTGAAATATCGGAAGAGGATTATCAACATGCTCAAAATGTGTGGAAAGCCTTTGGGATTAAAAGCCTCAGGGGATATCACGATCTTTACCTTGAGCTGGATGTGCTATTGTTGGCGGATGTATTTGAGAACTTCAGAGATGTTTGTAGGAAGAACTACGATTTGGATCCAGCTTGGTATTACACTGCACCTGGATTGGCATGGGACGCGGCCCTGAAAATGACCAAGGTGAGATTGGAACTTCTGAAGGATCCTGACATGCTTCTCATGATTGAGAAAGGCATTCGAGGGGGTATCTCCATGATCTCCACTAGGTATGGTAAAGCCAACAATCCATACATGAAAGATTATGACCCATCATTACCAACAAAGTACATTACATACCTGGATGCAAACGGTTTGTACGGATGTGCAATGAGTAAACCTTTACCAACACATGACTTTCAATGGTTGACTGAAGAAGAGCTTGTATTGAAGTGGAAGGATATACCATGCATACTAGAGGTTGACATGATGTACCCAAAGCACCTTCATAAACTACATAATGACTATCCATTAGCACCAGAAAGAGTCATGGTGAATGGTGTGGATAAACTAATTCCAAACCTAAGGCGCAAAAGCAAATACATTATTCACCATGAGACACTGAAACAATATTTAAATCTCGGGCTAAAAGTCTACAAGATACATAGAGGCATCACATTCACAGAGTCCGCGTGGCTGAAGCCCTATATCGACTTGAATACCGAACTAAGGACGAAAGCAACAAACGACTTCGAGAAGGATTTCTTCAAGTTGATGAACAACTCAGTCTTTGGGAAAACTATGGAGAACGTAAGGAACAGAGTGGATGTTCGTTTGATCACTAATGAGTCAAAAGCCAAGAAGTTGGTATCGAAGCCGAATTACCACCACAGCACGATTTTTTGCGAGAATCTAGTTGCAGTACAAATGAAGAAGACAAAGTTGGTGTTGGACAAACCAATTTACCTAGGCTTTTCAGTCCTTGAGATAAGCAAGACTATAATGTACGACTTCCACTATAACTACATCAAGCCAAAGTATGGTAGCAAGGCCAAGTTGTTATTTACAGACACTGATTCACTGGCATATGAGGTAGAGACGGATGATTTCTACAAAGACATTAGCCTAGATGTGAGAGACCGGTTTGACACCAGCAACTACCCTGAATATCATCCATCCGGCATTGAGGGGGGTGTGAACAAGAAAGTTGGGGGTATGTTCAAGGATGAAGCGGGTGGTCAACAGATCATAGAATTCGTAGGTCTCCGGGCCAAACTATATTCATACATGATGGATGAGGGAAAGGAGGAAAAGAAGTGTAAGGGTGTGAAGAAAGCGGTCGTGAAAAAGAGCATAAGCTTCAAAGACTACAAGGATTGCCTCTTCAATCAAAAACCACAGAGGAGGACAATGAATATGATCAGGAGTCATCTGCACGACGTGTACACAGAGACTGTGAATAAGGTCGCGCTATCATGTGAAGATGACAAAAGGTTGATAAAAGAGGATGGGATACACACATATGCATATGGTCACTTTAGGACGATAACTTCGGTAAAAACTTAAGGATTTATTTATACATATATAACTAGACAAAGTTGGTATGAATTACGATTCAGAGGAAACTTATCACAGCCTTGCCGATCATTTTCAGTCTATGTTCAAGAAAGCTGATGAGGAAGACGAACAGGGTTGTAAGCATGAAAGTGTGTATAGGGATGACTCAGGGATTGTTCTTTGTAGTCTCTGCAAGACTGAACTAGAATCGATGGACTATTCTCAACGAGAGTGGGGGTATGACTTTTTAGCTAGTAGGTGTGATATGCGAAGATCAAAACAACAAAAGGGAGTTCGTACTATATTCGAGAGACATGACTTGAATGTGTCTTCTATGATGATCGATATCATAGAGGCCAAGATACAAAAGATTCTAAAGTCTGAGTGTAAAAAACGCGGTCAGGTTCGTGAGTCTTTGGTGGCTTCCTGCTTGTTTTACACATACCAAGAATTTGGTGAATATCGTACGTTAGATTACATTAGAAATTTGTTTGGACTCAAACAAAGAGCAATGAGATATGGTTTACAAAAGTACTTGGAAACGTTCCCAGAGGTGAGAACGAACCACATTACACCAGAGAAACTTATTCCCTGGATAATGAAACTTACTGGGGTTGATGAATCTCATCACAGACGTATTTTGTCCATTGCCAAGTACTTTGAAGCAACATCACAGATTCTTGAGCGCAGTACCACCAGTATAATTGCAGAGAGTATTGTCTTCTTTTACTTATGTATGAACCAGGAGTATAAAAATCAAATAGGTATGACAAAGAGGGTCTTTGCCAGTAAAGTTACAATTTCTGAGATTTCATTGATCAAGACAGTTCGTGAAATGGTGGACATCTCAATGTCACTTAAGTACTCTACCAGGTGGTAATTCAGTATCATCGGGAACAACTTGAAGTTCCTCGCGTACAAATCCTCGCTTTGATACTCCATCTAAATAATACACCACTGGCTGATCTGGTGAAATTACAGTTCTCGCTATATCATAAACCTCAAGGCTCCATATAGGGTCAGTGGCTCTTCGTTTATCACCACCTTCATCTTCACCGGGCGAATACAAATACCTAACCTCAACTCCCGGGGGTAACCTCTTCTCATTCAAGCCCACAGCTCTCTTGTATTCCATAGGCTTAATATCAATCTCTTTCAGTTCCAACGCTTCATCGGGTTCTTTACCTGTTATACGTGTGGGTTCAGAATTCAAAGTCTTCATAATAGCGGGAAGCCTTTTCACCCAAACCCTGGACCTAACATCACTCACCATCTCCTGTGCATATTGATGACTAAATAATTTCTCACCAATCGTTCTATTAGCCCTCTCTACAAAAGCCTGTGCTCGATGATTACCAGCTTCACTTCGCTGTACGTCTACTTGATGCTTATTCATCAAGTGAGTGACATTACCCATGAATTCTTTACCTGGATCCACCATTAATGTCTTTGGCCACTTTAGCTTTCGAGCATAAATCCTCTCAAACGCCGTGGCCACTTCACCACTATCTTTCGAGGTCAATGCCTCAGCATCCTTGTACCTAGAAGCGATATCAACCACAACCAGCGCATAACGGTATGTTTTTCTTCTCACTGTATCGTGAGGAAGAAACAACAAGTCCGCCTGATGAATTTGATTTGGCTTACTAACGACCCAATGTGGTCTGGGTATATACCTCGGGGGTGGGAGATATATTTGCCATAATGCTTGTTTCTCCAACCAATCTCTAGCAACACTTTCAGTTACTTTGGCTGCACTCGCCAACTTTGGTATGGCTGAGTATCCTTTCCAGTATCCATCAGTAGAGTAGTATAATCGACTTAAAACATCATCATTAGCCATTTATAACAAGATTCAGTGCATTTAAATGGCTGGAATATCAGACATTCTTGATCCTAATCGTGTTCCCAGGATGCGTAAAGGTTTGAGGGCAGAGGCCTCATTAAATCGTATCACATTAAATCCCTCATCAGCCAATCCTGGTGAGACATTATACATTGAAATACCAAAACTGACTGATAACCTGGTGATTGTGCCTGGTAGTGTGTACATCACTTTCGATATGAGTGTAACAGGTCACAAGAACAACACACTTGTTAATAACTTGGGAAGGAACCTCGTTTCACGATACAGGGTTCTATTCGGAGGTGAAATCATAGAGGACCTTAATAGGTTTGATTTATTCAAGACTTATCACGATTTGTTTTTGTCAGAGACCGATTGCAATAACAGATTGAGACAGGGCATATCATCCGAGAATGTGAGGAAAATTAGAACCAATGCCGGTGACAAAGTTACCTCAAATGCAGCAGAAAATACTATAGGTGCGATCCATAACACCAGGTACGAAATACCATTGGACCACACAATACTGAAAGATCATGGAGTCTTCTATCCAAAAGCCTTACCACATCCACTCAAATTTGAAATAACTCTAGCTCCAGTTTCTGATCTCGTCGTTTATTCAAACACTGAAACACCACCTGATTACAAATTAACAAATATGGAGCTGGAGTATCATTGCATATCAAGTGGTAAATTAGCCAATCAAGCTATTGCCTTGTATCAGAATGGAAGGGTTTTCTCGTATGAGAAGATACTTCTTCATAAAACGTTCCCAATCTCTGAGAATACTGATGGTGTGATTAATGAGCATATTAACGTGCCTAGGAAATCCATGACTGGCATACTATGTATTTTCACAGCTCCTTATGCAGCAGGTGCTAGGGACTCTGAGAGTTCTGCAAACCCAAAGATTACATCAGTTAAGATTGACAAAGATGGAGTACCAAACAAACTTTACTCGAAAGGCATGATACCAACTGATTTATGGCAGGCCATAATTAAACGAGTTGGTCTCAATGATTCCATCAAGGAGGCTGACTTCTATATGAACAAGTTTGCTTTGTGGATTGATCAGAGGAGTTACCCGGATAATCATGTTCATGGAAACGGTTTGGAGCTAACTAGTACTCGTGATGGTGTAAGACTCGAGATTAATAGGGATAAGAAAGGAGGCAGGGTTCTTACCTGCTACATGTTCGTGGTTGCTGACGCCGCTATGTCTATTATTAATTCAAACTTAAACGAGATAATGTACTAGATATAATCCAAGTATGAATGAGTTAGTGGACAAAATCCCATTCAACTGCATCATTACGGGACCTACGAATTGTGGAAAGACTCAATACCTGGTGGACCAGCTTCGAGGACACTTTAGGGGCGTGTTCGAGTATATTGTCTTGATTTGCCCCACGTATAGCCATAATAAGACTTACAGAGGCTTTGCAAAGGGGGACAAGAGATTTTGGGTACTCTCACCAGACTCGAGCGATGAGGACGAAATTGACTATTTGCTAACGCTTTGCTCAACGTTATTCTCGGGTGAGAACACACTCATAATACTGGACGATTGCGCTGTTTCGAAAGACTTGAAGAACCGGTCAAACAAATTCATCAATCTGGCGTTTTCCGGGAGGCATCTTGGGATATCTGTGTGGGTTCTCACCCAACAACTCACATCGATCTCGAAACCGTTCCGAGAGAATGTCGCATGTGTGGTATCGTTTTACAACCCGTCTGAAACCGCGATGAAAATGTTATTTGAGGAATATGGTGGTGCTTTGGATGTTGATAAACGCAAACGGTACAAGAAGTTACTCGAAAATGAAAAATACGCCAGACTTTGCTTTTCACTACGCCACCCGTTTGAAAAATATTTAGAGATACCAGCGTCTGGGGCATAAACATGGCTAACCCTGAAGATATATTGAACGGTAAAGCATCAGTTGGTGCAACAACACCAATAATTGATTTGGAGTCAAAGAGGGAATCTCTTTCAATCTTGGCGTGCCTGGGTTCGACGAAAGAATACACTGGTGTGGTTATGGACCTCTCTGACACAACCAAACTATCGGATAAGGATGTGGAGAAGTATTACAAAAGGTACCAAGTAGTGTCCGGCAAGAAGATTGCCGATGGCTTGGCGGACTCTTCTTTTCAATTGATAGCTAAGGCTGTAGATCAGGGTTTGAGCAAATTCGGAAATATAGATGATCAAGACGCTCTTGTGAGAGACTGTAAGAACGATCAATTGATAATGAAGGAGATCTCAAATATATCCGGGTTTCTTGTACTCAAAGGTGGAAGACTCACAGCATTACTTTCAGCATTTATTCAATTTGCAAAGCACTTCAAATTAAGAGAGCATGGATACAACAGTGTTCCAACACAACTTGAGCAAGACCTAAGCACTACTCCAACACAACTTGAGCAAGACCTAAGCACTACTCCAACACAACTTGAGCAAGACCTAAGCAATACTCCAACAGAATTTGAGGACTAAAATGGATTCTAGGAAAAGTGTCTTCAAGATTGGTTGTACCATAAGCAAAAGCATAACAACAAGATGCAACAAAACGAACTTGAGTTTCACGTATTTACCATATATGGTGAGAATGACTCTGACTTTGAGAAGTTATTCGAGAGAGTAAGACCAGAGATTGTTAATGCCTTTGAATTAATCAACCCTAGTTTCACAAGACTTGAAGTTAATTTCAAGCGAGACCCGGATGAAGAACAATATCAATCCATAGTAGACCATTATGATGATGATGATGATGAGACTGACTCTGTAGATACACTAATCACACGTACTGTGAAAGTTTTGAAAGCGAGATTGAGATATAATTTCAGGGATGAACTTCAATCACGTTTTCATTATGGGTACAAGGACATCTATGATAGACGTTTTGATGAATCTATTAGCCCCGAGGAGAGATTCAGAGCAATGGACAATGGGGATTGGGATGGGGAAGAGGGTTTGGAAAATACTGGTCTGTATGGCTATTTTGTCGAGTTTTTTGCAAAAGATATGGAGTCTGAAGTTTCACACATTACAATCAAAATGTTGAATGCAGACAAGCACTACCATAAATCGAACTTCTACAAACGTCTGTGGGATGAACTAATGCCTATAGCGTGGCACCCCGATCGTGTGTGGGATTGGTGTTTCGATAACGAGCAAAAGAGAGAATCCGAGCAATTATGGACGTAATGACCCAACTTCCATATGAAACACTATTGTAAACCTCTTAGTAGAAGACCTACTAAGAGGCTTAAAGATAGGTATGTACTATGTCATAACCGAAAGGTACTTGTTGAACAACGACTGAACCAATCTTCATTTCACTTGACTCTGATTTTGACTGGAACACCATCGTTGTGTCCGAACCTAAGAAGAACTCTTTCACCAAAGGCAAAAGTAAAGTACCAAATGAATGGGTTACTTCAGATGTTTATGTGGAAGGTCCAAATGGTGTGAGGCGCCCAATATTCATTGAATTGGCCAAGCAATTCTTTCCAGGCATATCTGGCGTATGGCCATTTGGAACCGAGAAAAAGAATCACAGACTTGAAACATTGGAGGGTTTCCAGATTTTCTACCCAATGACATCGATTGAGACTATGGATAGCCCCACAACCGAAGAGATGAAGACTCGCGAAGCACTAGATGAAGATTGGGAGATCACATTGGATTCACTCAAAACGTTTTGCAAAAAACCAAGGTCCGAGCGTTTAGTACCACCCGCCACTTTCAGTGCTCGAAATTAGCGGTTGCTCGGTTGCCCGAGACAACTAAAACTTCGTTCGGGCAACCAGTTTTTAGGAAAAATAAAGGGCTAGTTGCCCGAGAAGAATTCGTCGGACAACCTAAGAAAAATTGAAGTACTTACATTACTGTGATGCGTAACAGAATAAAGAACAGAAGCTATAAACTTGAGACACGAAAAGAGCTCTAAATGCGAGGTTTATCTCCTGATACTGATAGATGGATGAGGATCCATGACAATTTGTAAAACAAAGGAAATGGAAGGTTGTAACCGTTAATTGAACGCCGTTCGTTCGATTCAATAAGCCACGATAAGCTTGTCCTGTTGTCCTCAAACCCAGACCTCCACGAAATATTTTGGCGCACACGATTTTACAAATGCAAGTATTCTATAAGTGAACCTTGACACAGAATGAAGTAAATGGGTGGGTTATACTTACTTTGTTTGAAATATTAAATATTTATTATTTGCAGCACTTCGAGAACTACAAAACCGAGGCATACTGATAGGGGTATTATTTCCCTGGTCAAACCCTATAACTAGGCAAAAATCATAGAACATGTTAAGGGCAACCAAGTCCTTATCAGGGCAACCAAAGTCAGGGGCCAGGTTGTCCGGCATTTGCCATAAGGACAACCTGGATTTTTTTCTAATTTCGAGCACTGCACTTTCAATGCATATACAACTGCCAAAAGTGAAAATGATTGGTCTTATGCTGTAAAACCAATATACGATTACACAAACATCACAAATCAACTAACAGGTGAGAAGACAAAGGATAAGTCCAGTCCAGAGCGGGCTTATCTAAAGTTCATGAATGAACTTATATAGGTCATGAACTTATATAGGTCAGCGGTGGGTTGACCAAGATGGACGTACACTTGTGAGCTCCTTCAATATTGCATTTCTTTTTTGTTTGTGGTGTGTTTTGTGTTTTATATCCGTGTTTTAGCTTCTTTGTACAAACCTTTCAATATGCCTGAGTCAGTTGCGAATTTAAAGAGGGAAAATAATGCACTTAAAGCCCAACTATCTACGATGGCAGATGAGATAGCTAAACTGAAAGAGACGATTGAACAGCACAGCAACGGAGCAGTCAGTCCAGCTAGCGAAGAAGGCGCCCGCAGCGTAGAGTTCCTGAGTAAGAAATATGACGACTTTAATCGCTTTAAAACCGAGGCTAAAAAGGATCTTCAACGCTTAAGTGCTAAACTGACCGAGCTAAAGATAAAGATTGACGCCATTGGAAACGCTGTCGACGAATTCCAAGAATACAGCTTCCAGTACAACGTTAAAATCGTAGGCGTTCCTGAAACACCAAATGAATCGACTGCCTCGACAAGTATGCTTTGTCTAAAACTCTTTAAAGAAATGGGAGCTGATGTATTGATCAGTGACATTGACACAGCTCATCGCGTCCCTAGCAGGAACAACAACGGCAAGCCAAAACCAATAGTTTGTAGATTCGTTCGGCGCTTAGTCAAAGAGACTGTCATGAATCATCGTAAGGATGCGTGTGGAGTAAATCCGGTGGCTATTGGCCTTCCTGAAGATGCCTCGTTGAGAGCGGCGAGAATCTTTGATCATTTGTCACCACGGATGCAAACAGTTCTATTCGAGTCTAGGAAGTTTAAAGAGCAACATTGCTACCAGTACTGTTGGTCGAAGGGTTCGGCTGTTTATTTGAGAAAAGATGCCTCGTCCCGCGCTATCAAGGTTAAGGATCTTGATGATCTGCTCAAATTGCAGAATGGATGCTGAAATAGCTAAGTATTTACTTATAATAATAACATTTAAAGATAGGCTTAACTGATAGACGCGTTTACCGCTCCAACAAATCTATATTCAGCGCTCTGCCATATTCGAATGTCGACATCATTCGATCTCATGGCCAGTTTAACAATAGTCTCAAAAGTGATCTACCCTCAAAAAAGTACTTAGATAAGCTCCGTAGCCTTCACGATTTAGATCTTTTTACTTTAAACATTCAGAGTAATCTTAATCCTGATACAAACTTGGAAAATCAAAAAATCCGAAGCCAATATTTCTCACCTCACAGCTTTAGCACATTTAAGAATACCCTAGCACGAACTGCTAATCAGACATATTTCTCGATATTACACAATAATGTGCGGAGTCTACGACGAAACCTCGAAAATTTTCAAACACATCTGTTAGAAGAGCTTGACTATAACTTTGATATAATCGGAGTAACTGAAACTAAAATTACAAACTTGACCGGAATTGACTTCAATCCACACATACCTAATTATCAGTTTGAATACGTGCCAACACCTCTTTCCTGTGGAGGGGTTGGCATGTATATCAATTGTTCTCTACATTACATCGTTCTGGAAAAAACGTCTAATGAGGCTTTCCAAGCTTTGTGGATTGAGGTCGAATCCCTGCAAGGAAAAAATATTGTTTGTGGTGTAATTTACCGGCAGCATAATTCTCCTGAAAAATTTCAAACGTATTTTGATATGACACTCGAAAGACTAAGTTCCTCTAATAAACCTATCTATATCATGGGCGATTTCAACATTGATCTCCTCAAGGCTGAAACTAATGGCTTTTCTCATGATTTTCTCTTGTCCATACAAAGTTACTCGTTTCTCCCACTAATTGATAAACCTTCAAGAGTCTATAATAACTCTGCTACACTCATTGATAATATAATTGTTAACAGACTTGACGGTAATCTCTCCAGTGGAAATATTATTTCGGACATCAGTGACCATTACTCTCAGTTTTGTTTTATCCACTCTCCTCCACTAAGGTCATTCTATCAAGGTGTTAAAACTCGTGATTATTCAAACTTTTCGGAAGAAGATTTCGTCAATGATATTTCGCAAATCAAATGGGACAGTTTGATCACGAATGGCTCCGTGGACAAATGCTTTTCTTCTTTTTACAATAAACTTAATAAACTTGTCAATAAACATGCTCCCATCAAAGCCATGTCGAAACGTAAGGCCAAGCAACTTTCTAAGCCATGGATATCTAGGGGATTACGAAAGTCAATAAAAATTAAAAATGATCTTTACCATTCTGCTGATACGGCGAAATATAAGTTGTATAGGAACAAAATTCTAAGCCTTTCCCGCCTTAGTAAAAAACTTTACTACCAAGCCTATTTTAGTAGGAACCTAAATAACATGAAAAAGACATGGGAGGGTATTAATACTCTGATTAACCGAAATAGGAAGACAAAGATGGCATCAAGACTCCAGCTTCCCAACAGTTCAGGTACAACCCAAAGTCTGCCTGAAATGGCGAATATAATGAACAACTACTTCGCATCTGTAGGACCTAAGCTTGCAAATAACATAACACCATCCACTAGAGATTTTAAAGATTATCTAGGGAATTCAAATTTTCCCAATTCTTTTTACTTTCATAATGTCACCCCTTTTGAAATCGAAATGGAAATTATAAACACCCCATCAAATAAAACGTATGGACTTTACTCTTGTCCAGTGTGTCTACTAAAATCTGCGCGTCAAATCATATCTCAAGTTTTAGCTGGTCTAATGAATATGTCTATTTCGTGTGGTATCTATCCCCGTCAGTTGAAACATGCTAAAGTAACTCCGATTTACAAAGCGGATGACGAAACTGATCCAGGCAATTATCGCCCTATCTCGTTATTATCCGTTTTCAATCGAATATTCGAAAAGTTAATGTATAAACGTCTTAAGTCATTTATAGACATGAATGACACATTCTTTAATTCGCAATATGGCTTTAGAGAGAATCATTCTACTCAACATGCAATCTTGGATATTCTAAGCAAAATTCAAAATAATATGGATAAAGGATTATATTCTTGCGGCATTTTTATTGACCTAAAAAAGGCCTTTGACACGGTGGATCACACTATTTTGTTATACAAGCTGCACCATTATGGATTTAGAGGAATAATCAATAGCTGGTTCGCATCTTATTTGTCAGGGAGAACACAATCAACGCAAATTGGTTCTTCTGTTTCTCGTAAAGAAAGAATAGTCTGCGGTGTCCCTCAAGGCTCTGTACTTGGACCTCTTCTTTTCTTAATTTATGTAAATGACATGTATCGTTCATCTAGTAAATTTGAGTTCTATTAATTTGCTGATGACACAAACTTGTTATTGGCAGAAAAAGACCTAAAAAATCTCGAGATCATTGCTAATGAGGAATTGTTTAAATTGTGTGAGTGGCTAAATTCAAATAAACTATCTCTCAATACGGCTAAATCTAACTTTGTTATTTTCCATTCTTATCAACGCAAACTACGCCACGAAGTCAACCTTAAAATATTTGATAACAATTCTAAACAATTAGTATCTCTCGAGCGTAAAACATATGTGAAGTACCTTGGAGTTCTAATTGATGGTTCTCTCTCTTGGAAGTACCACATTTATTATATCTCGACGAAAATAAGCAAAGGAATTGGCATTATTGCTAGGCTTAGGCATCTGGTGCCGTTTACCACACTTTTAAATATTTACCACTCCCTAATCGAACCCTATATTTCTTATGGTCTCGTTGCTTGGGGTCAAGCTGCAAATACTTACATAAACAAAATCGTCATTTTACAAAAGCGTGTTCTTCGTTTAATGCATTTCTTAGACTACAAATCTCACACTGTTCCTCTTTTTGTTAGTTCCCGAATCTTACCAGTAAAATTGCTTTATTTTAAATCGGTTGCCTCTTTGGTACATGATGCTGCTAATCGATGTGCTCCACCTAATATTTCCAATCTATTTACTCGTTCCGAAAAGATTCACCCCTACCCCACACGATTCTCACAAGCTGGGAACCTCCACATAAAAATGTCAAGAACAAATCAACAGTTATTTTCATTTTCAAGAATTGGTGCTAAAATATGGAATGGTATCCCTCCTGAACTTTGTGGGCTTAGGAAAGCACCCTTCAAACGTAAATTGCATGATTTACTTCTAAATATTCTTGGAACTGAGGAGATGAATGTTGAAATGCGCTACATTGACCTTTCTAAGCACATGCGGCTATTAAATATTAAATAGTTCCCCTAAGTCTTAAAAGTTAATTTGGTTCTATTTTCTCTTTTCTTTACTGTCGTTATTAATAATTTGTTTTCCATTTCTTCTTTTTTTCTTAATATTGTTAAATATATATATATATATATTTTATTTTTCTCTGTTGTTGTACATAATTTTTTTTGTTTTAAACATCCATTCCAAAATTAAGTAGCCCGCCTAGAATAGCTATGCTAATTGCTGGCTACTATGGTCTCTGTATTGGTTTTTTAAAATAAAGTGCGTGTTGTTGTTGTTGTTGTTGTTGTTGTCATGACCTGGGGTAAGGGTAAGGACATAAAATCCAAAACTTCTGTATATGGCCCAGACGATAAAATGGTTCACCCACTTGAATACATGTGGCAGCCCGATAATTATGTAACCGGTTTTGGTCATCCTGTTGTCCATTGGGATGGTATATTCTGGGGATCACACGGGCAGTCCCGCTATGGCCCTTCAGCTCGTCTTCGTGTTTCTGAGATGAATTTCACTCCAAGTGATAACAACAACATGACTCGTTTTCGCATGTTACCCCCCAATAAGGTACAAGAATCAGAATCAGAATCAGATGATGATGATGTTGATGAAATTGTGATAGAACACTGAATAATTAAGACTTACTTCTCCTAATAGACACCCTATTAGGAGAGTTAAAGGTAAGTGATAATGGGGATACAAACATGGCTAACACAGGAGTTATTGATAGAGCGACTGTGAATGAATATTGTGAAGAATACTGTAGAAATAATATAGATAGACAGTGTCGGGAGATAATACAAGAAGATAAAGATGAGGAAATGATAGAATTTGATGAGTTTGTTGGTAGAGTATCTTTATGTTTGAAAGGTGTGATGGTCGGAATTGGATTATATTGGTTGTATAACAAACGTCCTTGGTTTCGATAGATGTTAGTTCAAAAAATCTCCTAATAGGAGAGTTAAAGTTAAGTGATAACAGGGATACATAAATGGCTGAGCAAACTGTTGAGCAAATCACAAGGGAACCCTCTGTCAAGAATAGAGTGAAGGATCCCAAGAAAGTTGAGGCCGGGAAGAAACTGGCCGACTACCACAAGAAGGCTAAGGAGGCATTGAAAGAAAAAGAGCAGCGGGATGCATTGATAAATAATCAGAAAGAAAAAGAGCAGCAGCAGCAGCAGCAGCAGCAGCAGGATGCATTGATAAATAATCAGAAAGAGGATAATGAAGGTTCTTCCATGGATGTTAATGCCTGGATATCCAGTTTATCCTTCGAGAATGTGTTTGTAATCGGGTCCATAATAGGAATAACTGCTTATTCCATATACACGGGATACAAGAACAAAATAGCCGACTTACGCATACCTGTTCCAACCTTCGAGCCACCTCCTGTCAAGAACATGAATGAGGTCAAAAGCGAACCAAACATAAAAAATAGTTTAAATGATGAGTTGATGTAATTACACAAAATGGCAGAAAATAAGCTTGTAAAGACTGTTACAGATTCTGTATTTCTCGTGGGACTCGCTACTGCTGTGGGCTATGTGGGTAAAAAGGCCCTGAGAGAATCGTTCATTGGAGATCCATCGTCCAGTATTATGAATTATGGCAAATGGGTCGTTGTTTTGTCCGTAAGTATGTACCTCAAAACTTATTTAGAAGATCAAAAGATGCTACCAAAGAGCTTTGAGTAATGAGTACAGTGAAATTTGATCATACAAGATTCAAAGTGGCATTGGATAGTCATATGAGAGACGAACCCATTTTGAGGGACTTCATAACTAAAGATGGCAATGGATCTGTAATATCCTTTGACGAGAAAGGATTCGGTATGGCTGTAGTCGATCATTTGAAGAACACTCCCAAGTTGGAGCACTTCACGATTGAATGAAATGTATTAAGAAATCCTACAATAGATTCATAAATGGTGAGTATAGCGATCATGCTTGGAGGTGCAGTCCTCAATGCAACGGCCTTCATTGGTGGAAATTATATAGCAAAGGCCCTAAGTGGGTCATCATCCGCTGATCTCCAATTCGAAAGGGAAAGGCATGACAAAGCAATGGAGAAGTACCAAAAAGATTACGCTGCGTACCAAGAGAAGCGCTTGGCATATATTGACTTTATGAATAAGAGGAAGAGTGATGCTGACCAGGCCTATGAGAACATATCGAAGACGGATGAAGCGCTGAAATTGTACAATCAAATGGGCAATCCTCCTAAATTCTCTGACTATTACCGACCGAATGGAGACCAAAGAATGGGTGAGATGGTCTATGTCTCAGGTGGGATGTTAGCCCTAGGATATATAGCTAGCAAGTGGGTGTGATAAATTAACTTAGAAGTTCCCATATTCGACATCAAATATGGCAACTGTTGATCCTGAAGAAAACGATCCTTTCGGGTTGGGGGAAGAAAACAAACAAGAAGATCCTGATGATTTTGAAAATACCCCACTACTTGGTAGGCAGCCCACACCAGATAAAGTCATAGAAACATCCACGACTAAGGGTGCTAGACGTAAATCAGGGTATATTCAATTACCACGTGAAGATATAGAAATGGAGGCTATGGAAGAAAACAAAGATGCAATCTGGGCTAAGATTGTAAGTAAATTCCCAAATGCCGAACCTAAGTTTCTTTTCAAATATGATGAATGGGGTAGAATCGTTGTAAAAATCACTGGTAGAGATCCAGGTAAAAATGTATGGCATCAATTATTCGATGCGTATGGTGATGTGAATAAAGGATTACCCAAAACAATTACAAAAGGGCCAGGCCCAAGCGCGGAAGAAATTGTGGAAG
Source organism: Ricordea florida (assembly GCA_949710005.1). Classification (NCBI taxonomy): domain Eukaryota; kingdom Metazoa; phylum Cnidaria; class Anthozoa; order Corallimorpharia; family Ricordeidae; genus Ricordea; species Ricordea florida. The sequence goes on from OX453277.1 coordinate 14,920,339, forward strand.
CCAACGATAGTGAGATAACTAAGAAAAAAGGGTTCGTTAGTAAATTGAAAGAGACGGTAAGATTCCATCGAGATAAGGCATTGAAATCCCCAGAAGAAGTAAGTCAAATAGAGACTATCGAGAAACAAATTGGTGAGCAAGAGCAAGAGATAGCTAACTTGGAGGGGGAGAATGAGCAAATCCAGGAACGAATGTCATTGCGGGACCGGGTGAAAGCGATCTTCAAGAAATATGGGTTCACAGTATTTGCCGTTGTGAGTGCTGTTAGTGTGGTCATTGGCGTTATCGTGTCTAATCTTTCCAAAGGCCTATCCAAGTTGGGTAAAGGTGTGGGTGACGGGCTGAAGACCATCGGTAAGAAACTTGGTGAGATATTGCCCGGTATGGTGGGGGCGATCGTGAGTTTCCTGTTCAAGACCGCTGGAGAGGTCATTTCATTCCTAGGGAAGAACGTTTGGCTATTGATCCTCGCTGTTGTAGTGTACTTCGTAGAGGAATTAAAGAAGAGGCGTCGTTGAATGTAAATGTTGAGCATAACAATGTACGAGTCTGAAACCAGGGTGTACTTAGACCCTCCCCTGGACAATGTTCGAGAGATACAACTCCTTGATTGTAGTATACAAACCAAACGATGGATTAATTTCAAGGATCGCCAAAGCGTACTCAGAGAGGAGGATAATCAATCCTTAATAACATTACGACCGGGTACATATTCACTATGCAATTTACGTGAGATATTTCTCAACGATAATGATAAGGCTAAACTTATAATCATTGAGACTAAGACTGGTTACTATCTTTACTCCACTAAGAACTTCAGCATTAAACTTACAAGAGGGCTACAAATTGCTCTGGGGGTGCCTGAAATCATAACTCATCACAAAATGTACACCATAAATCTACGGATCAGGGAGCCCCTGAGAATTATGTGCAGTCTAGTGGATAATCTCTCATCCTATATGAATAAGGCCCCATCAGTGGGCTCTGTAAAGATCTCCCCATCATACCTCCTTGCCAACATACCCTCAAAAGATTATCCAGTCATACCAGTTCAGAAATTGAAAACTCCCATAAATCACTTCGATCTAAGCATTCTCGACAGTGAGTGGAAAAAGTTGGAAATGAAGGGTTCTCCCATCACCTTAACTTTGAGAATAAGATAACATTTTAAAAGTACGTGAGAACTGTAACTAAACATGGGTGAGTACAAAGAAATCTATCCCAACTTGCCTCCGACGGCGCCTCCTCCTGATGGCGCTACTTTCAGACTACAGCAATGTTGTGATGCTCTTAACAAGCTAAAAACTGAATTGAAGCATTACGAGACTGTACTCAAAAAGTACAACCGGTCCAAAGGCGCGCTCATAAACGCAAGCTCTACCTGTGGTATCCTATCTTGTATTTTAGCGGCTGGTGGATTGGGTACATCTCTGAGTGGTGTAGGAATTGTGGCAGCTATACCCTTGGGAGTGACGAGTGGAATACTTGTTTGCGCATCCATAGCTTGTGAACAAATCTCCAAGAGACTGGCAAAGAAAGCGGTTAAGCACCAAAGTACAGTTACGCTGGCCAAAGCCAAAATAAACACAATCGAGGACTTGGTATCCAAGGCGCTTTGTGATAATAAGATCTCTGATGAGGAGTTCTCCATGATAATCGAGGAGCTCAAGAAGTTTGAAAAGCTAAAGGCTGAGATACGACTCAAAGCTCAAAAAAATTCAATGAAGGAGATCGATCCTGTGGCCTTGAAACAGAGAGTGAGAGAAGAATTTATCAAAGAACTAAAAGGTGGGTCCTAAACATAACTTATGATAAGGTGTATTATTGAGTTAAATACTATAACCCTTCTACCCAAACACTGGATAGAAGATGGGCTTACTCAATGACTTTAGGAATAGGTATCCAAAGGCTGATTTGAACCGATTCACATTTATGAGCGATATCTATGGAGGTTACATTAGGTGGAAACATAATGGAATGACGATCATGTCTTATGATGACCCCACTGGTAAGACATGGACTGAAGGCCTCCCACCCGGTTTGAAAAGACTACTTTGGTTAGATTTAGGATTGAATGATAATGAATTGAGTTCATTCCCAAAGAGTTTGACTATGACCGATCGCTTGTACCCAATCCCTGCCATTGACTTTGATGACTTCACCAGTGATACCACAACCATGCTGACTTCATTAGATATATACGTGTCAAATACCAAAAAGTTCACCGCTAAGATGCGTAACGTATTTACATCCCAAGTTGTGACTTTCAAGTTTGGAAAGCAAGGCCGAAAGTGGTTGAATGCACCTGATATGAATTATTGGCCTCAACAGCTTAATTTTGCAGTATGGTGTGCAACCTCTGGATGTGGCATTAGCCCATTTGAAAGTTTGAACTATCCCAAAGTGGTGGCTGGCTTCATAAAGTTTCACATCTACTTCACCATAAGGCGAATATTGTATGAATTGAGTGTTCCGCTGCCCGATGAACAACCATTTGCCATAGCTAACAATCCTTACAGTAAGGTTGCTTACCAAAGATTGTGCGCTGAATTCGGGATAGCTAATAATTCTGATTTCAGATGGAAGGGTGGGCGAAACCATGGTCTAGGTGATATATTCCTTGATTATGGAGCTGGTTACCATGGACGAGGTGGTGGATTTCAGAATGTTCATGTGATTCGAAACTATGATGAAGATGCAAACCAATGGCCTGGTGATGGTGGTAAATTCTCAGATGATGGTGGTAAGAAGGAAAAAGGTAACCTCATCTCATTCATTCGTAATGATGACTTTGCTCGGTACAAGTATGCTTGGTTCATTCCAACGAGTGGTTATGGACTCACCAAGGCTGGGCTGGGTAGACTGAATCGATCTGCTGAGGCATTCGTTTACTGTGTGTTGGGATCACAAGTTAATACCCGAAACTCGATTGTGGGTATGGGTGGGGGTGCAATTGAAACGCAGCAAGAGTTCTTGGCTCTATTTGAAAGTAGTGTGATCGAGAACGATATCTCAAGCTCAGTACAAAGGTACCAACTCGCAACTCAGGAAGCGAAGTTAAGATTGGATCTGGCAATTGCGCCTGGAGTTTGGCTAATGCCCAGTAATATGATCATAAACACAGAGAGTGTGGTTGGGTACAACAATAACCTAATGAAGGCCACGGGTGATATGAAGTTTGGAGTTAACTCAAATGTAAACCTGGAGACCAAGACTGTAGGTATAAGCCATAACTTAGGCTCTTCAAAAGTTAAGTTACCACATGCAGCTGCCAGAACTGAAGCTGTACAAGTCAAAACACCAATGATGGATGTTAAATCTGAAATCAAAGAGCCTGACCCAGATAACACCACACACCATGAAAATAATCTGATAGCATTGACAATCGTAGCTGGTGGATTGGCTTGGGCTTTGTTCCGTTGATGGACTCGATATAATTTTTGTAACGTGGTTCGTGTTACAAAGATGCACACTATATTATTATAACTTAATAAGATTGCAGCAATCTTTACAATACTGTTTATGTTTATAATGAACGCATATGCCCTTTCCCATGCACTCTTTACATCTATACCTATTTTTACCATGAGAACATACTTGGGACCCACCACAATATTTGCAATAGTACTTATTCTTGCCATGAGTACATATACCCTTACCACCACACTCTTTGCAAAATGCAATCTGTCTTAGATGAGATAACACCACACACCATGAAAATAATCTGATAGCATTGACAATCGTAGCTGGTGGATTGGCTTGGGCTTTGTTCCGTTGATGGACTCGATATAATTTTTGTAACGTGGTTCGCGTTACAAAGATGCACACTATATTATTATAACTTAATAAGATTGCGGCAATCTTTACAATACTGTTTATGTTTATAATGAACGCATATGCCCTTTCCCATGCACTCTTTACATCTATACCTATTTTTACCATGAGAACATACTTGGGACCCACCACAATATTTGCAATAGTACTTATTCTTGCCATGAGTACATATACCCTTACCACCACACTCTTTGCAAAATGCAATCTGTCTTAGATGAGGACATATTTGTGATCCCATACAATCCTTACACTGAACCTTACGCCTACCATGTTGACATTTTCCCCTACTACTAACACTAGGTACCTCTTCAGGCATTCCCAGCGCCTCTAGTAACTCATTCCTACGCATCTTGTAATATTTTGGTATATTGCGTTCCTTGGCGATGGCGCGGAGCTCTTTGACATTTTGTTTTGACATGATGGGTGCTTGAATGTATAGTAACAATTCTTTAAGTTGATAGGATCGATTTTGGATCCTGCACGCGTGCTAACTTTTTGTGTGTTTGTCTTTAAGCCGGTGCACCACAACTGTCAATTTGCAACTACTCTTTGCCTTTTGGGAATAATTGTTAACTCGACATGAACATCGCCATAACAACCTGATTGAAGTAAGCACGACAGTGAAGAGAACGTGAAAAGTGTCATGTGGACTCCATTCGCCAAAGTGTTTTTCTTGTTGTTAAATAAAGTAGGCAGTCGCACTACTGTAGGTGGGCTCCTGTTGAAGCCTGTGAAAGGCATCCCAAGAAAATGTAACCACCTCTTAACTTACCTCTTCTAAATCTACTGGTTTTGCAAATTCTTTGAATCTCCGATCAGTAATAAGCTTCATATGAACATCCCTAAGAAAGATGCGTAGCTCTCTCATAGTGTTTTCCTCATCTTGTCGTGCTTTTTTTATCTCAGCTTCAGACAGCTGCTTTGGAGGAGGAGCAGGAGCAAAAGGTAGCACTTCCAAACTGTGATCCTTCCCTGGAGATACATGAAATTACATCATTACATTTATTATACGGCAAACCTGGTTAGAAATGCAAAGCAGTAACATAATATTGGTTCTTCTGGGGTCTGTAATAATTATTTCCTTCTAGAACCACAAAGATGGACCGCTTGTCTAATCAAATGAAACGTTTTAAAAACTTCTGGCTATAAATGTCAGAAGTCAGCAATTCTTCAAATGACTGAAATTCTTCAGATTTTTGAAGGAGCCATAACAATAAAACATTTACTGGACTGCTTGGTTTGGTCTAAACTACAAAAATAATTGTTCTGATAGCTTGTTCAGCTTAAGACTTTAAAAAAAAAAAATACAGAAATTGATGAAGATTGTCAAAGTACATGTACAGCATATGATCCTCATGCTAGATCAACAATGTCAATGCAATAAGCACATTTTCTGTGTAGCTCCTACTGTACAAGCCATGTGTACTGGTTACCCTTTCCATTGAAACAATCAAAGCACTTGCACTGACTTTTATCCAATTCAGAAAAACAAAATTAAGCACGTATAACAAAAATATATTTTTACCAGACTGAGTGCAATATGGCCCATTAATGTTTGAAGCTAATCATTGCAAATTCAGGGTTTAGCTTCCAGAGCTAGATGTACCTGTGCATGGGGTTCATGTGCTCTCTAACTCTGGGTTAGAGCTCTTAACATATTTTTTGTGCAATCCCAGCCAGGCCACCAGTGAAATCAACAGCCACTCTGTTTGTTCATGGCCTGAGCTGACATCATTCATGTTACAGTGTATATACACTGTACAGTGCATGAGGGAGAGGACCAGTTTAGGAGCTATCAGTAACTACTGTACTCTGTTATGCAGGGAATAAAAACTTGTTATGGGAGTTTGTCCCACTGAATTATGATGCAGTTGTAGACTTCTGTGAATTTTCTAGCCTAAAAAGGAATTTGTAAAAATATTTCTTTTACTCTGACTCCCCAGTCATAATAAAAGAGAAAAAACAATGTCAAAAGTTAAACCAAACTGATAATTACCACTCTGACCAATCACAACAAATAGTCCTATGAACCAATCAGAATGCAAAGCAAATGATGCTGGCACCAGGGTCCAAGGATAAGGGGGGGGGGGGGGGTACTCTGGATTTCAAATGACAGGGATGATTGAATGGGGACATAAAACAAAAATAGCCGTACTTGATTTCCTTGGTTTGGCAGGCTGAACAGCAAATTCCAGTAACAGATTTGAGAAAAATGCCCTTCTTTCATCTGCAGTTGGAGTGGTTACTTGGAAAACCTAAACATACAAGGTATCATCACCTACAAGTAGGTGTAACCCTCAAACATTGTGTTTATGCAGAAAAGCTTTTGTGTCTGCAGATGTTTTTAGAAAATTTATTAAGCCTGAAGTGGATTCTGGATAAGCAAACACCAATGGATTAAAAATACTTGTTCATTAATTATTACCGAATAAAACACTGGGACACTTTATAAACCATTTACAGCAGCAAGATAGTTATCACCTGCTGGTTTTCAAAAGTAATAAGAATTATCTAATTACATGTATGAATATCATTACTGTTATAAAAGAGATTTTAAAATTGAAAATTTTTATATTGAAAGCAATTTTGTAAAAACACAAACTACAATAAAGGCTGTTTTCTTCTTGCTAAGTAAATTAAACACAAATTCTCTTTTGCACAGCTGTGCTCTTTATGGTTGGTTAAAACAGTCAAACCTTTTTACAGAAAGAAGTATAACCAATATAAACACCTAGGATCATGTTTACAGTAGGTAGAGTTAGTCGACACCAGTGATCAATATGTTGACCAACACACCACTGTCTATTGTTGTTATACAGTACAGCCCTAAAATAATGCACGCGCAAGAAGAAGCGCAAGAAGTTCTTGCGCCGCAAGAACACGCAATCCGCCGCAAGAAGTAAAAATGTTATATTTTTGCGGTTTACCCGCAAGAACATTCGAAACGCAAGAAGTTAGAAGCCTAACCGCAAGAAGCCGCAAGAAGTTGAAAATCTAAGCGCAAGAAGCCGCAAGAACTTATGAATCTTATCGCAAGAAGGCGCAAGAAGTTGCGTCTAGTCAAACCGTTCAGATCTAATTCGTAATGCCGTGTTCGTGGAAATGCTCAGCGCTTGCTCGCAATGTTGTCCATAAGATAAGCCACTGCAGTGGGAAGAGATTTAATAATTATATCATCTTCAATTTTCGAACAGCGTGATCTGTGAGCGAAGACAACCTTCGTTCGAATCTCGTGCACTGAACCACAAAGACTACGTGTGTAAAAAAATTATACGCTACGATGTTGTAAATTTCTATTAGAACGTTTTGCAGAGTTATTCTTACAGACAGAAAGCTTTTGCAGAGAAAAATATTTTGTGTTTCTAAACAAACGGTAATCAAGGAAACTTGAAAGTCGCCTACGGAAGCGAACGGCTTCCGTAAATTCTACCCTGCTTGCAATACGAAAAAAATATTCCCGGTATGTTGTGATAAGAACATGAATGATTTTCTCAACGTCGAGATCTAATGTGTTTGCCTTTGTGCTTCCTCTTATTTCGAATACTTCAAACAGCAAATACAGTGAGATAACAATCATGTTGCTGTGACGCCTCTAATTTGCATAAAGTTTCAAATTTACTCACACGTGAAATTGTCACGCTTTCGTCATATATGCATAGTACTTCGCATCAGAACGTGTCGACCTCTTTTAGTTTGATCACCCGTTTGGAAAAAACACCCATCCGTTCGAACGGCTTGATCACCCGTTTAGTGAAAACACTCATCTGTTCGAACGACTTGGTCATCTGTTTGGAAGAAACACTCATCCGTTCGAACGACTTAGTAAGACTACACCACGCATGAATCTCAAGCGGCCATCTTTATTCTCCCAGAATTCTCATACTTCATGGAAGAAAGCATTTCCAAAGCAACTGGAAGCAGTAAACACTTTCATTTTCAATGTGATTATTATCTTCGAAGAGCCTGGTTCTATTCAGTGCATTGGACCTTATGCCGTCGAAGTTTAAATTAGTTTAGTCTTATCAGACAAATAATTTACTGACCCTCAAACACGACTGTATGTAAAGCATTCAGCTCCTTCGATCTCCGAAAACGCATCGATAAATCAGGTAATACATTGGAGAGTTACCTGAAAAGGTAATTCGCAATTGTTTAGATGCTTCGAAAAACAACAAACACCTACTTTCCGACGCATTCCGAGTGACACAACTTTCCCTAGCAAGAAAATTAACTTCGCAAAACGGCGCAGCAAGTAAACTATATTTTCTTCAAGGGAAGATAATTTCAACGTTTGAATTACGAAATTGTGCCAAATAAAACCAGAGATCTCTGTACTTTAGACTTCGTACAAGTCAGCCGTTCGACATTTTTCACGAGCCGTTCGAACGACTTATAATGTGACTCGTAAAGTTAAAGTTTAACTTGTCCGGCAAGAGCTAAGCATTTGTCGCTAATGTAGTTCTTATGGTAAGTGCTGGTCAAACATGAATTCGACCGTGCCTTTTGCCTTAATTCGCATGAAGCGTCTTCTTACGGTCCTTTGCGTGCAAAAATGTTAGCGCAAAGAAGTTCTTGCGGTTTGAAAATCCTACCGCAAAGAAGTTCTTGCGGTTTTAACTTCTAAACGCAAAGAAGTTCTTGCGTCTCTCAGGATCCAAGCGCAAGCGACCCGCAAGAAGTTGCAAGAAGTTGCCGGCTTGCGGACGCAAAAAGAAGTTCTTGCGCGTGCATTATTTTAGGGCTGTACTGTACCAGTCAGGTTTAGGGTACAGTGCTATAAATACAGCTTGTTCTGCACTTTCTTCCACACTATTCCTAGAAGATGGAAAGAAATTTGGGGAACATCCCCTAATTACATGTTTCATGAAAGGAATTTTTGAATGGAGACCAGCCCTACCCAAATATTCAGAGATTTGGGACGTTACTATTGTGTTGAACTACCTGAGAACATTTGCCCAACCAAATTCATTAACTCTGAAGCAACTCACATTAAAATTGACCATGCTGCTGTCTTACAACTGGACAGCGAGGACAAACCCTACACAAGTGTGATGTAAACCACATTCAAGGCCTTGAAGACAAATACCAAATAACTGTCTGTGAGAAACTAAAAAAGTCTAAGCCAGGAAGACATTTGGCACCCTTAGGCCTACTGGAAAAGCAGTTCTGTGTGGTTGAACATTTCCGAGAGTATCTTCAAAGAACAAAGTCAGTGACGGGAAAACATTCTCAGCCTCTTACGCTTTATTAAGCCATTTAGACCAATATCTAAGGACCCTATCTCTAGGTGGGTCAAAGTTGTCCTAGAATCAGCAGGTATTGATACTAGCCTATACTCAGCTCACAGTAGCCGAGCTGCTTCAACATCCTTTACTGAAGCTAAAGGACTTAACATTGCTGAGATAATGAAGTGTGCAGGCTGGTCGAAATCTGGTACTTTTGCCAAATACTATGAGAAACCTTTGGATGTCACTGCAAACAATTTTGGCCATGTGCTATTTCAACAGTAATCTAAGTTTCTTTGTCACAGTGTAACTTACTGGTATTAGTTCAGCAATAAAACTTGTTGAGTTCTTAATGTGCTTGTGTATACAGGACTTTGAAATCTAATGTTACTCTGTAGTGACGTAGACTGATGACAGGATAGAATTGTAGAATTAGACGAGACTTACCTGTAAGTTGAAGTCTGATTGTGATTCTGTTCTGTCATCAGTCTGGAACGAAGGAGTAACATGCCCTTGTACCCACCCTCCCATCTCCTTTGTTTCAAACTCTCTCCTGCAACACTCGCTTTGAATACTGACCAGCTATGTGCATGCGCATGCGCACATCTCATGTTACTCCTTCGTTCCGGACTGATGACAGGACAGAATCACAATCGGACTTCAACTTACAGGTAAGTCTCGTCTAATTCTACAATTACATTATGAGATAGAGACTTTTATGAGGTAATTGAAACAGCTCGCATCTTATATCTAATCTCTTTGGTGGTGTTTTGTTCTGAAATGAATTCAATTTTTTTCTACTCTGTTCAGCTGGTTTTAGCCTCCCTTGTTACAAATGTGCCGCCAATACATCTTTAGCAGACAAGTTAACAAGCTTCACCCCTTTCATGTTAAGTCAAAGTGGGAACCACCAGTCCAACCTTCAGGGCCCTTAGAAACATTCCTCGAAGAAGTTAAATTTGAGCTAGCAAATATCCCAATTAACAGGCCAAAGGATATATATATTGGACAAAAGATGTCCATTGATCAGTGTCAGTGGAGTATCAGTCCATAGTGTCGGCCGACACCGCCAACAGTAAACAACATCAACCACCATATTGACCAAGTTTCAGTGATGCATTGGTTGACCATCGGTGAAGTAATGGTAAGGTATCAGCAAAGTGTCAACAAGACTACAACCATATCGAACGACACACATATCGGCTGACTATTGACCGATACCCAACCGACACTCAGTCGATATATAAACTGATACTCAGCCAACATATTGACTGAGTGTCGGTCAATACATTGGTCTCTAGTGTCAGCCAACACTACCTACAATAAACATGATCTGACACCTCTTTACTAAGATCACAATAAACACAAATATGGTTTTATTTCAAATATTTAAATTGTCCAGGACTTAACATATCATTAAAAAGCTTTTACCTGGTTAGTTTCCTCAGTGAAAAGTTGTTGCATGGTTGGTGAAAGGCAACCCCACTGTTCATCTGCTGTAGCCAGAAAAAGCACTGGAGCCAAAGGAGGAAGGTCATGCAGTAGTGACAGCAAGGTGGCATGCAGACTCTCTCCTGTGGCATTCCATAAGGCATCCAGATGGGGTGCATAAAGCACACAAGGTGTTGTACGGCGTGCTTCACGAAATAGCTATACCACAAAAACAAAGTTGATATCAGAAAGAGATGAGTAGATGGAAATAGGGATGGACATACCATGCAACTTCAAAGAAATCACCCAGTCTTAAAAAAATGTATAAGCACATTTGATAAAATTTCAATTTGGATACTTTCATGACATACAGACAGTATTTCAAGAATTGAATGTACAAGAAATAAATTTAATAAGCAATTCACTGATTTTGCCTGGTTGTCTTGTTGAAGTAAGTGGGTCTAACTTCAACTATGGTTGCCAGTCTCAGTCAAGGAAACAGTACAGATTGCATAAATATACCTGCATACCGTAGAATGATAATACTTACCTGAGAACAGGCTTCTTCAGGAGTCTTTGATGTAACTCCAAATAGCGCTGGTAGATCCAAAGTATACAGTGTCATACGTTCCATACAATGTAACAGGGCAGGTGCAAGGTGAGTTGATTGACCCATACCTTGTTTACCACATATCAAAAATCTAGGTCGATATGTCATTGGAGCTTTGCCATAGCTCTTAGATATGGGAAAAAATGACGAATGGCCTCTTGATATGTCAAGGTTGTAAGAGACCTGTTGCACTCGTCGCATATAGCGTTCTGACCTTGATGAACCAGGTTGGGATTCAAATATTGATGGGACTACATCCTCATCTGAGCTTCCTTCCTCTTCACTGAATGTAGCAGCTAACCTTGGACGTTCTAGCCGGCTATTGCTTGAATTCCCCATAAGACTACAAGGAGTAACCTCAGCAACTGCAAAAAAAAAAAAAAAATGAGACAAACATGCATCACTAACTTAAAAAGAAATGGAAAGTGTGAAAACTCTCAATACAGCTAAAGACTTAACATGTTTGTCATTTTTATGACAAAATTTGCCAATCAGCACTTCAATAATTCACTATTATTTTATGGAAAGAAACCAGAGAGACCAATGTTGCAAGTTATGCTGTAAAGAATCTTACATTATAAACAACAGTTTGTTCCCATTTTAGCTACAGTGATTAAATGATCTATACACCTTATTTGATGTTTTGGGAGGTAATATGAGTGGCTAAATGTGAGCAATGAGTAAAGTATTAGCATGTGTTATCTTGCAAAACATTACATTATAAGAGATTTATTATTCCACTGAATTTTTTATGTCAAAAAACATCTATATTTTTTTAGCTAAAGTGCAGAAAGCGACAACTTTCTCATTCTTCATATGACAAGCGTGAGCTACATGTAAATGACAAAACAAAAAGCCAGTAAAATGCCTTTTAATTAATTGGATAAAACGAGTCAAGAATGACAGGTTCTTGACATTTGGTGTTTAACCAAAATAACTTGCCGTTGTGTCATAATTCTTCATTTAATCATTCTTATAAAGACTGTAGTTAGTTCCAAGAAACACTCTGTAAAAAGTTCTAGCAGACATGAAAACTGTGTTCTAAACTGTACAGCTCATCCTTAAAGTTCACCGTTGTGTCCAGGAGTGATACTGGTTTGTTCATTTTGAAAAACACAGAATGGCAGTGCAAGGCTGCCATTTTAGGCAAGGAATCAAGTTTAATATGTAAAATGATGAATGGAAAATGTACTGAACCTGTTGGAGTGTGAGCTGGGGGGAATAGCTTCTCCAGAGCCTCCACAGCTTGGTTGAAAGCCACTTTCAGGAGTGGAAAGATTAAAGGTGACAAGGCTCTAGCTGGGGAAACTACTGATCGTTGAGAAGCTGGAACAATTGTGTTCATGGCCTTCTGGAAGTCTCTTGCAGTCACTTCGATGGAGTTAACATCTAGTAACAGTTTCTTGTTACTGGTATAGATTTGAGGATAACGTCTTCTCAACGCAAACAGAGCTGCTTCTGTACACAGTGCTTTAATGTCAGCACCACAATAACCTACACAATGGTCTGCAACTTCAGTTATGAAAGAAGGTAGAAGCTTAGGTTCCCATTCACGAGTGTGAATCGTCAAAATACTCCTCCTTGCCTGAGTGGAACGGAAAATGATATGGAAGGAAATGACATTGATTGAAACCATAGTATGTTAATTACAACAGTGGTGTGAAGCATTTTACTGGAAATAAAAGATAAAAATTATTGGTTGAAAACTTATGGGTTATTGTACAGATAAATGCATAGTTGTAGAAGATGTTCGGAGAACACCAAAAGGGTTTGTAAATCAATCGCCTGCAGCTCCTGATTTACAAGCTCTTCTCGTGTTCTCCCAACATCCCACATGGTTTATTACGTTGGTTAACCCATAGAAACTGCGGTTTATTGCTTAAATAACTTTTAATATGTATAATTTATTATTATTATTATTATTATTATTATTATTATTATTATTGTTATTATATCAATGTAAGTAACAAATAAAAATTTTAATTTTCAGAGTGGCTCATGTTTCAATTTAAGCACATGGATAAATCTTGACATGCAACTTCTTTCACTGTGCCAGTGTGAAGGAAACAGTCAGAAATAACTTTGAAAACATGTTGGTTTCCTGAGAGGTCTCAACCAAATGGTAAGTTTTTTCAATCTTCAACAAGAGGGTTGAATCCAGCTGTTTTTTCAAACAGACCCGGTTCAAATACCGGTAGTTGCACTGTAAACAAATGAATAGAATAAGACAAAAGAACATGGATGCAGGGTGAGAGAAGTGAAGCTTACGGTTCTATCAGGAAGAGCAAATTGAAACTCCCGGTCAAACCGGCCAGGCCGCCTTAGAGCAGGATCAATGGCATCAATCCTGTTAGTGGCTCCAATAACAACTATCTCTCCTCTGCTGTCTAAACCATCCATCAGTGCAAGTAGAGTTGAAACAATCGAGCTGTGTATCTGGTCCTGACGACTGGAACGTACTGGGGCTAGGCCATCTATCTCATCAAAAAATATTATGGACGGTCTCATGCTAAATGCCTGAAAAGAGAAATGGAGACAACATTTGCAACTGTCACAACTGCAAGGTACACAGCACATAATGCTGTTAGAAGCTGTTGGCTCTAACTCTGTTACATGTAACTAGGAAAATATACACAAACATGAATGATGTAACTCTAGGAAACAGTCTATTAGTCACTGGACATTTTGGAGTTAGGTCCCACTGAAGCTAAAGCTGCATTAGTGAGAAGTAAAAAGAAGCCAAAACAGAAAGGTGATGTTTTTGGGCATTAGCCCTTTATTAGAGTCATTATTTGAAATGTCTAGCCACATCTTGTGCGGTTATTGATTAACACATCACGTGTTAAGAGATCACCTTTTACTATAAATGGTTACGCATGTGTTTGGTACACAACTTAGAGTCCTGTTGAGTCAAGGCGAACAAGAATAAAAACATTACATGGTGTCAGGAGTATCGGAAAACGACGAAAAACCTGGCCGATAGAATCAAAAATGGCATCATCTCAGATTCCTCTACCAGAAAAATTAGATTCAAAGAAACCGGAGGAGTGGAAACGATGGATCGAACGCTTCGAATGTTATCGCATTGCTGCTGGCCTCGACGAAAAAGACGAGAAAGTGCAGATAAACACGTTAGTCTACGCTATGGGTGGAAACGCGAACAAAATCTTCAGAAGCTTTCAACTCGCTGCAGACGATCAAGTCTACGAGACCGTAAAAGGACGTTTCGCAACACACTTTGTGGGCCGCACAAATGTTATCTTCGAAAGAGCTCGATTTAACAAGCGTGTTCAAGGCGAACAAGAATCCGTGATCGATTTCATCGAAAGCCTGTACGAGCTTGCAGAGACCTGCCAGTTTGGAACTCTCAAAGAAGAATTAATATGAGACCGCATCGTTGTTGGTATTCGTAACGCCACGTTAATGTTGTCACAAAAGCTTATGCAAGATGATACGCTCACACTCGCTAAAGCCGTGAAGCAAGCGAAATCTTCAGAGCTGGTAAAGGAACATCATGAAATCCTTAAAGGAGATGGAGAAGATGGAAAAATTAACCGCATTCGAGACACCAAGTGGAAAGCGCCGAAAGATAAAGTAAAATTGCCCGAAGAATTGAAAGATCAGAAAAATTCTAAAAGGCCTCCCGCGAAGAAGTGTTATCGATGTGGCAAATCGCCAGAACATTACCAAAAGAAGATGAGCCAAATATTGGAGGGATCCGAGGGCCACATTTCTATTACTGATGACATGCTCATCCATGCGAAAACCCAAGAGGAACATGACCGTCGACTCAAAGCGGTATTAAAGAAACTTGATGGTGCTGGAAATGCAGAAAAGTGCGAATTTTCAAAGAAAGAAGTCAAGTTTGCTGGATATGTTCTTAATGGAGATGGAATCAAGTCTGACCCCGAGAAAACAGAGTCAATACAGGACATGGACACACCCCAGAATGTGAGTGACATCCGCAGGTTTCTCGGAATGGTGAGCCAGTTAGGAAAATTTGTTCCCCACATAGCAGAGAAAACCAAACCAATCAGAGATCTTCTGAGCAAGAAGAATGAATTCCTTTGGAGTCTGACCCAGCAGGATGCCTTTGAGAAGTAGAAAAAGGAGCTCACTTCAACCCCAGTCCTTGCGCACTATGATCCTGCGAAGAAAACAATCTTGTCCGCAGATGCCTCATCTTATGGACTTGGCGCAGTCCTCCTACAAGAACAAGAAACTGGAGCAAGGAAACCAGTGGCCTATGCTTCAAGATCCATGACTAGCACCGAGCAGCGGTATGCTCAAATCGAAAAAGAAGCGCTTGCGACAACATGGGCGTGCGAGAAGTTTAACGACTACATCCTAGGAAAAGACATCCTCATAGAGACAGACCACAAACCGTTGGTGCCGCTGTTTGGCTCGAAAAACGTGGATGAACTTCCTCCTAGGATCCAGAGATTTAAAATGAGATTAATGAAATACTCATTCATCATGTGTCACATTCCAGGAAAAGCATTGGTAGTTGCAGACACACTTTCAAGAGCACCTCTGAGAAAGTCACCTACAAAAGCTGACATACGCCTTAATGAAGACCTCAGTTTGTATGTGGCTAACATCCTGGAAGGCTTGCCAGCTACTGAGCGAAGATTAGAAGAGATACGACTTCACCAGCAAGATGATGAAGTGTGCTGAAAACTGCAGCAATTCTGCACCGGAGGTGGCCGGACAAGTCAAAGCTGAACTCAGCAATTAATGCTTATTGGCCAGAAAGAGCTTCTATTACGTTCCTGAGAGGTCTCCTGATGAAAGACTCAAGACTCATCATTCCCTCATCCCTTCGTTTGGACATGTTGGATAAAATCCACGCGGGACACCAAGGAGTCCGCAAATGTCACGAAAGAGCCCGTGAGTCAGTTTGGTGGCCTGGTCTCAGCAAACAGATTGAAGACGTGGTCACAACGTGCCCGACCTGTTGCAAACACCGAAAGAACCATGCAGAGCCTATGATACCAACTCCTCTGCCAGAGAGACCATGGCAAAAGGTAGCTACCGACCTGTTCTACCACAATGGCAAAACGTACATCATTGTCGTGGACTATTATTCGAGATTCTTCGAAATAGCTCCCCTTAAGAGTACAACAACTGAGAACGCTATCAACCACTTAAAGTCGTTCTTCTGTCGCCATGGCATCCCAGAAATCGTTGTCTCTGACAATGGACCTCAATTTGCAGCCGCCACTTTTTCAAAATTTGCCGAAGAATGGGGCTTTACACACCTCACAAGTAGCCCTCACTACCCACAGAGTAACGGTGAAGTGGAAAGAGCTGTCAAGACTGTCAAAGACTTGATCATCAAGTCAGAAGATCTGTACTTGGCACTACTTACATACAGATCCACCCCATTGGAGAATGGTTACACTCCAGCAGAGCTACTGATGGGAAGAAAGCTGCGCTCAACACTCCCACTGACACCTGAGAAACTAATTCCCAAGCTGCCTAACTTCGAACAGCTGCGAAAGTCTGAGAGAGCTTACAAACAGCGACAAGCTGAAAATTACAATAAACGCCATCGAACATCAGTACTTCCTGATTTAAATCCAGGTGACAAAGTTTGGATACCAGACAAGAGCGCCCCAGCAGTGGTGATTCAGAAATCCCCTCAGCCCAGGTCATATGTCGTCAAAACAGAGCAATCTCTTCTACGTAGGAACAGACGACATCTTGTCTCAAACCCGAAGGAGGAGATTGAGGAAACTGTGACACCCTCTCCAACTGGAAATGACCACAGGAACAAGGACACAGGAACCCCACAAGACATCAACACTCCCTGTAGTGTTGTTAAGACTCGTTCGGGTAGAACTGTTGTTCCGCCTACCCGACTCAATTTGTGAACTTGGTCTCATAGTGTAACCGTTTAGAGAGACCGATTTGCTTTGTTCTATTCATTTGTTTAACCGGACAGTGACTTGATTTTCTTTAAGATACAAGACTTTGATTGTTTCGCCAGATTTTCCATCTTAAGTCTCAGAACTTCAGCCTTATAGTGTTAACAATGTTTTTGTCTAGAAAGGGGGATGTGCGGTTATTGATTAACACATCACGTGTTAAGAGATCACCTTTTACTATAAATGGTTACGCATGTGTTTGGTACACAACTTAGAGTCCTGTTGAGTCAAGGCGAACAAGAATAAAAACATTACACATCTCACCACTACGTACAGTCATGCTTTGACTTTATCTTAAAGGTGTTGGTTCACCAAAGTTATTGCCAAGCACGTATGAACAAGCCAATTACTATTCCCAGCATTAACAACTGCATTGCTAAGTGGAGGTTGGGTGCCTGGGATATCCAGGGGCTTTCACTGTTGGCAGCCAGCCCCTAGATGAAGAAACGTCCCCATGGCCAGCAAATCCCCACAACCTAGCCATGGGCCTCTTTGCTGTTAACTTAGTTAAATTGCATTTAACTGCATCTATAACTGATACAGGGACAAGTCACTGAAATCATACAGTATAAAGTGACCTTGAAAGGAAGCATGTAATTCAAGGAAGGGCAGTAATAATGGTAATAATAACAATAACAATAACAATAACAATAATAATAACAACTAATAACCAGGGAACCCACATCACACATGGTCTTCAGTGGGGCCCTGCATAAAATAAAATTACAAATATAAGGCCTATTATTTAAGGATAATTTAAAAACTTTGCAGCGAGTTATTTTTAGGTCATGTCCCCACCTAAGGGTCCCATTTTCCGTCTGGTCGGCTTCTAACCCATTCTACAATTGTGTGCTTGCTTAGGGATGCTGCTCGTGGTGCACGGCTTCGCTATCACAGTCTTGAGGGTCATAGTTTTCGGATAGGTTCTACAAGCAAAGTTCCCTGTCATGCCAATCACTGAGCGGCATCCCCCCCCCCATTACGCCAAAACAGGTGTGGTTGTCTTGTTATTAGTTTTATGTGTAGTGGTCATGAAATCAGCCAAGCAGAATTAATTAATACAAAGTTGGTTACCGTATTTACCCGTGTATAATGCGCGCCCATGTATAATACGCACCCTATATTTTCGACCATAATTTGGAAAAAAAAAGTTTTGCGCCAACAAAACCAGTAGTTGATCTTTGTTAAATCATGTATTGAAAGAAAAATGGCTTGCTTTCTTATTTGAACATAGCCTGTAGAGCAGGCATTTGTGGTGTACGAATACTAGTGCTCGTAATAAAGTTTGATCGTGCTGGGCCGCCATGTTAGAAATGCGTCAAATAGTGGTCTGCCCAATCCACTCTATGCAATATCTTCCAAGATGGCGGCTGATCAATGATCTGGTTCGAACAACATTATCGCGATTGCCTGGAATGCGTAACAAAAAAGCAGGCCTTACGGCTTTTGGTTAAAAATTATTGAGCTGTCCGTCTTCTCAACACACCACCCGCTGTCACTTGGTTCTTTAATTAATTAACAGGATGCTGCCTGTTCAATGGGGATGAGAGAAAATATGAGTTATGGGAAGTTAATTCCAAGGGTACATGCACCTTCAAAAACTCTACAATGTGGTTGTGCCGGGGATTGGTGATGGCAACCCCCACGAGGCAAAGAACACCCAGGCTTTTGCCGAACTGGTCAAATGATTGGATGACAGAAGTTTGAGCCTTATCAGAGAGGCAAAAGATGACGGGAGGAGAGCACTTGCTGTTCTCCAAGAACACTACTAAGGGAAAAGCAAGCCCAGTGTCATCGCTCTCTATATGGAGCTAACTTCGCTGAAAATGGCTGAAGGAGAGATGATAACCAACTACCTAATCAGGGCCAGAACTGCTGCCATGGCCTTTAAGGCTACTGAGGAAGTCATCAGTGACGGACTGCTGGTCGCAATGGCTTTATAAGGTATACTGAATTCATTTAAAACCTTCGCAACTGTAGTGGTCCAAAGAGAACCAATTGACCTTCGCTGAGTTTAAAACAGCCCCGAGAACCTATGAGAATGAAAAATGTGCAAACAGAGGGAGTGACGGTAAAAGAGACAACGTCATGTATTCAAAGCAGCAGCAAAAGTTTGAGGGGAAGTGCTTTTGATTTAAAAAAGAGGGACACAAAAGCACAGACTGTTATGCCGGAGTGGCAAATAAAACAAGATACTGTAAAAAGGGTGGTAATCCCTGCAGAGGAGTGGACTGATAGTCATACATCCACTTTTGCTATTTCAGATGACTGATCATGTAAATATCAGTTGAGGTAAGACACCTTAAGTGGTCCCAGCATAAATTTAGATGGAAGAAAGGGCGTGGCATAGCCTATTCAGCATGGCACGATGCTTGTTACTTGAGGGGAATTTACCAAGAGTTTTGGACTATATGTGGAATCTAAATGGAAGAACAATATTATTTGTATCTCACTGAATAACAGCTCTGGTGATGCAAGTTCCCTTGATAACTAACATTATTTATAACATTATTTATTTATTGCGTTTTGTCAATTGCATGACACATGCTTATGGCTCAGAAGCGGTTGCCAAGCACATGATCATTTGGCCCAATCAGATTTCTTTCCAGGATAAAAAATAGCCATGCTGGGCATGAAAACGCTGTGTTTATTTCTTGAAAGTATGACAACTTTCTGCAAGCATTTTCCAGTTTCTCAGTACAAAACTAAACTCAACATTGATATATCAAAGCTGTAGACATTGTACGCTACAAGAAGCTGCATATTAATTTCTACCGCAAAAACAAGGCCAGCATTTTTGATGCTAAAATCTGTCTGCGTGTTCCTGGAAGTTGACTTAAAAAAGACATTTTCCCTCAACCAAAACTGTTTCTCATCCGCCCAAATGAAAAACTGCGCACTTGCCATTTCTTCAAATTCGACACTGTGCTGGTGTCAAAACTGAAGTGGGAAGGCAAATTATTAATTCTGGGTGTTATGAATTTCTTGTGCTTCTCTTCAGAATGATTTCTTGGAGCTAGAAAAGATGCTGGTGAAAATTCAAGCTCATGATCTTGGACGAATTGAAAAACTAGATTCAAGACAGGTTTATTACATTAAAACATGCCTGTAGTATGACTTCCATTTTGGGGTTCATGAACTGTTAATGAGTTTGAAACTTAGGCAAGCTGGGAAGTGCCCCCGCGCAAGCAAAATTTTAGACTCACTTGCCCAATGGCAAGCTGGAATTCAAATATTTTTCGAGCCCTGCTTTTGTATTGACTTCAAATATGGAAGTCTACCAAGAAAATAATAAAAAATAACAAAAAATATTGTTCTCAAATAGTTTATTATTATCATTATTATTACGTCCATTTCTTGTTGACTAGTGCAGGATATTGCGCCTGGTTTATAGTCCTTGGGAGCGGGTTACAACAAGTCAACACAGGTTCCAGGTTTCTTTTCCTTCTTCTTGCAGGGACAGTACCTTCCTTACATGTAGAATCTTTATTGTCCCCAGCAATGCTGTTTTCTGGATAACTGCCAACCTCATGTTCACCCCGATTCACTTCATGTACTCCTTAAAGTTGACTGATATGGCTGCGAGGGCCCCAATAACCACAGGCACAACAATGACTTTTCGCATGTGCCAGAGATTTGCGATCTCATCTTTCAATAGCTGGTATTTCTCTGACTTCTCAAGTTCCTTATCTTTCACCCTGTCATCACTTGGGATAGCATCATCGATTACGGCAACCTCTCTCTCCTTATTCATAAAGACAATGTCTGATCTTGTTGCCTCTATTTTCCTATCACACTGGACTGTGAAATCCCACAGTATCTTGAAGGTTTCACATTCCACCACTCCCTCAGGCTTCTGTTTATACCAGATATTAGCTCTTTCCAATCCACATTTATTGCAAAGTTGCCAGTGAATTATACCATGCCACGTTAACGTGCCTTCATTTATAATTATTCTGCCTGCACCAGTTTACCACATTCACTCTCCACATGGGCTACCGTTTCTCCCTTACATACGCACATTCTGTATAAAGGGATTCTACTGTGTTGTCAATATGAAATTTCATGTAATTTGTTCTAAAAACCTGTTCCTGGGCACTTCATATCATGGCCTAAGTACATCAATTCAAATCTCCTTTTCCAATCCACTGCCGTGTTCTATCCCAGTTGATACCTTCCTTTTCTCTTACATACTGCCCATGCATTCTTCCCATGCATTCTTTTCTGCTTCCGTTCATTCTATGTCTCCTTGACTTCATTCACTTTCTACTCCTTTTGCACATTTTGACTGGGCTGCCTAAGGTATATCCTGCTTTGACAACCTGTGGGATCTTGGTCAAAGGTACAATACAAACCACGAAGATAAGGGGGGACAGGCTGTCTCCTTGAAAGATACCACGTATAATTAACAACTATTCACCTCAGTGTCTGTGGCTAGTGGTGGATATTTACCTCGCCACTTTGCGGCTCGGTAAATATCCACCACTAGCCACAGACACTGAGGTGAATAGTTGTTTTAGTATATACTAAAGCAGTGAGATAAATGTACACAAAAAAAAGAAAAGGGCTTGGAAAATGGAGGACTTCTCAAATGACAATCCAAGGCAGCACCGATCGCCGTTAGGGATTTTTTGTTGTAACTACAGCCGTACGTCTTGTTTTCTTGCTGAGAGAAAAAATTTTGTTTAGTTCTAGTGGCGACATTTCATCAAATGGAATTGCAAACCCTTTCTGTATTTGAAACCATTCTGTAAAAAATATAATTCAACTTTGGTTCTCAAGTGCACAAGCGACATCAAATTTGGTTATGCAAGATTAATTTGCATTTGTAAACAAAACCTTTATCGTTGCTTTTTACCGCTAAACTCCGGGTTAAAAACATAAGCCATTACCTCTGAACATGGCCAAGCCAAATTTAGTCGCTTTCGTGGAGTTTCCAGGGACTGCTTTGTTGTTAATTTGGATGATTTCTTCGCCTGTCATACATACAAACCGGGCCGCCATATTCGCGCGGCGGAGCGAAAAATTTGCAAGTTGCTCGGAGGTAAATAGCATGTAGGATATTCGGAGTTTGACTAGCCAATCAGAGCGCACCTTCAACGCTATCCACTGTTTTAGTATATACTAATGTCAACTAACCATGTGTCTCTCCACCAGATGTCAGTTCTGTCTTTCAGTTTACCCTAGTCCATAGTCCACCCACACCGTAGCCATGTTCTTGTGCTTTCTTTTGCAATCAGCAAGGACAATCTTATCAATCAACAACTGATCTTTTGTGCCTCTGCTCTTTCTCCTACACCCCCTCTGCTCTATAGGCAAAGCGTTGTTTTCTATGAAGAGCTCATACATACTATCAGCTAAGATATCAATGAAATATAGTAAAACAAAGGCACGTGAAAGGAGAAGCCGCCTTTGTGAAATTGAAAAGGAATTAAAAGAACGCCAAGAAATGTTCGATGCTAATCCGACGGAGGACAACTCTATAGAGCTTGAAAAGATTTCATGTGAATACAATTCTCTGTATGACTATATTACCGAAGGCCATGCTATCCGATCACGTGTAAATTGGTATGAACATGGTGAGAAAAATAACAAATACTTTCTCAATCTCGAAAGCAGAAAGATGAGCAATTCATGTGTCCGCAGAATTTTTGATAAACATGGTAAACTAATTACCAATCCTAAATCAATATTGTCTGATTTGTACGATTTTTACAGCGAATTGTACTCTAACCGTGACCTGCCTGACCATCACGTTTTAAGCGATGCATTTCTTGACCACTGTCTCTTGCCAACTCTTAGCGAAGACTCTAGGAACATTTGTGAAGGCGCTCTTACAAATGCAGAGTGCTTTAAAGCGCTGCAAACATTTCAAAACGGAAAGTCCCCAGGTAACAATGGGTTGACAGCAGAATTTTACAAAGTCTTCTAGCCAGTCCTAGGTCACCTTTTAGTCGACTCCTTAAACAGCTCTTTCGAAAATGGTGAACTTGCGAACTCGAAAAAACAAGGTATTATAAAACTTATTGAGAAGAAAAATAAAGATAAAAGATATATTGCCAACTGGAGACCTATTTCTCTGTTAAATGTCGATGTGAAGATTGCATCTAAAGCATTAACATTAAGACTCGAAAAAGTTCTCTCAGAATTAATCAGTGTTGATCAGTGCGCATATGTAAAGGGAAGGAATATTTTTGATGCAGTTCGGACTATAGGCGACATTATGGATTACACAAAATTACGCAACATCCCCGGACTCATTGTCACCATCGATTTCGAGAAAGCTTTCGATTCTTTAAGTTGGAGTTTTTTATTTAAGATCTTGGAAAAGTTTAAATTTGGACCGTCTTTCATCAACTGGGTACGCATTTTTTATACAAACATATCGAGCTGCATTATGAATAACGGAATAGCTACTCCACTCTTTTCAGTCGGAAGAGGGGTTAGACAGGGGGATCCTCTTTCGCCCTATCTTTTTATTTTAGCTTTGGAGTCCCTTCTCACTGCCATCAAACAAAACAATGACATCACAGGTATTGAAGTAGAAGGTAAAGTAATTAAGTGTACCGCCTTTGCAGACGACTTAACTAATTTTCTTAGAGATAAAAAATCGTATGAAGCGTTGAATTTATTGTTGAATACATACGGCGATTGCTCTGGCCTTAAAGTCAACAAAGAAAAAAAAGAAGCCTACTGGCTAGGAAAATCTCACATTAATCATGACACTCTTGACATAAATAAGGTAAACGAACCAATCAAAATACTGGGTATCTATTTCACTTATGATCACCATAAAAGCAAAGAACTTAACTTTGTCTCAACTTTAAAATCTATTAAAAAGTCTTTGAATTGCTGGCAATGGAGGAATTTAACACTGATCGGAAAGATCCAACTTGTCAAAACCTTCGCCATTCCAAAATTCATGTACCGTGCCCCCCTTATCTCTTTTGACAAGGATATAATTAAAAGCGTAAATTCGGTGATTTACAATTTTGTGTGGAAAGGAAAAGATAAAATTAAGAGACTGGCGTTAATCAGTGAATATGAAGATGGTGGTCTTAAGATGCCTCATATAGACTCCTTGATTGCTACACAAAGAATTGGATGTGTCAAAAGGTACCTTGACGATAGTGTTGCCCCGTGGAAAGTCTTTTTATCTCATTACATTAAGAATGTAGGATTTGAATTTCTCCTCAAATGTAATTTTAAATTATCTTGTCTACCCTGCAAGATACCAATGTATTATAAGGATTGTCTCGAAGCTTGGTTAGATTTTAAAAAGTATACACCCGTTACAAGACAGGAAATTTTAAACGAGATTATCTGGAACAACAAAAACCTCTTGATTAATAAAGAATTGATATTTAATGAAGAAATTAAGGACGCAGGTTTTGTACATTTGAGAGATATCCTTTCAGATGACGGAAAACTAAAAACTTGGGACGCTTTTAAGGAGAAAAATCTCTCTTTGTCGGACTATTTCCTTCTACTCGGCGTTTTTAGTGCTATCCCGCCTGAGTGGAAACTCCTTCTCAAAAATGAAGATGATGGAAATCAAATCGATATTACTGTTCCCGACGATGACCTTAATGATATTACCAGCATGAGTTCTAAATCGATTTATTCGGCCCTGGTTAAACGAGTCCAAATCTCTCCTACTGCTCAATCTAAGTTTGATTGCTTATATAATATTTCCGACTTATTAGAGTGGAAAAATATTTATCTATTATCTGGTCGAGTCACTCTTGATACAAGAACACGAGCCTTTCAATACAAGATCTTAAATCGTATCCTCTACACAAATAGCATCTTATATAAAATGAAATTAGTTCCTTCTCCGTTATGCACCTTTTGTGGAGATCACGAAGAAACTCTGGAGCATCTCTTAGTAAAGTGTGCGTATTCAAAAGAATTTTGGTCTGCCACCACTTCTTGGCTAAATAATCATAATATACAAATTGATAATCTTGACGAGATAACCATTCTTTTTGGTTGTTTCGACAATATTCCAGATTGTATTTTGTTAAACCATATAATTCTTTTAGGGAAATATACTATTTACATATGTCGTAGCAAAAACATCATGCCATCGCTATCCTTACTGAAAGCCAAAATAACACAAACTCGAAAGCTGGAGCTTCTCATTGCAAAAAAGATTAAGAAGGAATTTTTTCATTATAGAAAGTGGCAGAAAATGTTATTGTAAAATTTTAAGCTTTAAGCAGCAGATAGATATTCACGTAATTAATTAGTCAAAACAATAGATTTAGGTGCTAGTAGGCTAAAGACTTGCTTTCATTGTAATCATTTAGGTCTTGCTGACTGTGAAATGTGCTTTGTAATTAGTGTTATCGTGAATTAGTTAGTGGTAATACGTCTGTTGTTATTGGAATGTAATGTAAGTTGCGTGGTTTGTAAAAAAAATCTGTTTGTAATGTCAATAAAAAAAATGTTAAAAAAAAAAAAAAATACTATCAGCTAAGATCCCTGTCATCAGTTTCCAAGAAAGTGGTAGACAAGATATGGGTCAATAAATATCAACCTTCATTGTTGTAACTATGCTGAAAAAAGGTTTGCTGGACCTCTTGGTGTTCTAACTTTATTTGAGGAATTTGATTTAATTTGACAGTTGATAGGAACGGCAATCCTGTTTTTGCATAATGGACACAAATTACATCGGCATAACTGATAACAAAGTTCTGCTGGGTTTAGAACTCTCCTATTCGAGAAGATTTTCTTGTAACTTGTCTAGAAATGGTGATAGAGGACTGCTAAAAAGGTAAATGATCCATATAATATTTCGGCTCCAAGAGAAGTAGTTTTAGCAGGTGAAAGATTAACTGAAATGTCTATTCTCACATTTCAATGATCTTTTACCTGCTCCTCTTACCTCGCTTCTACGCTTCAACATTGAATATTATGGTCACTTAACTCGTTCACTTTTCAATTTGCATAAAATTTGTCTTAAGTACAAATTTGCAATCACCTGGCAAGCTCCTATAATCTGGAATGATATCCCAAAGGGTTGCCAAGTAGAGCAGTGGCTTTTGAGGCGCTTGACTCTTGCTCAAAGAAATAGTTGTCAATGCCGAAGCAAAAGGTATCATGGTCAAAACACACAAAGAGCATGATAAAAGTCAACTCAAGGAAATATTGCCATACATCAATTACTAGCATTTAGTTCTACTTCAGGAGTAAATTTATTACACAAATTAGAAAAAAAAAATACAAAACATAAACGTCTATCGATCCACAAAATCATGTGAAACGTTATTTCACAACCAGAGCTCAACATTCTATGGAGGAGGAGGGGGTTAAAATTGTGGGCCAATGGCATAAATTGGGGGGGGGGGGGGAGGGGATGGGGGAGGGGAGGGTAATTTTTGGGTACATGGGCTTTCGGGGAGGGGTACATTTTTAATTTGCCTTAGTTGGTTAAGAAATCACAGACTCCCCCAGCCATAAATAACGACCAGTCCCTTGGAGCTTTTGATTTGAAAAAGAAATATTTAAGAATCATCAATGAACACCACTTTCAGAACAATACTGTAAGAGTTGATTGCTTTCAGAACCATGAATTTAGGAATGCATGTACACAATGCCGAGCCAAAACCTACGATACACATGAGGCGGTTTCTTACTAGTAATGTATGCCATACTAAATGGTTCAGTGATTCTCGTGAGAAATGAGACTTGTATTGAGAGAAACAAGACGAGAGCGGTAACTTACATTTGAGCGGTACTGTACCTAATGTTGTTAAAATGAATCCAAGCAACCTTACTTGATCAAAGAGAAGACGCAGCTGCCTTTCAGACTCTCCAACCCATTTACTCAGGCAGTCAGCACCTTTCCTCATGAAAAAAGCAACCTTCTTTCCCCCTTGACTACACTCATTGGCCAAAGCACGTGCCACAAGTGTCTTTCCAGTACCTGGGGAAACAATAACAAGCATAAAACAGTTCAGATTCAGAGACCTCCTAAAACTTAAATAATCTCATTCACAAATCAGAAGAAAAAAATTGGAGCTCAAAAGATCTAAGGCCATGTTTCCAAATCCACATTCTAAAAATACTTGACTCTACAGTTCTAATACTTCCATGTAAAGACTCGACGCAAACTCTGGTAGTTCATAGCTAACCTTCCATTCTAAGATTTAATGGGTAACCACAAACCTGGAGGCCCATGGAAAAGAACCCCTCGTGGAGGTGAGATCTTGAACTTCTCAAAGACTTCAGGATACATCAAAGGAAACAACACCATTTCTTTAAGTGCTCTGATCTGCTTGTTCAGGCCACCAACAGAATCAAACATCACCTGAATACAGAGAGATAAATACAAATGAGAATAAGAGTGTCACTGCTGCACTTATGTATAAGCTTTAAACTTGACCAACAGTTTATTCCAATAATTATTGATAGAAATTGCAAGCTAATTGCATTTTGTTTTCTTTTCTGCTTTAAAAGAGCAGGATACAGCAAGAATGCAAAATCAGAGAAGCATGGGGATATACACCTGTAATATTACTCACATTCTCAAGCTTAGACCCGAGACATATAGAGATAACTTCATGATTACTGAGCGCAAATTATTTTTCTTCAAGAGTTGTGAAGAACTGAAAACGAACAAGTGAGTTTACTTTTTTTCACAATGAGTGACGAAAAATGGTACGGGCGAACTAACCATGAAGTAATTTGTTTCTTTTTAGGTACTGAGATGTACTCCTTACAAAAATATTACTACCGTAATTGATTATGAGAAAATCACGGTGGGCTATAAAAATCGAGACACCACAACAAGGTGCAAAACACACTTAGCAGGCTTTATTTTGGAGCATACTCAATCAACATTACAGTCGCATTAAGAATGCATTCAAAATTTACTTCTCTAAAATTTCACTAGAAGTATAAGAACCGAAGACAGTTATAAACTTTTTAAAACGACTCGTGAATGACTCAGGAATGTCTTGTGTACGGGAAATACAATGTAAATTAACCTTTTTATTTTGATTTTAATGCGGCTCTTGCCTTATTTCAAACACCACATCTTTACATGATGCTGTATCCTTAGTTTTTATTTCTCAAATAACCGTTCAAAACTTGCAAAGAGAGAATGCAACGAACTTGGCTCATAATATTTGTTTTCTTTCTTTCTCACTGCTACAACAAATTCTCTGATAAATGAATTGAGCTCGTTTGAAGGAATCTCTTCTACGGACCTTGATTTGCCTTTCAACATCAAAAATTCTCTCAGTCAAGCGACATACTGGTTGGGTTTCTTTTTCGTATTTTTATTTTCTTGATCTTGTATGAAGTCCTCGACTGAAGCTGTATCTGCAAACCTAGAATTGCTCAAAGAAGAAGCTGAGGAAGAAGTCATTACTGCTCACTTTTTGCTGCATTGATGGTGCCAAAACTGATCCCATCTCTATGACCAATGAAAAAAAATGTCTCTGGCCTGTGATTGGTTGGACCATTTTTTCACTAGTGAAGAAAATGGTCTGACCAATCAAATTGCGTCTAGTTTTCCAGACTATTTTTCTCTCACAGATTTGTAAGGAGTAAATCTCAGTTCCAATGGAACAAAACCAGTTACACTGTAAGTCCACCATGTATTGAACTTTCCACAAACCTTAGAGTCAATATTCATAGGATCCACATCAGCTAAACTTGAACCAATCCTTGCCCTTTCCTTCAGAATTCCAGTAGCTGCATCATCCATGGTGAAGTTCATTGGTAGACATCGCCCTCGAGCCTTTGCCATACTTTTTGCTTTCCTGTGCTCAAACCTTCTTTCATCTTTTTCATTATCTGAGTCATCTAAAAGGTACATGATCAGCTCCCAAAACGAACATCATGTCACAAGAAAACAATCCCGTTTACGACTGTGCTCATCCACACGATATTACTGAGTCCAAGGGGTAATTTGATTTAAATGTTAGGGAGGTTTAAAATACATTTTGGGTTTGAAAATCACAATTATTACAGGATTTTTTCAGATAGAGGAGTTTAGGATGTTATTCTCTTCAACCGTCTAGGAATATTTTAGGTACTAAATTAAAGGGGGGACTTATTGTTATAAAGTGCCTACAGATTTTGATAACTAGTATTAGTAAGTGAACATTAATTTCTTGTTGAAAAATGATTATTCACAATTCACATTTGAATTTATAACCATATTCATATCTCCTAAATGTCCAGAGACCCTGTCCTGTACCCTGGATATTGTATTTCTAGTTGAAAAGAAAATAACTTTTGCTGTCAACACACAGCAAGGTAAACTTTAAGTTAATTCCAGTAACATAAGCCAACATGTATCTTACCAGATGATGATGTAGATGAACTCATGTTAATTGCCTTCTGCTTATGTCTACGAACCCTTCTAATTGGAGAGGCATATGGCATTGGTTTCTTCCTGTTCTTTCCTGTCTCCCTTAAAGCTATGTGAAAGTGTCGCTTCCCTACAATATACCAAATTTACTGGATAAGCTCATGCATTCAACACAATATATTAAAGCTGCATTCAGACAAGAAAGTATTTCCTGGGTTTAACATATTAAACATTTTATACCAGCTAAGCCAGTCCACTCAGAGGCATGATCAGTGATAACTGAGGCAAGGAAACTTAACATACAATTATCATCTGAAGAATATAGACTCAATAAGCATGAAATGTTTATACCAATACAACTCTCAAGAAAACTATTGATTCTATCATGAATTTCAACGGCATTACAAATGTTTGAATGGCCTGCTTTACCTTAACAATAGCAATATTCAAGTTCACCTTGATGAGCCTTTTCATTGCATTTGTCTTGCCCACATAAGATAGCAGTGACAATTGTTTCACATATTTTAACACAAGTATTTTTCTCTAATTGCTGACTGTTTCCCTATATGAAAATATGCAGCTACCTTGTGTAGACTTTAAAGGTGGTGCAGTGTATCTGTTTGGTATGGGTCTTTTCTTCCTCAGTTCATAACCCTTACGATCCTTATCCCCTTCTTCTTCTCCATCATCATCGTCATCATCATCATCATCACCTTCATCCCCTTCATCATCATCATCATCATCATCAACATCATCATCATCATCATCCTGTTCATCATCATCATCGCTGTCATCATTATCAGTCTCTTCTGGCTGCCCTTTAGTATTTTTCCCCTTTCTAGTAGATATTTTTTCCGGTGTAGGAGTCTGATCATGTTTCCTTTTGATCAGATCATACATGCTAGGTGTTTTGACCAAACTATCCTGAAAGTGAAATTTATACTTGGTGTATTATCAGATATTGCATTCATAACTCGATGGTTGAACAGCTGCCACGTTTACCATTTCTTTTATAACATAAGACTTAACAATCTGACATCAGCATACAACCCATGGACAAATGGATCACGCATATTAGCCAATCATACTGTGCGCTTTTCCAAAGCTGTAAAATCTAATACATTAGCATAAGGCCTGTACACAGTACACAGAAAATGTTTGAAAGGAGTGGTTAAAGA
This sequence comes from Ricordea florida, assembly GCA_949710005.1. Classification (NCBI taxonomy): domain Eukaryota; kingdom Metazoa; phylum Cnidaria; class Anthozoa; order Corallimorpharia; family Ricordeidae; genus Ricordea; species Ricordea florida. The sequence continues at coordinate 14,950,875 of OX453277.1, forward strand.
AGTTTCCCTTCATTTATTTTGTTTTTTTTCATACTGACTCTGTCTCTGTAATCAAGCTTGTCTTTCTGCTGTACATGTTTGATAAGGTTCTGCTTTAAAGTACACAGACTTGGATATGGCTAACAAACCACACAAGGCAAAGGTTAATTAGGTGAGCGTTTGTGTCTGAAAACATTCAAACAGTCCTATTACAGTAAAATAATATATTTCTGCAACAACAAAGGATACTCTTTGGCTTCAAACCATCCTTATATTTTTATTTATGTCATTTAATGCACTAGTTATATCTTTTTAGGAAGGTAATCTGAATTCATCACAGGTCTCCTACTCTTTACTTATGCACCTATCAATGTTAAGCCAGTGGGGGGGGGGTGGGGGGATGGGGAGTCAGGGCATGGGTGGGGATTTGATTGTCTTTGTTGGACCAGGGGTAGGGCATTTGACTGACCTTGTCCCCCCAGGGGAGGGAATATTTGAATCTTTCTTTGTCAGCCTTGGGATATTTGACAGCGATGTGCAGCCCGGGGTGGGGAAATTTGGTTGCATTTGACTGGAATGATTTGCCTGCGGGCAGGGAATTTGACAGCAATTTTTTCAAAAATGTCAAATCTCCACCCCATGCCCTGACTCCCCCCCCCCCCCCCCCCAACACATCTAATTTACTGCTACAATAAATTTGAAACCATGCTAGTTTGTACTCTATTATAACATACAGGTTAGGTTGCATTTTCTTACTGAATAGATAAAAATGGCAAAGTGACAAAGCTCAGCAAAACCGGCCAGAAAATATAATTACTAAATATAAGAAATTGATTTTGTTCAAAATTTGATTTTAAGGGTTCCAAGTATGCTACTGAAATTTACAAAATTCCACCATTCTAAGAAAGAATAAAGAGTTCGAAGCGAATAAATTCTCAAACGGAGAATTTTGATTGAATGTGGACAGCAAAGTTATAAGATAAAAACTCTGGCATAAAACCAATCGCCCTCCGACCGCGCGCCAACCGCAAGAAAGTGGCGCCAAATTCAAAATAAACAATGCAACAGGAAATCTTACCTCGTCCCCTTCCGTTTGGGAATCACTTTGTTCTTCATGGAATTGCCTTTTCCTATCTCCTCTTTTCTTAGGTGATTTGTTTTTCTCGGATATCTTTAAGTATCGATGACCTGTTAACATTTGTACATTCAACGTTTCATAGACTTTGCGTTGCTGTCGCTTGCTTCGACGAACCCGGTCACTTGCATCCACAAAAAACCTCTTGCTTTTCTTCCCATTGAGCTTAAGCGGAATTTTTGCTTCTCCTGCTCTATCTAGATGGTGAAAGAGCAAACAGTTTCAAAAAGCCAAAAGAATGAAACATTTTTATCTAAATACCGGTAGATTAGATTCGTTCACAATGTTCGCTGACTTACCGCTGCTTCGTGGTCTCCTCTTCTCAACCACTGACACATTTGTTGTCCTAAAATTTTTACAAAACATTTCAGTAGAATTCGAAATCTTAACACGAAAGCGGTTTCACAGGAGAAGAAAGTGCTTATAAAAATTACGGGAACAAAAATAGTTTACTGCAGTACGTACCTTGCACTTCGACGTGTCAAACGACTTAGCGCCAGTCTTGCTTGACGCTCAGCTCGAGGATAAAACTCATGACTTTTATCAAGCTGCAAACGACGTCTTTTAGAAGAAACGGGACTTAAATGTGGTCCACTCTCGTCACTTGATGGGTCCTGATGGAGAAGAGACAAAACAGATGCTTATTCAATAGCTAAATACAGCGCTAGCTTAGCTTAGCCCGCCACATTCGCCGAAAATTGGAATTCATCCCTAATTCGTTTCGCCGATGTCAAGAAGGAAACGAAGTATTGTACTTACTACCTGCAGTGCATTCCCTATATTCTTTCCTCTTCCTCTACCAGATCTTAGAGTCGAAAGAACAGGGGAACTTCGTCGAGTTTTCACCATTTTATAGGGATCAAAAAATCGACTTCGGCCATTTCCCCAACAGTACTATTGTTTGCGTGCAATATCCCGGATGTACAGTTTGAAAGAGAAGATTTTTGGAATCGGATCAGTGAGTGAACCGTGGGCTCCTTGACCGTGGGCTCCTTGCAGTTTCCGGATCAATATCAGTTTCTGGGCAACTGTGCACCTACCCCTCCCCTAATCCAACAAGTTATAACGAGTTAAAAACTTAGCGTTAATGTTGGTTTAGGGGAGGGGTAGGTGCACGGTTGCCCAGAAACTGATGTTAGACGAAACTGGGACCCTAAGATAAGGCAAGAGAAGACAGAAATTTTATTTGTACCGCACACGGAAAAAAGACATTAAAAGAAGACAATACTACTTGTTTAAAGGACCGAACCACCTAGAAAATAGCTAGAAACTATTATAACTAGTTGATATCGACACAGACATACATACATACATAAATACATACATTTATTGAAGCTCCCCCTAAAGGGCTTTTCAGCCACAATATAAAAAACAACAACTATAAATACATTACTTACAATAATATTAACGTGGACTTAAAATGAGATATATTAAATGTAGCTAAAAATTTATGTACAAGTAAAATTTAAACCTTAAGAATCCTTAAATAATTTCATTAAATTCTTTTTAATCGTTAATTAATTAACGAGGTAGCATTTCTAATGGATTTTGGGAGCTCGTTCCATGTCTTGGCTCCGCGATAGGTAAAGGATCGTTGCCCTGTGGCGAGGTGACATTTGATCAGGTCCAAGTCGTTACAGGTTCTTGTGATTCGACTGTGGATCTGTGAGCGCTTCTTTAATCTCTCTGATAGGTACGCAGGAGCGCCTTCATTGAGGCACTTATGCATCATAACACAGGTGTTAAACCTAAGTTTATGGTTGATGTCCAGCCATCCTAATGATTTTAGTCCTATCGGAGATTTGGTCGTAATTCTTCAGATCAAGGACAATTCTTGCTGCAAAGTTTTGGAAAAGTTGCAACTTTATGTTATTCTTTGACTTATAAATTACCCCATACTGAAGAGCAGTACAGTAGTTTTTTTTAGAGACGAAAGAATGAATTAGCCGTAGGATAGTTTTTTTTATCAAGGAGGTATTTTATAATACTCTCGTTAATAATTTGGGAAGAAATCTCGTTTCCAGATTTAGAGTTCTATTTGGTGGAGAAACTTTGCAAGATACCGAGAGATTTGATTTATTCCAGACTTATCACGATTTATACCTACCAAAAGAGGTTCGTAGAAATAGGTTGAGACAAGGCATCTCATCTGAAAATATACGGAAACTTAGAACAAATGCGGGCGATAAGAACACTTCAAATGCAAAGGAGGTTAATCTTGCGGCGATTCATAACACTAGGTATTCAATCCCTCTTGATCATCCTATTCTTCAGGATCACGGCGTCTTTTATCAGAGAGCGTTTCATGACATGTTAGAATTTGAAATTACATTAGCCTCAGTTGATGATATCGTCGTCTATTCGAACCCTGAGACCCCTCCAAATTATACAATGACGAACATTGAGCTGGAGTATTCATGCATCTCAAGTGATTATTTGGCGAGGGAGGCCGGACTGGCTTCCTACAAAGTGGGGAAAGGATTCATTTACGAAAACATTCTCTTACACAAAACATTTAAAATTTCCAGACCTAATGATGGTATAATTAGAGAACATATAAATATCCCCAGAAGATCCATGACGGGTATCTTTTGCCTGTTCACAGATGGTTATGCATCAGGAAAGAGAGATTCTGAAACTTTTGTGAATCCGGAAATCACATCAATCAAAATTAGCTTGGATGGGAGACCAAACCAACTCTATTCCAAGGGGATGTTGCCAACCGATTTATGGAGATCTGCTATTAAACGCTTTGGGCTGAATAATTCTATAAAAGAGGAAGATTTCTACAGAGACAAATTCGCCTTATGGATCGATTTGAGGCCCTATCCGGATAATGAAATTCATGGGAGTGGTTATTCTCTAAATAATACTAAAGGTGGTATTACACTTGAAATAAATCGTCAAAAGGGAGGAACCGGAATCATTACATGTTATATGTTTTTGGTTGCTGATGCAGTCATGGTAGTTCAGAATTCCAATCTAAATGAAATCATCTATTAAATGCTTAACAGAAAAATCAACAAAAATCAAGAGAATGCTCAAGAGAATGCTCAACAGAAAAATCAACAAAAATCAAGACGTTTAAAGAATTTGTTGGGAATTTGTTGGTAATTTGTTGGTAATTTAAGTTTGTGAAAACCATTACTTATTAATTCTGCGACTCTTATTGGCCTTTCCTCTGGTCTTGGGTGGGTTGCTAGAAAAGCTCTGAGAAAACTTTCTTGCGGATCTATCCTCGAAATTTGAGAATTATGTCAAATGGGTAGCCGTTATGGCAGGTAGCATGTATCTCAATGACTACTTGGAGAATCAGAAAATATTATCTAAAATTGGCCAGGAGGTCGAAAGTTTCATGTAAGTCCCTCCCTACCCTCTCTCACATTACAACTACACGTGAGCCCCTCATAAATATGCGTACGTGATGGTCCGTCACGGTGAATTAACGTGAACCCCTCATAAATATGCTTGCGTGCTGGATTCGTGGCGGGCTTGTGAGCCAGAACCGGCTTTTTATTACTACTCATGGCATTCATTGAAACCAGGCTTTAATTTATATATATTTTTGTATTAATATTCCTCCTTTCTTTTAATATAATAGTTGTATATTAAGTTATATTGGGTTTCGGGTTCGGGGCGTTTTATATTGTTATTTTACTGTACGTTGATATCTTTTTTACATAATTGTATTTTTGCCTGATGTTTAACACCGTGTTTAAATAAAGATTGATGATGATGATGATGATGATGATGATGATGAGTTGGTACGCGCGAAAAAATTAGCGAAACTTTTTATTCTAGAATCTTTTATGTGATTATTTCCGCGTGCACCAAGCTATCGCTTCCAATTCTGACTAGTCGGGATCTTGTGTCGTGTCAGACTTGAAGACGGCGCGTATGCCTCGTTGTTGCAGGCTGCAGCGGAGGGTCTCCGAGACTCCTTTGATGTGGGGCGGTACCGCGGTAGACTTAAAATCTGTCGTGTTTGCTTTTCTCGGTGCTGCGTTTTTGGTTTTGGTCACTTCCTGCAAGAAAGATGGGGGATAACCGTTGGCGATGAGAACTGTCGATAGATATTTCTTCTCTTTCTCGGAATCAGTCGATCCCATCGCCTGAAGAAGACCAGCAGTAAGCAGTCGAAACGTCGCCATCAACTTCCAGTGACTACATCGTGTAACAACAGAATTTATATTATCATCACATTTTCCACGACGAACAACAATCCATTCCTTAATAATGTTATTAGCTATGAGCACATCATTGATCAGCTCCTGGAGCTCTCTTTTCAAATTTTCTACTCGTGATTAAGAGAACTCCATTCAGCGCCTTACTTCAGCTCCCACAAAGACGAACATACAGGAACGAGTGACCAACACCAAAGAGCATAGTAGAGTTCAAGTAGGGGGAAAATGACAGTTCTGGGACAGCACTTCAAGACCAAAAACGCGAAAATCCTGCACGCGTGCAGGATCCAAAATGCGATCCATATCGTCTTAAAGGAATGACCTTGCACATCCAAACACTCATCATGCCCAATCAACGTCAAACCGTCAAAGAGCTCCGCACCATTGCCAAGGATCGCAAGATAGCCAAATATTACAAGATGCGCCGGGGAGAGCTACTGGAGGCGCTGGGGATGGAAGAGGTACCTACTGGTGGAAAATGTAACCATGGCAGGCGTGAGGTTCAGTGTAAGGATTGTATGGGATCACAAATATGCCCTCATCTAAGACAGAAAGCATGTTGCAAAGAATGTGGTGGTAAGGGCATATGTACTCATGGTAGAGTAAAGTACTCTTGCAAAGATTGTGGTGGTTCCCAAGTATGTTCTCATGGTAGAACTAGGTACAGATGTAAAGACTGTGGGGGAAAGGGCATATGCGTTCATCACAAACGTAAAGATCGTTGTAAAGATTGCCTCGATCTTATGAAGTCACAGTAATATAGTGTGCATTTTTGTAACGTGGTTCGCGTTACAAAAATCATATCGATTCCATCAAGGTGGCGAGTAATTTCAAAAGATGAAAAAAATATTTTCTAAGTTACAGTGATTGGTATGTTTTTGGAGAATGAATCCAAAGAAGTTGAAGAAATTAAATTCTGTTAAGTTGAGGCTTATAAACAAAGAAAAGTTCAAGACTAAAGATTTCATTGAAAGGAATAAGGTTGAGATTTTATCCTTATTCAAAAAGTATGAAAACTTTATAGGTGAAGTCAGTGAATTCAGAATTAAATTTAATAATCATAAAAATCATGTTTGTATTAAGAATGATTTACCAATCGATGAAATTTGGACTAAAATAGATGGAGCTAACTCTTATAGAAATATTTTCGGAATGTTAATTCATAGAGGGAGTACTCATGTTGATGAATTAGTTCTTATTATACATACTGATCCAAATAAAAGATTACATAAATACAGGTTTGATTATTTGTGTGAAGAATTAATAGCTGTGGCATGGGGACCAAGTAGGGTTGTAGATTGGTGTCTTGATTTTGAGGAGTCAAAGGCTTTGAAAGAGCGTTGGGGGATTGATTGATAAGTTATAATAATATAGTGTGCATCTTTGTAACGCGAACCACGTTACAAAAATCATATCGAGTCCATCAACGAAACAAAGCCCAAGACAATCCACCAACTACGATTATCAATGCAAACAAATTATATTCATGTTGTGTGTTTTCAGGCCCTTTGATTTCAGGTTTAACATCCATGATTGGTGTTTTCACCTGTACAGTTTCGGTTCTGGTGGCTGCATGTGGTAACATAACTTTCGAAGAGCCCAAGTTATGGCTTATCCCTACAGTCTTGGTCTCGAGGTTTACATTTGAGTTGACTCCGAACTTCATGTCACCCGTGGCCTTCATTAGGTTGTTGTTGTACCCGACTATACTCTCCGTGTTTATGATCATGTTACTGGGCATTAGCCAAACTCCAGGTGCGATTGCCAGATCCAATCTCAACTTCGCTTCCTGAGTTGCGAGTTGGTACCTTTGTACTGAACTTGATATGTCGTTCTCAATCACACTGCTTTCAAACAGAGCCAAGAACTCTTGCTGTGTCTCAATTGCCCCACCACCCGTGCCCACAATCGAGTTTCGTGTATTGACTTGCGATCCCAGCACACAGTAAACGAAGGCCTCAGCAGATCGATTCAGTCTGCCCAGCCCAGCCTTGGTGAGCCCATAACCACTCGTTGGAATGAACCAAGCATACTTGTACTCAGCAAAGTCATCATTGCGAATGAATGAGATGAGGTTACCTTTTTCTTTCTTTCCACCATCATCTGAGAATTCACCACCATCACCAGGCCACTGGTTTGCGTCTTCATCATAGTTTCGAATCAAATGTACATTTTGAAACCCTCCACCTCTTCCTTGGTAACCAGCACCATAGTCAAGGAATATGTCACCAAGACCATGGTTTCGCCCGCCTTTCCATCTGAAATCAGAACCATTACCGATGCCGAATTCAGCGCATAATCTTTGGTAAGCAACCTTACTGTAAGGGTTGTTAGCTATGGCAAATGGTTGTTCATCAGGCAAAGGCACATTCAATTCGTACAGTATTCGCCTTATGGTGAAATACACGTGAAACTTTACAAAGCCAGCCACCACTTTGGGGTAGTTCAAACTTTCAAAGGGGCTGACACCACAGCCAGAGGTCGCACACCACACTGCAAAGTTAAGCTGTTGAGGCCAGTAGTTCATGTCGGGCGCGTTCAACCACTTTCGACTTTGCTTACCAAACTTGAAAGTTACAACTTGGGAGGTAAATATGTTACGCATCTTAGCGGTGAATTTTTTCGTGTTGGACACGTATATGTCCAATGACGTCAGCATGTTTTTGGTGTTACTTGTGGGTTCGTCGAAATCAATGGCTGGAATTGGGTAGGAGCGATTTGTCATGGTCAGGCTCTTTGGGAAGGGGCTTGATGTATCATCGAGTCCCAAATCAATCCATAGTAGTAGTTTGAGACCTGGTCGGAGGCCATCAGTCCATGTCTTGCCAGTGGGGTCATCATAGGACATGATTGTCATTCCGTTATGTTTCCATATAATGTAACCTCCAAATTGATCAGCTATGAATTTGAATCGGTCAAGGTCAGCCTTTGGGTACTTATTTTTGAAGTCATCGAGTAAGCCCATCTTCTATCCAGACTTTGGGTAGAAGAGTTCATGATTTTAAGTCAATATGTGAGAAAATATATAGCACTAGCCAAACCAAGGGTCCAGTGTATTGCAGAACATACAACAACCACATACAATCTTTTGTTCGATTCCATGATCTTTTCTTCATCAATAGCATTGACTTGTTCGTATACAACGGTTTCATTACTACCGAACTTATTTCTGAACATGTTAAATCCCTCATCAATCAAATCGTTGAAAGCATTTACAACGGATTTGTATTCCTTTGTTTTCTCCATATTTATACCAGCACGTTCTAGCGATTTGAATTTCTCTTCAATGGATTGAGTGGTCATGGTTATGTTACTAACGTATCAATCTTTAAGCCTATTTGGACTAGTAGATGTTTTGTTCATAAACTATAGTTATGGCCCTCCTTTTAGTTCTTCGAGTATTTCTTTCCGTATTCTCTGCCTCAACACCAATGGGTCCTCCCCACTCACAATTTTTTGAGCCTTAGCCCGTATCTCAGCCTTGAGCTTTTCGAATTTCTTGAGTTCTTCCATGATCAACGAGAATTCTGAGTCAGAGATCGTATTGTCACGAAGGGCTTTGGACACCAGGTCTTCAATGGTGTTTATCTTGGATCTGGCCAGTGTGATGGTGTTTTCATGCTTCACAGCTTTCTGGGACAGTCTCTTGGATATTTGTTGACACGCTATGGATGCGCACACAAATACACCACTCACCACACCCAATGGTACAGATGCGACGATTCCGACACCACTAAGCGATGTGCCCAATCCACCAGCCGCCAAAATGCAAGACATTATACCACAGGTCGAGCTTACATTCATGAGGGCGCCCTTGGATCGGTTGTATTTTTTGAGTACTGTCTCGTAGTGGTTTAATTCAGACTTTAGCTTGTTCAAAGCATCGCAACATTGTTGCAATCTGAAAGTATCGCCATCAGGAGGAGGTGCCGTCGCAGGCAAGTTGGGGTAGATTCCTTTGTACTCACCCATCTTTGGTTACAGTTCTCACGTACTTTTAAATGTTATCTGAACCGCAAACTGAAGGTGATTGGAGACCCATTCAGATTCAGTTTGTTCCATTCAATGTCGAGGATGCTCAGATCGAAGTGATTTACGGGGGTTTTGGATTTGTGAACGGGAATGACTGGATAATCCTGTGATGGTATGTTGGCAAGGAGTTGTGAGGGTGAGATCTTCACAGGGCCTGTAAATCGAGCATTGTTCATGTAGGATGACTGGTTGTTCACTAGACTGCACAAAAGTCTCAGGGGCTCCTTGATCTGGAGATTGGTGGGGTACAACTTGCCAGGCGTTATGACTTCGGGTAAACCCAGAGCAACTTGCAGTCCTCTCGTAAGTTTGATGTTGGAGTTCTTGTTGGAGTACAAATAGTCGACAGTGTCAGTCTCAATGATCGATAGCTTGGCCTTATCCGTATCATTGAGGAATATCGCGTGTATACCACGTAGAGAGTATGTACCGGGCTGGATTATTATGAGGGGTCGATTTTCCTCATTGAGTATGCCTTGGCGATCCTTGAAATTCACCAATCGTTTGGGTATACTACAACTCAGAAGTTGTATCTCCCGAACCTTGTCCAGGGGAGGGTCCAAGTACACCCTGGTTTCAGACTCGTACATTGTAACGCTCAACATTTACATCAACGACGCCTCTTTTTTAATTCGTCTACAAAGTACACTACAACAGCGAGGATCAACAGCCAAGCGTTCTTACCCAGGAATGAAATGACCTCCCCAGCGGTCTTGAACAGGAAACTCACGATCGCCCCCACCATACCGGGCAATAACTCACCAAGTTTCTTACCGATGTTCTTCAGCCCGTCACCCACACCTTTGCCCAATCTGGATAGGCCCTTGGAAAGATTAGACACGATAACGCCAATGACCACACCAACGGCGCTCACAACGGCAAATACCGTGAAACCATATTTTTTGAAGATCGCTTTCACACGGTCTCGCAATGACATTCGCTCCTGGATTTGCTCATTCTCCACTTCCAAGTTAGCTATCTCTTGCTCTTGTTCAGCAATTTGTCCCTCGATGTTCTCTATTTGACTTACTTCTTCCGGGGTTTTCAATGGCTTTTCTCGATGGAATCTTACCTTCTCCTTCAATTCACTAACGAACCCTTTTCTCTTGGTTATCTCACCATCATTGGCTTCCACAATTTCTTCCGCGCTTGGACCTAGCTCTTTTGTAATTGTTTTGGGTAATCCTTTGTTCACATCACCATACTCATCGAATAATGGATGCCATACGTTTTTGCCTGGATCTCTACCACTGATTTTGACAACGATTCTACCCCATTCATCGTATTTGAAAAGGAACTTGGCTTTGGCATCTGGGAACTTGTCTACAATCTTGGCCCAGATTGCATCTTTGTTTTCTTCCATAGCCTCCATCTCTATCTCTTCAAGTGGTAATCGAACATACCCTGATTTACGTCTTGCACCCTTAGTCGTGGATGTTTCCAAGACTTTGTCTGGTGTTGGAGGCTGCCTACCAAGTAGCGGGGTCTCTTCGAAATCATCGGGATCTTCTTGTTTGTTTTCTTGCCCCAACCCGAAAGGATCGTTCTCTTCTTCTTCAGGATAAGCAGTTGCCATATTTGATGTCGAATATGGGAACTTCTAAGTTAGTTTATCACAACCACTTGCTAACTATATACACCAGGATTAACATCCCAACCGCGACAAAGACCATCTGAGCCATTCTTTGGTCTTCATTCGGTCGGTAGTAGTCGGAGAACTTGGGAGGATCGCCTATTTGATTGTACAACCTCATTGCTTCATCCGTCTCCGATATGTTCTCGGATGCCTGGTCAGCATCACTCTTCCTCTTGTTCATAAAGTCAATATGCGCCAAGCGCCTCTCTTCATACGCAGCGTAATCTTTTTGGTACTCCTCCATTGCTTTGTCATGCCTTTTCCTTTCCTTTTCGAGTTCTTCGGGTGATGATCCAGTGAGGAGATGTGTTATGTAGGTACTAAGACCGAGGGCAGCTGCATTGACGATTGCACCTCCGGTAACGATCGCTATAGTCGCCATTACTCAAAGCTCTTTGGTAAGATGTTTTGATCTTCTAAATAAGTTTTTAGGTAGATACTCGCGGACAAAACACCGACCCATTTGACATAATTCATGAAATTGGACGATGGATCACCAATGAACGATTCTTTCAGGGCCTTCTTACCCACATAGCCCACAGCAGCAGCGAGTCCCATGAGAACTGCAGAATCTGTAACAGTCTTCACAAGCTTGTTGTTTGACATTTTGTGTATTACATCAGCTCGTCATTTAAGCTGGTTTCGGTTTCTATCTTTGGAGGTGTTTTGACCTCATTCATGTCCTTGACAGGAGGTGGTTCGAAGGTTACAGAAGGTACGAAGTTGGGTATTCTGTCTTTGTATCTCTCGTATAAACCATAACCAATCACTCCTATTATGGAACCACCGATTAACAAATTCTTGAAGGATAGGCTGGGTATCCAGGCACCATCTTGCTGCGGCTGCTCCTTTTCTTTCTGACTATCTACATCCCGTTGCTCTTTTTCCTTCAATGCATCCTTAGCCTTCTTGTGGTACTCGGCCAGTTTCTTCCCGGCCTCCACCTTCTTGGGATCCTTCACTCTATCCTTGACATCGGGTTCTCTTGTGATTTGCTCAACAGCTTGCTCAGACATGTTTGTATCTCTGTTGTCACCTAGCTTTAACTCTCCTAATAGGATGCCTATTAGGAGATTTTTTTTTTTTGAACCAACATCTACCAGAAGCGATGGCTATTGCTAGAAAACCAATATATTGCAAATCCTAACATCACACCTTTCAAACATAAAAATACTTCATTAGAGGTCTTCTCAAACTCGACTCTTTCCTCATATTCACGTTCTCGTATTATTTCCCAACATTGTCTCCTGACATTGTCTCTACAGTACTCTTCACAATATTCTTTCACAGTCGCTCCATCATCAACCATGTTTGTTTGAACAACTTCTGTGTTTGCCATGTTTGTATCCTTGTTTTCACTTACCTTTAACTCTCCGAGAAGTACGTCTTAATTAACAATATTCCAACGCATACTCATCTTCATCTTCTGATTCTTGTGGCTCAGCACCATTGGGAGCCAACATACGAGGTTCCGATTCTTGTGGTGTGGGTAACAGGCTAGATTCTGGTTCTTGTGGTGTGGCATTATTGGAGGGTAACATTCGAAAACTAGTCATGCTGTTGAACTCACTTGGAGTGAAATTCATCTCAGTGACACGAAGACGGGCTGAGGCACCGTACCCGGTCTGCCCGTGGGATCCCCAGAATATACCATCCCAACGGACAACAGGATGACCAAAACCGCTTACATACTTGTCGGGTTGCCACATGTATTCAAGTGGGTTAACCACTTGATCATCTGGACCGTATACACAAGTTGTGGATAGGATGTTGCCACCCTTACCCCAGGTTATGAACTTGAGGTAGGCACGTTGTGGTCTGCTTGTGTCCTTTGTCTTCTCACCCGTTTGTTGGTCTGTGGTGTTTGTGTAATCGTATATCGGTTTCACAGCAAAAGACCAATCATTTTCACTCTTGGCAGTGATGTATGCATTGAAAGTTGCGGGTGGAACGGACCTCTCTGATCTTGGTTTGTTGCAAAACTTCTTGAGTGCATTCAATGTGATCTTCACTACATTGTCAAGTGCTTTTCGAGTCTTGATCTCTTCGGTTGTTGGGCAATCCATGGTATCAATCGATGTCATTGGGTATGAAATTTGGAAGCCCTCCAGCGTCTCAAGTCTGCGACTGTCTTTGTCGGTTCCAAATGGCCACACCCCCGATATACCCGAAAAGAATTGCTTGGTCAATTCAATGAAGATTGGTCGCTTCTCACCGTTGGGACCTTTTACGTAAACATCTGAACTAACCCATTGGTTTTGTGGTTTACTTTGGCCTTTGTTGAAGGATTTACTCTTGGGTTCAGTAACAACAATGGTGTTCCAGTCAAAATCAGAGTCAAGTGCAATGAAGATTGGTTCACTCATGTTTCAACACTTTACCTTTCGGTTATGCCATAGTGCATGACTCTCTTTAAGTCACTTTGTATGTCACCATTAAGTGGCTAACAAGTGGTTATTTAGTCCTAAAAGTTGTGTTAGGGCTTTGCTGCTTGGGTCTCTTAGTAGGTCATCTACTAAGAGGCTCAAAATCGGTTCTTACATATTCCATCGTTCTTTCATGTCTCTCAATTCCTCTTGATCAAGACACCAGTCTAGCAATCGATCGGGATGCCATGCTACAGCCACTAATTCATCAAGAACACTTTTGAATTCTACTTTATGGTATTGCTTGTCAAAGCTCAACGTTGCTGTAGGGATTAGTTTATCGAAAACACGTTTGAATTCTAGTCTATGGAATTCCTTGTCAAGGTTCAACATTTTGACCCTAATGTATGAAAGGTTGGACTCCATTCCTTTTGCAATATGATTAACAATGGGTCTAGCCAGACTAGGGTTTTCTAAAACATCCTCTAGATCCCAATCCCAATCCCAATCCCAATAACACCAAAACTCATCATCATCATCATCATCATCATCATCGAGTACAAATGTGTCACAGTCATCAAAATTTTCATCAAGAAACATTTGGAGTCCCTCCGTCAAAGCATTCCTAATCTTGGATCTCAAAACTCTCACAATACGATTGATTGTGTCATCCATGGAATTAACATCATCATCGTAATGGTCTACTGTCATCTCTTTCTTTTTGTTTTGTAGCTCAAAATGAAACTCAAGTCTTGTATATCTAGGGTTGATTTTCTCGAAGCAATCAAGAACCTCTGGTCCTACTCTGTTGAAGAATGCATCAAAGTCAGAGTCATTCTCGTTGGCATATACGGTGAATATGTCGAAACGTGTTTCTGTGGTTTGCATGATGGGGTGCTTTGCCTTTGGCATAAACAGTCTTGAAGACACTTTTCCTAGAACACAGTATCATATCCAAGTTCTGTTGGAGTGGTACTTGGGTCTTGATCAAGTTGTGTTGGATTGGTGCTTAGGTCCTGCTCAAGTTGTTTTGGGTCCTGCTCAAGTTGTGTTGGATTGGTGCTTAGGTCCTGCTCAAGTTGTCTTGGGTATCCATCCTCTCTCAACTTGAAGTGATTTGCAAAATGAACAAATGCCGAAAGTAATGCTGTGAGTCTTCCACCTTTGAGTACAAGTGAACCAGATAGATTTGAGATCTCCTTCATTATCAATTCATCTTTCTTACAATCTTTCACAAGAGCCTCTTTGTCATCTATACTTCCGTAATTTCTCAAACCGTGATCCACAGCCTTAGCCATCAATTGAAAAGAAGAGTCCGCCAAGCCATCGGCAATCTTCTTGCCCGACCTAACTTGGTACCTTTTGTAATACTTTTCCACATCATTGTCCGATAGCTTGGTTACTTCGGGGAGGTCCATGACCACACCTGTGTATTCTTTTGTCGAACCCGTACAAGCCAGGATTGAAAGAGATTCTCTCTTTGACTCCAAATCATCGATTGGTGATGGTGTTGTACCAACTGATGCTGCACCGTTCAGTATCTCTTCAGGGTTAGCCATGTTTGGCCTCGGACGAGGGTATCTCTAAGTATTTTTCAAACGGGTGACGCAGTGAAAAGCAAAGTCTGGCGTACTTTTCAGTCTCGAGTAGCTTCTTGTACCTCTTGCGTTTTTCAGCATCTATTGCACCACCATATTCCTCAAATAACATTTTCATCGCAGTTTCAGACGGGTTGTAAAACGACACCACGCATGCGACATTCTCTCGAAATGGTTTCGAGATCGATGTGAGCTGTTGGGTGAGAACCCACACCGATATGCCAATGTGCCTCCCGGAGAAGGCCAGATTGATGAATTTGTTTGTCCGGTTCTTCAAGTCTTTCGAAACAGCGCAATCGTCCAGTATTATGAGTGTGTTCTCACCCGAGAATAACGTTGAACAAAGCGCTAGCAAATAGTCAATCTCGTCCTCATTACTGGAGTCTGGTGAGAACACCCAAAATCTCTTGTCCCCCTTTGCAAAGCCTCTGTAAGTCTTGTTATGGATGTAAGTGGGGCAGATCAAGACAATGTGGTCGAACACGCCCCTAAAGTGTCCTCGAAGCTGGTCCACTATGTATTGAGTCTTTCCACAATTCGTAGGTCCAGTAATGATACAGTTGAATGGGATTTTGTCCACTAACTCATTCATCTTTCAATTGTGTTCTAGTAAACTATCTTTTTTAAACTTGAGTTCATAATCTCCATAGCAGCGTCAGCAACCACGAACATGTAACAGGTAAGGACCCTGCCTCCACTCTTCTCCCTGTTAATCTCGAGTCTTATGCCATCTCGAGTACTGGTTAGCTCCAAACCGTTCCCATGGACATCGTTGTCGTGGTAACTCCTCAGATCGATCCACAGAGCAAACTTGTTCGTATAGAACTCAGACTCCTTGATGGAATCATCGATGCCAACTCGTTTGATTATGGCCTGCCATAAGTCAGTTGGTAACATGCCTTTCGAATAAAGTTTGTTTGGTACCCCATCTTTGTCAATCTTGACCGATGTGATCTTTGGGTTCACAAAACTCTCAGAGTCCCTGGCACCTGCTGCATATGGGGCTGTGAAAATACATAGTATGCCAGTCATGGACCTCCTAGGCACATTAACGTGCTCATTTATCACACCATCAGTATTCTCAGAGATCGGGAACGTTTTGTGAAGAAGTATCCTCTCATACAAGAAAACTTTTCCACTCTGGTACGAGGCAATGGCTTGACTGGCTAATAGGTCACTTGATATGCATTGATACTCCAGCTCCATGTTTGTTAGTTTGTAATCAGGTGGTGTTTCAGCGTTTGAGTAAACGACGACATCAGAGACTGAAGCTAGAGTTATTTCGAACTTGAGTGGATGTGGTAAGGCTTTTGGATAGAAGATTCCATGATCTTTCAGTATCGTGTGGTCCAATGGTATTTCGTACCTGGTGTTATGGACTGCACCTAGAGTATTTTCTGCTGCATTTGATGTAACTTTGTCACCGGCATTGGTCCTGATTTTCCTTACATTCTCGGATGAAATGCCCTGTCTCAATCTGTTATTGCGATCGGTCTCTGACAAAAACAAATCGTGGTAAGTCTTGAACAAATCAAACCTGTCAAGGTCCTCTATGATTTCACCCCCGAATAGAACCTTGTATCGTGAAACGAGGTTCCTTCCCAAGTTGTTGACAAGTGTGTTGTTCTTGTGTCCTGTCACATTCATATCGAAGGTGATGTACACGCTGCCAGGTACAATCACCAGGTTGTCAGCCAGTTTTGGTATTTCAATGTACAATGTCTCGCCAGGATTGGCTGATGAGGGGTTTAGCGTGATCCGATTCAATGAGGTCTCGGCCCTCAAACCTTTACGCATCCTGGGAACACGATCAGTGTCAAGAATGTATGATATTCCAGCCATTTAAGTGCACTGAATCTTGTTGTAAATGTCTAGTGACGATGGTTTAAGTCGATTATACTACTCTACCGATGGATACTGGAAAGGGTACTCGGCCATAGCAAAGTTGGCGAGTGCGGCCAAAGTGACCGAAAGTGTTGCTAGAGATTGGTTGGAGAAGCAAGCATTGTGGCAGATTTATGTTCCTCCACCAAGGTACATACCCAGACCACATTGGGTCGTTGGCAAACCAAATCAAGTTCATCAAGCGGACTTGCTGTTTCTTCCTCACGATACAGTGAGAAGAAAAACATACCGCTATGCGCTGGTTGTGGTTGATGTCGCGTCTAGGTACAAGGATGCTGAGGCTCTGACCTCCAAAGATAGTGGTGAAGTGGCCAGGGCGTTTGAGAGGATTTATGCTCGGAGGCTAAAGTGGCCAAAGACATTAATGGTGGATCCCGGTAGAGAATTCATGGGTAGTGTCACTCACTTGATGGATAAGCATCAAGTAGACGTACAGCGAAGTAAAGCTGGTAATCATCGAGCGCAGGCTTTTGTAGAGAGGGCTAACAGAACGCTTGGTGAGAAATTGTTTAGCCATCAATACGCGCAGGAGATGGTGAGTGATGTTAGGTCCAGGGTTTGGGTGAAAAGGCTGCCCGCCATCATGAAGACTTTGAATTCTGAACCAACACGCATCACAGGTAAAGAGCCTGATGAAGCTTTGGAATTGAAAGAGGTTGATGCCAAACCTATGGAATACAAGAGAGCTGTGGGTTTGAATGAGAAGAGGTTGCCCCCGGGAGTCGAGGTTAGGTATTTGTATTCGCCCGGTGAAGATGAAGGTGGTGAGAAACGAAGAGCCACTGATCCTGTGTGGAGCCTTGAGGTTTACGACATAGCGAGAACGGTAATTTCACCAGATCAGCCAGTGGTGTACTATTTGGATGGAGTACCGAAGCGAGGGTTTGTGCGCGAGGAACTCCAAGTTGTCCCCGATGATACTGAATTACCACCCTCTAGGGTACTTAAGTGACGTTGTTGAGATGTCAGCCATTTCGCGAACTATCTTGATCAATGCAATGTCCGAAATTTCAAGTTTGCCGGCAAAGATCTTCTTTGTCATGCCTATTTGATTTTTGTACTCCTGGTTCATACACAAGTAAAAGAAGACAATACCCGCTGCAACTACACCGCTAGTACAGCGCTCAAGAATCTGTGATGTTCCTCGAAAGTACTTGGCAATGGACAAAATACGTCTTTGATGAGATTCATCAACCCCAGTAACTTTCATTACCCAGGGAATAAGTTTCTCTGGTGTAATGTTGTTGGTTCTCGCCTCTGGGAATGCTTCCATGTACATTTCCAAACCACGTGTCATGGCTTTTTTCTTGATGCCAAACAAATTCATAATGTAATCTAACGTACGATACTCACCAAATTCTTGGTAAGTGTAAAACAAGCATGCAGCCACCAAAGACGTACGAATCTGGCCGCGATTTTTACACTTGGACTTTACGATCTCTTGATACTTGGCTTCTACGATATCGATCATCATAGAAGACACATTCAAGTTATGTCTCTCGAATACAGTACGAACTCCCTTTGGTTTTGATCTACGAAGATCATACGAAATGTCTGATGGGTTGTACGTCCATTGTAGTTTGGAATAGTCCATCCGTTCTAGTTCAGTCTTACAGAAGCTACAAAGAACAATCCCTGTCTCATCCCCATACACACTTTCATGCTTACAAACCTCTTCGTACTCTTCATCAGCTTTCTTGAACATAGACTGAAAATGATCGACAAGGCTTTGGTAAGTTTCATCCAAATCGTAATCCATACCGACTTTGTCTGGTTGGGTAATATGTATAGTTAAATCTTTTAGTTTTTTACCGAAATCAGAGTCCTAAAGTGACCATATGCGTATGTGTGTATCCCATCCTCCCTTACCAGCCTTTTGTCATCTTCGCATGATAGTGCCACCTTGTTCACAGTCTCTGTATACACGTCGTGCAGGTGACTCCTGAAGATATTCATCGTCCTCCTCTGTGATTTTTGATTGAAGAGGCAATCCTTGTAGTCTTTGAAGCTTATGCTCTTTTTCACCACAGCCTTCTTCACACCCTTGCACTTCTTTTCCTCCTTTCCCTCATCCATCATATATGAATATAGCTTGGCCCGGAGACCCACGAATTCTATGATCTGTTGGCCACCCGCTTCATCCTTGAACATGCCCCCGACTTTCTTGTTCACGCCCACCTCAATGCCGGATGGATGGTCTTCAGGGTAGTTGCTGGTGTCGAACCTGTCCCTCACATCTGGGCTAATGTCCTTGTAGAAGTCAACCGTCTCCACCTCGTATGCCAGTGAATCTGTGTCTGTAAACAACAACTTGGCCTTGTCACCGTACTTGGGCTTGATGTAGTTGTAGTGAAAGTCGTACATTATGGTCTTGCTTATTTCCAGGACTGAAAAGCCTAGGTAAATGGGTTTGTCCAGCACCAAGTTCGTCTTTTTCATTTGTACTGCAACCAGATTCTCGCAAAAGATCGTGCTGTGGTGGTAATTCGGCTTCGATACCAACTTCTTGGCTTTTGACTCTTCAGTGACCAAACGAACGTCCACCCTGTTCCTCACGTTCTCCATCGTTTTCCCAAAGACTGAGTTGTTCATCAACTTGAAAAAGTCCTTCTCGAAGTCGTTTGTTGCTTTGGTCCTTAGTTCGGTGTTCAGGTCGATATAGGGCTTCAGCCACGCGGACTCTTTGAATGTGATTCCTCTGTGTATCTTGTAGAGTTTCAACCCGAGACTCAAATACTGTTTCAGTGTCTCGTGGTGAATGATGTATTTTCGTTTGTCCCTTAGGTTTGGAATTAGCTTATCCACACCATTTACCGTAACTCTCTCTGGTGCTAATGGATAGTCATTGTGCTGTTTGTGAAGGTGCTTTGGGTACAGCAGATTAACCTCTAGTATGCATGGTAGATCTTTCCACTTCAATACAAGCTCTTCTTCAGTCAACCATCGAAAGTCATGTGTTGGTAAAGGTTTACTCATTGCACATCCGTACAAATTGTTTGCATCCATGTATGTGATGTACTTTGTGGGTAATGATGGGTCATAATCTTTCATGTATGGATTGTTGGCTTTGCCATATCTAGTTGAGATCATGGAGATGCCCCCTCGGATGCCCTCCTCAAACATGAGAAGCATGTCAGGGTCATTCAAAAGTTCCAATCTCACATTAGTCATTTTCAGGGCCGCGTCCCACGCCAATCCAGGCGCAGTGTAGTACCAAGCTGGATCCAAGTCGTAGCTCTTCCTGCAAACTTCCCTGAAGTTCTCGAAGACATCAGCTAACAACAAGACATCCAGTTCAAGGTAAAGGTCGTGGTATTCCCTGAAGTTCTCAATCCCAAAGACTTTCCACACGTTCTGAGCATGCTGGTAATCCTCATCCGATATTTCGGCATCGTAGAACTTCGAGTAGAACTCATCCTTTGTTGGGAGATGGGTTTCACTGAGCTTATCAAACCCATCAAACCAATCGTACGGAAATACCCCCTTCCTAGTCAGTAACTGCAGGTCTGTGTCATCTTCTTCCTCAAGGTAATCGTGTATTTCTTTTTGAAGGATTCCGTCCACAAAGGCTCTGATTTCCTTCCTACTCATTACAGCCTCACGATCCAATCGATGATAAAACTCTTCCATGACCATACGCATTGTTACAACATCTGAATCAGCATTTCCTGCGATGTTGCGAATGATTCTCTCTTCATGCTTGAGTTTCTCCTTTTGTGACATCACCCTTTCAAACCAACTCTTTACATTCACCATAGAAGATTGTGGTAGGTTGTCTGACAACCTTCTGAGGCTCGCTGCCATAAACCGAAAGCTGTCAATGAACCTGATTCCCCGTTTAATCTCAACCATTTTCCCTTCCTTGTTCTTGTAAGAGTCGACAACAATCTCCTTCGTGAACGAAATGTATTTTTCATCGTTGACTGGTATGCAATTCAGCTTACCTTTCGATTCCCCTATGTTCCTCACAAATAAATGGCCATCGTATCCGGATAGGTTATGGAATATAACTGGTATGAAATTAGGCACCTTGTAATTCAAGTTGCAGTCTTGGTGCGCGGCGCCTCTGTACTTTCCACTAAGATGACAATGGTCCAACACCTTGTCATGGCCAAGCGTCGATCCAAAGGTGTGACAATGTGTGGCATTTTCATAGGCTATTCTCTCATCCTGACTGACACGAGGATTTTTGGGTAGCTTGAACCTATCATAGACTTGTTTGACATCCGACTCCAAGCTCTCCATAAACATCTTGGGTACATCTTCGTCTGGTGACTCAGCTGTGTGCCTCACAAGTTTGGGTTCGAATATAGCATTATCAAAGCACTTGATCAGGTAACAGAAGCCTGATGGTTTATGCTTTTGATATCTATTGGTGAAGCTCCTATCCTCATCTTGGTAACAAGTATACATCTTTTCAGTGTAGCACTCAAAATCTGCATACACAACAAACGGTACCTCCATCTTCCTGTTGTGATTCTTGAAACGGAAGAACTGCGGGCTCCCATCTTTGTTCATGGGGACTGTCGTCTTGACTGCTTGATGATTGCTGCAAAACTCTAGATGCTTGTCCAGTGAGGATTGAGTATTGAATGGGTTAAGACATCTGTGGCAAAAGTATTTTCTACCATCGTGTTTATCAACTTGTGATGACAAGAGCCTACTCAAGTTCTTAATCCAACAGTAGTGATTCGTTTCATCTTTGTGTAACAAAAGTAAGTTTATCACTCTCACCTCTCGCCGCTTACTGATTCTCAAAACGTTCACCTCAGACTCGTATCCATATACGTTAATGGCGTAAGGATTTTGCTTTTCAAACTTGGTAATGTCCCTTAGTGTAACAGGGAACTCCATTCCTGTCCAGTCAAACTTCTCAGAGTTCTTTCTCATCTCAGCATTCAGTCTTTCACCGTGATCCTCTTTGGGAAATACAGCAGATGTCACCGCCCACTTGAAACACTCATGGTCATTCTCATTCTTGACATTGATTACGGCCTTCTTGTCAGCCAGAGCCTTTGGTAGAGGTATGTAAGAAGTCCCAGAGATAGGCTCAAATGGATTAATGTGTATATCAAAGTACTCAACTCGATCAAATTGCCACCCAGACTGTTCACCTTCAAACTTGGCGACATTTTCAAGTTGTAATCCCGTCATTGCATCGAATAAGTTGTTTGTGTCAGTTGATTCCGTTACTATCTCAAGTGTGGTATGAAAGTAACCCTCGGTGTATTCAACATTACCCGTAACAAGATCTTCTTTTACGAATCTACATGTTAGTATAAACTTCACCTTGATGGGTTTCCTTCTGGTATAAAGCAACTCCAAAACCTTTGGTTTTACTTTGTTGATGAACTCTCCAGGACCGTACCCCCTCTTGCCATCGATCCGATAGGTCTTGAAGAACCCTTTCATTGCAGTTTCCTTTTCTTTTACACTGAAAGGCTCCTTTGCAGCCCAGATGCTCCTTATTTCCTCCTTCAACTTCCTGAGTTTCTTGCTCACAGGCTTTTTGATTCTCTTTGGTACATAATTCAAAATCCAATTCGCAAACTTGTTTATTTTCTTTTGTACATCTTTGTTATACGCCGAACGAAGTGTTCTATTCCGACTGGGAGGTACATATCTTGTGGGCCTAAGAATCGGGACATTTATTTCTGGGACAGGCTCATCGAGAATATGAGTTGTTCCACCACCACCACCCCCACCACCACCACCACCACTAGCACCACCACTAGCACTAGGTACCTCTTCCATCCCCAGCGCCTCCAGTAGCTCTCCCCGGCGCATCTTGTAATATTTGGCTATCTTGCGATCCTTGGCAATGGTGCGGAGCTCTTTGACGGTTTGACGTTGATTGGGCATGATGAGTGTTTGGATGTGCAAGGTCATTCCTTTAAGACGATATGGATCGCATTTTGGATCCTGCACGCGTGCAGGATTTTCGCGTTTTTGGTCTTGAAGTGCTGTCCCAGAACTGTCATTTTCCCCCTACTGTTCAATTGACCCCGATTCCCCTTTATATAAATAGGACACTACGTGTTGGCAACTGAGAATTGCAAGCAAGTAAAAAGAGGACGACTTCGACTCGCAGTCACAAGGGTCGGAAATGAAGGGTTTATGGTGCTAAGACGCAAGAGACCAAAATGAAGTAAACAATTATAGCGGGGCTCCCGCGCGCGAGGCGCGCGTGGAGCAGAGCCCCATACTCATGGAATATGGTCAACCTCTTTTCTTTTGCTTGTCACGTGACTGACCGAGCGTACGTACGTCCGTACGTACGTACGTACGCGTCTACAGATTGTACGGGTAGGGTAGGGGAGACTATCAAAAGGAAGGGAGGGGTATCTCAGGCTTGTCTTGGCAAATCCACATCTTTTATATTGGACATATCACAATATGGTCAATTGACAGCTGTCAAAACGGGATAGCCACTGACCAGCATCACATGACCATATTGTGGGCTCATGTGTCAACTCATCGAGGTGACGTGATTTATTTGGAAGCTGTTCTGGTAGCCCGCATATTTTTGGCGGGAAATTGCGTTGACGACTGAAAAAGAAATTTTCAGTTCATTGTCTTTTGAGACACAATATTACTACTCTACACTGTTAAAGTTTTACTAAAGGATAAACGAAACAATTTCTATTGCTATGTCAACAAACAATAGCAGAGAAAATATAACTTGCAGAACACAGGGTTCAGGTGAAGAGCAACGGGAAAGAGAGCAAGAATTAACTGAGGAAGAATGAGCGAAGTAGATCGCCAAAGAAGGCGCGCTCGGGAAAGAAAAAGGAGACGAAATTATAGCGAAGAACGCCGACAAGCAGAAAGAGTCCGGGCTCGAGAAAATAGACAAAATGTTAACGAAGAACGCCGAGAAGCGGAAAGATTCCGTGCTGTGGTAAACAGACAAAATTGTAGCGAAGAATGCCGAGAAGCGAAAAGACTTCGTGCTGTGGAAAACAGACAAAATATTAGCGAAGAAAGCCGAGAAGCGCAAAGACTCTGTGCTGTGGAAAACAGACAAAATTGTAGCGAAGAAAGCCGAGAAGCGGAAAGACTCCGTGCTGTGGAAAACAGACAAAATTGTAGCGAAGAAAGCCGAGAAGTGGAAAGACTCCGTGCTATGGACCACAAATTTGCATAAGTTTTGTCTGCATAATATTTGCTCACTGATGCGTGACTCAGCACTCGCACTTTCCACTTTCCCTTAAACTTGACACTTGACTTGGAAAACCGACTTCTAAACAAACCTTCTTCAGAAAAATGATCTTCTGAATGCACTACTTTTGAATGAGAAGCAAACTGATGAAAGATTTCAAATTTTTATGTCCTTTAATCATATAAACATCTCCCCTGTCGACGGCTAAGAAATACTCCCGCGGAAATTTTCTCTTGGCGGCAAATTGCAGAATGTAGCGCTTTCACTGGCAGCTTTTCGCGTTGTCGACGTTGTCATTTAGTGTGTCGATTGAGAACTTTGGTTTCAACGCCGTTGTTTTCGTAAAAAATGTTCTTCTAAATTGTAAAATGTCTCAAATGTATGTTAGTCATTCACGTGTTGCGTTGGACCAGGTCTACTTATAGTTCACACTTTTACGGTTATTTATTTCTTTTGTTAAGTAATTACAGCTCATTGTAGTGAATAAATGAAGGCAGTAATTTTTTAAACTTACAATGTAATTAAGAAAAGAATAATTAATAATTATTTTTCATTCTCGTGAAAAATGTTTTTCGGGCTGGTAGATGTTGGTTACAGCTTGCCCGAAGGGCAATCTGTTAAATTAATTTTCTTTGCACCCTGCTTGGAGTAAACATTTATTTTACCGAGGTGTTCGTTTTAACACGAAAATGACAAGAGTTGTGTCCTGCATTTCCCAGTAGCGTGTACAAATCTTTTAAATACATTTACGCAAATAGAATGGTTAATTTCATCAGGAATAGAATACAGTACATTGATACTTTGTGTTTTTTGTAGAATATACTCCATGACTTTGTAGGTAGAAAGACCGTACTTATGGCAGACGAAAGTTTAGACAAAAATCATAGCAAGTTAACCGACCTCGACACTTAACTATAGTTAAAAACGTTTGTGAATTCCTTCGCAATATTTTAGAATGCTTTTACAGTTTAAAGTGAAATGAAAGTACTAACGGGAGCCCCGCTTTTAGGCTTGGCTAAATCTATATATTAATGACCTTTTTAAAATTAGGTGTCAACTGTATCTGGTATTGACGTACTAACTGGGGACACTGTAAAGCACAAATCAAATTAAATCAAAAAACTCAAATGTTGGTGAATGCACATTATTGATGCTTTTTCCTTCATTGAAGTGTTTATAATGGACGGGAGGAGGATTGGTCACGTAAATATTCTTCAAACGACCCGTACAATGGGGGGTGGTGGCAGTGCTAGGAGCAGAACGTACTGATGTACTTTACTGGGGGGGGGGGGGGGCTGTTCCCATTCCACTTGTGACAAATAACTTCTTTTGGCGGTGGATATTGCATGCGTGAGAATTCTCTACACTAGTCCAGACCTCTTCCAGTCTACCCAACGTTCGTTCATGCGATAAATCTTGACAACAACTGTGTGTGCTTCGGTTTAGGCCACAAGATATCCGAAAGCAAAGAAAAAACCAGTACGTTCTGGTCAATGGAACCTTCCCAGTTATATACGTGTGCTGCGCTCCTCTGGATTCGTATACAAAGGAGATGTACGAGAACAGCTGCAAGTAAATACAAGATTTTACTCATTCAATGTAAACAGACACAGCGTCTTGTAACGAATAAGCTCAATGTTATTATAATTTCCAAATGTTCTATACTTTAACAGACCAATCCTGTGAATTCGTATTTAACAATATACAGATATATTTGTACTTACAAAATTCGATACATAATTTGCAATAATTTGAACCATTTTGGTAAACATTCTCGACATTATTTTCTTCAAAATTCATATTTTCTCTGAAAACTACCTATTTATTGAAAACTCTATAAAAATCATTCTCTGAATCAATAGCAACACAACAATACTTTGGTCTCTTAAAACTGGGTGTAGAAGAGACTTACGACTGGAAACAAGAGTACATATGGTACGCATATAACTTACAAATAATACTATACAATTTAACTGAGGTCTTACTGAACTTCGAAGTAAACCGAAATACCGAGCAACAAAAAGGCTGAATAGGGTTTTATTGGTGACCATTTTATTTTTGACAAAAGAGGATTTGTTGGACGAGAAATAAATTTTGCGCGTTCTGGAAAATGTCATGTAACAAAATCCGCCAATAGCCGTCTTATTAAGCTCCGAATAAACCAAGAACCACGAATTTCAAAGGGTATAAGGACTGCAGCAGCCGAAAAATAGCTATCACCACCTTGGAAAAATAAAATGGTCCATACTACAGACTTGGGAGTATGAACATACGTGTCACGAGCAAAAATTAAAGAGAACCTGTGACATCTACCAGTAACGTAGAAATTAGCCAACAAAAAAACGGCAAGATTAATTCTTGTGTTTGGAGTAACTACATTAAACCAAAAAAATACATTGTCTGTAAGCAACGATAATAGTCAAGACTACAAAAAGAAAAGTAGTGGAGACCGGGTCCAATTAGATAGTACACAATTTTCCAGAACCTATTCAATGGGACAGGTAGAAAAATTCTAATTGTTTTCTCCACCGAAAATACTGCAGTTGAACCATTACATGGCATTGTTAATTTCATCCAATGATAAATATGAAGTTAAGACCACAAAGTGTGAGTCAAGCTTAGAGTCTGGAAATTTCAAAATAAAAAGCGTATCGAAAATCTTGGTGTAAAATAGGAATAAATTCCATGATAAATACACAGCGTGTAAAACGTAAGTTCACGTCCACAGCTGAACACAAAAGAGAGTTGGTGGTACGTGAAAAAAATTTAACGTGCAACGTTGGTTCTTTAGTTTACAAACCTCAAATCTGGATCGAGTCATTCGCTTCTTCTTGCACTCAACATTAAATGAAAACTGACGAAATACCAAGGAGACTCGTCAAAACTGAGTTCTGCAAGACTTCACCAAATAATAAAAAAAAACATTGACCAAAACACTCGCTCAGATATTTGATCTCTACGGGAAATGGTTGACCTTACAACGTATCCTTGTAAATTCTCGAGAAAACTAAAGCAGAGAATTTTTTTAAAGAAAATGCAACAAACGAAAACACGAACGAAAACTATTTCCTTTTGTTCTACGACACAACAAAGGGGCATTTTTGTTACTGCGCAAGCGAAATGTATGGTAAATGATGGATTGATGTCATAACAATCCAGCGAGAAGAGCAATTTTGCCAACGTAACGCAAGATAAACACTAACAAGGTTGCGGTAACACTGTATTATAAGCTGCGTGCAAGAAGCGAAACGAACCCAATTTTCTCAAGTTGATATTTAGAATTTTAACAAATCTTAACATTTCTTATATTTCCTGGACCTTTACTCGTATAATGGCTGTATCTTGGACTGTGGAAACCGTTTGCGACTGTAACTCCAAAGTCTCATTAACAATTAGACCCGTAGCCCGCAAGGGCTACGGGTCAATAGCAATAGTCCATGAGGCACAGCCGAATGGGCCATTGACCCGTGGCCCTAGAGGGCGAAGGGTCTAATTGTTTTATTATCACCCAACTAGTCGGACAGAAAAGGCAATAACAAAGTTAGCATATGTCAGTTAAAGAAATATTTATTTGGGAATAAAACGCAAGAAAGCGTCACGAATTTCGCTACTCGAGGACTATTACCAATAGTCCGGACTATTACTAATAGTCCTCTAGTAGCGTAACCAATCAGATTGCGGCATTTGCATTAGTCCACTAGTTGGGTGATACTAATTACCATTAACTCCAAAGATCGGATACAGTACATGGACATGGTGTCATAAAATGCCGGTATAATATATCACGAACACTGACTCCTAAAGATGTCCCAGGTCCAACGCGTGATGCAAATTGATAAGGTCTGTGTGAGTTCCAATTCTCCAAAACGGGAAACCCATCTGCAAGGCACAAAAGAAAACCGTCACCACTATATCAGCAGAGGTAAAACAAATCACTTTAAGAATGCTAGAATACAATTTAAGAAATAAATCGAGGCAGACGCACTCTTTCTTTGTTGTGAAGAAATTGCTGCTTTGTACTAGAGTTTCGCTATTCCTAGAGTACACACCACAATCGATTAATCAGAACTACACTTTAATATAAGTCAATTTGGTTTTTGATTTCATGAGAGTTATTAGAAAACTGCTCTTAAACTTAGGAACTCATATAAGAAAATCAAATTACTAATTTCAGTTTCAAAAAATCTTCCGTTTTTGTCTTTGCTCCACATGTAACGATTGAGCGTCCGTTTTTCCGTCAGATACTTATTCTTCTTTAAGCTCATCAAATTACTGAATTTACGGAATAAAAAAATAAAAATCATTCGATTGTAAGAATGCTAATGTGCAAGAAAATTCTCTGAATAAAACTAATCCGAACTTAAATTGGGGCAACTATCACAACCAACAACTATTAAGTTACAGCAGTGAAATTTGATACAGTATACCTGTTTGCTTGCCATTTCTTCATCCCTTCCATCACCTACAACTACATACGTACATTTCTTTCCAAACCGATTTGATATCCGCTCAAAACAAGTTTCTTTTCCTAAGGAAAAACAGACCAAAAAGGGAGTCTCTTCATAAACCCCTTCAATTTAAAGAACTGCGTAGAACTACACACTTTTTTCTCAGTGTAGAGCATTTGGTGTTTGATCTTAACAACTGCTCAATATTCTTGTTTACAATGAACATTTTCTCGTTTCTCTCTGCACATTTTTCTATTTGCTTCACACAGTATTGATATTGTTCAGGCGAAGTTTGGACGTTACTACTTGGCTCATCGCTTTCTGTCTCGATTTAAAGTATTGGTTTGGTTCAGGGGCTCAACACTGGGAGTGTTCCTCTCCCCTATTACCTTTTGGGTTTTACCTTTTGGATCGGGCGTTCTAACAGACCTACGATCTTTGCCAAAATGCCTTGGACCGATTGTCCGAATTGATAGTTTTCTTACAGATGTTGGGGATTATACGAAATCTTACGCCCCTCCCCCCCCCCCCCCCCTTTTCCCAGTGTGCAATGACGTGCGAAATTGTTGATAGGCATTATGGGATTGCAAAGTGATTGTTGTGAGAAATGGTCTGAACAAAGGGACCGCAGGAAAATGAAATTCCCCACTTCAGGAACTATGGGGAATCTGGGCACGAACTTGACTCAAAGGACAAAAAATAACGAAGACAGTACAAGATTCTAATTCGTAATGCAACATTAAAACTCGACGCAGATAATACACGTATTTGTGGAGATCACTTTGATGGTGGACATAAGCGCAGCAAGCATCATTTACCTTCTGGATAAGTGTTAGGGAAAACCAATTGCGCTATCCACTGGACAGCAATTTATAACGTGGATAGCGCTATCTTCCTTTTGAACGACTGAGGCCAGAATTTTAATGCCGTGAGTTCCAACATTCTGAGGAGTATGTCAGTGTTTTTTTTTTCAAGAATAGATCGTTTTCATATGACGTCACACTATTTCCGGTCGCCATATTTGTGTACAGCTTTGAATTGCATAACAAATGCAGATGTGAGTCACATCTATAATTTTTGCCTTTAGAAATGAATAATTCAGTGCTGAAGCAAATTTAGGCAGCAATCCCGATGACAAAAGCCCTCCTCCTCTTTCTGATTATGCCAAGAAGCTTGAACCACGAGTGAAGCAGCTTTATTTAGAGAAAATTTTGGAATCGATCCTGTTCTCATCGAGGGTAAGCGTTTCGAACCGGACTGCTTGCCTCCCGTAGAATCCACAGATCTTCTATTCTATCTGGTGTTAGAAACGAGTTTCTACACACAACAACAGTTTAAAGCTTTTCGGGGTTTATTACTAGCGTGAAAGGCCACATAATCTCAAACAAGTTTGTTGTGTTAGCCAAAGTGAGACATTCACAGAGGATGAATGACTCTTTATTTCCTATCTGGATCATCACAGAAAGAGAACCAACAGTCTTGTCTACTCATTGCCTAAGTTGTAAGGCCGGGCTAGCGGAATCTTGCTCACACATCGCAAGCGTTTTGTTTTACTTAGAAGCGTGGACAAAGATTAATGAAAAACGTAGACCACGTGGAGTACGCGATGGCCCGGGATATAAATTTGCATCGGCTAAAAAAATGAAAGCTGACCTAGATTCGAAAATATCTATTCTTTAACCAGGAGTTCCAAATTCTGATCCTCCTGTCGCTTATTCCACAATCCATGGAAGTGCTGCAAAGACAATTCCAGTTCCCACAGAAGAAGAGATGAACGACTTTTACGCGCTCCTCTGATTGTGTGCCGGTGTCAACAACTACTTTTGCGTCAGTTTGTGTTCCTTTCTCTGTGGCTGTCGACGTCGCTAAACTTTCTCCTTCGCTGACCTCGAAGTTCACATCTAAAATTTGCTGCCCTGGTTCCGTAAGTTTTGACCTGTTCGCTTCCCTCTCAGACTCAAGTTCCTTCTTCCTTTTAGCAAACGCCGGCTTCTCTACAAGTTCGCGTTCCCTCGCCCTCTCGCATCTTTTCGCCGCTTTTTCTCGGTCTTTACGGCTGGTCTTCTTTTTATGCCCTAAATTCACAGTTTGGACCAAGTCAACGTTGAATTTATCCATGGTTTTGCGGCACTTCCAGAAACAAAGTACTTCTCACACAACCGATCATTCTCCAAAATGGTATCAGTGAGGTCGTCCCTGCTAATCGCCGAAATCTAGCGCGATCTTCTTTCTTCTGATAATTCTCTGGCTTCTTTCCTTTGATTTCCAATGATGGAAGGTACTTTGGCAAAATGTAATCCTTTATCCCGTCCACTTCTATTCCCACAGCCCACAATAAAACACAAAACCATCTTCGTAACTTTGATGGACGCAGTCGATTTGTTTGCAATGTCTGTACACAAACATGGCGGCATAGCAACAGTTGTCAGGGATTTGGTCACGTGAGTGAAAACGATCTATTCAAGCAAGTATTTCTACAGCTTGTAGCTGGTTAAACTTGCAGACAAAAACAAAATAAACAAACAAAATAAACAAACAAAACAAAATTGCAGCTGGTTTTAAATCAACTCAATTATTGTTCTTCAGGTTTTGCAAATAAGGCAGTCATCATTCCGTAACTGAAATACAAAGATTAGTAACTGTTTCAACTGTGGGTGGGGCTTTTCCAATTTTTTTTTCCTGTTATTCAATACTGGAGTTGTTTGAAGTCCTACAAATTTTAATATTATCAAACCAAGGTTTAAAGAAGCAAAAGTTTACTTCGTTTACACTTCAATATCCTTCAGACAACAAAATGCATAACAATATTCAATATTACATGTACAATTTTTCTTTTTTATGAAATAAGTGGAGGGTGGAAATTTGTGAGTGCTGCTATAACAATAAAAATGTCTGATGCTACTCCTGCAAGGGAAACTGGAATAGGTTTATCTAAAATATGCCAATTCTTAATTCGTTCCATACATCTTTCAACATGAACTCTCAAACTTGCTACTTTCTTGTTCTTTTCTCCTTCTTCTTTAGAACACTGCTGTTTTCCTTCTAAAAGGCAGGTATTATGAGGCTTGCACCAACTGCAGCAAGCTCTTCTTGAATGAGGAAGCCTTTATCAGCCATCATTTCATCACCTTGTTCCAACAAAGCTAGGAAACCACTCTTAACTGTAATTTCTTTGTCAGTCATACTACCAGGGTATAATTCACTGGCAAATCCGATGACACCACTTGGGGTGATTCCCAGTAGGCTTTTCATGGTTGTTCTAGATTTGCACAAAAAGTAACAGGAGGACTGATTATCCAATGCAGATGGATGCTCCATTTGTATTTCAGTGCAGTCAATAATCAGCGCTGTCTTGGGATAAAATTCCTTGAAAAGTTTAGGCATGTGTTCCTGAAGAACATCTTGTGGTGGAGTGATAATAAGTTCCTGAAGTTCAAGGCATAAAAATCGAATCCATGTTCTAAATATTACAGACACTGTTGACTCGGAAATTTCAAATCTGTGAGCCAAACAAGCCACGCCTTAGTCGCACCAACACAAGAACAAACTCCAGAAAGGTTGTAAGAATTCTTGGTCGACCTGGTTGCCAAGCTGGGTGGCATTCAAAACATTTTCGATCATAGTTTCCATAGCTTATGTTTTTCGCTGCATCCTTAACCATATCAAAACAAAGCATCAGTGTCTTATAGTTGGGAAATCCAGTGTAAAAAGCAATGTCTGAGTCCTTATCTTTGAACTGATTAATGTCGAATCTAAGCAATTCCGTTCGGGGGCCAAAATTTACTTTTACCGCTTCATAACATTCGGTATGCAAAGATTCATCTTTGTTTTGTACTTGTTCGTAAAAATCCGTTTGCATACCTTTATCACATGTGGGCACACACTCTCCGTCTGACAGAGATCACTTTCCGGCACTGGGTCTTCGGAATGGTCTTTACATCTCCTTGATTTCTTGACAATTTTTTCCGGAGAAACACGCTTTAAAATACGTCGAGTTGCCACATGTTTTATAGACCATGGAAAAATTGAAGGTAAATGATGCTTACTGCGCTTATTTCCACCATCAAAGTGATCTCCACAAATACGTGTATTATCTGCGTCGAGTTTTAATGTTGCATTACGAATTAGAATCTTGGACTGTCTTCGTTATTTTTTGTCCTTTGGAATTCGATAATACGAAAGCCCATGCTTGGTTCTGTGACTATTCGTACATCCAGGAACACAACAATTAGCATGCTTTGCCATTTTTCTTCAATGTTTTGCGAATAAAACTTTCCTCGCTGCCGCCATTTTTTAAAATGTCAAAATGGCGGCAGCGAGGAAAGTTTTATTAAATGTCTTGCGTGTCCACCCAAACAATCCCAGAACACCTTACGAGTCAAGTTCGTGCCCAGACTCCCCATAGTTTCTGGAGTGGGGAATATGAAAGAGTCTCTTTTTTGCCAAAATATGCAAAACGCGCCAAAAGCACCGTCATTTCACATGTGTGGCCTCTCTAAAAATAACTAGGTCTGTCAAAACGCCCGATCAAGAGTTTAATGGAGAGGTTAGGTTGCACTTGTCAAGAAGTTTCCTCAGGTTACCATATTAGTCAAAACGCGTGGATAAAAACGAAAATCTAGGGTCCTGAAGCACACGCAGCCATAACCTGTTCCAGGCCCTAAGATGGTGAGGTGCAAGCGTCGGGCCGAGCGGGAAAAAGTAAGGGGGAGCTTGGGCGGGGGCGAGACTCGTTGTTCCCCTCTCCCCATCGCAGCTCCCGTCATTTTTCTCCGCTCGGCCTGACGTTCATCTAAGGGCTTGAAACAAGCCAAAGCAGCCATAAACAATGCTGAATCTCTTTTAATATATCGACACCACATTCCTGGATAAAAATTTCAGAAGAAAGAAAGACGAGGGAGGGGGGGGGGGAAGGGGTGGGGAGGGGTAGGGAGGGAGTTGTTCATTTTGTGATTTGCAACCTACAATTCTTACTAAGTGTGTATTTTAAGTTCTGTAAAAGTGTGCATTTGTTGCCGTAGACATACATTTTAATGCCAGTACATACCGACTTTCGTAGCACTGTAAATATTTTCAAGTGGGAATATTCCGCCAAGACCATAGAGGAGACATTTGGCAAGCGCAGGTACTAACTGCGTGGTTGTCACCATTACATTTAAACAACTTGACCTACAAAAATACAAATGACGAAAAAAAACTTGTTTATAGATATAGGTAGCAGCTACTGTAGAGAGATCCACACCAAACTATGGCCTTTTTTGAGACTACTCTTAGTGAAGCCATTGCAATCCTTTCAAACTTCATGGAGACAAAACTTCTATGGTTACAATTTCTTGGCCGCTTTAAGTTGGGCCTTTAAGACAGCCCTACCTAGAAGTTAACCCCTACTGCAGCACTGTGGAGAATGACACTTTTATATTTTGCACTAATCAGAACTCTGTACGTGATTAGGACATCTAATTAAATCTACAATGGGATTGCTGCATCTAATTCGCGTCAGTCCTGAAATCTCTCATATTTTTTTATTTACCTGAATTACACATCAGTTTTTGTCTTTTTCATTTTACCTTGAGTGGATTAGAGTTAAAGCTTTTAAGGCAAGGGTAAGCCATGAGTCTGTCATGGCCTCGAGTTCCATACGCAACTGAAGCCATGTCTCCCTTTTTGCAGGACCAAGGAGACCTTCAAAACATAAACAAATGTGAATGTACACGCATAAATGTAAGAATGAAAACTGGAGGGTTGCGAAATGTTTGTCATTATGTACCGTATTTACTCGTGTATAAGTCGACCTTTTATGACCAAAACATCATCCCAAAAAATCGCCCTCGACTTATACACGAGTCATACACAAAGACCTGACAAGGCAATCCAATAAATTAGCATAACAATTGCGCGGAAGTCCGTTACGAAAACCGAGTTTACAAAACCAGTTCTAATTGTGCTCGAGTTTTGTCAGTTTTCGGCACATTTTTCGTCAACAGAAAAGTGTGAAACTCTAAATGTTAAGTGGTTTAAACGCAGACCTACTGGAGATGAATTGTATTGTGTCTTTTGATCTGTAGAGCAGACATTTTTCTTAAAGCTTCGCTGGTGTTTACGGTGCTGAACTTTCGTTTTCATCGAACGATTGCAGTAGCTTAGTGACCTGGCAAATGCTGGCAAACACTGCCATCTTTTCCAAGATGGCGGTGTTTTCACCAAGTGATCCTTCGAAGTTCTTCGGCATTCCTTTGGTCTTCTAAATCTCCTTTCAAACTCAGAATCAGATAAAGGCTAGTTAAATGCAATGCGATTTACGGGTACTTCCAAATATTGTAAAAGAATTCTTTAGAAAATCGAAGTGCTCGAGTGTGCTTAAATCGTGATGATGTAAACAAGTCATAATATATAAACTTCAAAGTACATGATTACATTTCGCTGTGCCTTTTTTAATTTACCGTATTTTCAGTATATTCTAAGGAAGAAAAGATTGACTTTCTTGGGAAATTTCTATTGGACTGTATTTCACTACTTTAAACAGAAATGATGAAAAATCCGATTTTTGACCTTGAGAATGGGGGGTCGACTTATACACGAGTTCGACTTATACACGAGTAAATACGGTATCTCTTTCATATCAAACATCTAAATCATTACTAGACTTGACAATGTAAAAATCCATTTCGTTACAGTGTGTATGAAAACAACACTAGTAGAGCTGTGACCTCTCACGCGAAAACGTTCCTTAAGAATGAACGCACGGCAAGCGAACGCACGGCAAGCGAACGGATGAGAAACGGATAGCAAAGCCGTTCAAAACGGATGAAGAAAATTTTTGAACGGATGCAGTCAAACGGATACACGGATGAAGAAAATTTTTGAACGGATGCAGTCAAACGGATACACGGATGAAGAAAATTTTTGAATGGATGCAGTCAAACGGATACACGGATGAAAAAAAATTTTGAACGGATGCAGTCAAACGGATACACGGATGTAGAAAATTTTTGAACGGATACAGTCAAACGGATACATGCACGGCTGACGAAAATGTTTGTTTTTTCTTCTGTGTTTTCACTGCGCGCGATTTAATGTTATGAAGCAAAGGAAAGACTGTTTTGTTTAGAATTGTCTTGCGTAGCGAAATCAAGGTAAAGATATTCTGAAAGATTTCTTCGCTTATAATTATGCTTTTACTTCGCGAGACTGATAACGAAGGAAGAAAAGACCGCTATTGTTTAGAACTGTTTTGCGAAGCGAATTAAATCATGGAACAGAAACTCGGCCAGAATTTTTCCTTTTCGACTAGTTTTCTTCGAAGATTATTCTAATCGTTCTTTTTCTTGTCTCTTGCAAGAACAAAATAATGTCTGCCTCCCGCTCTCGACAAAAATTCTACTCATCATCGTGATTTCTTCTGCTGTTCTTGAGAAGTCTAGAGTACAGTCATTTTGTGGGCCAAGTTGGGCGAGGGCGTTG
Organism: Ricordea florida; assembly: GCA_949710005.1. Taxonomy (NCBI): domain Eukaryota; kingdom Metazoa; phylum Cnidaria; class Anthozoa; order Corallimorpharia; family Ricordeidae; genus Ricordea; species Ricordea florida. The sequence continues at coordinate 14,986,781 of OX453277.1, forward strand.
CACACAGAAAGTTTGCAAACGCGCAGCGCGATACGAGTTATTTTTGCTATAACATTAAACACCGAACGGATCGAAATTCAACAGTTGTAATTGATAAATGGAGGGTATTTCGTTTCTGTAGAAGATGAACAGAGACATGAACAACTAACACGAGTTTGTGTTTACATGAACAGCAGCGAGAGTCTATTCCCACGGGAGAAACCAACCACCGAAAGCGTTTGAAAAGGTCAAACCGTGACTACCTTGTTCGAACTTGTTGAATATTAAAACTTAGTCTTAAATAAAACGTGTACCGAGAAACGAATGTACTGAAAGCCAAGATGGTTATTCAGCAGAACACGTACCGTGACAATTCACGCTAGGTTGGTCAACAAAATCGCTTGTATCAAATGATTTACATTTTTTGACAGGATTGTCGCGTGACTCCTGCCCGAGCGAACCGATTGACTTTTTTAATCGATAGCTCGTCAGCCGTTCAACAGGATGACAATTATTTTTTCGAACGGATGACAATTTTTTTCGCACGGATAGCCCAAGCCGTTCGAACGGCTAATGCACGGTATACGAACGGCTATCCGTGCAAAAACGGCAAACCGTAAGGAACGTTTTCGCGTGAGAGGTCACAGCTGTTAGTCTTTGGTTGGGGCAGTAATAATTGACTTTTGTTGGGCTCGTTGCAAGCAAAAGTCCACATTCACTTTCTTTTGTATTGTTGACAGGAACAAGCCATTTGAGGTGTAGCAGAAGAGTTGTTTTGTTAAAGCAAAATATGTTGCTTTTACAGCTCTGAGCTGGTACACAGTGCTCGAAATTAGCGGTTGCCCGGTTGCCCGAGACAACTAAAACTTCGTTCGGGCAACCATTTTATAGGAAAAATAAAGGGCTAGTTGCCCGAGAAGAATTCGTCGGACAACCCAGGAAAAAATTGAAGTACATCACTGTGATGCGTAACTGAATAAAGAACAGAAGCTATAAACTTGAGACACGAAAACAGCTCTAAATGCAAGGTTTATCTCCTGATACTGATAGATGGATGAGGATCCATGACAATTTGTAAAACAAAGGAAATGGAAGGTTGTAACCGTTAATTGAACGCCGTTCGTTCGATTCAATAAGCCACGATAAGCTTGTCGTGTTGTCTTCAGACCCAGACCTCCTCGAAATATTTTGGCTCACGCGTACAGACAAATGTAAGTATTCTAGAAGTGAACCTTGACACAGAATGAAGTAAATAGGTGGGTTATACTTACTTTGTTTGAAATATTAAATATTTATTATTCGCAGCACTTCGAGAACTTATGAAAACAGAGGCATACTGATAGGGGTATTATTTCTCTGGTCAAACCCTATACTGTAACTAGGCAAAAATCATAGAACATGTCAAGGGCAACCAAGTCCTTATCAGGACAACCAAAGTCAAGGGCCAGGTTGTCCGGCATTTGCCATAAGGACAACCTGGATTTTTTTCTAATTTCGAGCACTGGGTACACAGACTTTGGGTTCTGAAAACACCTTAGTCACAAAGGGAAGCATCAAACTTGTCTATTATGCACAGCAATGACTTCTTAGAAAAAGGTGAATAAAATCCAAGGCTATAACTCTTACCCCCGACATTATTCCGGTAACTGTTGTAGATTTCCTTAATGCGTCGGTATCTGTATGCTAGTTTCCTCATCCAATCAACTCCGCCTCGTACACCAGTTGCCAGACAAAGGTTTGCTGATGTTGCAGCTGCATGGAAGCCATCTCCCTCAAAATTGTATGTACTGCACACAGGCAAATATGTTCTGGAGTGAATATCATCAAAATACCTCAATCTGCCTGAATTACAAATAGCACCATAACATAAAAATCCCCCTCACCTTAAATCTAATCCATTGTCATCTGCAGCGACATCATCAATATGCACTTGGTCACAGTCCTAATAAAACAATTGACCAGAAATGCTCTCAATTCAAAATAGATTGCTTCCTTTGTACCCGCCTACCTGGTTGAAGGCATAATAGTCAGGTATATGTAATTCAAACAAACATAGAATTATGGTGCCATGCATCATGGAAACATTAATTATCCTTTTGGAACTGTGCTTGAGATAATAACTTCCTACCAACCAATTACAAGAGCTGTATTGTGGAATACTGGCCCAAGTACAAAAATGAGTGGGGGTCAATATTCTATTATCACATGACTACAGTGGTCTGAGGGCCAACAACTAATCAGATTTCTTCATTTCTGGTCCTGCAAGAGCCATTATTTTCCCAGTATCAGACCAGGTAACATCCCAAATTAACCACTGCAATTCAAAGTTACATTTTTATCTCTCAAATCAAGCTAGTAGAAGGTACAGTATGGACTATTTGTTTAAGAAAATTAAATGAAAAAGTACATACTGGGTGGCCAAAATGGAAATACCCTTTCTTGATCTTGAAATACAAACACCTTTGCTAAATCTTAATAGCAGCATTTTTTCCAGTACGCAAAGTCTACTTGCAGTTTCCAGTCATGAAATAAATCTCTTATGAACCAAGTTTGCTTGGGACCATACTGGGAGAATATCTGACCTCAGTCTGGGAGTCTGTTTTCGCATGTAACATTTTATGGTTTGGGTAATATGCAGTCTTGCATGTGTACTTTGTTTTTTGAGGTACAGTAACACAAACCTCAATCAGGAAACAAGCAAAACTTCGTCTAAACTGACATCGAATGATCCACAGAATAGCATCTTCACCTTATTTTTGTATCTCATCACTACCACACATGGAGATCTCTAAAATCCTCATTATGTGACACCTTTCTGACTTGCCTTAAAATATTTCAATTTGCCAGTGAAATGCAGAATTTCCATTCTACAGCATAACCTTATGTATTCTCTTTGCCTTAAGTAATTAAGTTCAATACTGATTACTTGGGAAGATACCTCTAAATCATTGAAAAACAGGTGAGAATCAGCTAAATTAAAAATCATTTCTTCCATGCGAAGTCCTATTGACACTGATGTTGCAGCATCCTAAAAGAAAGAACGTGGGTGAATCAGCCTGAAAAAATGAACTACCAAACAACAATTTACTCAGATAACTCAGTTGGCTAGAGCATTGCACTGGTATCCGCAAGGTCATGGGTTTAGGTCCTGTTCAAGCCTGAATTTTTCAGGTCGCGTCTTTGCAACTGTTACAGTTGCTTACATAACTGCAAAAATCTTTCATTTATTAAATCTTTCTTCTGCAGTTCACATATATGAAATTTGTCATATATTCATATATATTCATATTCACAACTGACAATTTATTAATATGTTATCATCACAGACAATTAAACCTCATATACTCAGTTACTGACTGTGTTGCCACAGTAGTGTATATGACTTTATCTTGCAAGCAAGCATTCAGTGGATTAGGAAAGCTTTTTTTCCCTAAAAATAGCCAATTAAAAGGGGAACAGAGAACCTGTTTGGTATCTGTTGATGATGTATTTACAAAAAAAATGAAGAAAGACCTGGTGCTGTTGTTCAACAAACAAATTCAACATATGAATAAAATCCAGGACACTGAGTACACTTAAGGTTCTGTAAAAGAAAAATTTAGTTTATATTGGATGAGAACATAGTCAAATCAAACACTCACCTTTCCAAACTTTGTAGCAAATGTGCTCGTCAATAGTGAGTGAAAAATAATGATTGTTTCATCTAAGTCCCAAATAAAAATGCGCTGAAAGTTTAAAATAATGACACAATATATTTAGGGTACATCTCTTACACTGTATGTGGGTTGCTAGAAGACCAACACCTGATATTTGTGTGTAAAGCCTTCAATAGGGAGGGTGTTAAAAATGCTATTATAATTACATATAGTAACCAGTTACATATAGTTGAGAGAAGAGTGATCATGGCTTGTACAGATTTTTCTCTACCTGCAGAAATTATAGATAAATCTTTGCCAAGTGTAGGACATTTCACAAACATCAACCTTTCCAAATTCCAGTCTTGTCAGGAACCTGGCACACCATTTACTTGTATGCACCAAGTTATGCTTAATGGTCTCGTTGCATAATGGTCTTCTGAAGGTGGACAGTGGCCAACAAAAATTCAGCCTTAAATTCATATCAGATAAAAAACTACAAAGAAGCTCAACCCTTGGACATACAAGCTAACTGTTACCCCACACTGTGGTACAAGGGCAGAGGGGGTGTGTGGAGATAGAACTACAGTCAAAACTCTCAAACATGGACACTGAAGGGACAAAGCAAAGTGTCTGTATTAAAGAGATGTCTGTATTGGAGAGGTCACTATGATTATGTCACTTTTAAGACCCTACTGACAAGCGACCGGAAACAAATGATGGTCAATGTTATTCGTTGAATGGACAATAGAACAGTCTGAATTTCACCTTTCATTTCTAATTGTCAATCAGTTACAGTTGTAGATAAAAGCACTGCATACAGAATGCATATTGAATTGGCTATTGCCACAGCACTTTTCAACATACTGTACTTGCAATTATAAATGTAAGTACTGAAAACAAACATTTTGACATGTTTTGGTATTGGTGTCGCTGACTGATAAAGTGTCAATGTTGTGTAACTGCCAACAGGAAATGGTACATACTGCAAACGAATGAATTTGCTCCCAAGGGCTGAGATTTTGCGTCCATTGTCCGTATTAGAAAAGGTCCGTATTAAAGAGGTTTCTTTTTCAGAGAAAATGTATGAGAATTTTGTCGGTACATCAAACTGTCTGTAATAGTGAGGTGTTCGTACTGAGAAGTTCAACTGTACCTTCTTGGAGTTTTTATTGGGTTTTAACATTTTAAAAAGGCTTAAATGCTATTGGATAGCCTGTCTACAAGTTGAAATAAAAATTATTGGTTGTACAGAACACTGCTGGGAATCTGTCACATCATACAAGGTGGAAGATTCTGTTGTCACAACAACTGCTGAATGAAAAACACGAATTTCGCATATTATGATTACAAAACAACAACTTTTATAATATATGCAGCTAACAAAATTTAGGCAAAGTTAAAATCAAGCCAATGCTGGTCAGCGGTTACCACCAGGCCATGCGTCAGGAGTTCCAGGGCCATAACCATGCTTTGCCTGCTTTGCCTTTGCTCACTTGTTGTTTGTTTGGCCTTTTCATGTTGCTTTTTTCTAACTCCTGGCACAGTATCAACTCATCGTGGCAAATGGCTTATGCTGCGTGAAACGAGGAACAGTTTAAACGCACATTTCGACGCCTGCATCAACATGGTTGAACAGCCTCTGTTCCCACCATTTCCCAAGCCAAATCACAACACACTTCGGTTGAATCACGGTCCTTACCCCCTCAGCAACCCTTTATCATCGCTCCAGGTTTTTTTCCTGGTCTGTTATAAGCTTGTCTCACAGATCATTGCAGGCAAATTTGTAGATCTGAGTTACCTTCTGACAATTCGAGGGAGACGGAGCCCGAGCTGCAACTTGATGGGTGTATAGTTCTGACATCAACGATTACCGTAATTTCCAGCTGTTTACCCACACTGGCAGATTATTGCATGTGACAAAAAAAAAATCCACAGATTACCTGCACTGGTGGATAACCCGCACCTTCAAAACAATGAAGATTGATACAAAAAGGCTTTAGAATTCACAAAGGTAAGGGCAAATTTATCTGAGTAAACATTTCTGCAATGCAAGCTGTTGGGAGTGGTTAAAGGAAGCTGAATACACAATGTCAATAATACTTTCGTGTTGTTTTGTTTCCAATTCAACAGTCCAAAAAATACTCTACTACTTCAGGACTTACTAGATCCTAGTTAGAAGTGTGTTTCCTATCCTTTTATCAATGTTTCATTCAATTGACAAAAGGTGCATTCATGGCCCCATTTTGTTGTTGCGAGCAATAATTCAGTGCCATGTTGATTTTGAAAAAAGCTGGGGTGAATGCTAAAAATCTGGATTGGATGGGGGTGTTGAGCAAAAATTCTCTTTAGTTCAAGCTAGGGTTAACTGGAAATTTGTTACTGATTTGCCAGCTATCCTTGCATTATTTTGATGATCATCAAGGTTTTGTTTACAAGCGAGCCAATAAAAATGTGTTTGTCACGGAACTAATCAAACATGAAATCAACTCAAGTGGGCTCATCATGTTTTCATGCCATTTCTTGGCAGGCTGTTATGATGATACAAATTCCAAAGTAAGCACAAATTTCTTGTTCCATGACATCATTCCAGTTATCAAGCCTTGCTGTGTTTGCTCATTTCTGTTGGGTGAATTGGTTGGTTTCTTGGACAACCAAATCAATGATGGAATCCCCAAAAATCAGTTTAAAGAAATTTTCTTCGCCTTCCCCTGCACTTTCTTCATCTGATTTGCTTTCATTAGAGCTTTCTAATCCTCTGAAATCTATGTCAGATTCCACAGAATTATTGCTATCTGATTCATTCCTATTTTCCTCAACTAATAGGATGTGGCACAGACGCCATGTATGATTGGACGTGAAATAAACAGTACCAAAACACATGCTCTCTACTCCACAGAGGAAAGTAAATTTAAATGCATTTAGATCTGATTGGTTAATGTTCACTCTGAACAACAGAATAAAAGCAGAAAGCAAATCTTGCCTGACAGAGGAGTACAGGGTCTCCAAAATGGTCTTGGTCTGTCATGGCAACTTTTTGGCTGGGTTGCTTGAATAGCAACGCATACACTCTCTACATCCGTACCCCAGCTGATACCTTGGCCAGGCATCACCTTTGTTGTCGCAGTGACCTCTGACTTGGTGTTATAATTATGTTGCTCATCGACTACTCCTGGTTAAGAGTTTGTTCTGTCTGTTTCTTATCACTTCTCCTTGAATCGTTGGATGTCTTGGGTAGCTGAAAAGGATTGCATACAACCCACAGTCTGGCTTGCCCTCATGATGACAGTTTTGCTTTGGCTGTCACAACTGCTGCTCACATTGGTAAGCTAGCCGCAGCCTTGGTTTTGATTGGCCTTGCATCACTGATCAATGCCACCTGTTGCTGGGTTGGGTGCTTGGAGGCGCTTTCTTTGGGTAGGGAGGTACCATCTCCACCCAGTCCTCAGGCTCCCCTTTCTCCAAGCACCGCTGCTTGGGGTCTTGTTGGAGGTGCGCTGTGGCTGGTTGCCATGGAAACCTTGTTGATTACAGCTCTCCTCATTTGCTACCTACCATCCAATACCTCTATTGGTGAAATGTTTAACCCCTCCCCCACCAAAAAAAAAAACAAAAACAGCCCTCAAAATAAATAAACAAGCAAGTTATAATGTGTCTTTCCAACCAAGCATTTTAAATCACTCATGTCTTATAAAAATAATAGGCCTTATACCCCTTTTCACTTTTGGAACAACTTGCACCAAATTGTCAGCTAAGACTAAGATAGGTATCAACAGCTACTTTGAATTCCCACTGTTGAGCTAGCATCCTTTGGAAGAAACTGTTGCAATCAAAGTAGGACTATGGTGAACTCGTGGATATGTTTACAAAACAGAGAAAAAAGAAATAATTTAAAAATTAACGAGGTGTTTTTTCAGAGTTGTGATTGAATGAACTTGAAGATAATTTTAATAATCTATAATCACAACATAAAAGTGAACAGGGAGCTGAGTAGCTTTTTGAAATAAACATACAGTGAGTACATGACGCCAATCATTTGACTACACTAGGCATCAGTTATAAGGCAGGTGGCAAGCATACAGTTGTTAAAAAATTTGATAACTTAACATAAGGGTACAGGATTAAATGGCACCGAAAACCAAATGTAGTTCTGGTATCCTGCTGCTCACTGTCTGTGAGTTCGAAGTTTCTAACACATGTAACAGGGTCCTTCTGAATAAGGTCTGAATTTTGTTGCCATGACATTGTCAATTTTATCATCATTATAGTTTTTGTTGTCTACAAGTCTATTCAATGTATTCAACAGAAATATCCACCTTGATTCTGCAGCTGATAATGAACAAAACCATGTAGGACAGCCCAGCTGACGAATCATACCAAACAAGTCTTTCTTGCATTTTTGCAAAGTATGTTAGTGATGATCTTAAAATCCTTAAGACTCTCAATCCTTTATCAAGTTGAATTAGTTTATTTACATTACCATCTCATTTTAGGTTATCAGTGGTATATATATTCAGGGTTGCACTTAAAAAAAATCACACTTTCCATCATTAATACAGCAATACATCTTTGTTTTTATCCTTATAACTTCTTGTTTTTACAATGTAAATATGATGAGTCACACAACAGTAAGCAAAACAGGTAAGCCTATTTTTCCAACATGTCTACTTCAACACAATCTAGTTCACTTCAAGGTAAATTCGGAAATCAATAGACAGAAAACTTTTCATTGTAACGGCTTGTGGTGTATTGTTTCCTCGCGAAGCGAGGCCGAAGGCCGAGCGTAGCGAGGTTACTAATCGTGTCGGTTCCGGTCAGACCTCGTGGCTCGCAAGCCCGAGTAAATCGAGCCGAGAGTTTTTATATATGTATATATATATATTTATATATATGTTTATATATATCTATATTTTAAAGGTGTCCGTTCGCAGGCCAGGTTACCTGGCAATAGTAGAGTGCTTGAGAACTGTTGAATTTCCGCCATTGGGAGTTCGGTGATGCCTTTTTGAAAGTAAATTTAATGTAAATTTTGTGGAACCAATTTCACTCGTCTTGGATGTACATCCCAGCAAGGTGATCTCCGAGATATTCAAGAAAGAGTAGCTCGAGATCGTCGCCGAGTAAGTTCGAATACCGTGAAAATCAACACAAGGAAAGCACGACGCAAAGCAGGGATAGAGAAACAACAGCAGGGAGAATAACAACAGACATCGCAGCCAAGACAACAACTGCTCGCTCCAGAAAAAGGCAAACGAAACAGCAGGGAAAAGGACCAGGAATTCAATCAAGTTAGTTTTGAATTTGAATGTGTTATTGATATAAATACAGGACATGAGTGAACGATTACATAACGAAATATATTGGCGTACTACATTTAGCAAAATGACACCTAGTAAGAACGCCTTCAAGGATTGGAGATGTCTCTGGAAAATAATTCTATTAGTCTAAAAACGGAATCGGAAGACGACCAAGAGATTACAAGAGAATGTAAGTAGGTATTTTTCATAATAAAACGATAGCGTTTCCATTTTGAAGTAATTCCCAACACAGAGAGTTGCAGTTGTTATAGCAATCATTTATAACGATGTGATCTGATATCATTGCAACAGTGAAAATATTGTAAGTTTTCTTGATCTAGCAGTTATGTTAAACATTTTCAACAGAATATATACCCTGTGTCACTATAAAGTACTGGTTCTGCAATATTATCAGTGATCAATGCGATCATTTCAAAATAAAGCAAATGTGATTACTGAAATTTTAAGTAGTATTTCTCTTTGTTATGTATATATATATATGTATTCTCTGATTGAAAGGTTTTAATAACATTGCGTAGAGACAACAAGTTTCATAGCTTTTTCACAATGGGTCAGTTTTACCTTAGGGTTCAATGACCCCCCTCCCCCCTCCTTATAATATTGCTATCTAGAACCCCTGCCCTTTTTCCACAAATGAAATGTTAATTCAAGCCTTAATTTGCAAAGTTAGACATAACATATTAACTTTGTTACTTTCTGCTGTTTACTTTATTTTTATGATGTCAAATATCAATATTTCATAACAACCATAACATGCAATTAACCTTTTACATTGGAAAAACTTTATAAAGAAGAAAATAAATTTTGTAATGCCAAAATGTTTATGATCTTTCTCATATATTTATTGCAAGTGTGCTGTATGTAGTAACAAGTGTTTCAAGTTTCCTAAATGCCCTATGCTTTCAATAATGATTTTCCACACAAACTTTAGAGACAAATGACTGCACTAGATTCTAAGCCTTTAAGAAGAAATGGTGTTCTTTGGAGCTGTTTTGATTACTACCAACCTCTGATGGAAAGCCTATTAAGAAGATTTTTGTATTGCTTGTAGTAGTAGAGTAACAATACCTTTACCAAGATTAAGACATGCATCCCACCCCATAAGAATATATTATGTTTAACATAAAAAAATGTAACAATAATAATAATATCAATACCAGTAATAATAATAGTAATGATAATAATAATGATAATAATATAATTATAGTTCTTCTCGTTGCTATATGTCATTGGTTACAGTTCAATACCTCTGGCTGCCATGACGTTTTCGATGAAATACCATCCTTATATTAAATCTTTCTTCTGCAGTTTTTTATAATAGAAATTTTCATATATTCAAAATAATATAATCTTCTGTGGTTGGGTATGGATATTTTGCCTGTTTCTGTAACAGCACAATTAAACTTTCATGTGGTATATACTTTTGACTGATTGATGTTGATTTCACATTATTTTTTTGCAGGAGTACGCAGTGCAGCAATCTTTTTGAACATATTATTAAGATTTCAATAACTCATTCTTACATGTATTGTTTTTATGATATGACCTAAAAATAGCACAACCACAAACTATACAGTCGGCACTCACTATTACCAAACCTTTATTCAAAGTTTTTGTAGAATCCAATTGTTTTACCCCCAATTTTTTTTATGTAATGACATTGTATCTCACACTTCTGTTGATATGGCATCTCCTTTGAGGGAAGAGGAATTTTTCTATCTACCACTGGGGGTACCATTGCAACCGAAAAGAGTACACAAATTAAAACATGCACTATTCATAATGCTCTCAATTGTGGTTACCCGGGAATGAAATAATGACTGCAGTAGACAATAAAATATCTAATAAGAAGATTCTTCTTACAATGAATCTCATGCAATTATAACCAAAAAACATAAACAAAAAATAATTGGAGCATTCAACTCATCCTCAGTGTAAGAACATATTGTGTTTAAAAGTGATGTACAACAAAGAAGACAAAGCAGTAGAGACTAAGAAAATAAAACTAAAGAAAAAAAACAGGTTTTTACACCGTGGTAAACACAAGCATTCATATCAACTCTTCAAGATTTCACCTGCAAAAGATTTACAATCATTTTCAATTTGTGTTACAAGTGAATATTGTGACACTTCATCGACTCTGTATTCCCTGTCAAGATAATAAATAATTTTACTTCTATTCCCTCTGGTGCAATCTCAGGGCCAGTGAAAGAGTTAAATGAAGGTCAATTTTTAAGCACTGTGTTGAGCGGTATACTGATCATGTAATTTGAACCAGGTGTCACTAATTGTGTACCAAACACAGCATAAGAAATAAAATAATGGGGATTACACTGATATAAAAAATAAAATATGAAATATAAAAAAAAATAAAGAATAAAATATAATAGCATTGTGACTTCTACAAAAACTAGCTTCGCGAGGTTTTTGCGGGAGTCGTATTTCTAGTATATAATATAACGCTTAATACATTTTCTACATGACTTACTCTTTTCGAACCCTTTAATGACTTTCTTACATTGTAATCTTCATGGTTCTCCGCCATGGCATGCGCCTCCATATTAAATGGTAAGCGTTGACATACTTCTTGACCGTCCCAATACTTCTCTAAATCAGTAGAAACGTCCTCCATGCGATGTTTCTTATCCAGGTTGGCCACAGAAGTTCTTTGGTTTCACATCATGGATTCGTCAATTTATTCTGTGTTCAGTAGTAGTTTTGTTCAATAACGAGTACTCATTTCGCTCATATAAGTTCTCATTCAAGTGCTAATTTCGCTCTGTGAGTTCTCATCAAAGCTTACTACATTAGCAGGAGATTTTCTCATCTTCAGATCACTTTCAAGCCAACTGAAATTCATATACTGCTTGTAATCTTGGGGGCGGTCGATGTCGGTCGATGTCGGAAAAGCGAATAGTTATCATCTGTTCACGTTTAGCGCCTGGCCGAGTAAAAGGCTCATGAAATTCAGTCTCCAAGTTGGTTATTGTCCTAACTGGAAACATTTAAACTCCTTTTGATTTTAGTAAGACCGCTAATGAGGCCCTGTTAGTGAGGTTCTTTATGTCGCGCATCTGAGTTTCAAACCTTTTCACGTCGCAATTTCGGAAGGTCGAAGGTCGCTGTCGTAATTTCCCGTGAGCGGCTCGTCGTTCGTCGCCATTTCAGGTCCTTTATGTCGCCGTTTCAAGGCCATGTCGCTTTTCGAAATTTACCCCTAACAGGGCCTCGCTAATCGTCCTCTTAAGCTACAAAATCATTACAAACTCTGGCAACGGTACGATACACTTTCAGCGTGAACTTTCATCAACAGACTTCCGTGACTTCGGTCACGACAATTGTCGTCTTCATATCGGTGCCCCCGAGTTCTATCCGACTAATTACGAAGATGTCTACACTGGAGTGAGTGAGTGAGTGAGCGAGTGAGTGAGTGAGTGAGTGACAATTTGGATATCGGAGTCCCCACAAAAACTCGCAAATACGCTTCGCGTATCCACGAGTTAAAAACCTAAGGGTGTGATAGGTTCCACCTTCCCCCATTACAAGGCTAAAGGTAAAAATGTTTAGGACCAGAGTCCACATCCACATATATGTTTACTGAGCAAGTCCATCACTTTTTTGCTTTGGACCAATGAAAAACACAAACTAATTACCTCAATATTATGGTCAATCTCAGGAGGAGGTCCGGACGTTGATCTCCTTCCTCTACCACCACCCCGTCCTCTTCCACCCCTTCCTCCTCGACCACGCCCTCTGCTCCCCCCCTGAACCAATACACCAGCATTGCTACCACCTGAATCCACAAGAACTTGAACTCCGCCAACACCATCCTGGCCAGGCATTCCTGCACTTCCAGAAACCATGGCAACACTAAGGGGTGTGTCAGATGCTGAGACTGGTGAATGAGGAGGGCTTGGGCTTGACGGTAGATTGGGTGAATACTGAATTGCAGCATTTCCTATTACAATTTAAAACATGAGTTGAATTTTAGTGAACCCTAGAAGGTATAAGAATGATGGGTAAAATGACATGGAAAAATAAATATTCAATAAATGGCAGCGTGTTTGCATCAAACTGTAGACATTGCTAAAAGATTAATCTGATTCTGATCACTTTAATTTCTGGTAGCCAAACTGACATGTGATTGTTGAATATTGTTTATATGGCATTACAACATGTGCTGGGATGTCTTTATATGAGTACACAAATGTTTCTACGGTATTCATGCTAATCTTGTTAACAATGCCTGAAAATAAAACAAACCTTTTAAATATCTTAAATTCTAATGATGAAAAAAAACATTAAAACTAAGAAAACACTTGGCTCAATACAAGATTCATAACACAAGGTGTAATAAAATGGACAAATATCTTAATGACAGCCTATTAATACTCAAATTGTGCCCAAAACCTCACACCCACCCATAATAATCTCATCCAATCGTGGAAAATCTATCTCTAACTTGTAGCTGGTTACTTCATGCTACAACGTATTATGTACACAAACTCCAAACCACAACTGTCTCTCTGAAAACCAAACAGTTGTTAATAGATTTTGACAAAGATTTCTACAACATTTTGTTCCAGCATACAGCCATTCACAAGTCATGCATTTTTTGGTTTTGCCTTTTGATCTCATCTATACACTACAGCCAAATAACATTACAAATTTTGGTTTACTTTTTCAACATCATACAGTAAGTTCCAGAGTATCATGTGTACAGTCAACCAATAATAGCCCCCATTCTACATGGCCCATCTGTTCACAAATTCACAATTTTTGACAAACAGATAACTGTATAGAAACGTTTTGCATGATAGGTCACACTTACGAGTGTGAGTCTGGCAAAGAAAGAGTGGCAATCTGCAGAGTCAAAGAAGGTGGAGGGGGTATGGTTTGATAACAGCTAGTGACTAGCTTGGAATGATTACAAAATATCCAAGCAAAATATATTATAAAAATGTTATACATGCCGAGATGATGGATCATAACATGCATCCAAGAAATGCAAAAATTCTTTAGCTCTGGATCACCATTTACAGACACTCCTCCTCAAATCATGGCACTCCATAATGGAAATGAATGTTGCAAACAAACACAAAGCTCTTCCACATGTACGCACCTTTACTTTCAAATGAAAGCATAAGCATTTGCATAGAAATTCAAAAAGAAAATGTAAAATTCAAATTTCCAATTCCAATGAGAGTAGCCATCTTAAAATTATTTTATAAAAGTTGATTGGATAACACCAAAAACAAGCCCAAAATGTCAACTGATCATCTAAGAGTTCATAAAATACTGCAAATTCAAAAATTTATTTAAAATATAGATGTGAAATCAAGTTTTTCTGAAAATGAAGTCATCCTGTCTTATTTTCATAATCATTGCTTAAATAAAACTTGAGTTAAAAAGTCTGCCATGAAATTGGTGGATGATATGTTATTGAGAGCATTTTGTTTCATATTCTCATGTTCTCTTTTATTACAAAACTTAAATACTTCAATGAATAAAGATTGATCTCCAAGTACACTGTGTTGGGCACTTATAAAGATGTTTCACAAATGTGAATAACTGAAAAATTCATAACAAAGTTACATGGTTTTGTATGTGATATGTGCTTGCTCTATATGGTCTTTCATATATTCATTTGCATGTGCCTGCTCTTTTGCTCATTTTCCCACGCAAAAAAAACCCCACATTTTTTGAAGCACTATTGACTTATCAAAATGTCCTATATTACAATGAACTTTAAAAGCTTTGTTCAGTGAAGTATTTATACACACAATGTATATTCTGTCTACAGAAGCTTTTAGCAAAAGACAGCAGACACTCTAATGGCCAATAAAATCTTTCTAACAGAAACCTGAATTTCCACCCAAATCATTAAACACGACACAAACAAAATGACAGTGAAATCTGTTTCCATTGTTAACAAACTTCCTTTCTCAATAACAGAGACACTGTTCAAATAAGCTGCAGACAAAAACAAGCACAGCTTTAGGCTCTTGCCATTTATTGTTACTTCTTTGTCATTTTAATTTTATCTATCACATTTTCCTAAATGTTCCAAACAGCTGTTTGCCTATGTTATTTCAATGGGTTCAGTTTTTTTATCTCCTACAAGTAAACAAAAATGTTTCCCCAAAACAATCTGGATGGCAATATTTTTCTCTGCTAGTTAAGAAGGCCTTCAAAAAAGTACTCTGACATTTCACAAAGGAGATGGATGAAACACAGATTCCAAACAATTAACTAACACATGTGCTCTTATGTTCTATATTACACAGCAGGGGGGTTTGTCTGCTTGATAAATGTCTACAAGTGAACACTTGTGCCATCAAATGGATTTTCCATTCAAGCAGTACTCAATAAATGGTTGCATATGTCATCCTGTAAAGAAAGTAAAAAGAACTGGCCATGATGTTTTAAAACTCTTAAAACACAAAACTGGGGGTTGCCAACAAATAAAAAGTTACAAATTAATGCTTGCTTGTACAAAGCAATGACTAATGCTGAGTCTAAGGTTACTCATATTTAATTCAAGAAGATTACAAAAGACAAGGGCAAGTTGAAAGAAGGCATAGTCTTAAGTAGAGAAATATTTCTGTTTTATTTTCATGGTAAACCATAAAAAATTTTTTGTAAAAAGAGGGCTCTTTCATCCATATTATTTATTTATGTAATCAATAATATTGATGTATCCACCTTTCATGTACATGTACCACAACAGTATTCATTGTCAGCACTCTAGAATTATCACAAACAATAACAATAACAATGTAAGGGATATTTTTTAAGACCAAGAATTCCAGAAAGATAAAACTGGGAATGCAGGTAGTTTGTACTGTAACAAAGAGGAAGAGCTTGTAATACCAGAACAATTAGAAAGATTCTTAACCCTCACACTTCTGAAGTCTCGTAGAGGATGTAGAAACCTCAGCTGTGTGCAAGCTGCACGCAGAATTGAGAATGAGAACACCCTGTGTGCAAGCTGCACTGAGAAAACACCTTCATGTTCAAAAAATTGTTTTCATAAACCTTATGACTACCAACCATTCTATGTTGTCATTTGGGGTCTGTGGCCTCTACAGGTCAAAACATGAATTGCACCTATGAAGATAACTTCTTGGGCAGATATACAGTATACTGCACCAGTACTGTCAAGTTCAACACTGACAATAGGAAGTTACAAGCTATACATGTTTAGTCATGAGCCAATATTAAAGATGAATTCTGGCAAAAATGAAAAACTATTGTACGCCAGCCCATGGATGAATCGGTTTGGTACAGAAATTTAAATCAAAACCTAAAGTATTAAACCATTATATGTAATATCAAAAAATGATAAACTTAGACAGCCAAATAGATACATGTACTCATCTCTTGAGAATAAGCATTGTCACTGCCATACTGTGAAATTAAATATTTAATATTGCTGTAATCCCCTAATTTCATAATGGAGCTACTGAAGGATTAGCATTATACAGAGAAATATGACCAGTCCTTACAAAGACAATACCATCATGGCTAAAGAATGTGTTAAAAAATATTGCAGTTCTTTCTGCCAAAGTGACATGTCAAAATTATTCATCTGAAGGTTACCAAAGATCTCAAACACCAGAAATAAAAATAGGATTATGGCACTCCAGTTTGGAGTATTGTAATAGGGTCAATGTATTGTAATGGGGTTAACCAGAGCAAAGGAAACACACCTCTATAAAACTAAATGCGACACACAAAAATCTACTATGAGATTCTGACCCTCTTTAGGAGAAGTGTGTAAGATAAATACACGTAGGAAACTGTACATCATGGATTCAAGATTACTAGATAAATCAATACTTCTAAATTCTCTCAAAAATTAATACATGTAGTGTTTACTTAATAATGCTGAAAAACAATCATTAGGATTAACATACCTGAACCTGCAGAATGAGATCTCTCGCCATTTGTGGTTCCAGCCACTTGCTGCCCTGTTTGATTACCCTGTCCAGACACAAGCTGTGTTAGCTGGTAAGTGCTGGTTTGACCAGCCACAGCATTTGGAGGTGGTGTACTGTTCATTTGGGCAATGTATTGCGATGGAGAGTAAGCAGGAGGGGGTGTGTTCAGGTAATTATAAGCATATGTCTGTGTTGTATTCCTAGGATAACCATACTGAAAGGAATTCTGTTCAGAGTGCTGCACAGAATAAACTGTTGAGCCTGAGGTAGGAGTTCCTGTTGTTGATACATATGTTGTACCATAGGGAGCTTGATATGGGTTGCCATATGCTGGCTGACCAGGCTGAATAACTCCTGGATATGACACTGCTGCAGCATAAGGATTGGCATAGGAGCCAGCTGGTTGTCGAAGAGTAGAAATATCAGGAATGGCTCCTCCATGGTTATCACCTTGTGGAACATTCCTGGAGTCACCTGTACTCTTACCAAGAGAATTCACTGCTGGATACCTGACAGTCTGTACCATCTGGTACCCACCCTGGGGTCCTGTTTGAGGATACACATATCCAGTAACTTGAGCAATACCTGTACCTTGTATAACCCCTCCAGTTGATTTGTATTGTTGTAGTCCTGCTTGAGGAGCAGGAATTATATGGGGGTATGGTCTCTGACCATAATAGCCAGCAGCATTGGTAGTATACTGTCCTGTCAGCTGCTGGTACTGGCCAGAGCTGTCTGTTACTCCTGATACCACCTGACTTCCAAACCCACATCCATCCAGATTTGTCATGGTTGTTGAACCATCAGAAGATGGATAATTTAGTGATGCTGTAGATACTGGTGCCACAACATTAGGCCCTCCAACCTCTAGATCAGCACTACTAACTGCAATTGATGATTCACCAACTGTACTAACATCCCAAGAGGTACTATTCTTCTCTGAGTCCTGGCCAGTGACAACATTTGTCATTCCCACAACATTTTTAACATCACTGGTGGCACCATTAACTGGCTGTGCTGGCGAACCTTCACGGCTTGAGTCATCACTGCTATCAAAACAATGGGTCAAAGGATTCGTAAACTGAATTAAACAAAGCAGATGTAGTTTATTCAACACCTTTACTGCATAAGTTATCAGAACACTTCCTCTAGATAGAGGTCAAAGGGACATGTAACCTATAAATGCACTTTCACACAAGCCACAGCATGACCTACATATGGTTAATGCTACAGCCATCAATTATGTCACAAAATATTTCATTTCACTAGGGGACATGTAACTATGAGATTTTTTTGTGGAAAAAACAAACAAACAAAACTTAGCTTTTAAGACAAAAAATTAGCGTGTCAGGCTCTATTTTTTCCCTTTGTTACTTAGCTTGAAAACAACATTACGCATGTACATGTATTCGCATGTTAGATGTGCCTTGCCTGACAACAAGTTGAGACCATTAAATCCCAAGGCTGTGCTCTAACGGCGCACGGGTCGCCAGAGGCGACTAACATTTGGCTTTGGGCGACTGAAAAAAATTGCCGGTCGCCCGGCCGGGCACTCTTCTTTTGTAGTTCAGTTCTTTAGCAAAGAAGGCAAAAATATGTGACATGCTGTTGTCAATTTATTGCGTTAACAAAGCACAATGAAAATAGCCTCTTGGAACCAAATACGGTCGCTTGTTTACGTTCGCATGCTCGAATCTGAAGTTTCGTTCATATGACGTGATTTAACAAATATGTAAAACGATATCTCCGACACAATGCACGAATGTTCCGATCTGAAAATAAGTCGCATTTTTTCTGAAATATTACGTCAATTTCCCATTTTGATGTTTTTTTTTTCATCGTTTATATTATCGTTTCAAATATTTTCGACAGCACAGTACGTGAATTATTGTTTTTAGAAAGTCTTTGTTTATGCAAATTTATCACGTTTTCTTGTCGGCTTAATTAATTTGTCTGCACAGAGTTACGCGGCCTGGAATGGTTTGTTTTATTTCCTAATGGCTAATGCTTGGTAACTGCAAGAAATAATTTACGTAATTTCTAGGAATAGCATAGTTGTATTAATTTCTCCATTATGTTTTGACGCTTTCAATCCATTTGCAATAGCTAAATTTAGTTTTGCAGCAAATATTACTGAATCCCACGTGTGAATGAAAAATTTGAAATACCGCGGTTTCGTAAACATTCTACAATGATTCCCTCAACAGTACTTGATATTATTGTGAGAAAAGAAACCAATTTTTTTTTATTAAAGAAACTTAAAGTATCCACACAACACAAAAATCTCATTGGTGTAGCAGCCACTAAATTTAACTCTAATTTTTAACGTTCAAGTTGATGAGCTCAGAGCCAGGTCTTGAAGGCATATTTTGTTACAATGACTTTGTACAGTTCCCATTAACAAAACCTCATTGTTTGTATATTCTTGGCCAATCATGTAAAAAGTATTCTTCTCGAAAAAGGTGGCTACATGTAATTTGAAAGGAAACTCAGTATTAAATTACATGGTTAATAATTATTATTAATTAAGAAAAATCTCTGAGGACTTAATTAATTAATTTAATTAACATTTTTGAGCGACCAACTTTAAGCGGTGGGCACCCTGGCTGGCATGGTTGGGAGCCCAAAGGGCTCCCTAAAATTTTCCTTAGAGCACAGCCTTGAATCCTGTACAAATTTTGGGTTTTAGGCCATCAAAACAAAACTAGAATACAAACTGAATGTTAATGGGTGGGGCAGGACACTCAAAATTCTTTATAACACTATAAACCTTCATTAACAACTGCATATTTGTACTTCTTTAGCAACAATGAAGAAACCTCACTTTACAGTGTAAGAAATGCAACAAAATATAACCTTTCTTTTTCATTATCACTGCTATCTTGCCTGGCTCTTTTTGCCTGAAAAGCAAAGACATGTATTCAAAATATGACTTTTTCATTAATTGAAGAGACCAAGTTTCACATTTTTTTAGAATTACAATTTACTTACTGCCTTGTATTAATATTCTACTGAAAGGATTATGATCTGTGTATCTGAATTTTACGGCCTTAAAAGAAAACCTTAGCAAGCATGGTGGCTGATTAAAAACTTAAATGTGGTGAGATAACTTGTCCAAAAAACCCCTTTCATCTGATGTCTTTGAAAAAAATGGATCTAAAATACTGTACATTTATGTGTCTAGTAGTCATAAAAACAAAATAATAATTATGCTTAACCCTTTTACTACTATATGCTAATTAGGCCCAAATCCCCTGTTCCTGAATACTAATTAGACTTCACAAAGAGCTTGAACACAAAATCAAAACATATATGCTCAGTAGATTTTAATGGAATGTTATGTCCCATAAAGTACAATATCTCAAAGACTGACTGTTTATTTACTGATTCAATACCAGAAATGTGACCCTCCACGGGAAAACAGGTAAAAAGGTGATGACACGGGCACACGTGCGATGACACGGCACGCAAAGCGTGACATTTGACACGCATATGCGCATATTTAATAAGAAGAATAATAGGTGTCACGGTAGCTTTTGTTTGGCACGACTTAACACGCTAACCTTTTGTTCATGCTTAGCGTGCGCAATGTCACGCTAAGCGTGCAATATAACCCGGTAAAAACCGTGCGATATGACACGGCAGTGCTTAGTAAAAAAAAAAAAAAAAAAATCAAAATGTCGTCGCATCGAATTGGATCAGCTATGCACGTTCGCATCACTTCCCAAACCACATGCATGTTGTAATCGACTGAAGCAGCAAAAGAAGAAATGGAAACATTTAATAAAACAAGGAAAAAAACAAAAACATGGAGCGACTCACATTATCTAATGAACATAATTGTTTATAAAACTGATACGCAAAAAAAGGAAACCAAATTTTAAATTGAACATAAAATAGCGTAACTTACAAGTGCAGCGGAGCAGTAACTCACCATCGTTCTCCTATTCGAGCGTGAAAACGACCTTAATTTGTATTTAAATTTACATCGAAGGAAGAAATAGTTAACTGCCAAAGTTTCATGGAACATGAATTTCTTTACGTATAAATCATAACAACAGTTAAACGCTACGCAATGACCTTTTTGCTATTCCAACGCATGTTTCATACTTCGGCTCTGGATGCCTTATTATGGGATATGAATACCACTACGTTACTATAGTTACAAAGAGATGCATAATTCATTCTTCAACGAAACAGTTAGAAACCACCATGGATTGTGCCACAGACGAATATCACTGTTTAAATTTGGAATCGGAAGACTTAGATCGTTTAGGAAATGTAACTAATTCGTACTTCAGTTCACGAGAAAATGAGGAGGAATCATTTGACTCGGATTCCGACAACAGCAGTTCCGACGAGGACGATGAAGACAAGAACTTTGATTTCAAAGAAGAGGAAGATGTGGAACTCATGGAAGTCCACCTGTCTGAGCGAGCTAAAGTGCAGAAATTCTACTCAGAAACCTGTCACTGCAAATTAGGCGCGGATGAGAAAGTCTGTAGTCTTACTCTTACGCTCGACGATTTCGATGTTAGTCACGCGCCAATTATATGCGGTGGTGGAACACTTTCATGGAAAGCATGCGAAGGATTGAAACATTACTTTAGCTCAAGTAAAACGAATTTTCAAAGAAGAATAATCAAATAACAATATTCCAAAAGACGCAAATGAACGAATCATTTAAAATGACTGCAAAATACATTTTGTTGAAAATGATTCAGTCGATGATGAACACAAAGTTTTTGCTAACACGGCCAAAGACGAGCCGCCGGGTAGGTAAGTGAAAACATTCGGACAGCGTGTCAGTCTAGCCTACATTTCGACACCGTTTCCATTTCACTCGCTTAGCGTGCTATTTCGCTCACTTAGCGTGTCATTTTGCTCGCTGTTTTTGTTTTCCAAAACCTTGACACACTTCTTTGTTAGAATGAACACACTCCTTTGTTTCTTCCGTGCCATATGAAACAAAAGAAAATTTTAATGAGCCGTGCGTTGTGACACACTGCTAGCGTGTTAAAAGAATTTTCTTTTGTTTAGCGTGTTAAAATAGCGTGCCCTTGTCATCACCTTTTTACCTGTTTTCCCGTGGAGGGTCACAAATGAACATCATCTGATAACAGTATTCAACATTGCTCTTTGAAAAGTAAAGATACCAAAAAAATTCAAATTTTGCCGCCATTGCAAACGGCATAAAGGATTGGTTTACTAAACAAATGGCAAGTAAACAAGAGAGCTACGTACAATCTACTAGAAAAATAGCATAACAAAAGTTCAACAGTCATTCTGAAATGTTTAGGCTCAAGCAGGTAAATTCAAAGGAGTTTATTCCGCCTGCATGTGGAACTCGTTGTGGCAAGTGGGGACAGTGCAACTTTACAAAGTTTACACAAGAAACGCGTCTCCACTTTGTATCCTTTTGGCGTTCCTCTGACAGCCTCACATGTAGTACACTGGACACACTTTCTTTTCCTCCCTTTGACGTGGACAGAAATATACTGCGCTGGATCCAAAGCTCTTTGATCAGATCAGCCAGAGGGCTTTGCTTTCTTTTCCTTTGATCAAGCGGTCGTATTTACAATGTATCGGCACCTCGTGGTGGTTCTTGCAATGAATTATTAAAGTGAATGTACTGACTGATTTCTTGAAACCTGTTCTTAGTCATTTCATCTTGGATGCCGCTATTTCCAATAAACGAGTCAGATGACCAATACATTAAAATTCTTGGCAGGCTGTTTATACCCATATTGATACAAATTCCAAAGTATGCACGAAGTTCTTGTTCCATGACATCATTCCAGTTATCGAGCCTTGTCGTGTTTGCTAATTTCTGTTGGTTTCTTGGACCGCCAAATCAATGACAGAATCCTCAAAAATCAGATTTAAGAAGATAGTTACTTTAGCTTCATTGTGAGTAGCAACTTTGATTCCTAATGCAGTAGTAAAATCGTTTACTGCTAGGTTGTCAAACCTGTTTCATCTTCGCTTTCCCCCAAACTTTCTTCGTCCGATTTCGCTTTTACTAGGGCTTTCTAATCCTGTGAAATCTATGTCAGATTCCACAGAACTATTGTTACCTGATTCATTGCTATTTTTCTCATCAGAAGAACCTAAAATTTCACGATATTCTGCTCGACTAATAGGATGTGGCGCAGACGCCATGTTTGATCGGACGTGAAATAAACAGTACCAAAATACACACTCTCTACTCCAAAGAGGAAAGTAAATTTATGTGCAGCTGGGGAGATTTGATTGGTCAATGTTCACTCTAAACAATAGAATAAAGGTAGTAAGCAAATCCTGCCTAACCGGGGAGTACAGGGTCTCCAAAATGGTCTTGGTCTGCTTGGCCGCTTTTGGCCGCTTTAGGAAAAACATGGCATTTCCAGTTGGCCGCTTTTGGCCGCTCTAGTAGTGAAAGGGTTCATAGGATCACATTCAGAACAGCAAGCGCTGACAAGTATAGAATTAAGATACATGTACCAAGAAAATGGCTGCTGACAAATTGCATGTGGGCTTTGTCTTTTCCAAAACATTACAATGCATAAATGCCACAAACTCATCAGGTAATCTTGACACAAAGTGCAAAATAAAAACACTGGACCTTGTGTCACTTTCTGTAGAAGTGAATTGTCAAGGGACTGAATGATCAAGGCGTTGCTTTTGAAAACTTGACTTATTTTTGTGATCCTGATCCCACCAGGATGTCATGAGGCTCTAAACCTCCCTTTCAAGAAAACTTTTAGTCATCTTGTAAAATTCATGCAAGACCAAACACCTGCAGTTTATTTTTAAGCTAGCTGGTGGTTGTTTTTAAGCAACTAGGATTTTTGACTTTTCATTTTCCATATTTATTTTAGATTCATTATTTAGTCACATGGAAAGTAAGACAACAACAAAAGCTCATTTTTGTGTTATGCCCATACATGTATCTTACTGAGATGTATTTGTATTATCATACTATTTACATGTATCTATTTTTAAAACCATATTAACCTATCTCTTAATAAATATGCATTATTGACTGAAAAGCTTGGTCAATAGTTCCCTACTAGTAGGGGCCTCTTTTCCTTGTATTCAGGGTCTCTTTTTCTCCCGCATGCTGAAAACAAGGAAAAGGGGCCTCTGCTAGTAGGGAAGGTCAATGGAGGATTCATTATATGGCCACATGATTACACCATTTAGATTAAAAAGAATTGTTTGTTTTCTAGCACTGTGAAGAAAGCCAATTTGACTGTCTTCAGGATAACTGGTTACTGAGCTTTGCAACTCCATTTCTGTAAAAAGACAATAAACTGCCTATTTTTCTTGCTAAGAAAATAGTTGCCTAGAAGTTACAAAATAAGAAAACCAACTTCCAACATTTTGTTTTGTTCTGAGGGACAAAGTGGCAATCCTAAACATGCAAGATCTGCCCATCTCTGCCCAATCTGGTAGCCAATCAGAACTTAAAGGATTTGTCTCATTTTGACAGCTACCAGAATTGGCCATAAAAAATAACTGCAATAAGGTTTAAGATAATAATAAGGTAATTTATTATATGGAGAAGAGTGTTTTACTGGGAACTAAACCACTAGTAGATTCCATAAGCCACTTCATCCGGGACCTGAGTGGCGTATTTTCCGTATGTCACCTTTGTGAGTGTCGTATCGTTCAACGTCGTCACGATTCCCGCCTTTTCCTTTTGTTGAATTGGTTTTTATTTTGTCTCCATATAATAAAAAGAACATTACACGTTGGCTCGAAGATATGAATTTTATGTTCTCGTGGCAAGAACAATATCTCACTCGTTTGCTTCGCTCACTCGTGAGATATTGTTCTTGCCACTCGAACATAAAATTCATATCTTCTCGCCACCGTGTAGTATCCTCTATATACTTGACAACCTTCCTTAGTCGCTTAAGACCCAAAGGCCATCTCTGGGATGTCATCAACTTATCAAAAGCATGATACATGTAAAACAACAACAGTGAAAGGAGAGAACAACTACCTAAATTATCCCTGAGCAACACTACTGAACACTACTTCTGGCTATAATACTGTCCCACTACTGATTGATAGTAACAGACAGCTACCGCAATAAAAGCAACAAATGGATGTATACTGCATTATTCAAAACATACTGGTACTGCTTCCAGGACACGGCCTGAATCTGACTGAACTTGGTCAGAAGCCATTCCCTGCATACAACAAAAAAAAAAAAACAGCAAATTACATTTGTGACATGGGGAAATACAGTTAAATAGAATTGTATAAAGTAATGTACAGTATGATAAAAGCACCAGTTTGACAACTACTGCAAACCAGCTATTAAAAGCTAAAGACGTGCACACCCACGTACAGTACATGCCACACAGGGATGAACAATTTTCAGTTACCAGATAACTAAACACAGGAAAACATGCCAGGAAACAATAAAGATTACCTTTAACACAGCTGTTTTGACAGTAAATGAACCACTCTCTTATATATTAATATGGTTTATTAGTATAAATACTCAGGTGATTATACAAAATCGCACGCTCTGATTGGTTCGCTATCTCGGATTATCAGCCGATAAATGGCTGCCAGTCGTTCGTTCGTGTTGTACAATGCTTTTTCTTTTCTTTTTTTGAAATAATCACCTGTGTGTTTATACTAAAACAATTGTTCCCCTCAGGCTCAGTGATTGTAGGTGAATATTCACTGATAATCACTTCGCCTGAGGCAAATAATTGTTAATTAAACAACACTACAACAAAAAGTTAAAATTGCTAAAACCTAAAACTATGAATAAGTAGGCTAGTAACATGCATGCTCCAGCAATCATGTTGTTTCGTAAAATGCCTGTAATGCTGTTGTCTACTAATAAGGCCATTTTGCCTACCAAACAAATAAAATCCTGTGTTCAACTTATAACTGAAGTTACAAATTAATGCAAGGAAACAGTCAATGAATGCTTTCATCAAGAGGATACTGTAAAATCAAGATTTATTTCAAGTACCAGTGAACTGTGAGGTTATGATGACATACTATCTTGATAGTGTTTCCTTATTTGTTCAAAGGTAAAAAATTAACCAGCAAATATTATGTGTGCTGAAATCAGTCAGATTCAAACACTTTCTTTTCAATACCATTAACATATATTCTTGCACATAAATGAGCAGTATGAGGAAATATATAACGATATCAACTGAAAGTAATTTAAAAGATGCGTTCACATTGCAACCAGGTGTACGATCACACATAGTTTGATGTCACACTGGAGAGGTAAACAAATGTAACTTAAAAAGTTGCCCTTTACCAACCCTTCAGTGGGGGCTTCTTAGTATTTACAACTTGTAAAGAAGCAGTGCAATTCAACACAAGTATAAATAGAGCCATACAGCTAAACCACTTCACTCCTGCAGAGGACACTAGAAATGAGTACTAAAATGTTGGGTCAGTGCATTGCAACTTTTTCAGTTACATTCATTTACCTGTTCAGTGTAGCACAAAACTGTGTCTGACAAAAATACTTTGTTGATCTTTTCATTAGATTAAAATTATTGATATTCATCACTATGTGCTGATGTCAGGGAGAGACAGGTTGCTTATCACTGAAAACATTTAAGGGGTTCATTTACTTATGCAGGAGATGTGAACCACCTAAGCAAGGTCCACATTTTGCAATTAAATTTGTTACATTTTTATATGCAACGATGCAGTATTTAATTTTCAAAGGGGTTTAATTGGTATATGCTGTAGTTCAATTTTATCTTTGGTTTAAATTATACTTCCCTTTGCTTTTGGGCATGGTAGTGTAGATAATGAGTTAAGAATACAGGAAATAAAATTCAAACCAAGAATAAAATAATCATTGGACCACAACATCTATAAATGTTTCAAATGTGGACAGCTTAAAATAGTTATCATAAAATGCACTTTCATTAATGATCAATGTGGTAATTGTTAGATACCTTGTATCTGATAGGAGGGACAATTCTAGAG
Organism: Ricordea florida; assembly: GCA_949710005.1. Lineage (NCBI taxonomy): Eukaryota > Metazoa > Cnidaria > Anthozoa > Corallimorpharia > Ricordeidae > Ricordea > Ricordea florida. The sequence goes on from OX453277.1 coordinate 15,013,625, forward strand.
CCACAAAGAAACATTTGATGGCCTGGCTTGATACCTCTTCTTCAATGCAGGCTTTAGAGGGATGAGACAAGACACTTTTCAATTAGAATATATACTATTCCATTGGAAATTTTATTTGTTTACAACTTTTTATGTTAACATTAGTGCACTTATCATTCTATCATTTTAAATACAAACAGACAATAAAATCATGTTTTCTATGCTTTTCTTTGTGATTATGGCCTTGTTTTTTGTTACCTGTACATGTATTCCTTGAACTGTTCAAATCAAGTTTATCTGCATCAATCAGAGACATTTTATTAGCAACGTTTAGAAAGATCACCTTATGTTCATGCATTATCATTAAATTTTATTTGTGCTCACAGTAAATCAAAGTCTCCATTTAAACAAGTCGCAAGCCACAAAGACAAAAATTCAACATGGGACCAAAATTATTTTAAATCTTTTTATGTGGGGTATTTATAAGTAGCAGTGTAGCTAGACAAGTATGCCACCCTTAAATATAATAATTGAGGTGTTGGGGATGTTTTCCAAAACTGAGATAGGAGGAGGATTTTTTTAACTGCCAGACCTACCCTAACTACTGCTACAGTAAAAAACCAATGAGTTTGCATAAATTATGTTCAGCCACAGCACACAAATGTTTTATAGTGGATGGACCCTGGGACAACCAAGGACTATGTTTTACACATTACAAGACCGCTCAATAACTTCTATTTAGACATCCACTGTTTGTGTACATCATAACCATAGGCTTGTGAATGCATGAACGACTATTCTAAAGAAAATTAAGTTCTACATGTACATCTTTTATCAAGCGTGTTTACGGTAAATGCATGGCTGTGCTTATACAATACTATGAAGTCAAAAATAAGAATAAAATATCCAGGGGTCTGAGATTCTTGAAATGAATTTAATAACTATGATAAGATAATAACAATGAACATATAATGTTAACTAAGCTGCAATTAATAAAACACACAAGAGAAAAGCCTTCCAGGCTAAAAGGAACTTTGTTTACTTACTTTAAAATGTACATCAGGTTTTGAAAACTAGAACTTTGCAATAATTCTGAGGGCTCCATTAACAGAGTAAATGGAGCTTACCTAAATTTATGACCAATCTAAACTTTTATACTTTTAACCATAAGTTTCTTTGGTTGAGAGAAAATTAATCAGAACCGACCTTGTCACTTAATATATAGTCTCAAATTTACCGCTTACTAAAAATAAGTAAGAGCAAAGTGATTTCTCCGATAAATGTTTAAATAAAGCTAAACTTTCCCAGCTTGAAGTAAAACTGGTAAGTATTTTTGTCTTGCGGTCTTTCTATTCTACAGCGTTAACAGCAGACAGGAAGCTTCACATACATTTATGACCAGCTGATCTGTTTATTAAAAATAACTACTTTTAAATTATTACACAAAGCCAGTGCAGCCTTGTAAGAAAAATCAGAGTCCACCGACAAACGGTTTTCTTCTAAACCTTGAGTATTTCTGTTACCATCATCAATAAACCTGCTGCCGCGAATTCAATTACTTCTCGCCTTTATAACTTGATGAAAGGAGCTTTGCCAGCCGTGAATGACAGATATTTCATTTGACGATAAAGAAAAAAAACATCGAGTTCGCAGTCAGGTGTTTTCGTTCTGAAAATATATGCGAAGTGACCAGTTCGTGGCCGCATCCATTTCTTTGTCCAAAATATGGAACAATCTTATTTTGGACTGGGACAGAAAAAGAATTATCAAAAGGATAGAGAGTTCGCCTTGCTTGAAGTTAATTCAGTTTCCTGAGCTCTCTGAAGTTCATGCAAAGCAAACCGATAGTCAGAAAAACAAACTTTCCCTCCTCTCGAAGTTAACTTTTGCACTATTGTTGCAAACCAAAGAAAGGCTCAAGAGAGAGATGTGAAATTTCCTTATAGTTATTGCTCCGTACGAAGCACAACGACTGCTCAGATGGTATTTTGTAGCTAGTCTTAACGTTAATTGTCTTTTCTTTTATTTACGCTCTCCGATGAATTAACTGCACTTAGTTCTTACAGAGGATTCATCACATTTCGGTTAAATTTCGCTTAGGTGTTTAGTTTTGACGACCGGAAAAAATCCACTGATATGTATAAATTCTAACCAGTGCTTCAAAAGATATTAAGGGATAAAGGAGAAAAAAAATTACAGCCGAAGAAGTTAAATAACTCCCCTTTTTGATAGAGCGCCGAAAGAACGCCACGCTTTAAAATTAAGAAGGGCACTGAGTCGGATTAAAATTGTTCCAGAAGGATTAACGAAGAACAAAACTGAGCGGAGACTTTTTTGTAGAACGGTAATACAAAAGATAAACATCACAGAATAAAAAAACAAACGTGCCGGTACTGTTGTACTCCACAACAAGAGGATCAACCGACTTTGATGTGTGGTAATCAGACAACACGAAAAACTAAAAAATTACCGCCCATCAAGCAAACTCACCAGCAACAAAAATTAATCTTTGTTAACTTGTCTGATTATCGCAGCGAAATTATGGATAGTGTTTCCCGTTCAGGACCAAAATTATAAACACAGTATATTCAGCGACTTGAATTAACATGCAATGTATTGTTCGTCTTTTGTCTCCGGAAAATCTCCTTATTTAATTTTCAAACTATTCCACCTTGACAAGGTAGAAGTTTACGAAGTTTACTGGTATATGATCGTAAGACATCGAATAAATTCACTCAAATCGATCTCTACCTACGATTTAGAAACTCTTTTCGTGAACGAGAAGTTAAGGACATTCAATGGGTCGATGATATTAAACTGTGGGGAATTCTTTTTTCCGTTAAGTCCTTTCAAGCGATTTTCTCATTAAAAGGGCAACAACCAAAACAACGAGTCCATTTTAATTCGGAATATTCAAATGCCACAAATGCACGAAACAATCGTATCTCGATAATGATTCCAGGGAAATTACGCAGAAATGACTATTGTTGTCAGAAGTGGTGAAAGTTTGCGACCAAACAAAGGGCAAACCATTAGGAAGAAAGCACAAATTATGCCGCAGTAAACGTTTCGAATCTCTGATAACTTCCCGCTCCAGAAGTGGTTCGCTCCCCAGCTTCTCGAGGAAGTGGCTCAAATAAAAGTGAGCAAGTGCCCTACAAATTTTGAACAGATTGCTTACGGAATAAGTGAAGCTCTCTCTCTGTGATCTACGCAATGAATGGCTCATTAGTTATCGTTTGTGGCGAAGCTTGCATGGGTTTTCACCTTCATGATACAACCACAACAGAAATTAGAAACGCTGCTCCACATAATTGACACACCGCATTTCAAAAACTCTTATGGAAAACAACACGAATCCCTACATTCAAACTCCTATTCCTCCTGAAATCATAACAAGCTTTTTCATTTAGTTAGGTACATTGTAATTCTATTTGTTATTCCGGTTGCGCGCTAGACTCGACCTACGATAGTTATCGACCGATCCACAAACTTGAACGTCCTCCGTTAAAGCCTCAACATCATCAACATTGATCCGGTGTCAAAGATGGTGACAAACCGTTACAAATCCAGCACCCCAATGAATGAATGAATTTCTATTAACAAGTGCACGAGAAATAATATGAAGATGTTCATCCCACTTCCACAGTAAATGCGCTCGTTGAGATGTCACTTGCGAACTCTTCACACGTGTTCTCAGAGTCACGGCTCCAGCGACACCACATAAAAATAAATAGCACCGATGATCCTTTTATACAGTTACGATGCGAATGAAGTGCTCAACTTACCTTAATTCACCATTCACCGCTTGCAATCAAAACTCGCGCTCCAAGCGGACTCGTCTTACATGGCATTTACGCAGAGCTCGGGTCTGCAAAAGAAATAACTCGCGATCACGTCATATTCACAAACCGACCACATAAACCGAAGATTCAAACCTCCACTTGCTCAATTCTCATATTTCCGTACCTGGGAGAACTTATACAACACGCTCAACCTGCTGGAGGAAGATGGAAAAAGCTAAATTGTAATAGGAGAACACCAAAGCGAACGCATCCAGCTAGAAACTCCCTCATCAATTTTCACGAGGGAAGCGTGAGGTGCCGCAATGCCTGATGGGTGGAGCGCCAGCGGCACCGGCTTTGAAGTTTGTTGAAACAATTATAGCAAACCAATGAAGGCCATTGTTGGTCAATTATTGGCACTCTGATAAGGACAGCAGGCCTAATTAGTTTAATTACTGTGAATTGGTGACAATCGGAGACAATTCAAAGCATCAAACAAACTAAATTGGGAAGTGATGATGTATGCTTTCCTTTAGCTCGCGAATGGTGTGCTCATGTTTCACATTTTCTGTTTAAACATTTGACAAGCCAGCGAGAAACTTATAAACGAAATGGGCCAGTTTAGGCTTCCGGTCGTAATAAAAGTGTAAAAGCAAAAATGTTTCTTTTTGGTTTATTCAATTTTTTTGTTTCGACGCGATGAGTGGCCTAGTATGTGTTGTGAAGATGTGTCTTGGTGTGCCCTTCGACACGGGATATTCACAAGAAATTCCCGTGATTCATTTTCGCCCTAGATCCAATAAGTTATTACAAAAGAGCAACATTCATCAAGATCTTCTTTTTTATTGTGGATTTCGATTAAATAGCTTAGCTGCAGATGGTAGCGTTAAAAGCTGCCCCCGGGACTGCACCAAAAAAGAACACCCTAGAACAAGATAAACCACAACGCATTTACGGGCGTCCATCCCGGTTCTTGAAAATGGTCGGAAAAAGAGCGGTGAAAGTAAACAAAAAAGCTTAAAACAAGGGTTCAAAAGGTTGATTACTATCTCGACTCTTGCCTCATATAAACAAACATTGCCTTGATTGAAGAATCACATTAAGAAAACACTTGCACTATTAAAAAGACCTGTTATCTCGATCCTATTATCAGCAGACAGAACAAGAGCACGCTTGGGGGACCGACAAGTTTGGACTCTGCATCACAGCTGTCTTTGTTTCAAATGATACCTGTCTCCCTCCTGCCCAAATGGGTGAAGCGTTTCACTATTTCAAATTTATCTTGCTAGTTACCAATAGGGTTTTTACCGCCCGTGTGGAGACAGGAAATTCTTGCGTGTACATTTTTTGCTAAGACTGACATAGAGGGATGGTTTGGGAAGGCTGCCAGTCTCTTTTGTGCTGAAGGTAGAATGCCGCTTTGCTTCTATTGGCCTAATCGCCTGTGAATGACAGTCCAACTGCAGGAGATGAAAGCTGCTTCGCGGATTACGACATCTTGCTTCACGAAAATGCCTTCTGTTATGACTTTTTAAGAAGAGGATTTCCGGTCTGTTACCGCTAATTACAATTTCAGTTTGTGGGGAAAGATTCAGAAAAACACTCTGGCTGTCTTTTTTTTTCTGTTTTGGTATTTTGGCTGGTTCGTTTGCGAATTATTTCAGTAATTTTGACAGTTGTTTTGTTGTCAGCGTGGCGTCTTAGACGGTTCTTTCTGCTCTTCGTTGTTTCGTCAATAACTACAGGAAATAAGCATTTTCAATCACCACCTAGATAGAGAATTTTGAACATTACACACAACATACTTTCTTAAACCTAAGACGTGCTCTATACTATTGGTGCTATACAGAAAATAAGATAATTCTGGCTTCCCGTACAAACCAGAGGACCAGCTGATAAAGTTCTATTCTTGACGCTGGTCGGATAGGACAAATGAAAGTTCGTATTCCCTGTTTACATGCACTTCTATAATAATAGTAGAATTATTTCGAATCGAGTCAACCGGCCGCTAAAAAAGAACTTTTAGTCAAATGAAGTACAGGAGGGACAGACATCTAACTAATTATGAAGAGAGGTTAGTATGAAGCGTGCTTCAAACTGCGATGGAAATCAAAGTAAACAAAGTTCTGGGGTTTTCAAGGATACTTGACCTTGAGGCTGACCCAGTAACCTGAAGGTCCACGACAACGTAACATTTGATCACTCAAAAACCCACATATATCCTTCAGTGTGCCGCTTATACGGAACGCTTTCAGTTACGTAACATTTGATCACTCAAAAACCCACATATATCCTTCAGTGTGCCGCTTATACGGAACGCTTTCAGTCATGGTCTGGCAAGAACCGGGAACCGTGGAGAGGAAGAAGATGTGACAAAATTGCTTTTCAAGAGGTACGTAGAATAGAGGATACGACGAATTTTTCCACATTACAGTTAAAGAAAAAATTTTGATCTTTCTGTGTTAACCAATAAAGCCGAATCGCCGAGCAGTACTGAAAAGGCGAAAAAGAAGAACAGCTGTGCACTTAGTTGCGCTCCACCTGTCTCAACAATAGACCTGTAGAGGGCACATGAACGATTTTTTGGGACCCCAAACTCCCCCAAACTGTCCCCCGAACAATTTACTTACTAACTTACTGCCCATTATGCCCACTGGCATGTAGAGCAGCAACAAAGGAATCAGTTCCAACCCTGTCTGTCCTTGGTTAGCTTTTCAATGGAGCCCCAGCTGTGTTTCATGTTTTTGTATCTCTGTCTCCACAGTTCTCCGTCGGGTACTTAAATTGGGCCTTCCAAGTCTGCCCCGCCCGACCTTCAGGTGTCCAGTGGAGGGCTGTCTCGCTGAAACAGCAACAGGAAATAACCAAACTATTTACGATACGGCAAATGAAAACTGTTTCCAAATATATCCATTCATGACACTTGACTGGCTGATAAGGACACTGTTTTAATATATTCAGTTCTAGATATATACAGTGTACTGGATCTTACAGCATCCTCAGAGCTCTTTCCCCCTGCGACACAGACTAGAGTACCTGAACTGTGTGTCATTACACCAGGGAACGAATAATCCGTCAGGACGAGCTTGGGCAAACATTCATAGTTCGTCTGGTTATGCGTTTCTAGTATAAAGACGGGCATAAGACGTATTATGCGTCTAGACGAACTACCCTTCGTAATATGTCTTGAACGACGCATAATCCGTCGTGTGCCATGTGTGCTCGTCTTTACACTAGAAACGTATATTGATAACCAGACGAACTACGAATGTTTGCCCAAGTTCATCCAGACGGATTTCGTGATAAATCGCTGAATCTTCAGCTTTCACCATGAGCGTTACATGTGTAGTAATATACATGCAAAAATTTCAGCATGCTCATTGGCTGAGAGCACGTCAATTAATCCCAAACAGTGCAGAAAATTGAAATTGAGTGCAAAAAGTTGAAATTGAGTGCAGAAAGTTGAAATTAAATTTTTGCATGTATATTATTAACAAGTAATCACATGATTTGTCTCGTGCAATTTGGGATAAATCAGCCCTCGTAAATTTTTCAAAGACTACAAATTGCACGCTCGTGCAATTTGGTTAGCCTTTGAAAAATTTACTCGTGCTGATTTATCCCAAATTGCACTCGAAATCATGTGATTACCTATACAAATCAATAAAAGTTTCAAAAACAAAACTGACCTAGCTGCGCTATTTGAGTCAGTTTTAGAGAGAATCCAAATAGCCGAATGCAGACCGTTTCTAAAACAGACTCCCGACTTCTCATCAAGAGGGTGGCAACGGATCCGTCTAGATTCATTCAATGTTCTACTCTCCTTGAGCAGGTTTTTGAGGTTTGAAAAAAATGCATGGAATCGAAGGATCTTTTTGGTGTTAAATCTGGATAATAAACATAGCTAACTCCTCTTACGCCACTTGGCAGTATTTTAACCTGTAAGGGACAGTTTTGACTACTTACGTAGGGTAACATAGAGTTTCAACTTGATGCGAGCGCTATACTTTGTTGCCCTGTAATTTCTGATGCTCTTAGACCAGATTCCGCCATCTCTTCTAATTAGTTTATTCTTGCACGAAAGATCTTCATTCTTAACTGACTTGGATTAGTTTTTGTTCTGTTGGTGTTGCTGAAAAACTTAACTTCTGCTTTCCTGCTGCTTATTTTGAGCCATCGACTTGTTTAATAAATTGGCAAATATAAGATGTTTAGTTGCTTGATCTTAAAAGTTAGGCTAGAAGTCTTGGCCGCAATCCCGGCCAAGACTTCTAGGTAATAGAATAGAGTGTGTCCAATTCCTTTGTTGTGATCTTCTTTGGTACGCTGCATGATCAAATACACTACTGAAAACGTTAAAAATCGGTGTACTTGATCATGTAGCGTACCAAAGTGTATTTGATAATGATGATAATACACCTTGTTATTAGATGGCAAGGTAGTTTTCAGGTAAATCTGAACTTTCTGATTGGTTCTTTTTGCCATACGGCCCGTTTCCATGGAAGTGGTCTTAAACTGTGTATTTCTCTTCATATATGATTACGCGGGATGACGTAGTCAGCCAGCGTATAAAATTCGGTAGCGCATTCCTTTCGTCGTCTTGGTAGTCAAAAATTGCCTTGTTTTTTTAACTTTCCCGTATCCCGAGCCCGTCCCGAACAAATTGTGTGATTTTTATTGGTCACGTGCAAGTCCGGTTGGATTGCACCATGGATATTCATGATCGCCCAATCAGCAAAAAAACATACTGCGTCAGCAATTTTAAACCAACACATCCCGCGTAAACACCTTCAGGCGTCTTCTTGTTAACCAAAGGCGGCAAATCCAAACTGCCAAGATTACTGCCATATAATCAGAACTTTACTAACGTACTAGCTTGCTCGAGGCGCACTGGAGAATATCGGCTCTCGGTCCGTTTTTAGTTTGTTTTTAGCTCGCCCCAGATTCGCCACTACGGTCTTCGCACTAAGTTTTAGTGGGTATTTACGTAATTATAACTTCTGGCACGAACTTACCCCAGTACGAACTTGTACCGTTACGAAATTTTTAGCACACGGTTTCATTCAAATTTGGAATGACATTCCTCTCTCACTTCGTAATTCACTTACTCTTTCTAGTTATAAACATAAACTGAGAGATTATTTTCAATCATTATAAGTTCTTACCAAGTTGAACTTAAATTTTGTTTTCTCCCTTCAAACTCTTTTTTTTTTACTACTTTTTTAGCACACTAGCATTAATTGTTATGTTTATTTTGCTCTTTATGTAGTAATAATTCTTTATATGTTGTCATAGTTTGCCTCTTTTCTGTAAATTTTGTACTTATTCATTTTTATTCTCATTGTAACTTAGCAGCACATTGTAACTCTCTGACCTACGCCATATAAGCCTCTGGCTTTGGCATCTTATTATTGTTAACTTGTGCTTTGTATATCATTATTTACATGTAGGATTAATTTTATAATTCCTTTTTTATAATTCCTTAAACAATAGATTTGTGACGAGTTTCTTCCCAATAAGATGATTTTTTTTCAATCTTGATATATTTTGTACAGTTATGGAGCTAATTATATAAAGAAATATAAAACATTTGTAGAAAAAAAAAAAAAAATGGAACCAGGACGAAATGCTCCATTGATTACATGAGTACGGTGCGTAACCAAAGACCGCTTATATTGGACCCATGCAAATTGAAAAAAATGCTCCATTGATTACATGAGTACGGTGCGTAACCAAAGTTGGACCCATGGAACCCCGTTAATACGGCCACCAACGGGCCATGGAAATTTGGCCGTATTAACGGAGTGGCCGCATTAACGGGGTAGGGTCAAATTTCATGACTGGTCCACTTCAAGTGACGTCTTGACAGATACATATCACAATTTTACTTCTAAACAACTGTTCTTTAACAGTTTTTAAAATAAACATCACGAATTGCAAACATACAGTACTATCATTAAAAACTAATGAAGATTAAATCAGCAAATTTACAATTCAGAGCCACATCAAATTTCTAGCAAATCTATTGGACCTCGAGAACAATCTTTCTGTAAGAGAGGTTCACAAAGAGGAGGGAAGCTTACAGCGATCCACAGAGCAAGTAGAAAGCCGCAAAAAAGGCAAGCCGTGTTAAAAACTGTGCTATTTATTCTCTTTTTTACTACAGCACAATGAAAAAAATCGCTTTGTGATTTAGCTAAGCGAATGCTACTGTTTGTAAGTTTATTTCTTTTTCAGTCATTAGTTTGCCACAAAACCACACAAGTCATTGACATGACAAGTTACAGGCATTTTGAATAAAAGACTATCATTCGACCCCGCATTCGACATTGCTTCCCGAGTACTGTATTTCTTTTGTTTGGTTCGAGTGGCCGTATTAACGGGGTAAAATTATAAAGAATTGTACAGGTTGGGTTTTCAGAATGTGGCCGTTGACCGTATTAATGGGGTTGCCGCATTAACGGGGTTTTATTATAAGAAAATGTATGGGCATTTTGCCGGGACAAATAAAAGTGGCCGTCATAACGAGGTGGCCGTATTAACGAGGTGGCCGTAAGGCGGGGTTCCACCAGGAGTACTTAACATGTTTTATTCTTCATTCAAAATATTTCCCCGATTCTGATTGGCTAAAAGCACACACCATAACCAGTTACTGATGACCAAATTTGGAAGAATTATGACTTTAACGAGGAAATGACGTCAAAAATGCAGCGTTTTTGCAGGTTAGGCATCGTTAACCGAGAAGACCTGGGGACGAGCTTGTGTTATTTTGTTGTTTTGTTTTATTGCTGGTGGGTGTGAAATTTGTGAAAATAAAGCTCATTTTCTCCATTAAGTGTTTGAAAATATTTTGATAAATAATGAAGCAATTAATGAATTCGGCTTTCGTAGGATATGAAGAATAAAGCGGATCTCGGAAGGGTGTTATAAGACCTTCCTCGATCCGCTTAATTCTTCATATCCTACTCAGCCTCATTCATTAATTGCTAAATAAAGCGACTTCTGCCAATATACAACTTATACAACTTCTGCCAATAGAGAACTACAGAATTGACTGAAGATATGCCTCACCTGTGTCTAGGGGGTACCTCCCTATAAACGTGACGGGGGTGCTGGTAAAAAGTAAAAGGTGCCAGAATCTTGTTTTATGAGCGTGTCGGGCTCCTGGCGTTTCCAAAATTCCTTTTAACCCCTAAGAGATACCATTTCAACAACAAAAATTATATAACTAGCACTGAAAATTTTAATAGTAATAAAGATAACTTTCGAACACTTTCTTCTCAAGGAATGAAAGTGTTAGGCGATAAGCTTACTTCAGGCCAGGAACAAGAAAACCCGGTACACGCTGTCGCAGGCTTCGGCTAAATCAGTAATAAATCAGCTACATTTTTGAAAAAGCGCAGCTCACTGCCACTCGGTAGATCATTAATTGATGTTTGTCAACATGATGGTGTCGATGATCAAAAGCGCCCCTTCCCTTATACATTCCCGGCGCAGGTTCAGCCTTCGCTACTCTGCTCAGGTTCTATCATCACATTATTTTTCATCAGCTTTTTGCGCGAGCCGGCATTTGTTGGTATCAAAACACTTGGTCCTCTATTTAATGAAACACTCGGATTAAAATCCTTATTGCATATTGTTTTGGCATCAATTTTCTCATTTTATAACATCTCAATCCAACTCTCTTTATTCTGCTTACTATGAGTTATTACTCTTATTATGAAAAATCGCTTGAGCAGTCTGTGTCAGGACGGTGCTGCGGGTCTTAAATCAATTCATGGCTGAGACCATCAGGGTTACTTCGTGAAAGATACAAATTGTCCAAATATAGTTGACGAATAAATTTTTCTCATGGACAACATGGAGGAGGACGGCGGAGAGGGAAAGGGAAAAGGCTGGATGGAAGAATTGGAGTGAGGTACAAATCGCAGCGGCTGACAGAGCTGGTTGGCGGAGTTGTGTTCAGGCCTTATGTGCCTGATGGCACGAAGTGGATAGGTGAAGGTGATGCTAGCTTACTGAAAGATTTTGTCATTGATTCCTTCCATCCTATACCAAAAGTGATTTCATTTCAAACAACACGAATAAAACTCTCAAAGAAGGCGAGTTATATTAGACTATGCCTCAGAAACTTGAATTTTGACGACAGTACGGTCAATCTGAATGGCATTCTCTGTATAGGTTAACCGCAAAACTGTGTAAGGTAATAGTAATATCAAGTTTTAGTATAAATCTACTAGCGTTCTCTCACAAATGCCGCGCTCTGATTGGCTACGCTACCCACTTTCTATTAAACAATTAGATTATGAAGAAGCGGCCGCCATTACGCTACTCACTATCTATCAAAGAATAGATAGTAGGTAGCGTAGCCAATCAGAGCGCGGCATTTGTGATAGAACACTAGTAGATTTATATTAATCTGTGATAGATAGTGAGTAGCGTAGCAGTGTGCCCTTGCTAACAAAATGGCGGCCGCCTCTTCACGTCTTCGAAGTATCCGTGAAGAAGATTTAGACAGTTTACTGGTCGAGGCTGTTCCAGAAAAGACAAAGTTTTGAACGACTAGTAGATTTATACTGAAACAATTAGATTATTCGCTCTCGATTTCTATGCGCGATAGTTGACACGAGAAATCTCGAGCTCATAATCTAATTGTTTAATAGAAATCGGTCCTTGAATGTAGTATGTGTGTCCTCTTTACTTGGTACTGGCTATAATATTTGAATGTAACTGACCTAGGTCATTCCTCACCCTGCCACTCAAGGTGTTGAATCAATTAAATGTGCAAAAAAAAGATTGGCGAACACAAAAAATAAAGATAACAGAGTTACGTTTTTCCAAGTAGATCCCTTATGATAGGAACACGAATAAACCACTTGGAATGGTAAATAAAAATACGAGTCTCTTAATTTTGTTGCACAGTATGTTGAACAGCGAACGGCGATCTTAAGATCGATGTGGTCCGCTAACTCGTCAGTAAGAATAATTTTATTCGTGTTCCCCTCTCTTGAAGACATTGTTATCATATTTAATAAATGAAAGGTCCTCGCAGTTATGTAAGCAACATAGTCAGTTGCCAAGATAAGACCTGAAAAAATTTAGGCTTGAACCCCGGGGGGTTACTCCCATATATGGTCTATACAGGTACGTGCCGCGGAATAGGGTATGGTTTTTGAGATTCTCGGTCCTTAAATAGGGTATCTTTTTTGACCCTTTTGTTTCTGTGTCCCTGGTGTAGTCCTTAGATAGGGTAGTTTAATTGTATTATCTAATACTGGAGTGTGAAAACGCCCGCCTAAACGAACGGTTTTTTTAAAAGTTGATGTATCCGTTTAAGTATTAACAAAGTGTTTTGCAACAGAGGTTTAATAGCCGTTAAGCGGCTTTTTCCTTGAATAGGGTGTCATTTTTCGGCTTTCGGCCTTAAAAGGGTATCCCTTTTCGCTTTCTTAGTCCTTAAATAGGGTTAGGGTTCACGAACCTTCGCGGCACACCCCTATCCAAAATGCGTAGGAGTACCCCCCGGGGCTTGAACGGGATCCGAACCCATGACGTTACAATACCGGTGCAACGCTCTAACCAACTTAGCTATCAACTTGATAGTTAGCAGTTTTCGTTCTTCAAGAACGTGTCAATAGAACGGGTTTGTAGAATGAATACTTCATATTTTACGATTGGTGCCAGGATCAATCGTAAGTATTGCAAGCACTGAGTTCATTTCAAACAAGGATGTAACGTTTGAGTGAACACTACCACTTTCCCTCATTAGATTAGTCTATCCTTAGACCCCGAAGGAAGTGCCGCTGAACAGGTTGGAAGTTCACGGTCCCTACATTTTAAATGCTTGGCTATTTTTTTGGGTTAAGGTGCTCGGCTGTAACGCCTGCAGTTTTTTTATAGTGTCAGTAAGCACCTCCTTATATCGTGCGCCTTTTCTCACTTTTTCGCCGCCGTCTATCATCTTGAACGCTTAGGTCGGGCTAAGCCAATGGAAGCGAATATACTTATTGTGTTTTGATAATATAAGGCAAATCAATATGGCCAAGCAGGAGACATGAGCCATACATTATCAGTTTGTCACCACTATCAACAATTTTGGACAATTCATGATACAGTGCTCTCATCAACATAACTGACTTGATTATGAATTTGGGGTCAGAGCATCTGAAAATAATTTCACAATTTGATAATTTGAGCCCAACACTAATCATGTACCCTGACAAAATTAATTACAACTGACAAAACACGTGATGTCGGTCTTGTTTACAGTCATTCACAAACTACTGGAATTGCATTCAATTAAAATTGTATACATTTAATGTCTGGAAAGGTAACGCTTCTCCAACACGCGGCAAAAATATCACACATTTCCAAGATAAGACATTTAAACATGTTTCCAGCATAGTGACATGTAAAATAACATATTACAACATGCAATTTTTAAAGCAAATCACGAAACATCTGTATAAGACTCAAAATCCACAGGCTTGGGTGATCCGTCTATTTGTCCGGTAAAAAGTGAAATGTGTGTTTTTGCGTCAGTAGTAAAATCGATCGAACCATAACAAGCATCTGTTTTCCTACCGCGTATTATCATTCGAGAACAGCTGTCCACCGACAAAAGGTTTAAAGTCTAAATTTGCCTTAAGAATTTCATCCAAAAACTGCCTACATACACCCATTTAAGCTTATAAATTTCTTTGCTGCATCTGCTATTCATGAAATATATGGCACTGATAAATGGGATAAATGTCTTAACAGTCGAAGAAGCCTTTTGCTAATTCACAGAACTAATCTCTTGACTAAATCTTGTTAATATAGCTGAAAAACAAAGACAAATGCGTCGTAGGAGTGAACCAATAACAATAGTATTACAGCTTGTCGGTTCATTTTGACTTCGTTCTTTGGACAACAAACTTTATACCAGCGCTGAAAAAGAAAGTATATTTATGAAAAGAACCTACAGCTTCCTTGCTCCAAGTAGCCGAGATGATTTACACGAAGGAGAAGACGCAAAAGCAGCATTTAATCAAACTCGGAAGTGCAAACAAAGTAATCAAGCTTTGCCTAGTTTGTTTGGAGTGTGAAAGACAATGGATATGTGATATGACAAAGCTTAACGAAACAGAGCTCCCCACTGATTCAATGCTTCGATTTTCTGAGAACTGGTGAAGTGTCCCGGTATGCTTTAGCTTTGCCACACAGATAAGAGACCAACCAGTTCTGTGATTGGCTGACTAAGCATAGCACAATACCACTCTGAGGCATAACTGGCAGTAGCTTGTTACTATTTCGACCAATTTACAACAACTGAACTGGCCGTAAAAATGGTTCAATCTGCAGTAATCGACAAAAGGTAAGCACACCTCAAAAATACTCCATTTGAATGAAGTTAAATATTTTTATGATTTTACCCATTTGCCTTACTTTAAAACTGACAATCCATTCTGCAAGTAGAAGGGGATCGTTCTTTTTTCAAGTCAGATCCAAATTAGTTACATTGCGCTTTTCTAACCCTCGGTGAATCAATTAATCTTCTAGGATGTATAAAATTATATCCTTTATGGAGACTCCGTAACTTGTGCAATATTCGATAATTAGTTCTAAGAAAAACCATATCGACCTAAATAAACGTGTCATTTATGAGGTTACAGTGACTCTGTAACAGTTGTACAGACACCAGAATTTCTTTGCTTTTAACTGCCCTACGGGAGATATGTTTCCATAGAAGGAAAAGAAATTAGAACTGTAGAATAAAGCAGAATACACAATTTGTGGTCAAGCTATGAAGGAAACAGTCTGCTCTATGAAAGCATAAATAAGCAGAGCGTATAAACTAACGTCAAACAAGAGCTATTGTGAATGGTAACACGAATAATACTCGGTGTAATTGTGCGGCAAAAACTGTAAACACGCCAGGGAAGCATTGCTGGAAAGATAGCATTTTACCTTGAGCAGTCTTAGCTTATGTCAACTGTTTCATTTTTTTTTAAGCTGGAGTAACCTTGCGTTTACCCAGCAAGCTTATTAAATAATAGGCCGAAGTGACACCTATGATAACCACGGTGGACAGCCCTACAACGTTAATTATGTAAATTACTGATCACAAATTAAAGTTATAGAAATTTTAATTTTAAATTCAGGCGTCGATCTGTCACAAAGGGGGTAAAACTGTAATTTGTACAAGGCAGTAAATTTTTTCTTCTTTCTTTCCTTGTTTAAAATAGCGAAAAAATCTGACAGAGGTACGGGATGTCCACTTAGATTCCACCCATAAGTTCATTTCTTTGTAAAGACGTGTGGCTGTCCAGCGGCCAGGGTATGTTTTTGCACAGCCGTGTTTGGAGTTTATGTATGAGTTATAGAGGTGTTCACAAGTCATGAAACATAGCTCTATTGAAAGATCAGTTAATTAAGGAAATGGCAAGAAGCTAATTTTACTGAAAACTTTGAAACTGTAAAAGTAATTTCTGAATTATTTGAATAGTTGTCGAAATTCAAACCATTCCATTTGCATTGTAGTAAACGGAAGCCTAATCGTTAAGAAATTCAAATTTTAATTGATCAAAAAATCTACTTGTTCAGTTGAAATTTGTTACTTAGAGAATGGATAGGACTATTGAAATCGGGCATTTATATTTTAATCCTTCTGAAGCAAGTCTTTTACCCAACAAATGGAGTATCACCCAGTAGTACTAACAAAGAGAAAAGTTTTAAACAGTGAGAAAATTGTGTAATGGGTAGTGATGTGTGACGGAGTGGCCATGGTTGAATCTGTTACTGTCAGGAGCCCATCACCCTGTTATGAAAGGCTCGAGTCACTTTAGCAAAGTTTTATTTTCATATGGACGATTTTAAAAAATAATTTCTATGTTGTTTTCGTTTTTCAATGAATAAGACTTGTCATGTCAAATTTTATTTCTAGGACTAACTTAAGGCTCGCCTTAAAATCGGTGCGCTCGCGTACGTGTGTTCTAAAAGTTCATACCAGAAACCGTTAGGAGTTAGCACTTAAGCAAGCTGTTCCAAAATTTCTAGAAATTGCATTTGTGGAATTTCAACTGTCTTAGCATAACAGTCCACTCACTTTCAAGTCACATATATAAATGATCATCACCATCTTGTTTCTTTCATTTTTCATGCTGTAATGTTAACATGTTGTGATTTCGCTTCCGTGTGAGGCGGGTATTTTAGCCTCTTTATCTTGTCCATAGGAGGTCCACGTGTTCTAAACACTACATTGCCATGGAAACGGGCTAGCATAGCGTCTCTTTCGTTTGAACCCTGGAGCGGGCTTAGTTTAAAACACTTTTTCCTGAATTTCATTTGCGATACTCAGGAGCCCGTCAATATTGATGAAAAAAAAAAAAACCTAAAAACAAAATAGCAACGATTGAGTCAATGATTGCAGATAATTACATCCTTTTCTGACGATGGCTTTTGACAAAGAAAAACTTATTCACTTTAACTATCTACTGTAAATCTGACAGTAGCAAAGAATAGCTGATCTTAATTGGTTTGATTCGGTATGAATCGCAGCGGTCAGTTTTGAGTCATAAATTAAGACACTGAGAGTGCCGGGCCGCAGTTGGCCTGCACTGATGACCTTGTATCGGAAAGCATAAGTTAGCCTTAGTGCCCTAAAAAGAAAGTTGTAATTGGAACTGAAACTACGTACGCTGCATGGTCAGTAGTGAGAAACTACAACAACAACAACAACAACAATTAGCATGGCTATTCTAGGCGGGCTACATAATTTTATACTGGAAGTTTAAAAAAATAAAAGAAACAAACAAACAAACAAGCAAACAGAAAATATATGTAAAACAACAGAAAATGTGTATATAGCAACGTGATAGAAAATAGATATAACAATATTAAGAAAACAAAGAAGAAATGGAGAACAAACTATTAATAACGGCATCAAAGAGAAGAGAAAATAGAAACAACTTAACATTTAAGACTTAGGGGAACTATATGTGCTTAGAAAGATCAATGTAGCGCATTTCATCACTCATCTCCTCAGTTCCAAGAATCTGTAGAAGCAAATCATGTAATTTACGTTTGAAGGGTGCTTTCCTAAGCCCACAAAGTTCAGGAGGGATGCCATTTTGTATTTTAGCACCAATTCTTGAAAATGAAAATAACTGCTGATTTGTTCTCCACAGTTCTATATGGAGGTTCCCAGCTTGTGAGAATCGTGTGGGGTAGGGATGAATCTTTTCGGAACGAATAAATAGATTGGAAATATTGGGTGGAGTACGTCGATTAGCAGCATCGTGTACCAAAGAGGCAACCAATTTGAAATAAAACAATTTTACTGGTAAGATTCGGGAACTAACAAAAAGAGGAACATTGTGAGATTTGTAGTCTGAAAATGCATTAAACGAAGACCCCGCTTTTGTAAAATGACGATTTTATTTAGGTACGTATTTGCTGCTTGACCCCAAGCAACGCCGGAGACCATAAGAAATATAGGGTTCGATTAGTGAGCGGTAAATATTTAAAAGTGTAGTAAACGGCACCAGATGCCTTATCCTATATATCCTCATACCCTATCCTCAATAATGCCAATTCCTTTGCTTATTTTCGTCGAGATATAGTCAATGTGGTGCTTTTAAAAGAGAGAAACTAAGGCTAAACTCAATGTAAGTTAACATTGATGGAGTGACTTGTGGACTCTGCTTCGTAGTTTTCTTTCGCTGGGTAGGTAAGTAAAGAAAATGAAATCAAACTGACAATACTCATTCAACATCGCCCATAAAGCCACGCATTTGTGTTGAAGCCTTGTTCCTGTGACAATCAAACAGGCTTGAGATGTGAACCAACCAGCGGTCCAAGACAATCTCCACTGTGTATTGATGTTCGTTGTAACGCATGAAAACCACCGAACATGTACCATGCTCCTTCTGGGACAATTGCTTTTAAGTGTGGTTCATACAATCTCTGCACTGGATCTTCATATTGGGGCGTTCTTCGAAATAAATACGACAGATGGGGGCTGGAACAGTGCGGGTGTGTTACCTGCTGTACAACTAGCAGCCGCTCATGTCAATCAAAGGCCAGACTTGTTGCCAGGATACACATTGAAATTACATCACAAGGACTCAAGAGTAAGTGTGCAATTTTAAATTCATTGCTACGACAGGTGAGAATAATTCCGCATCACTTTCTCAACCAGTCTGAAGTACACTGAGACAACAACTTGTAATTAGCTCCCTTTTTAGTACAGTGAGATTTAAACAGTCAAACGCCTTCATGATCAGCATTATATGAGCTGGTGTAACCCTGATTATTAGTGCCGGGGAATTCAGGGTCATGCATTTAGTGTTAGGCACGATTAAACCCAAGATTAAAGATAATCGAACATAATAAATTTGTATAAAACCGTCTTTATTTGCAGACGTTAAAACGTATTGAACATATTCATGCTTTGTTATAGCTGTTAGAAACATCCTTGCCCTTTTTTATAATTGAAAGTTTATTATTTTGTTTCCCAGTGTTCTGATGCGTATGCAATCAAGGCATTTATTGAGCAACTCAGTGATCCTGCTGAAATGATAGCAATTTTGGGCCCTGGGTGTTCCATGGCCGCAGAGCCTGTTGCAAGTGTGGTCCACTTTTGGAACCTCGTTCAGGTATTCATTAAGATTTCTCTTGGAACTTATTAATGATACAGAAACAAATTAAAGAGAAAGAAAATCAAGGACCGTGATGTGTTTTTGAAACATGCGATCTCTTTCGAAATAATTTCACGTGAGAGGCAAACACTTGAAACGTCTCTTATATCACATATAAAACCTCTTCTCGTTGTTCAGCGATCTGTGATGAAACACTGTATCACCTGTTTGCTATAAAACAGCAACTACGACGGATCTAAGAAGTGAGAGCCAGTAGCAGGGTTTCGCAAGTTTAGTTATGGTGGAATCTATTTACCACCAAGAGAAAATGAGGTAAGAGAACGCATCTTCCATACTGGGTTCTCTTACTATGATAAGGGGACAGAATCTATTTTTAGATCCGGAAACTGTTTTAACTGACCAACGGTTGATGTCCTTCTCATCACGTGGCTGTAATTTCAATGCGCCATGGGGAAACGGCCCAGCCATAAAACGAGTTATAAATAGATTCCGCACTAAAAATAGATTCTGTCTCCTCATCATATCAGACGGGGTTATGTTCTCCTTCCTCACTTTCTCTTGCTTACCACTCAGTAGTGGTCGCTAGATATAGACTGGCCACCGAAATGCTTAGTCCATTCGACTCACACACGGAAAAATAGATACTAGAGGAAGCTGATAGAAATGTCCGCATTATGGGATGATTTTACAAAATGAAAATTAATGATTCCACAAAGAATTCCCCAAATCATTCCACCGGCAGTATAAATAGCACTTTGCTTGCTGATTGGAGTCAGTTCATGTTACAAATTCTCTTTCCTGTACACACTTATGCAGCTAGCTTACAGCGTTGGATCCCCGCGTCTCTCGAACAAGACTCGATATCCGAACTTTTTTCGTCTGAACTCCGCGGAGACAAACTTCAATCAAGCTGTTGTGGCACTTCTTGTATACTTCAAATGGAATAAAGTCGCTGTCGTTAAACAAGATGCAGGTGTTTCAATGACGTGAGTAATCTAGTTTTGTCAATTTAAATGTACTCGAAAGTTAAACAAGTCTTAAAGAACCAACATGAATTTACACATTGTACAAAATGTGAAGTTGTTTTACCAATTAAAAAAAGAGAAATTGCCAACAAAAATCTTGTTAAGTCTCTAAATTTGGTTTTGTGTTGTTTTGGTGTTAGATAATGCTGTAATCGTTTTCTAACGCTATGGTTTTGCACGTACATAGAAACAGTTGTACATGTTGCACTTAGCTCCTGAGATTAATGTGAGGGTGGAATCATTTTGGAATGCCATCGGTATCCAGCCGAAAGATGGGAATAGGAAAACGTCATGGTACTGGCCAAATATTTTTTGGTATTCATGGGTGGGGAGGGAGGCTTCTGTTGCCCTAACATCAGTAATATGAAAGGTTGCTATCATTTTACACTAGCTGGTGGGTTGATTTCAGAGTATGTGGAAACTGTTTTTGAAATGGTACTTGTTCTATGACTGTGTTAATGATTTCAGGTCAACGAAAAACTGCAAGCTCTACTCAAAACGCACAGAATAGCTCTGATAGCTGCCAACAGCTTTGTTGATGATCCAGACAATGTGATCAAAGACTTAAAGGTAATTTTTGAAAGGAAAAAATAATTTCCTTAAAACATTGTCAAGAGCAATAATGCACCAATGAGCATCATCACGTTCTTCTCATGTCAACACTGCATAGTGGTGTCGTCACAGAGTTTTGTCCCGAGAATCATGCAAATTTCACAAATGACCTAAAATTAGCGTAATTATTTTTTTTCAATTTGTCTTAACACAAATACGGATTTTGGCTTTCTGGGAGAATCCCCGTAATCTGCATCAGCAGAAGTAGCAGTCACTTTATGATATAAAGTCTTCAATATTCTGTGATATTGTTTGTTGAGTTTGATCGTTCGTGTATAAGTAGTTCTGAAAAGAACTGTTGATGATATTGCCTCATAATAGAACTTTAATGCTTATCTCAAAAAGAAAACCGTCACATTGTAAAAATAATATTGACTAATTAAAATTATAATAATAATACTGTTAAAAAATGTCCAGTCCAATTTAAAATTAACATATGACTACTATCATAGACTAAACGTTTGATGGAATAAAAGTAATATATAGATTTAGCCACTCCTAAAAGCGGGGCTCCCGTTTAGTACTTTCATTTCACTTTAAACTGTAAAAGCATTCTAAAATATTGCGAAGGAATTCACAAACGTTTTTAACTATAGTTTAGTGTCGAGGTCGGTTAACTCGCTATGATTTTTGTCAAAACTTTCGTCTGCCATTAGTACGGTCTTTCTACCTACAAAGTCATGGAGTATATTCTACAAAAAACACAAATTATCAATGTCTGTATTCTATTCCTGATGAAATTAACCATTCTTTTTGCGTAAATGTATTTTAAAGATTTGTACACGCTACTGGGAAATGCAGGACACAACTCTTGTCATTTTTGTGTTAAAACGAACACCTCGGTAAAATAAATGTTTACTCCAAGGTATGGTAAAATGTATGCAAAAGGGCTTAGATATAACTATCTATATAAAAACACATTTAGACAGTTCCGCTAGCATTTTTTACTTAATTTAGCTTGATATCTAAGTTCCAGTATATAGCCTGCATGGAAGCAAAATAAATGTAAATGTTTTTCCTTTTTGTTATGTTATAATTAAATTGAGTTATGGAGGCCACTCAAATTGAATTATTAAATGAAATCGTAAAATTATTAAGCACTCAAGAACTTCAGGGTTTCCTTCAATCCTATAATTCATAATCATGAGCAAAAAACCTTCTCTGCTTTACCCTAAGAGCCGCGGTTTCTCTCTTGCATGGCTTTTAGCAGGGTATCTCGGCGTTCTTCGCTACAATTTTGTCTGTTTTCGACAGCACGGAGTCTTTCCGCTTCTCGGCGTTCTTCGCTAAAATTTTGTCTGTTTTCCACAGCACAGAGTCTTTCCGCTTCTCGGCATTCTTCGCTACAATTTTGTCTGTTTTCCACAGCACGGAGTCTTTCCCCTTCTCAGCGTTCTTCGTTAACATTTTGTCAGTTTTCTCGAGCCCGGACTCTTTCTGCTTGTCGGCGTTCTTCGCTATAATTTCGTCTCCTTTCTCTTTCCCGAGCTCGCCTTCTTTGGCGATCTTCTTCGCTCATTCTTCCCCAGTTAATTCTTGCTCTCTTCCGCTCTCTTTCCCGTTGCTCTTCACCTGAACCCTGTGTTCCGCAAATTATATTTTCTCTGCTATTGTTTGTTGACAATAGCAATAGAAATTGTTTCGTTTATCCTTTAGTAAAACTTTCACAGTGTAGAGTAATATTAAATAGATTTAGGCAAGCCTAAAAGCGGAGCTCCTCACACAGACCCTCACACATTGAAAATGCTGTCACTAAAGTTATTAAATACACCTGGTGTACGCAGGTACTTAAAGAAGATTCGATAGCTGAAATAAATCGTCAAAAAAAAACGTCTTGCGCGCGACTTAACGGAAGAACCATTACCTAGTCAGCAAAATTATAATAGTTTTAAAGCAACACCAAAAGCAGCTAGGCAGCTCTTTAACAAATGAAAAATAGACACTCAGCTTTATGCTTATGTCCCTCCAAAAATGCTTGAAAACTTGTAGGAAGAACTCAACTTTATGCTTATGTCCCTCCAAAAACGCTTGAAAACTTGTAGGAAGAAAATTTTTCCTCTAAACCCGCTATGAATAATCCGTTTCTTTAGCAAAAGATTGTAGACTGCTGTATACGTAGACTGCTGGCTGTAGGTTGTGTAGCCGCGGCAAGCCGCGAAAAGCGCGCGAAAAACAAAGCCTCGTTTCAGTTTAAGACCTTCTAAATATCCCGGATGACTATGGCCGCCATGTTGGGGCAACGTCGTCGTCGTCGTCGTCGTCGTCGTCGTCACTAGGCGCACGCGCCCGCGAGCCATGCCGCTAGCCACGATGACCATGAAAACTCAAACGCATGGTTTTCTCAATTTCTATCCTCGCGCGGTAGTTATGGGGCTCCGCTCTGCGGCTCTTCGAGCCGCTGTGGAGCTCCGCTAATATTGTCTCAAAAAGACAATGAACTAAAAATTTCTTTCCAGTCGTCAACACAATTTCCCGCCAAAAAAACGCGGGCTACCAGAACTCGATGATTTAACACATGAGCCCACAATTTGGTCATGTGATGCTGGTCAGTGGCTATTCCGTTTTGACAGCTGTCAATTGACCTCCAATTGACCATATTGTGAATGTCCAATATAAAATATGTGGATTTGCCAAGACACGCCTGAGATACTCCTCCCTTCCTTTTGATAGTCTCCCCTACACTACCCGTACAATCTGTAGACGCGTACGTACGTACGTACGCTCGGTCAGTCACGTGACAACCAAAAGAAAAGAGGTTGACCATATTCCATGAGTATGGGGCTCTGTCCCACGCGCGCTTTGCGCGCTTTGGAGCCCCGCTATAACTAATTTACAAGTTCACGCCATTATCACTTTCCCAAAACTACTGGACACACGCTTGGCCAGCGTTTAAGCGGCAGTCATAAAAAAAATCCCCTTGTGCGACTTTGTAAAAGGGTATCCTGGAGCCTGTTACGCATGTGTGTACCGATCTTAAAATCTCAAAAGAAAGCAATGTCCTAATCCAAGTAATAGTAATGGGATAAAGTTCCTCATTCTTTTCTGAGAGCTTCTCGGCTAGACGTTTGCGAAAGCAGCTGCAGTCGGCTCCCATCCCACCAGTGGTTCCAAAAACTAGGGGAGTGAAAGATTTCAACGTCCAGCAGCCTCTGTTGGTACTTCCGCTTTTTCTCCTCCTCCTGCTCCTTGAAGATTGTGGATGTTGCTTTCCCCTGGGTACACTTGGAGTTAACATGCGTTACTCTGACATCGAAATATGTTGTAACTCCTCGAGACCAAAAGCCCTCTGCCTTAATGTCTAGTCTTGCCTCCGGGCTTGTTACCGCGCTTCTGAGGTTAAATCGCTCATTATCCAGAGATTGTAGTTGTGGTTCGACTTCAATGTTGGTGCAAACCTTGCCAATAAGTAAGGTAATTAAGTCACGAGCACCATCGTGTATCTGCGCCACGAAACCTCCTCTTTTGCAGGACAGGGCATGAAAGACGGTATACTTCTCACCACAAGCGCACTTGTTTGGTAAGTCAGACATATGGGTTATTGACCAAGCGTGAGATCAAGATGGCTGGATATTGGCTAAGTTCTGAAGGACTGAAAAGGAAGCCCGTTACATGCAAAAATCAAGTTTTCTCGCTTTCCAGCTCCATCGATACACAAACCACAGGAAATCTTTAACTGTCACGGAAAAGATTTTTCAGGGAAAAACTAAGAAAGAAAATTTTGGTAAACCGGCTTTCGCCTCGGATGAATTTTCCTTGCGGGACAAAGCCCTTATCCCGAGCGGGCAAGATAGCTCCATATTGCCCGCTCGGGTAGCCAATCACAGAACGAGATTCGGTTCATCTTGCCCGCTCACGGAGCTAGTCATATAATAAAAGGGCATATCATACCTTAAACGCAGAGAGTCTCTGAATTCATGTTTATTGAGCCTTAAGCATTGATCGGCCAGAGGCACTGCGGTGAGCCACGAGGTTGCACCCTTGTCTCTTGATTGGTTAACTGACAGCAGCAGATCCGAGGGTAGAGTGGAATCACTACTTTCTATTCTCGATTTCAACAACGCAGTTTTTAATGCTTGATGTTGTCTTTTTAACTCCTCCGAGGAATTCTCGCCTGTCACCATGAAGATGCTCTGTGTGGTAATAGAATCTATGTATGGTGCTGTTATTGACGTAGACGCAGCAAACTGCTGTAGAGCTTCAAACCGTAAGTCAAGTATGCCTAGTCCTCCTGGAGCGGGCGTCAAACTAACGAACTGACGCAGATCACTGGGAAGGGGCTCCATTTGAACGAGTAGTGCTGGGAGAAGTAAGTTGTCGATCGCATCTTGGATATGGTCAACGTAGTCTTCAAACGACCCTATTGTGCGCATGAAATAGATAAACTTGGATTTATAACCCTTCGTGAAAATAATGTAGGCTGCACGAGGCTGGCTCCTTGCTATCTCATATAGTGCCTCTAGCTCTCCTTTCCATCCAAGGACCTTTTCCCGACTATACTGATCTTTGAACTCCTGAGATCCAATGACAGCCCATAAGTGGCTCTGACTTTCAGTTGTAATATTGACCTCATTTCCAAACACTCTATTTCCCTCATCTGCAAGTACGTCCGGCTTGACAATCAGCCATCTCTTTGATACATTCACTTGATAACTATACTTCTTCCCCTCCTGATTCAGATGTTTGTACCAGTTTTGCAACGGCACAATTTGTCCACCCCCCACAGAGTCATCGACAAGCCATACTTGTTTAACACCTGGTGTGCTTGTTCTTAAGCTCTGGATAACGATAGACGCATTGACCGAGTACCAGGGCATGGCCAAGGGATCCCCCTACGTCGTACCCTCATGTGATAATATCTCACCTCCGCCGCAAATAAAGAGCCTTGACGGGCTTCTGTAGGTATTAATGATGTAAAGTGTTGTTTCCTTGCAAGTTATCTGGATGTTATGCAAGGCGACGGATCTGTTCATTTGGTTAAAGGCGTTGCTTGTATCTATTAGTAAAATACCATCTGTTCCTTCCTCCTCAAAATCTTAACTCATGGCATGTATCGCGGCCAATTGGCCTGCGCCATGGCCTGAAGGGGGCCCGCGCGCTGAACGCCAATAGGTCGTATTCCAGGATTTTTGTCCAAGGGGATGAGTCTGCAAGAGGTATAACCTTCCAGCAAAGATGAATCGTAAGCGATCTTTAAGAGATTTCTTGTAAAATGAGCCATCTCCTCTCTCAAAACCTTGCCCTCAGCCTTAAAATTCTTAGAGCAAAGGATTCTTCGATAAAGCTTAGCATCCATCCGCGACGGCCCGGCTGAGCCCTTTGTTTTGGTTGAAGCATCAAAGATAATTTTCTCGTCGATCAAGTCAAAAGCGCTAGGCGGAATGTAATCAATGCGCCCGTATAATAAACTCTCATTATCGATATCTGCCGCTTCCAGGTGTTTCTCCTTCAGCCCTTCTAGGACTTCTGGTGAAAGATTGAGTAATTAAGACCGTTTAGCTCTCGCTATCCAAAAGCTTAATAGCTGCAGATAACTTTCCTTGGAACATTTATTTCGCATTAACGTTGGATGTGTCCTCAACCGCCCTAGCCTTCTTCCAATTCACAAACGTCTCTTGGATAAATCTCACTTCTTTTAGCAAGGGATCTAAATCGCCTTGCCTCCACCGGTTTAATCTTCGTTCTATCACTGCACTATGCTCCATACTTTAAGACGCAACGGACAGCTTTTGCAGAACTAAAGTTGGGACCACCATGAAAGCTTTCAAAGCAATGGAGTTTAGATCCGAATTCCAATTAAACTGCTTTATCCAGAATGTTAGCTGTTCTATAAAGGCTCAAGTTTCCGGATCTTGCCGATGGTACATTAAGAATATCTCTTCTGACATGGACAATTTCGTCGTTAACACTACTGATGATATTGACTGACGTTTCGATAACCTGAGCGGGAATCATCATCAGAGGCAAGTATTTATATATCGTCAGGTGTTGGTATTTATGTCTCTGTTCAATGTCGTCACGTGATTGGTGGATTAAGCCGTCACGGTGACGTTATTGGCTGTTGCTCGGCAAAGCATAGTGTTATTGGTTGTAAAGATGTAAAAGATTCCTGGGTTCAAACCATATGCAATTCAGCGATATAGGTGTTGGCAAAGTGGGCAGTTGGTTTTCTTCAGGTTATCTTGGGTCGCACTCAGAGAATCAGAAACAAAAGAAAGCACTCACAATCTTATGAGGGATTGCCCTTGCATGTTGAGTAATATGCCTGCCACCCTCTAGGGGTTAAGGGCCACTGTTGGCTGAGCTTCAGACTAAAGACAGGGTGTTGTTTGCACTCCCTTAATTTGACTCGCTACAACATTTGTAGGTCAGTTGTTGCTATTGTTGGTTTCATTACTCCTTTCTGTGACTTTGAAGAACCTTCTTGGGAATTTAATTCCTGCCAGATTTCTCAAAACAAATCTCACCAATTCAGCTACTCTCGTCTGTGACATCAATGTTTCTAAGTGGTTCAATCTGCTAAGGCGTTTTACTTTTTCTCATTTCTTCTAGGAAAAGGATGCGAGAATAATCATCCCTTTGATGTACGAGGACAAGTGCAGAAAGCTCATGTGTTCGGTGAGAATTAAGCAACATTTAATACGCTGACTTTAACAAGAAAAGTGCAAATGATGCAAAGATTTGAATCAGCATTGACAACTGAAAGAACCTTTATTGAACTCTATTTGAGCACGATTAATTGAACACAGACGGACGAACGACACCGAATGACAACATTGTTGAACATCACTTACAAAACTGGGCAAGGAATCGAATGCGACTCTAGTGAAAATTAGATGTACACCTGCTGAAGACACGACTAAATTGATAAAAGAGTCGAAACTGACAAATAGTGACCAAAATAAACTGAATCTTCACAACCAAACTCATCGTGACCTGAACGACAAATTGTTACGTTAACAGAGACAAACACCGGTTGTTGAAGACACCCAGCGCACTTGACTCTGATGATCACTACAGAGTGCAAATAATTTACCGTATTTTCATGAAGTACATTTGTGTCCTGGGTTTTTCAGCATCAATAAAACGTCTATACCCTCTTCCCCAGGCCTACCAAAATAATTTTTTTGGTTCCCATCGACTGTGGTTAATGCGAGGTTGGTACACTTCTAACTGGTGGAAAACAAACAGCTCGGATGTCAGCTGCACGGCGGATCAAATCAAACAGGCAGCAGGAGATTATTTAGCTGTGGAGGAGATAATTCTTAGTACACTGCCTTCCCCAACTGTGGCTGGTTTGGTAAGATCATTGATTTTAAAAAAATACCGTGAAAATCGTACCTGTAAACATAAGCTGATGCAAGCACGGAAGGACGTTAGCCTCAGAATTGATTCTTTGTAAACCAGAAAGACTGAAAAAATGGAGTCGCAGTTTCTCTGATAAAGCGTATTTGTTCAGTTATTCGTGGCAGTGTACGTCTACCCTGTGATTAAGGAATAAAAAGTGCAATAAGGTGATTAAAGTAGTGCGATAAGGGAGCGTCAAACAGTGAGATACCGAGTTTAGCGTAGGGGAATACCGGCAGTGTTTGCAGGTATCACTGCTGATTTATTAACGTATTTATATTATCAAGACGATATCATATATAGCGCTCTGATTGGTCCACGACAATTGTTTGGGTTAGAATATGTAAACATGACCATCAGACAAATTTCTTACCATTTTAGTTAGAGTTTAACAAATGGTCTCTGTGGGTTATGTAAGGGGAAAGTATTTCGGAACATTCGAAGCGTTCACCATTTTGTATTTAATAGACCTTGCTGTTCTCATCCCTTATCTTGCAAAATAAGGAGAAACGAAGGCAGTTGAGTGTTATTACCGTATTTACTCGAAACAGTGACACCCTGAATAAGTACCGCCCTACATATGTACCACCCTT
Organism: Ricordea florida; assembly: GCA_949710005.1. NCBI lineage: Eukaryota > Metazoa > Cnidaria > Anthozoa > Corallimorpharia > Ricordeidae > Ricordea > Ricordea florida. The sequence continues at coordinate 15,042,604 of OX453277.1, forward strand.
CATTAAGCACGCTTCCAGCTAACAGATAATACGTAAACGACAGAAAAACATTAAGATTGCCTGCATCTATAGACACCCAAAAGGAAACCTTGAATTCCATCATAATAACTTTAAAAAAAAAACAACTAGAGTAACAGAACAATAAGGGGCATGAGGTCTTAATACTTGGGGATTTTAGATTTTTATAAATGTAACGATGATAAACCGGCTAACATCAGAATGCATGGACATGCTACCTGAAGTAGATTATTTTGCCTTTGATAACCAAAGCTACCAGAAAAACTCATCTCACCTCTACCCTTCGAACTCCCCTGAGAAAGTCATTAAGTTTGGTTATGTTTAACTGATACTTCTGATCATTTACCTATTTTATGCTCATTAGCTAGCAATTGCCTACCTCTAATGAGCCTAGACTTTTAACAAAGAATCTTTTGCCAAAGAGATCTCGCATATTGACTTTAAAGGCCTCATTACAGAGGATGTCAACAAAAGTATGAATAACATAGTAAAAAAGCTACGTTTAATGACAGATAAGCATTTCCCATTGCGAAAAGCCTCGAAACAATAGAAAAAGCGACTTGAAAAGCCCTGGATTCCCTTAGCCATCCCTTGTATCAATTAATTAGATCTCACTACTTGACCAATGACCCACACAAAATACAAGAATACAAAGCATACAATAATAAGTTATGCAGAATTACAAAATCCGCCAAAAGACATTTTTTTACAAAGCAATTCGTGTTGAACAAAGAAAACATCAAGATCACACGGGAAGGTCATCGGAACTATAATCAATAGGAGAAAGTCTAACTCGTTAAGAAATGTTAATAGATTATTCTATAATAATAGAGTTTACACAGAAAAAGCAAGTATTTGCGAGGAACTAAATAGGTACCTTATCAATTTCATTAACTTCCATTTAATAATACAAGCCCTACAAGTTATATCAAACGGTTATTTCTAAATAGTTTTATGTTTCGTGCAAAATAACCTCAGGACGTTTATGTTGAAATAATGAATTTGAAAACTAACAAATCCACTTTTGGCATTCTCCGGACATGTATCAAATTAGCAGGTGAATACATTGAGGCGACATTAATGATAGTATTCAATCAGTCTTTACTTCAAGTTATATTTCCAGACATTTTTACGATTTCGAAAGTCACGCCTGTTGATAAAGGAGGAGCCGTCGGAAACTGACCTAACCTGCGATCAGGTGATTTTTTTTTTGGTTTTTGGTTTTTTGTTTTTTTGGCGGGGAAAAAAAAAATACGCCTGATACAATTGTTTGTCAATTCGTCTGCCGCCCCCTAATTAAAGGATCTGTCAATGGGAATGTGGGCCACGTCTACAGACAATCAAAGTTTACCGGAAGTAGCTTCGTTGTCTGAGCTGTTAAGCAGGCTTATTCTGCGTCGTGTCGTATGGCAGTTTAAGATGCGTTTTCCTAAGAAGGTGAACAAAACATGCCACTTTTGTGCGATTAATGTTTCATCTGGAGAAGGCACTGTTCCTCTCTTTAAGCCACCGAAAAACAAAGAGTTTTGAGGGAAAAGTTTTTCTAAAACTGGAACTGTCATCCTCTCCGATCTTGTTAAGAGCGTCGGAATAGATATTGATTCTACCTCAGAAAGTGACTCGTCACTGTGTAAAAAATGTGCAAGGAAAATTTTCAATTGTTGTACTATGTTTCATGAGCTGGAACTGAAGGATTTATGTCAAAGATCGTTTTTGCGAGCGAAACAAACGACGATGAATGTAGCGGTGGTGGAAATAAACGTCTTTACAGTGACGAAATCGAGGAAAACGCTTTTTCAATTGAATTCTGCCTGGTCGAATATAGTCCAAGGGACTTACTACAGCAACAGTTGTTTTAATGCCATCTGCAGTCCGCCCCATATGCGACAACACTTTTGGTATCAACTGATAGATGGCGCTTTTGCCGAATCCCGTGGGAAGCACAGAGAAAACATCTTTTTTTTCACAAAAAATTCGCCGAATACACTCCCTTTGTTGCTCTTTAAGAGTTTTGTGCACAAAACCCTCGAGAGACGCATCTAAAGCTGATACAAACTCGCTTTCTCTGTCTTGCACTACCGCCACCATGATGAAAATTTGTCTTGTTCAGAGTACTTTTAGACCGGATGTGAAACCTCTTCACAGGTAACCAATCAGAATAAAGGTTCATGTTGTCTATTGTTTCACGACCAATCAGAAAGAAGTCCAGATTCTGGACTAGATGCAGACGAATTGACAAACAATTGTATCAGGCGTATTTTTTTTTCCCCGCCAAAAAAAACAAAAAACCAAAAATCAAAAAAAATCGCCTGATCGCAGGTTAAAACTGACCCCACAAACCATCCGGCACCCAATATCTACGCTCTCAGCCCTTCCCCAAATATTAGAGAAGTTTATCTGTAAGCAGCCTGTTAACTACCCAGAGAAGGAAAAACGTCTGTATGAATTCCAGTTTGGATTCAGAAAGGGTCATTCTGCGTCTCAAGCTATAACAGAAATTGCTGAAAACCTTTGGAAAGCTATAGATCACAACATGTATACCTGAGGGGTGTTTCTAGACGATACAGTTAACCATAAAATATTGTTGTCTCAACTGGAATCGTAGGGAATAAGAGGGATACCACTTAAAACTATTTATGAGTTATCTTACAAATAGAAATCAATGCACTTCATTAGGTAATAATGTCTCTTCAATTCAAGCTGTAATTGAGGTATGCCACAAGGCAGCTCGCTTGGCACCGTGCTATTCTTAGTTTATGCAAACGATCTACCCTCAGTTCAAAAGCGCTTACGTTTAGGATATTTGCAGACGATACAAATGTATTTGCCTCATGACGCCTAAAAATCTGGAAACGCCAATTAATGTCGAACTTAGTAAAGTGAAAGACTGGTGAGATATTAACAAATTACCAGTAAACCTGGCAAAAACTAACTACATGATTATTAAATCTTCAAGGAATCTTCAAGTATCATATCACATATGTCTGTTCATGTATGTCACGAAAACTCGGAATAATCTCAAAATTAAGATACTACTTAACACCTTCACATTAAAACAGATGTACTCAAGCCTTATATATCCTTAAATATCATATGCAGTCTTAGCTTGGGGGAGCACTTTCAAGACTTATATACGAAAAAGTACACACCAAGTAGAACTATGTCATTAGATTAATAATATTCTTTGCAAGAACGTTCGGTGAACAAACAGATAGTAGTAGATTGTGTTCTCTCTCTGCTAAACCTTTTAGAACTCCTCACAGTGAAACCCATCTATCGCTTGCAGGCATTAAATGTACTCATTTTTGACATACGAATCTTCTACCAAATGTCCCAGTGGTCTCCATGCTTACAATACTAGGAACGTTGCCAACCAAAATTTATGCAAACCTCGAGTCAGAACAAACACCGGGAACCAACTATATCCTACATGGCTTCTATTTTGTGGCAGGATATACCTACTAGCTTATCAGTTCTCTAATCAAATAAGGCTTCATCTCTTCTCTGAACAGCTTCACATGGCATGAAGTACCAAAAACCGTGACTTCGAACACCCAATAGTATATTCACTCCTCATAGTTAAGTCTGTCTCCCTGTGTTTGTGCTTTATTTACTTGTCTCTGTTAGGCCCCTTAATCTTATTTATCTTGCACTTAACACCCAGGGGATTAACTCGAAAACCGCAAGGTTCATTTATCCCCCTGACTCGCCTTTCTACAATTTTTATTGTAATTTGTCGTAATTTAAAGAAATATTTAGTAGGTATTGTTTATATAAGTGTGAACGAGTGAATAATCTTGTTGTTGTTGTTGCACCCAAATAAGCGCAAATACACTTTATTTATTTAACAGTATGCACGAATTGACAGCTCAAAATGCTCATTCTAACGGCTTTTCCTTTCACATTTGGTATCATTGCTGTCATTTTCAAGCAAAACAAAGGAAAAACAGAAATAATGTTTCGTGGTATTTCTATTGTACTAAGATACTAGTTTCAAAATACACGTTGGAGCCGACACTGATCATTGAACCAAAATTGGAGGGATTTAGTAACTATGTAAACACCTCGAAGCATTCTCGATTTCAGGTAAACTTGATACGATCAAGATATAAAGTGTGCATAGGGACTGACAGTGTGGCCATGGGTTTTGAACGTAATATTCTTCTTTATAACCTTTTTAGACTCCTAATAAACTGAAGCAGTTGTACAAAACCAAGCTTGACGAGTCACCGTACCCGCAAAACAGCTATGCACCTTATGGATACGACACAATCTGGGTTTTGGCCCTCGCTCTAAACCAATCTCTTTCTTTGTTGGCCAAACGAAACCTATCAATGTCTAACTTCACGTACGACAAGAAAGAGGTGACTGAACTGATGATGCAGTTTGTTTCCAACACAAGCTTTTACGGCATGTCAGTAAGTTTAGCTTTTCTTTGCGTCGTTTTCTTCTGTATTTGTAAATGCTATCTAAAAGTAGTAGTAAGTAACCAGCAGCAGTAGCCGTAGTAGTTTTAGCAGTAGTGTTAGTAGTAGTAGGGGAAGCAGCATCAGCAGCAGTAGCAGCAGCAGCAATAGAAGTTAAGAGTAGTTGCAGTATTATTATATACAGTTAAAAAGTCTGTATGCTATACACAGGTAAGTAGCAACACGAGGCGCTTCCGCGGCTTAACCCGTGGGCTATAAAGTGAATAAAAACTAAGCTCATTACAAATAAAAGACCTAGTAAAACTTAAAAGACATCTTTCTCAAGTAAAAACGCCCTATTGACGACTGAGACTTCTCGAGTGCTCACGTTGCGACTTAAACGTACGAGCAATATTTAGAGTTACTGAGAGGTACGCGTCTTGTACCTTTCCAAGCCCACCAACTTCAGTAGAGTAGCATTTAAGTCCTTGGACCTTCCCCCTAAAACGTCTATGATGATATTGCACCGGGCGACATCATATCCTGGGTATCTCTGCTTCATCTCCCATCTGAGAGGCGCGTACTTCATGGTCTTCTCTGATGTCTTCTTGACACGGTTGCTCACCCTGGGGCAGCTCATCTCCAGCGCTATGACTTGCGTGTGTTGGTTGTTGACAATCCTGGCGTACTCTATTCGCCCTCAGTTCCTGAAACTACCCATAGACCGGAACATCCCAGGACGCCTGTACCTCCGCTGATTCGTAGACAGGCTGCGGTTTGATGGGTGACTACCAAGGAGGCACAGTGTCTATCAGGCCCAGATCAAATAGGATCTCGAAAAATAGGACCTTTAAGACTACTTCATGTTTTGCCACGTACTTTGTTTGTGCTAGCGCAGGGCAAGCGGAGAAAATGTGAGCCATGCTCTCTGGCGCTGAACCGCATAACCTACAAGTCAGGTGTCCAAGCAGCATCACGTTGTGGATGGCGTACAATCGAGTGGGTAAAAGCTGCTCGAATAATTCGAACATGCCCGTCACCCTGTGGGTTGGGTATGTTCGCTACTCGCTTAGCCACCAGAAGCATCGCTCAGTGTTTAACTCCTCGTCATATTCTCTTGCTGTTACCAACTTCCCTTGCCATTTTTAGGCACTAAGTCCCCTGTCAGTCTTAATTCTCGCTCTTTCCTCAGGTGACGTTTGAGCTTCTCCCCGGGTTTGACCTCTCCTTCATCCGCACACAGACTGGACTAGGGTATTGGAGTTTTAGTTGCAGGCCATACACCTCCGCGTACTTCGCTGCTTCCTTATGCTTCTAGAAATCACGCACCATCTTCATAACCGGGCCTTTTTTCTGGAACAACTAGACTGCTGCTTTAATCTTGAGTTCTTTATGCTCTCTCACGATCAAGTGCAAGCCCCTCCCTACTTTATCTCGTGTCAGGTACATTAGTGATGTTGAACCACAGGGGTGCTTGCCTCCTTTCTGTCCTCTCTGTCTATTTCCCTTAACTCTGTTATTGGCCAGTGCTGAGTCCACATGAAGTAACTCATCGCTGGAATTGCAAACTGATTAAATGCAGTCAAACGATGGTAGTCCGAGAGGGGACTCGACCAGATCAAGGACATCCTACGGAGATGGTCTTTAGCAGCACACTTTAGCGCTACCCTAGGCCTCTTTTCTTGCTTCAAACACTCGAGCACGCCCAAGAACTTGTATTGCTGACCTTCCTACAGGCTCGGTATCTTGGCATTCCCATCAACCTTCACTCCCGCGCTATCGGCGACAAGGAACCCTCTCCTTATGAAGGAGACCGCACATTTCTTAGGGTTCCATTGTAACCCGACATTCTCCATAGCAGCCTTCACCCACTTAATCAGGCAGATGAGTTTGCATTCCGATACCGCAAAGGACTTTGGGTAGTCTATACAAAGAAGATCCGTGACCTTTGTATCGATAGGCTTCGAATGTCTATACCCGTCTGACGCACTTATCTTCCAGATGATCGGGTTCAGACCGACCGTGAAGAGCCTGGGACAAAGGGCGTCTCCCTTGAGTAGACCCGTTCTAAACATTTTGGTTTCCGAAGCCTCTCTACTTTTTCGTGGTGACGACTATTCTGGTATTCCAGCTTTTTGACAAATTTCGTACAGTGCCACAAAACAAGTCGGGAAACCGGTGCAACAGCATCATTTACTGTCACGTCAATCCAACCCATGCTGAGGTTACGCTTCCTCCTGTGACAATCTAACGTGACCGCGCGGTCTATCAACAAATTATCAACCGTCTCGCTGCACCCAGCGCGTGCACCCATTTGCGCACCCTCCATCAGACCGTAATAAATTTAATGCTTATCAATCGGAGTAAGTAGGCATGATGTATACCATTTGTAAGTGGTATTCAAACAAGTGATCGGTCTTTGATTATCACTAGTGAACTCCCCCGGTTTAGGAATGAGCGATGTTTTTCCCTCAGAGAACCCCTGAGGGTACTTTTCATCGCTACTTGGAATCGCCTGAAATGCAGATGCGACACCCTTGTGCAGGGAGTACGCAAACGTCCACCAAACGTTCGCCACACGGTTAGGGCCTGGCTCACTCCAGTTCATATTTTTGACTAGCACCCTCACTGCACCAGCCGGTTCCAAATCCCAACCCTCCTCTGTTGGTGGTGGTACCCTCCTTTCTATCGCGCATCTAATCCCTTCCAGCCACGCAGCCCTTTGTCTCCTACTCCCTCTCTCCCATCAATTCCTCCAATTGTCACTTGCCTCCTCAATACTCCTCAATCTCTTCCCCCTTGATCCACCTGGTCGTATGTTGTGTAGCGAGGTCGTGTCGTTCTCTTAATCCCATTCAACAGTTCGCGCACATTCAACCAGACCCTGCTGGCGTCGACCTGGATCTCCTGGTTAAGAACTCTCGCTTCTTCCTGTTTCTGACTCCTGCAGCTTTCCCAAGGGGGCTTTTTGTCTTTCCATGTAGCTGACTATCTTGACCGCGGATAAACCCTTACATTCCTTTTGCAAGATAGCACGATTTCGTTTTCCTTTTTTTGGAATTTTTCTGTTCTCCTTTAAACGCTCCAGTCCCGCCTGTGCGAACGAGATCTTCTTTCTATTTTCTGCCACTTGCTTGTCATATTCCCTCTTCCACCTCTGTTGTTTATTCAGGCAGCGAGATGTTCCGCTACGCTTCTTTTTCCAGCCTTTATTCAATAAAAAGGCTACGACAACAGAATAAAGAACACAGTTCGCAATCCAAAAATAACATTTAGCTAAACAGGTCCACCCCAGGGGATACTTGTCTTTTTGATATTCTTCAAGTCGCTCTTAGTAGGTCTTTCCCTTATACGCGTATCGAAATCCCGATCGCCAAACTCGCCTTGCTGGGTGTTCACACGAGTGAGAATCGCGTTTGATGAGTCTATTAGTTCGCGTGTTTTTTGATTAAGTACAGTTACCGGCCCCACGGGGCTAGGCTCATCAGCTATCGTATGCAAATATGCATCTTGATGGTTCACCACCAAATTATTCGGATCCATTACTACTACTACTACTACTACTACTACTACTACTACTACTACTACTACTACTACTACTACTACTATTATTATTATTATTATTATTATTATTATTATTATTATTATCAGTAGTAGTAGTCGTAGTAGTAGTAGTAGTAGGTAAGAGGAAGGTAGATTAGGAATTGGTACGTGCAAATAGTATAAGAATAGTAGGATCAGTAGTAGTGGACGAGGTATAAATGTAAGGTTATTTTGTGTGTGTTGTTTTGGTTAACAGGGTTATGTGCATTTTGATGAAAACGGCGACGGCCAAAACCATATATGGATTGAACAAATGCAAGGTACGTCTCTGTTAGTCTCATAAAATACAACCCTGCTTTTGTTAATGTTATCTTCACGAGTTTGCCGTCTTCTTTTTCGACATTCCGGGAAAGTGTTTATTAGTCAGTGCCACTTGATTCTTCATGACTCATACAAGGAAACTACAAAACAATCAAACTATAACCCTGTAAGGAACGTTTATACCAATAAAAAGAGGATCGAGTACGCAGCTGATAGTTGATGTTAGCTATCAGACTGTACGCATGGTTATCCAGGTTACCCTATAAGATATATCAAATGACCAACTGGGCTCCATACATCTTTAGGTGACTTGGAAGTAAAGATCGCCCTCTTTGATAATACAGTAAAACGGATAATGATGCTCCCAGATAGGAGTTTCCTTTGGTCAGGTAAGTCATGATATAGATATAAGAACTGTTGAATCGTTCCGTGTTTGGAAATGACGTTTTGCAACAGTGAAACATTTTTTTGCGGGGGATCTAAAAAGCATTATAGGAAGCAAGGTCGACTTAGTGGTGAGAACACTCGCCTTCCAATTCTACGTCCCGGGTTCGAATCAGTTGAGTTCTACTACGGGTTCTGTATTTTTCCTCCCTCTCTTAAAACTTAAAACCATATTCCAATTTGAACAGGAAACAGAGGACAAGTAGCTACCTCGTGTACGTGCCAATACAATAAACTTTTTATTTCAGTATTTATTTATGTGCTATGTTGATTACGTCAGTGAGGATCAACCTTGCAATAAACAAAACGAACGACCAACATGTTGGTTAATCAATTGCTATATCAATCAATCGATTAACAATTATTCATCAGTCAGTGAAACCAGTCAACAATGAATCAGTTAAATAATTGCAATGTCCTCTAGTAAATATGAAACATTGAAAAGAGACTGGGTTATTTTATCCGTTATCACTGGGGTCGAGCAGAATGTGAATTATTGTTATTAATCATGTATCTATGTCTTGGTTTTCAGACGGAAAACCACCCAGCGATCAGCAGATTACAAAATATGAGGTTCAGAGAGTGAACAGAATCTTGTTCACTGCCATGGTGATATTATCCTCGGTTGGAATTCTCTTGGCGTTAACTTTCTTGGTGTTTAACATAACTCATAGGGGAAACAAGTAGGTTATGCTAAGCTTAGACATATCATCGGCTGTTCAATTGTGTCTTAGGAATCCTTTTACGACGTTTTACAAGTAACGATCTAATCATTGAAAGTGTGTGAACAACCTGGACAACAAGTGACTCTAAATACAAACTTCTGAATCAAAGAGAGCTGACCAAAAGGTCTCATTCTTCAATATGTAAGGAATAAACACTCAAAACTTAGCCATGCTCGTATTAAGGGTGATTAATAATAGAAGAACGGCTAGTATAAATTAAGTTAAGTTAGCTTACGTGCTTAACGTTTCATTGTTCTCTTTATGAATATGTTGAGGAAAAGCCCCTAACAGTCAGTCTTTAATTTCTCTTAGTTACATCAGGATGTCATCTCCAAATATGAACAATCTGATGGCGCTTGGGTGTATCATGTGCTACTTCTGCGTATTTCTGTTCGGTGCTGACACGCTCTTGGATTCTGATCAAAAGTCTATGCACTCCGCGCTTTGTAAGGTGAGAGCTTTCTTTAAACTAACAACAGAATGATTCAAAATGAATGCCTCAGAATCCTCAGAAGCTAATATCCTAAGTATGTAAAAAAGAGTCGCCGTTTATAAGCAGTGTAAATTTAACAGGACATTTAAATAGCGTTTTGTTGTTTGATACCTGAATTGTGTGCAATTCAACCTGACAATGATTACTTTCCTCATTTTATGATGATGTTTGATTTATATCGTTTTTTCGCGCAATTTATTTCCTTTAGTTTTGACCTATTGCACGTTTCTATAACAACACATGCCTGTGCAATGATTTTCCTAACGTGCACACTATTTATAATAGAATAGATGTTTCGCGTTCTATCATTGGCAAAGTCAAGTTTTCTTTCACCAAGAGATTGAACCCTAAAAACCTCCATATTAGCTATTGATATTTGCATTTGATATTGATTTGATATTGCATTCGACTGGTGATAGCCAAGGGGGCGCGTATTTACCACCTCATATTCAACGTGCGCACATGAAATAATTGTTAAATGTCATTGTGCGGTTTTGATAAATAATGAAGAAATGGTAAACGGTACGGCGTACGACCATCGAGTTAAGGAAAGTAGGTGGAAAATGCCGCCGCTAGGACAGAGCACTGCGAATATTGTGAAGATTGCGAAAGCCCATACCGATTCTGGGACAGAGCAATTTTGCGCACTTGCGAACGTTGTGAAGATTGCGAAAGCCCGGCTGAGGATGTTGCGAAGGTGCGGAGTTTCCAATCACGATGATGCGATAGGAACGTTGCGAAGGTGCGGAGTTTCTAATCACTAAAAAATATTGAATGTAAGCGTTTTAAAGTTTTGGGATGCTAAAATTACAAACATGAAGAAGTCATATAAGTGTGTTCACGGTATCAGGAAGTACCAATGCAGAATATGTCATGGATCATCTTTCTGCAAACATGATATTATAAAATTTTGGTGTAGGGAGTGTGGTAGTGGAAAAGCTTATTGTATACACGATAAGTTATTATATCGTTGTAGAGAATGTGGAGATGGAAGAACATATTGTAAACATGATAGACGGAGAGATGCATGTAGAATTTGTAAAATGGAAAGGAAACAGTAAAAAATGGTGAGCAAATTGTCTTAAAGGCGAGATGGAATCATAATAAATCATGATTTTTTTTGGTTATCTCGCTAGCTCTCTTGAAAAAATCGTTCTAAGACAAGTCAAAGATGCAGCGTCTAATTTAGTACGACAAATATCACAATCTGGTGTGAGATTGGTGAGATATATACCAGATGCAATCAAAATACGATTGACTCGAGAGGTTGAAGAAATAACAGAAACAATACCGAAAGCACCTCCTCCGCCACCATTACCGCCTTCTATAAGACAAAGGATAAAGCATGAATTCAAACCCAAACTTTATGGTCGAGCATTGAAAGGATATCTCAAAACATATATCATTGAGGGCAAGCCTGGATAAGATCCACCAAAATTTCTGAGAAATATCAGGAAAGGTGTTTTTAATCTAATTAATGAAATAGAGAAACCAATCAAGCTTAAATTCATACTTACTTGTGATTTCATAAAGGAGAATCCAGCTACAGGTCACATTGATAAAAGCACAGCCTATTTTCACAGCGATGTAGCAACCATAACGGAAGCTGACGATGTGAATAAAACTTTTGACGATCAAATTAAGCCGATGCTTGAGAAGATTAAAAAGTATCAGAATCAAGGATCTGGATGGGTGTTTGATCGCGTTTATTTATTTTATTTATTTATTTATTAAGGTTTCCCAAACAACAAACATTTACAACTAAAAAGATAAGATATATAAGAAAAAGAAACAATAATAATAATAAAAATAATAATAATAAAAAAAAACTAATGGGAGGATAACAGCAGGGGGAAACTGAATTCCCATATAAAAACTGTTCTCCTAGATAAAGCTAAAATAAACAAATAGATAAAACTAGTTACAATTTAATAAACTGAGATAAGTAATATTAATATATATATGTTCATATTACTAAAACATTAAATGGTTTAACAGCATTTTCTTAAATAAACTTAATGATTGAGCCTCGAGGACATCACTCGGCGTTGTCTCTTTTAAAATTCATATAGATCCATTCGAGCCTTTACGTGGCAGCACATATTTGCCATTGCCGGAGGAATTATCTCACAAGAAAGCAATCATAAATCCTAAGAATGAAGATGATCATGAGTGCTTCAAATAGGCTATAACCGCCGCCGCCTATACCGTCAGTACACATCCAGAAAGAGTAAACGATCAGGTGAGAGAGAATTCAGAAAAATTAGACTGGGCCGGCATTGAGTTCCCCACTCCTCTACCGCAGATTGACAGATTTGAAAGGAATAATCTCGAATATGCGATCAATGTTTTCGCTTATAATGATGAATGTAAGCCGGAGAATAGATACATATTCAAATTGAGAATCAGCAAGAAGGTATATTACGAAAACGTACGAGTCATCGATCTTTTCTTTATCTCAAATGAAGAGACAAGCCATTACTGCTGAATTAAGAACTTTTCTAGACTGATGAGCTCTTTCTTAAATAATCACCAACATAAGCGCCATTTCTGCCGTAGATGCCTCAGCTCATTCAACCCCCCCCGAAATCATTGAAAAAACATCACGAATTCTATCAGAATCACGAATCCGTTAGAGTAGAGATGCCTTCAAATCCAGATGAGGACCCGAAATTCATCGAAGTTGAACATCACAACAGAAAGATGCGAGCCCCCTTCATCTTTTATGCTGATTTTGAATGCTACACTCAGAAGATCAGCGGCTGTTCACCAGATGAAAGAGAAAGCTTCACGAATCAATATCAAAAGCACAAACCATCTGGATATTCATATCTCGCGAAATGTTTTGACGATGGAATCTACAAACCGAAGTTGATATCACACACAGCCAAATCTTCTGAAGAAAATGTAGAGAAGTCTTTTGTAAAATCTCTGCAGAAAAGGATTAAGGAGATTTACCAAAAGTTCAAATTCAAAAAAGATATCAGGATGACGAGAGAGGACAAGGTAGATTTCAAGAAAGCCACTCATTGCCACATATGCGGGCGTGAATTGGACGACAATGAAAAGAAGGTAAGGGATCATTGTCATTTCACAGGAAAGTATCGAGGCGCGGCTCACGAATCCTGCAACTTAAATTATAAAATCCCAAAATTCTTCCCCGTGATATTCCATAACCCATCTCCAGAAATCTTGGGCACGCGAGCGATTGCGTAATCAAATTTCGTGTTTGGGACTGGATCATGTTCGCAAAATTCTATAGGGATTTGTATGGAAATCGTAAATAAACAGCAATTATTATATGGCAAAGCCAGTCTTAGGCAAATCCCTGTGCTCTGATTGGTTCTTTCTCGGTCAGGATTTTGCAGTACGGACCGTTTCCATGGAAACGGTCCAACCCGTGTATTTTTGTTTTGGAGCGAAGCCGGCAAATTCAAAATTTGCAACAAAACAGCGAAAAAAACTGAATATTGTCATTCTTCACAGTGAAACTACCAGAAGAAGCTAAGAAGATTGAAATTTTTCCGAAATTTCAAAGATGGATGAAGAAGACGAACATTAACTATCAGAAATAGAGTACCATATAATAAACAACTTACTAACCGAGCTTGCTCGGGCCGTACTGGAGAATATTGGCCCTCGGTCGTGGCAGTACGGAACTCGCTTCGCTCGGTCCGTACTGCCTCGACCTCGGGCCAATATTCCCCAGTACGGCCCTCGCGCTCGGTTAGTAAGCGGTTAATATTTTCCAAATGAGTAAAGATAGCAAAAATGTGCAAGTGTGGCCTAATAGGCTGATATATAATGAGACATTTTTGAGAAAATCATGGCAAAGTAAACGAAATTAATGTGTATTTGCGAAATTTTTCTTTCCGAGTTGGAGTGCATTAAATTTAACAGGATCTGTATGACATTTTCAACGTAATCGGGAAGAAGCATAGTTTTTAAAATGCGATTTCCGAAAAAGTAAGCATGATGGGAGAAATGTGCAACCAGACGTAATAAAAACATGCTTTAATCTAGCTGACAAAACCGTTTATAAGCTGTGTAGTTTACCTTTCATGTGTATTTGCTCTGATTGAAAACCATCCACAAATGCCGTCGAGCAGAATCCATTGAAATCCCACGGTAAAATCCGCAAAATATGCCGAGTTCAAGAAGCGATATCTCGGCCACAATTGCCTCAAATTTCGCTCAAAAGGCATCATTTGAAAGGTTTTTTCTTCCATTTGTAAAATATCTATCGATCACGTTGGCCAGCAGCCTTTATAGGGGCATGCTTTCTGTTTTTCTCAACTGGTTTTGAGCATCGGCGTGCCCTAAAACATGAGCCCACACCCAAGCCTTGCGGTCAGTGGAAATTACCATTTTGGTAATGGTTCTTTGTTTTCTTCGAAAACGATATAAAACGAAAACAACCGATATGATTTCCCGTAGTTATACTATAACTACAGCACCAGATACTGCACAAAATTCATGATTACAGTACGTGCGGAGTATTTTTTTAAGCAAAGCCGCGCACCGGTAGCGGGCTCAAATGTCCAAGATTTCTGGAGATGTTTCAGGATATGTCTCACATCTCTTCGTAAAGAATCTCGGTGATTCTGCAGGCAAGACAAAATGTATCTCGAACAACGAGGAGACAAATATATCCTTCAGCAAAGAGGTCGTCGTGGACACATTCACAAACAAGCAAGATAAACTCGTAGAAATTAAGCGAGAAATCAAGTTCATAGATTCATTCAGACTCATGAGGGCCAGCCTCAGCAACCTGGTGAACAATCTCCCGAAAGATTCATTTAGCACCATGAAGCTATTTTTTAGAAAAGATCAATTGGAACTCCTATTGCGAAAAGGCGCCTTTCCCTATGATTGGTTTGATTGTTTCGATAAACTCGATGCCTCAGAACTTCCCCCGAAAGAAGAATTCTACTCGATACTTCACGATTCTCACATATCGGATGAGGATTATGAACATGCGCAAAAGGTTTGGAAATATTTCGAGATGAATAGCATGAGAGACTATCATGATCTCTATCTCAAGACAGATGTCATTCTATTATCTGAGGTTTTTGAGAATTTTCGAGGTGTCTGCCGCAAGAATTATGGTCTAGATCCTGCCTGGTATTATACATCACCTGGATTAGCTTGGGATGCGATGCTGAAAAAGACTGGTGTGAAGCTTCAACTTCTGAGAGATCCTGAGATGCTGCTCATGTTTGAGAAAGGGATTCGTGGCGGTGTCTCGATGATCACTACCCGACATGCTGAATCGAACAATCTTTACATAAAATATCACGATCCTCAGAAATCAACGAGTTACATCAGTAGTATACGTGGCTCATATGACCGGTAACCAATCAGGAGCCGAGAAAGACAATAGGCTATTGTTTGGAGAACAATGGATGCTATTGTTTTCCAAATCCAAGATGGCCGCCACAAATTTCAGCCAATCAGGAGCCGAATTAAGGATTCAAGATGGCGGCGCTTATGGGGCCGGTAACCAATCAAGAGCCAGGATCTGTACCACGTGACCAACAAGAACAATTGGGGTTCTATTGTTTTCAATCGAGAATGGCTACCACAAATGTCAGCCAATCAGGAGTCGAATTAAGGATTCAAAATGGCGGCACCCATGCTAATAAAAGTCAGCCATGTTGGAAAACAGCCCACTAGCCTCGACAGAGGACCTGGGATCGGTCTCACAGATTTCCATGGCAACCCAATCAATAAAAGGCGGTAAAATACAGTATTTTTACTGAAATACTTACAGTATTTTTTCACCGATTTCCATGGCAACCCAATTAATAATGCTTACAGTGTCCCGTGTCCCCAAAATCCTTGCTGCAAGGGGTCATGGAAAAGACTGAGACTTGTGTGCTAGGCCTAACTATAGGGAGGATGGTGCAAAGCATGGCGGGTCGATGATCTCATCGGGAACCATTCAGAAGCTGGCATGGCGATGACGTCAGCCTGCATAAGTATAGGCATTTATCTCGCTTTTATGCTGGGATTTTAATGAGATGCAACCAACTGTGACTCATGAAAATTCGTCAAGCAAAATTCATTTTAAAAACAAAGATTATATTCTCCAAAAATTATGGTGTTACAAACTGGGTCGTGTGCTTAGCGCTTAGCGTTTAATCAAATTGCCTTGTGCTTTGATGTCCCCATGGCTATCCAGAATACTACGCGCTTTGAATGCGTTAATGAATAGGTCTACCTACCATCCCATGTCGGTAGTTTGTTTCCTTGAACATTTTAAAAGACTTGTTTAGTATCCTTTTGAACCATATTGTAATCACATTCAATTGATCTATCGACAAGCTTAGTAATGCCTACCAGTGCTGAAAAATCCAGAGAAAGATTGAAGAAATGGAGGAAAAAAAATCTTGAACTATGCATTGGAGAATAACATCAAAGGCATTTCAAACAAACTCTTCGCGTTCAAAGTGAAGATCTAACTAAATTTACAAGCACTGCAAAGCGCACCACTCTAATTCATTGACATTCCGAATTATAAGCAGTTTTCGACGGGAATAAAACCAGTTACATTAATCATAGCCCATAGTTCTTGGAGAAAAGAGAATTGCGTGTTCCATTCTTATTTCTTCATCCAACATGAGAAGAGTTAAAGAGAAAAAATACAATTAAAATACTTCAAGTGGAAATGAATTGCTAATGGAGTTTTCATAGAATCTAAAGTCCTTGATCTCGACTGTTCCCTTGAGAAAAGCATCATTCAAAGGAATCTTAAACAAATAAAGTACATTTTGAGCGACCGTTGAATAATTAACATAATTAGTCAGACATGAACGGTGAAATGAATTAAGACCGAAAAACACATGTTTAGAAGCTAAAATCATGTTAGACTGTATCCTTTAAGAAAAACATCAAAGGCATTTCAAACAAACTCTTCGCGTTCAAAGTGAAGATCTAACAAACACTGCAAACTGTTCCCTTCAAATAAAACAGCCGCTCAAATAATAAGCAGTTTTCGACAAGAGTAAAACACTTACATTAAATATAGTCCTTTTCTCCAATGCGCCACACATCTCTTGTTCACTTCATTCCATTTCACCAAGACAGGGGAGAAAAATATACGTACCAAGACCGACGCACGCTGAACGAACTCACACAAGTAAAATGATTTTGCTTACAACGCTTGATTAATAAAAGTGTATTCATAAAAGAATAAACAATGGTCGGTTAACAACCAATGAGATCATGGGGGATGTGGGGTACACCTAGTCATCAACGTGACAAAAGTTTTGGTTAAGAACCAAGGAGATGACGTGGGGGTAAGGGGTACTCGATATTCCCTGCGGTACCATTTGTCTTTAAAACAAAGCAAAGAGTCGTGATGCTTACTTTATAACTTTTATTGAATAATCATAACATGAAATCCGTAGGGAGAATTTTAAATCTTAAAGTCTTGACCGTCGTTGGTGTTGGGAACTAGACTCGTTTCCAGTTTCTCAGACTTTTTGTTCGTTGGCCCCAAAACGCACGATATTTTTGTCTGTTTTTCTTTGCTTTTGGTTCCGAAGTCTTTGCCTGATCCGTTCCTTATTCTTCGCATAATAACATCTTCAATATTCGTTTATCCGTTCCCTGTTGTTTTTACAGTATTGTCTTCGGTAATTTCTGATGTGCTCCTTGTTCTGTTGACAATAGGCTCTCTGAGTGCTGGCGAGTCGTTCCTTGTTAACTTCATACCATCTTTTACGACGGGTTTTGAGAATCTCAACGTTCTCTGCACGATATCTTTTTTGTTGGGCAAGGATTTGCTCTCTGTTCTTTGCATAATAGTTTTTGTGGTAGGTCCTTTTACAGATAACCCTCTGGTCATTTCCTGACAGTGGATTGAAGCAATTCATCTTGTAGCGTCTTACAAATAATGACTAAAACTCTGTAATCACACACTCTTATAAGAGTCACATGGCTAATTCAGGTTTCAACCTCTTCTTCTATTTCCTCGTCGTCATTTTCCTCGGGGAGTAACTTCTTATGCATTAGTCTGTTCAACAGGAATTTCCTCTTTGCTACTGCAGACTCGGCCGCTTCGTCAAAATCCATGTCATCTTCCTCAATAAAGCGTCGAAGCGTCTTCATGACTTTACGGTGTATTGCATCGTGTTTGATACGGTGAGTCATTTTAGACGCTCTAAGTAAGTCCTTCGTAGCCTTCTTCTACTTACAGACAATAGGGCATTGAACGCAGCATTTTCGGCATATTGTTGAGATTTTCCCTTATCTAGGAACTGCTGGAGTTCTTTCAGGTAGGTTTCTTTAAGATCTTCCCCGACTTTTTGACGTAACGGACTCCACAGATCTGGTTCATCATCGTCCGCTTCTTCTTCCTCTTCAGAGCTACTACTATCCTCCTCTTCTTCCTGTTCCTCTTTAGGCTCCTCTTCTTCAACCTCCTCTTCTTCTTCTTCTACGTTTTCATTGCTGTTATCTTCTTCGGGGCCAAAAATATCTGTTGAATGATCACCCATGATTCTCGTCGACCTTCACCAAAGACAGCGTGCTTCAAATGAGCTGAGTCGATTAAACTAATATTTAATATACTGTTTTAGTAAATGATCAAACATCCTCTCTCTTAATTCTTCGATGCCAACGCGGGTATCCTTCGTGCGTCAAGAGGTGACTAAACACGCGTCTCTTGTCATCACTGGCGGGGTGTAGATCCAAGACCGCGTACCCAAACGGTCTTTCGGTCACTTTTTGATACACATCCATCATGTCTTGCCAATAAGTGGGAAAAGCTTGAAGCAGTAAATTCCTTATCCCTAATTGATCTCTTGGATTTTTGAACACTACGATGTAGTGGGCGTTCCTGGAAATACTCTTAGCCTATTTCCCTGGTGGAAACATGTCCTGACACAAGTACAGCACGGTGATGTTTTGATGGTGAGAGTGTTTGGTGAATAAGTCCAGCAACTCTTTGTCCTCACCTCCCTCTGCCATCAAATCGTCTAACACGAGTAATCCACCCTTTGGAAACCATGCCTTCAGACTCGGGAATCCCTTCGTGAAATTGCACACCAGCCTCTTGCATGTCTTGAAATCCGTCTTGCCACGCCCCGTAACAATAATGAATTGCGGGAGGAGGATTTACAAACAATTCGTCCATGTGATCCAAGAGTAACGATTCGGTAAAACAAGTCTTGCCGCACCCAAAGGGACCCACGATCAAAATACTGGAGGGTGTCTTGAACCGAAACGCTTCCCCCAATTCTATTCCACTAGGGATCCCATGGTGCTTTTCGGTAGGAAATGTGATCTTTGGGACATCGCGGGTTTTTTCTGACCAACTGCTTTGACAACTATGTTTCTCGTGACGAATTCTACTGTCTGTGCGAGAGAATAGTCTGTGACAATATCGACAATAAAGGGACATGATTCCTTGCTAGATTGATTCAAAATAAGTCGAGGCAGTTAAAGCCTAATTTTTATAGATGGTTGATGGATAGAGTTTTTTGAGGTAGTGGTATATGTGGTGGTGGTGGTGGTGTATGTGGTGGTGGTGGTGACGGAGGTGGTGGTGGTGGTGGTGATGATGTATGTGGTGTTGGTGGTGGTGGTGTATGTGGTGGTGGTGGTAATGTGTGTGGTGGTGGTGGTTGTGGTGGTTGTGGTTGGGGTGGTGGTGGCGGTGGAGGTAGTGGTGGTGTATGTGGTGGTGGTGGTGTATGTTGTGGTGGTGGTGGTGGTGGTGTATGTTGTGGTGGTGGTGGTGGTGGCAGTGTATGTGGTGGTGGTGGTGGTGGCGGTGTATGTGGTGGTGGTGGTGGTGGTGGCGGTGGTGGTGGTGGTGGTGGCGGTGGTGGTGGTGGTGGTGTATGTGGTGGTGGTGGTGTATGTGGTGGTGGTGGTGGTGTTGGTGGTGGCAGTATATGTGGTGTTGGTGGTGGTGGTGGTGGTGTATGTGGTGGTGGTAGTGTATGTGGTGGTGGTGGTGGTGTATGTCGTGGGATCTTAATTCATTTCACGGTTCATGTCTGGCTAATTATGTTAATTATTCAACGGTCGCTCAAAATGTACTTTATTTGTTTAAGATTCCTTTGAATGATGCTTTTCTCAAGGGAACAGTCGAGATCAAGGACTTTAGATTCTATGAAAACTCCATTAGCAATTTATTTCCACTTGAAGTATTTCAATTGTATTTTTTCTCTTTAACTATTCTCATGTCGGATGAAGAAATAAGAATGGAACACGCAATTCTCTTTTCTCCAAGAACTATGGGCTATGATTAATGTAACTGGTTTTATTCCCGTCGAAAACTGCTTATAATTCGGAATGTCAATGAATTAGAGTGGTGCGCTTTGCAGTGCTTGTAAATTTAGTTAGATCTTCACTTTGAACGCGAAGAGTTTGTTTGAAATGCCTTTGATGTTATTCTCCAATGCATAGTTCAAGATTTTTTTTCCTCCATTTCTTCAATCTTTCTCTGAATTTTTTAGCACTGGTAGGCATTACTAAGCTTGTCGATAGATCAATTGAATGTGATTACAATATGGTTCAAAAGGATACTAAACAAGTCTTTTAAGATGTTCAAGGAAACAAACTACCGACGTGGGATGGTAGGTAGACCTATTCATTAACGCATTCAAAGCGCGTAGTATTCTAGATAGCCATGGGGACATCAAAGCACAAGGCAATTTGACTAAACGCTAAGCGCTAAGCACACGACCCAGTTTGTAACACCATAATTTTTGGAGAATATAATCTTTGTTTTTAAAATGAATTTTGCTTGACGAATTTTCATGAGTCACAGTTGGTTGCATCTCATTAAAATCCCAGCATAAAAGCGAGATAAATGCCTATACTTATGCAGGCTGACGTCATCGCCATGCCAGCTTCTGAATGGTTCCCGATGAGATCATCGACCCGCCATCCTTTGAACCATCCTCCCTATAGTTAGACTTAGGACACAAGTCTCTCAGTCTTTTCCATGACCCCTTGCAGCAAGGATTTTGGGGACACGGGACACTGTAAGCATTATTAATTGGGTTGCCATGGAAATCGGTGAAAAAATACTGTAAGTATTTCAGTAAAAATACTGTATTTTACCGCCTTTTATTGATTGGGTTGCCATGGAAATCTGTGAGACCGATCCCAGGTCCTCTGTCGAGGCTAGTGGGCTGTTTTCCAACATGGCTGACTTTTATTAGCATGGGTGCCGCCATTTTGAATCCTTAATTCGACTCCTGATTGGCTGACATTTGTGGTAGCCATTCTCGATTGAAAACAATAGAACCCCAATTGTTCTTGTTGGTCACCTTGTACAAATCCTGGCTCTTGATTGGTTACCGGCCCCATAAGCGCCGCCATCTTGAATCCTTAATTCGGCTCCTGATTGGCTGAAATTTGGGGCGGCCATGTTGGATTTGGAAAACAATAGCATCCATTGTTCTCCAAACAATAGCCTATTGTCTTTCTCGGCTCCTGATTGGTTACCGGTCATATGAGCCACGTATACTACTTACATCACCTATCTGGATGCAAATAATCTCTATGGTTGGGCGATGATCAAGCCGGTGCCGACTAACGGATTTCGATGGATGGATCACGAAGAGCTTGGGGATTGGCAGAAATATCCATGCGTACTCGAGGTTGATTTGGAATACCCAGAACATCTTCACGATCTCCACAACGATTATCCGCTCGCACCAGAACGATTAAAGATCGATAGAATAGAGAAGCTCATCCCCACATTATCTGAGAAGAGGAATTATGTAATCCATTATGAATCTTTGAAACCGTATCTGAGCCTCGGATTGAAACTGGTGAATACACATAGAGGGATCACATTTGAAGAGTCGCAATTCTTGAAATCCTATATTGACATGAATACCGATCTCAGAACGAAAGGAACCAATGATTTCGAGAAGGATTTTTTTAAGCTCATGAACAATTCCGTATTCGGGAAGACCATGGAGAACATCAGAAACAGAGTCGATGTGCAGCTGGTTACGAATGAATCTCAAGCGCGCAAGCTCATCTCCAAGCCAAATTTTCAACATCGCACCATCTTTTGTGAGAATCTGGTCGCCATCAACATGAAGAAGACGAAGCTGACATTTGATAAGCCTGTGTACCTCGGCGCCTCTATTCTGGATCTCATTAAGACCCTGATGTATGATTTCCACTAAAACTATATCAAGGCGAAATATGGTGAGGGGGCTGAACTACTATTCACGGATACGGACTCTCTTATGTATCATTTAGAGACAGAAGATTTCTACCGAGACATAGGCCCCGATGTTCGAGAATTATTCCACGCGAGCAACTTCCCCAAGGATCATCTATCCGGCATCTTCCATATCGCGAACAAGAAAGTGATCGGCAAGATGAAGGACGAGACCGGAGGCAATCAGATCTCCTAATTCGTCGGCCTCAGAGCGAAACTATATTCCTTCAAGATGAGGGTGAGGGAGAGAAGAAGTGTAAAGGCGTCACGAAGGCTGAAGTGAAGAAGACGATAAGTCTCGACGATTACAAGAGATGTCTTTTCGAGAAAAAACTTCAGATGCGGAAGATTAATGTGATCAGAAGCCACCTGCGTGAGATATGTTCTGAAACGATCAATATAGTCGCCTTATTTTACGAGGATGACAAACGAATCATCAGAGAAGATGGGATCCACACCTACACATACGGTCATTTCAGAACACTCTCAGGCGGCAACTTCGTATCCTCCGGTACAACTTGAAGCTCCTCGCGAACGAATCCTCTCCCGGGACCAACATCCAGATAATACAAAAACCGGCTGATTCGGCGATACCACACTTCTAGATAAATAATAAATCTCCAGACTCCAGATCGGATCCGTGGCTCTTCGTCTCTCCCCACCCTCATCCTCTCCCGGCGCGTATAAATATCGAATCGCGACCTCTGAGGAACAACCCCCACTGGTCTTTCGTATCTCTTTGGCTTGATCTCAGCTCCTTTCAATCTCCCCGTTATTTCAGTGGACTCTGTATTCAACGTTCGGGTGATATCAGGTTATCTTTTCACCCAGACTCGGGATCTCTCATCTGATATCATCTCCTGCGCATATTGATGGTTGAATAATTTCTCCCCTATCGTTCTATTCGCCCTTTCCACGAACGCCTGAGCTCGCTGATTCCCGGCCGAGCCTCGCTGTATGGTTACCCCATGTTTCTCTATACGTTTCGTGACACCGCCCATGAACTCTCTCCCTGGATCCACCATCAGAGTATTCGGCCATTTCAACTTGCGCGCATGAATCTTCGTGAAGGCTCTCGCGACTTCCCCGCTATCTTTTGAGGTTATCGCGTCCACATCCTTATATCTCGAAGCAGCATCCACCACGACGAGAGCATAACGATATGTCTTACCTGTAAAATTATCATGAGGGAGGAACAATAAATCAGCCTGATGTATATAATTCGGCTTGTCAACCACCCAATGCGGCCTCGGAATGTAGCTCGGCGGTGGGAGATAGATCTGCCATAAACCCTGCTTCTCCAACCATTCTCGAGCCTCATCCTCACTTACTTTCGCCGCATCCGCCAATTTGGGAATCGCAGCATAGCCCTTCCAATATCCTGAAGTCGAGTAATATATCTCTTCCATTTTAAAGATAAGGCCGCCTCCCATTTAAAATGACTACTGTATCGGAAATTCTCGAACCAAATCGAATTCCTCGTGAAATAATGGGATTGAAAGCGGAGGCATCATTAAATCTAGTCACATTCACACCCTCATCCACCAACTCTGGTTAAACCCTGTACATTCACATTCCGAAATTATCAGAGAATGTTGTGATCGTCCCAGGCAGTGTATATCTCATATTCGATCTGAATGTTTCGGGACACAAGGATAATTCTCTGGTCAATAATGTGGGGAGGAATCTCGTCTCCAGACTCAGAGTTGTTTTCGGTGGGGAGACTCTACAAGATACTCAGAGATTCGATCTGTTCCACACGTATCATGATCTGCATCTGTCGAAGAAGGAGCGCAGAGATAGGTTGAGAGAGGGCATCTATTTTGAGAATGTTCGCAAACTCAGAACGAATGCTGGCGATAAGGAAACCTCAAACGCATAGGAGGTCTCTATCGCATAGGAGGTCTCTATCGCAGCGCTTCACAACACCAAATATGCGATCCCTCTAGATCATCCTATCCTCAAGGATCATGGCGTCTTCTATCCGAAATCTCTGCCGCATCAGCTGACATTCGAGATCACTCTGGCTCCCGTCTCTGATATCGTCGCCTATTCGAACGCTGAGACCCCTCCAAATTATGCAATCACGAAAATTGAGCTAGAGTATTCATGCATCTCGAGCAAACATCTGGCAGAATACGCGATGAGCTCTTATCAATCTGGCAAAGGATTCCTGTATGAGAACATTCTCCTGCACAAGACATTCACGGTCTCCAGGCCCAAGGATGATGTGATTAATGAGCTTATAAATCTGCCGAGGAGATCCATGACGGGAATCTTATGCCTTTTCGTGGATGGCGGGAGCGAGAGACTCTGAGACGTTCGTGAACCCTAAAATCACATCGATCATATCAACGTGGATGGGATGCGGAATCGCCTTTATTCAAAAGGAATGGTGCCCACCGACCTCTGGAGATCCGTGATTAAGCGCTTCGGGTTGAATGATTCCGTGAAAGAGGAAGATTTCATCACGGATAAATTCGCGCTCTGGATCGATCTCAGGACCTACCCCGATAACGGAATTCACGGCGGCGGTTTCGAGTTGAATAGTACTCGCGATGGGATCAAGCTGGAGATTAAGCGGCAGAAGGGCGGCTCCGGAGTCGTCACCTGCCACATGTTCGTCGTCGCGGATGCGGCCATGGGGATTATGAATTCTAATCTAAAGGAAATTGTCTATTAAGATATAAACATGAATGAATTGCGAGACAAGATCCCATTCAACTGCATCATCAACGGTCCGACGAATTGCGGAAAGACTCAGTATCTGGTGGATCAACTCAGAGGCTCTTTCAGAAAAGCTTTTGAATACATCATCCTGATCTGCCCGACCTACGCGAGGAATAAGACTTATAAGAATTTTGCGAAGGGCGATCCGAGATTCTTCGTGGTCTCTCCGGATTCAAACAACCGAGATGAGATTGATGAGCTATTGCGCCTCTGCCACTTCATCTTCTCTGGCACGAATTCGCTGATTATTCTGGATGATTGCGCCGTCTCCAAAGACCTGAAGAAGCGATCGAACAAGTTCATAGATCTGGCATTCTCCGGCCGGCATGATGGCATCTCGGTACGGGTATTGACTCAGCAGCTCATCTCCATCACGAAACCCTTCCGAGAGAATGTTGCTTGCGTCATTTCCTTCTACAATCCATCTCAAGTCACGATGAAAACTCTCTTCGAAGATTATGGAGGGGATTCGAGTACTGATGATCGCAAATATTTTGAGAAACTCTGAAGGAGGAGAAATATTCCAGATTATGTCTGTACCTTCGCTACCACTTCGTAAATTATTTAGAGACACCGGGAGCGAGAATATAAACATGTCAAATCTTGAAGAAATTCTAAACAGAGACAGCAGATTAGAATTTGTAGTTGAAGAAGATGGAAAGGAAGTGAAGAATGATTTGGAGGATAAGAGGGAATCTTTGGCCATTCTCGCCTGCTTGGGAACGACGAAAGAACATTTGGGGAAGGAGATGGATCATGCCACCATTCGCAAACTATCGGAGAAGGATGTTGAAAAATTCTACCAGAGATATCAAGTGTCCGGCAGGAAAATCGCGGATGGTCTGGTGAATTCATCGTTCGGGTTGATCTCTAAGGTTGTGAGTAAGTTCGTTAATATAGATGATGAGGGCGCTTTTGTAGAGGACTGGAAGAATGATCAGCTAATCTTTAAGGAGATCTCGGAACTCTCGGGATTATTGGTGCTTAAGGGCGGTCGGCTGGTGGCGCTTCTATCAGCAGTCTTGCACGTTGCTAAGCACTTCCAGTTAACAGAGGATCAAGAGAAATCAACAGAATCTAAAAAGGTTTAAAGAGAGCTATAAGAACTTATAAATGGCTGACAGAAATCTTGAAGAGGAAATGAAAAGAAAGATAAAGATGGTGGAAATGGAGAGAAAGATAGATAAAGAGATGATGAATAGAGATATAGAGAGAAAGGAAAGAAATAAAATTTATGATAATGAGTTTGATATTTTATGTCTTAAATCTAAAATGGATCGTGATGAATTTTTCAGACCCGTCAAATACACATTAATGTTTCTTTTTGGTTATACCATGACTAAGATGATATTCGGTGTGTAAATCTCTGTGTACCTTTCTTAATATGCACTTATTAAGAAGCTTAAAGATAAAGTAGATAGATTATAAAAATGTCTGAAGAAACGAAAGATGCTGTTGAAAAAATCACTAAAGAGCCTGAGGCCCCGCAGAAGATAAAAGATCCCAAAAAGGTCGCGGCTGGGAAGAGATTGGCCAAATATAATAAAAAAGCCAAAGAGGCTCTGATGAAAAAAGAAGAGGAGGACAGAGAGCGAGAGAGAGAGAGCCCAAGAGCTGGTTTCCAGGATTATCTTTCCAAACCGCCCTTTCTCTCGCTGGAATCGGTATCGACTGATTTATTCATGAGATATCGGACTCAGAAATCAGAAGTTCAGCCAATTCCAGAGAATCCTCAAGAACCTCCAAAAAATAATTTAAACGATAGCTGGATGTAATTTTAAAATGTTAGAAAATAAGCTTGCGAAAACGTTTACTGATTCTACAACTCTCATGGGTCTTTCCTCCGGTATGGGATGGATTGCCAAAAGAGCTTTGAAAGAAAACTTTCTCATGGATCCATCATCGAACCTTATGAATTTTGTGAAATGGGTCGTCGTTCTGGGAGGAGCCATTTATCTCAAAATCTATTTAGAGGATCACAATGTATTACCTAAAAGTATATGAATCATGGCGACCATAGCGATCATGCTCGGAGGGGCGATTCTCAATGCGACGGCGTTCATTGGCGGCAATTATCTCGCGAAGACTTTCAGCGGCGGCTCGGCATCGGATCTCGAGAGGGAGAGGGAGAGACACGATAGAGCTCCGGAGAAATATCAGGACGATTATACCGAATTCCAAGAGAGGAGATTGGCGTTCATCGATTAGGTGAATAAGAGGGCGGGTGATGAGAATAGGGCTTATAAGGATATCTCGGATACTGATGCGGCCTTGAGATTGTACAATCAGACACATCCGGAAAATACCTTAGAGGAGCCGAAATTCTCCGATTACTATGAACCCAGCGATGATCAGAAGACTGGCGAGATGATGTATGTGGGCGGTGGGATGTTGGCGATAGGCTATGTGGCAAGTAAGTTATTTTAAATTAATTTAGAGAACTTCTTTACTAGATTCAAGTAAAGAAACAAACCTGGATGATGATCTCGACCCCACTAAGTTAAATGAACCGGGCGCGGATGGAGATGATTATGATTGGGACGAAACGCTTTATATGAGTCCGATAACCTCCACATCAGTTTCTCGCTATATAGATGATGAGGACGCTCCACTACTTGGGGATAGAGGTGAGGATATACGCGAAGCTTTCCAAAGAATTCAAAGTAAATTTTATGAGTTCGATCCTCTGAACTCACCCTTTAAAGCAGATCTCGATGCAGAAGGCAGAGTATGGGTGAGATTGACCGTAGATCTGATAACAAGACTCATTTGCTGATTGATAAAGATGGCGAGATTAAGTATGATGGTTTGCCACTCACAATAAAAAAGGTTCTTGGCGTTGATTCCGAAACATTCCTCGCGAAGAACGATGTCAAATCTTGAAGAATTGAATGAAGCGAATAGAGATTTAAATGACGCTTTGGAAGGATTGAGAACGGTTCTTGAAACAAATGGTGCAGAGGTGCAGCTTTAAGCCGATAACGAGAAGGAGCTCGGCAGAATCATAGAGGAACAGCAGAAGAGAATCGCGGAAAGTGAGAGCTATTTGGATGCTGCCGTTGGTCAGAAGATCGAGGTGAAAAAGGAGGCTGCGAATCGTCTTAATGAATTGGGAAAATACAAGAACGAGCTTGATAAAAGCAAGAAGGATCTGTCCAATTTGAAAAGGGTGGAGCAAGCCAGAGAGAGATTGGTCAAAAGGGCTGGTGAATTAGAGAGATTGGCGAGCGAGAATTTATCCAGAAACGAAGAGAGAATATGAGATCTGGAAAGTCAGAATGAAAGAATTAGGGAGAAGATGCCGCTGAGAGATAGAGTAAGGGCGATCTTCAAGAATTATGGCTTCACAGTCTTTGCGGTGGCGAGTGCGGTTGCTCTGGTGATTGGCATCATAGTCTCGAATCTCTCCAAAGGATTATCGAAATTGGGCGCTGGTGTGGGGAACGGGCTGAAGGCGATTGGGAAGAAACTCGGTGAAATAGTGCCTGGAATGGTTGGCGCAATCGTGAGCTTCCTTTTCAAGACGGCGGGAGAGGTTATCTCGTTTCTCGGGAAGAATGCATGGCTATTGATCGTCGCGTTCGTTGTGTATTTTGTAGAGCAGCTTAAAAAGAAGAGGGGTTGAATATAAATATGTGGAGCTATTGCGTCAAAGAGAAAAAGGAGACGGAATGTGTGCCTGGCAGTGAGAAGTATTCCAAGACTTCCAATGGGCGGTACATGATGAAGTGCAGATGTTCGAGCTGTGGGATAACGAAGACTCGATTCCTTTCAGAGGCTGATCATGACTATAAATATTTAAAGAATTCCAAAAGATAATCTACAATGCCGAGCGTCACGATGTTCGATTCTGAAACTCGAGTTTACTTGGATCCTCCTCTGGACAAGATTCGAGAGATACAGCTTCTGGATTGTAAGATTCCCAAAAGACTCATGAATTTCAAAGAGCAGCAAACCATTTTCAAGGAAGATAATCGGCTCATTCTGATCATTGAGCCTGGGACCTATTTATTGCGGAGTCTTCATGCGATCTTTCTCAACGATACGGAGAATGCGAAGCTCGCGATAATTGAGACTGATGCGGTGGATTATCTGTATTCGAATAAGAGCTATAAGCTGAATCTTTCGAGAGGGCTGCAGCTTGGTTTGGGGGTGCCGGGAGTTATAATGCCTGGCAAATTATACCCGATAAATGTGAAGATGAACGAGCCTCTGAAACTAGTCTGCAGCCTGGTGGATAATCGATCTTCATATATGAACTCGGGGAGATTCGGCGACGAGGCGGTGAAAATTTCTTCTTCATCTCTGCTCGCTCATGTGCCATCTCAGAACTATGCTGCATTGCCGGCTCAGAAGTCGAGGGGTTTTATAAATTATTTCACTCTCAGCATTCTGGATAGTGAGGGGAGAAAATTAGACTTAAAACGATCGGCGTTTACAATTAATTTTGGGAGCCGATCCTGAGGTGGTCTATCATATTCTAAAATTCGGCTTTTTATCTAGAAGGTTGGGAAGTGACGATGTTCATTTTGAAGATGGGGAGATTGCTTCTATCGATGGAGTGGCCTATAATCTATATAATCTGGAGGGAGGACCAATCATAGATAAACCAGAGAGATTGATCCCCAAAAAGACCATTCCACCCTATAAGAAGAATGAGAAAAATCCGCTTGAAAAGGCTGTGGATAATTATTTACAAGAAAGGAAGACATTCTATAAAGATGGATGAACGTTCGAAAATCTACCCAGATTTAAACCCATTTAATCCAACGGCTCCCCCTCCTCAACCTCCTGTGGATGATGAGAACACTTTCAGATAGCAGAAATGTTGTGAGGCTCTCGACAGATTAAGGAATGAGTTGACGCACTATGATGGCGTTCTGAAGAAATATAATCGATCGAAAGGCGCGCTGATCAATGCGAGTTCGGTCTGTGGCATCTTATCTAGAGTTTTGGCAGCTTCACGCCTAGCCAGTTCACTCAGCGGGTTCGGCGTCGTAGTCGCTATTCCGTTGGGGGTTGTGAGTGGTATTCTGGTTTGCACATCGATAGGGTGTGAGCAGGTTTCGAAAAGCCTATCCGACAAGGCAACGAAGCATCAGAGCACTGTATCTCTGGCGAGGGCGAAAATAAATAGAAGGTCTGGTCTCCAAGGCGCTTCGTGACAATAAGATATCTGATGAAGAGTTCTCCTTGATCATCGAAGAGCTTAAGAAGTTTGAAACTCTGAAGGCTGATATACGACGAAAGAGTAAAGAAACACCTCTAAAAAAGTACGATTCCGTGATGTTGAAGAATCAGGCCTGAGAAGAAATACTCAGAGAGTTAAGCGGCGGACAATCACGGTGAAGTTCGAGAAGGTCTATTATTAGTTTAAAAATATCAAATCTTCTATCTAATAATCAAGATAGAAGATGGGTTCATTTCCAAAGAGTGTGACCTTGACGAATGAAAAATATCCGATCCCCGCGATTCCTTTCGACAACTTTAGATCTGACGTTACGGATCTCTTGACTTCTCTGGATATCTATGTCTCGAAGACTCAGAGATTCACTACCAAGATGCGGAATGTTTTCAAATCTCAGGTCGTGACGTTCAATCTGCGAAACAAAGCCGACGATGGTTGAATGGTCCTGATATGAATTATTGGCCGCAGCAGCTGAATTTCACGGTCTGCTGCGCGACTGCTGGATATGGGATCAGCCCTTTCGAGAGTCTGAACTATCCGAGTGTTGTGAACGGCTTCATCAAATTCTACATCTAATTAACGATCAGGAGGATACTGTATGAACTGAGTTTGCCGTTGCCGGATGAGCAGCCTTTCAATGTCTCGAACAATCCCTACAGTAAGGTTGCGTATCAGAGATTGTCAGAATTCGGAATAGCGGATAATTCAGACTTCAGGTGGAAGGGCGGAATGAATCATGGCCTGGGCGATATATTTTTGGATTATGGCACTGGATATTAAGGTAGGGGTGGAGGTTTTCAGAACGTTCATCTGGTGAGGAATTATGACAATGCAGCGAATCAGTGGCCGGGTGAGGGTGGCAAATTTTCAGATGAGGACGGGAAGAAGGAAAGTGGAAATTTGATCTCGTTCATGAGGAATGATGATTTTACCGACTTCAAATATGTCTGGTTTATACCTATCGATGGGAATGGATTGACGAAGGCCGGTCTCGGGAGATTGAATTGGTCTGCGGAAGCTTTCGTATATTGCGTATTGGGATCGCAGGTGAATACGAGAAATTCAATCGTTGGGAATGGTGGTGGAGCGATCGAGACGCAGCAGGAATTTCTGTCTTTGTTTGAGAGTAGTGTGATTGAGAATGATATCACGAGCTCGGTTCAGAGATATCAGATGGCGACTCAAGAGGCGAAATTGCGACTTGATCTGGCCATTGCTCCTGGGGTGTGGCTGATGCCGAGTAACATGATTATAAATACGGAGAGTGTGGTCGGGTATAATAATAAGCTGATGAAGGCTACGGATGGGATGAGGTTCGGAGTTAATTTAGACGTGAATCAAGAGATGAAGGCGGTTGGGATTCTGCATAATTTGGGATCTTCGAAGGTTGCTCTGCCTCATGTGGTGAAGATTTGCAAGACCTGTGGAGAATAAGAAGAAAAAGCCGGAGATTGTAGAGGAAAGTTCGCATCAGGCTAATCTTGCGGCTCTGACTGTTATTTTGGGAGGGGTAGGGTGGTATTTGTTTTCATAATCAGATTGACATTATGAAGGTTTCTAGGCGTTTATTTACAGACTAGTCGTCGAATAATCCGGACTCTATATTTTTATCCAAATCCTCTTCTTCCTCTTCCTCCTCTTCTACCTCTTCTGCAGGTTTGATCTGAATGTCAGTAACTGAGAATCTTATGGAAGCTCCATATGGACTCTTACCGTGTATTCCGAAGTAGATGTCCTCAAGCCAGACCACTGGATGAACACTACATCTCTTCTCGCTGTATGCCAGAGGGGAAATAATCTTCTTCTCCTCATCGACTACTTTCGTCATGCATTTTAAACCGCCTTTCCAATCCTCCTCAGTTCTGAGCTTGACATTGAACTTATTATATTTTACCAGCGGTTTTAGAAACATCATGCATTCGTCCAATTCCTCTGCTTCTCTATAGGATTTCACTGACTCGTATGGGAGACCATATTCGTTTCCATCCTCAAAAAACGTTCTGATTTCTTCAGAGCATTTCTCATATACCTCACTCAGAATTCGTCCAGCTTCTGGAGCTTCTGAGATGGGATATTGGATGTAGAAACCATTGATATTTTCCTTCGTCCTCTTTTTTTCGGACATTTCATAAGGATGGGAGACGGCTATTTTTTTGTATTTCAACTTCTTAAGCTCAAAGAGTAGTCTTGTCTTCTTGCCTTCTTTATTCAGCGCAAAGATTTTTGATTTATTGTAATTTGGAGGATTAACCACCAATTTATTTATATCGAAAGTCGTTCCAAGTCTAATGAAAGTGTTTTTGGCCATGAGAGGTTTTTTTTTCGACAACACGTGCTGGTAAATAAATTTCAATTTTTTCTATACCATAGAAGATTAAGATTGTGGGATGGTAAATAAAAAATGATTCACGATTTTTGGTGAATAAAAACAATCAAATTACAATGACGGCAAACTTTTTCAATGAAGAATGCCCGATCTGTCTTGAGGAGGATGGATGTTTTGTTTTGTTCGATTGCAGACATTCGCGCTCATTTGGAATGCGCTGAAATGTTGAGAGATAACAAGTGTCCGATATGTAGATCGATTATTGATGAAGGCGAAGAAGATGAAATAAATTAAAATAAATGAAATAGATGATTATGTTCCGGAAATTATAAACGATTTTTCAAGAAGGGATTATAAGCTTTGAACAGCTAAGAGAACTTTCCCAATACTTAAATGAAGCCTCGTTATTTCTAATAGAATGTCGTACAGGAATTTCTCTCGAGTAGATTTCCCAATCCTTCGCAACCTTCCAATCATAAATCGCTCGTGATTGGAAACCTTCAGAACATTCGCAACGTTCCTATCGCATCATCGTGATTGGAAACTCCGCACCTTCGCAACATCCTCAGCCGGGC
Source organism: Ricordea florida (assembly GCA_949710005.1). Taxonomy (NCBI): domain Eukaryota; kingdom Metazoa; phylum Cnidaria; class Anthozoa; order Corallimorpharia; family Ricordeidae; genus Ricordea; species Ricordea florida. The sequence goes on from OX453277.1 coordinate 15,075,575, forward strand.
TTTCCCAATCTTCACAACGTTCGCAAGTGCGCAAAAAGTGTTCTGTCCCAGAATCGGTATGGGCTTTCGCAATCTTCACAATATTCGTCATGCCCTGTCCTAGTGGCGGCATTTTCCACCTACTAGGAAGCAACGGGAGGTTGCTAAGCACTAAAGAGGCGTAAGACATGCTCCTTGAGTGCTAAGCAAACCTCTCAAGTGCATCCATAACTCGGTTGTTGCACAGCTACTGCGTTTACCATTTCTTTTATAACATAACACAACCCAACTTCACAATCTGACGTCAGCATGGAACCCATGGGCAAATGGAACGCGCGTATTAGCCAATCACAGCGCGTGTTTTCCTAAAGCTATGTTAGAACAAGTGATCTCTTCTTTGTAGGTACGTCTTTGGATGATGACGGTTGGTTTTACTGTGGCCTATGGAGCTATGTTTGTTAAGACTTGGAGAGTGTACAGAATATTCACAAACAAAGAAATGAATAAAGAAGTAAGTCCTGCCATGAAGTCCTTTCGAGAACTTCGTAGAGAGGTCATAGATTCCTGCGTCAGTTTAGAAAACTCAAGAATGCATTGAAATTACTGGGAACCAAAATTAGCTGCCGAAACTTGTTAGTTAATAGCCTATAAGTAGATTACAACTATGATTGTTGTCTGTACCTACGAATTGCTAGGATGGTAGTGGATTGCATCTTGACAACGTTGGCTAATGGCTAACTGAGGTTTTCCGCAGTTTATTAGAAAAAGTGTCAAAGAACAATCATATAGTTGGATTTAGGTTTCGTTTTACCAAAATGTAGAGAAATGTTCCAGTTTTCGCGTTAAAGGAACAGAATAGGATTGCATAAAGTCCTAAAGTTTACAAATTTACACAGATCATGGTCACAAAACCCCTTTAAAACTTTTTCAAAAATTGCTTAGTACAACTGAACATGCTTGGCTGTACGTATTTCTCTTTATGTCGTTTCTTTTGCATTTGTGATAGTTGAAATAGAGGTCCCAGGTGTGGATTCGGCACAACAGAACCAAAACATGATTTTTGACCATTACCCCGCTTTACGACAACCTCGTCAATACGACCATCTTGTTATTACGACCCTTTCTTTCCCAACGTGCATTTTTCTTTGGTTTTAACCTCGTTAATACGGCCACTAATGCACTCAGACAAGTGGCAATATTAGAAAATAAATCGTGAAAAAATGTGTGTTAAAAGTTATGTTGTTATCACTAAAACAATAGCTCAAGTCAATTAAAGGGAAAAGGAGTCTTGATAAACAATAGTGCACAACATTACATGGTGTTGGAGTTGATATCATAAGAGTCATAGCATACGAACAAAGACGATTAAGATTTAATACTGCCGGATTGCTTTTTGTCGTTCAGCCTTCCGCTTCTGGTTGATCTTGTTCACATCGTCGTTTTTCAAGCCGTTTTTCATTCCTCACTGAAAGATTAATGTCCATATCTAAAAGGTTCTTGAGCACTTCTGTGTATTTTGGCTGCCCCTTGAATAGAACAGAACAGTTGCTTGAAGGTGAAACATTGATCCGCTTAAAATACGCACACGTCATTTTAAACACGCTAGCTAGGAAATATGACCCTACCCCGGTAACACGACCACCCCGTTAATACGACCACTTTCTTTTGGTCCGTTGGTGGTCGTATTAAAGGGGGTTTCACTGTAGTACAAAACGTTTTTGTAACATTTAAAATAAATAAATTCCCTAGCGTCCCAGCCAAGTCTCCCAGCGTCTGTTGATTTCTTGTTGCTATTGACCTGAACAACGCAGTGCAGTTCCAGACTGAGATCATAACCAGAACATTCTCGTCTTTTTGACAGTCTGAACACTTTTTCTGCTCAGTCATAATGCTGCTGTACTGTTAGTGGGTTGTAACGCTGAACTGTAAACTACAAAATGTAGCATTGTTCCTGCTAGCAGTAGAAAATTTATGTAGTGCCAAGCTATTCATGTATTGCCAAGATGTAGTGCCAAAATGTAGTTTTCAGTTAACTGTGAACTACATGTTGGCGCTACACAAGAACTCAAAGATTTAAAGAGCTTGTAGAGCCTGAATGAAATAACGAGGTCTGTCTCTTTCATTTTTCTCTTTCAGCTTGGTGGTCTCCATGATCGCCATCTAGGCCTCATGTTAATGGTGCTAGTTTCTGGAGACTTTGTGTACTTGACCATCTGGCAAATCAATTTTCCTCTCACGACCACAATTACAAATCTTACAGTAAGTATCTGTCCAGCTTTCTTGTGTTATTGTCCACCGTTATAGGTATATCCTTGTAAACCCTTGTATACCCCTGTAAACTGACTATATGGTGGCCTACCATGAATTATATGTCCATTTATGTTTCTTGTAGTTGCCCTTAGTAGCTATCTTTCTCCCAAGTCTCCGAGTGGAAGGCCTTTTTCTTCTTGCTTCGTCTCTGTCTCCCATTAAACGTTGCTAGTCGGGAGGGGACAAGTGAGCCTTTATAGCGGCCTTTACGCTGCTAATAGTGTGTTCCACTATGTTTAGAAATGGACGGTAAGCTGGCAGGGGCTTAAGCTTGCTATTGGCACCTGGATTATCGGCATTGCGATGAGCAGGTGCATTGTCGTAAATGAAGAAAACCTGATCGTTTAGGGGAAGACGTTGGTGGTCTACACCAAGAAATCTTGGAATCTCTGGGCTGCCATGCCTCCTACTTGAGCGGAATGGTGCACCAAACCAGCTCTTGGGGATACAGCAATCACAATGGTTACATTTTTACCACGTTGCCCGCATACCTGTCTATAGGCCCTCTCTCCTACTGTTTCTCGGTCATAGACCTTGGCAATCCACATATTATAGCCGCATTCATCAATAAAGAGGAAATGACTGACCACGCCTGTATTGAGAAACTAATTGGCGTATTAGCAACAACAATAACAACAACAAAAACAACTTTATTTGTACCTTACAATAACTTACATTATACAAAAAAGGAAGTATTACATGAAGAATGGAAAGAGTACAGGCTGCCCATAATAGCCATTAAGAGCTAAAATGACAGATCTAGAGAAGCCTTACTTAGGTTTTTAATAAAATGATTATAATAGAAGGTCAGGTTCCACACACACACACACACACACACACACATACGCGCAAGCACACTAGACAAAGAACACACACACAAGATAGACAACAGCAAGAAAAGATAGTTATGCCAATAATAACAGAAAGCCAGAAAAATCTATGGTGCTGGTAAATCTGCAATTAATATTTAGCAATAAAAAACGACTTAAGAACGTGTCCACATGAGATCCATGCAATATGAAAATTTGAGTCCACATGGTATCCTCCAGAATTTGATACTATTTTGTGTACAGACTGGTATTAGTCCAAGTTAAAAGCCTGCCAAATGTTTTTCCGAAAGTTCGAGCAGTTCACGAGATACAATGGTCCGAGTGAAATGACACACAATTTTAAGTAAAACCATTGTAAATTCGCTCGTGAAGTTTACAACTTGCTCAGAGACGATTCGGGGCAGAAAAGAATCTTGGCAAGTTTAAAATGAATAGCATACTTATTCTAGTCAACTAAATTTGAAGAGGATGCGATAACCATGTTTGAAAATATTAATGCATTCATGAAATTGAGAAACCTAAAAAAAAATGAGATTTTTCATAATTCGAATTTCTAGTGAAAATCGCTTAAAATATCTTGGATGCGGCCATGTTTCTGCTCAAAATTACTCCATTTCCATAAAGTTTATTTGTTTAGGAATATATAGATGTGATAAAATCTATGTGAAGCTACGTACGTATAGCCATGCGAAACAGATATTTTGTGTCGTTATTTTGCTTACGATGACGAGCGAATGACATTGGGGGACTATGACATCTATTGACATCTGGTAAAACATATTGCTGATTCTGATGGAAGACATTCTGAGCTCATATTATATTTTTATACAAAATATTAGGATTATAAAATGTACCTGATGAAACAAATTCAACTTGGAGTGCTACTGAATAAAAGTGAACCGCCGCCATCTTTATTTTGACAGTATTAGTACCACAGGGTACCCAAGGCATCAGGGTGTTATTATCAGAGGATTACCGCTGGCACGAAACTTTTTGGAATCGGAATAATTACAGCAAGTAAACTTTTAACTAAATGCAAATAGTATAAAAATTGTGCTGTTGCGTACAAGTGGTTTGGAAGTCTTTCTCGTCGGAAGACAGCGAATACGCCTGGCAGTGGTCTACGGGCTTTCCTCAGTAACATGCAGCTTGTCTTTTGTTGTAACCATCATAACCATGCTTTGAGCGAACATGCTGTGTTCATTTTAAAATGTAGCCGGTATTCCGACAATACATTATTATATGAGTTACCTTGTCCAGTCTCGCAAAGCAAACCGAATTGTAAGGATATTTTCTCGAAATCTCCATGGATATCCCTCTATACGGTTTCTGTTTGCAGGATGGCCGAGTGGTCTAGGGCGCGGTATTTCAATGCGGTGACCCGGGTTGAAATCCCGCTCTGGCCACTACCTGGTGTTGTTCTGGGTAAGTACCTGGTTCAACTCCTCGATCATCCTTGTAAATAGCCAACTGGTCTGCCTCCCCCCAGTTGGGATTCTTAACTATATTGTATGTTGTATGTTGTATGTAAAAAAGTGACTCTGAAAAGCCCCGTAGAGGGGACGAGCCACTATATGTATGTATGTATGATGCTCGGGATATTTACAAACTTTACTTGGCCGCCTTCCCAAGCCAAATTCGTTCCTGTGCTCGGGGAAAATTGTGAAATCTTCTCTACACTCGTCGAGCAACCCAACGCGGGCCAAACATAAGTTGCCGTCTTCCTCGACTCCTTCACGGGAGGTTTTAAAACAACCACACAAGTGCCCTTTTGTGCTACTGGAACAATTCTTTACAGTACAAATAGATCTAGCACTCTTGCTTTGAGCAGAAAGGTTGCATGCCTTCTTAGAATATTTCTGAAAAGAACAAACACATTTAAAGTCTTCCTTTTTTACGAATTGTCTGCTGGCATGATTATCCATGAAAAGCGTGGGAAATGCACTTGGTATCTGGTGCGTGTCACGCAATCCTCTCACCGCGTAACCAAAATGATGTCGGCGGAAAGCAAAATGGTCTAAATATATTGAATTTGTATCTTACTTGATCATTGCTTTACTTTTACTGCAAACAAATAAGGACCTTTCCGTTTTTTTTTTCATCTGTAACCGACGTAGTATAAAAGGGCCTAAAAGTTGCGGTGTAGTAAAAAAAAAAGTAAAATAACAAGCGGTCGGACTTCCCATATGATTTTAAGATAAGATAAAACTGGAATGAAACGTGAAAATGGTTTTTTTAAAATACTCCTCAAGAATTATAAACACACGGACTCTGTATTACAATATTATCGCATGTGTCACGTGACCCACATTGCCGTATTTCAAAGGCAAATTCTTCATCTAAAATGTAAACATCACACACTTTTATTTTTGTAATTACTTAGATCATCAATTGTGCAAACTGGAAAAAGCATTGAAATGGATCAAAACATGGCCGCTTGTTTGCTTTTTCCCGCTATTTTAGGGACATTTTCCGTAATTTCGCAAAATGGTGAAAATTGTCAAGTTGGATTGATGGCTCACAAATATAAAAAACATTACAATCATACATTTTTATATTTGTAAATAAAGATCTAGGTTTCTGCTTTTACTTATCAAAATATTTTTTTGTTGCCTTAGAATTTGGGAGAAAGACACATCATGAATTCACTGCATTTTTGGCACGGATTTTTGCGCACTAATTTTCACAAAAACTTTATACTCGTATAGCTCTCTTAAAAATTAGTATCTGGATAAACCTTTTGGTCTAGATTGTAGGTTCCTCGTGGGCAACAAGTGAGCCAATTTTGCGCGAAATTGGTGAGGGGTCGTGTAGACTCGTCTGCACGGTTCTTAGGTGGACACGTTCTTAAATTTTTTCTTGAAACATTTAAGAGGGAGAAGCCTAAAGTCCTCACTTAAATCATTCCAAACTTTAGTATCTTGGAACCTTACATTAAAAATTCCATAAATTGTTCTGACTCTTGGAATAGCATAAGTGATCCTGGAGGACAACCTAGTGTTCTATCTATGTATGTTCCTAACAGGATTAAAAAAGGTATCAAAGGCTGAAGGTAAAAGTTGGTAATGGAACTTATACATAAATACAGCTTTGAATAACATCTGGACGGTTTCTATCAACTGGTGGAGCTTTGGCCAATTTAAGACTTACAAGCATACCATCAAGTGTCCTTCCTACCTGGCGGTCATGTATTTGAGATTTTCTTAGAAGCCTCTGTCTTAGTTCTCTGTTGATTTCGGCTTAGCGTTAGCGTGCAATTATCGTCCACTATGTTGTTGAGGAATTGCTTTATATTGTCGCTCACACTCGTGGTCGCTCTTGAATTTTTGCCCTCATGGATGTACCTTCAGGGGTTCAGATTCCCCTGGCCGAAGAACGGTTTACACCTAATGTATAGGCAACCATTAGATAATCTTCTGTGGTTTTTTCATAGGCCCTCAGAAGACGCTCTCTAACTACATTCGGAATTCGGTTTCTTTGAACAGCCATTCTACATGTTCATGTAGTCCACCGTGCAAACTAGAGGCAATGCAACTCAACGTGACTTGATATTTAAATCCGTAACTCCAGGTCTGTTTGTAAAGAGTCATATTCACTGGTTGTAAAAAATGTAAAGAAAGTTGAAATAATACAATTTCAAGTGGAAAAGTAGAGTCACAAGGCATTGCGCTAACGAATGTCCAAAAAACATTATTGAATGTGTGAATTTGTTTTTGGATTGCACGAAGACGTTAATGAAAGTTTGAAAACGCTAATGAACCTGCAGAAGCATATTCATGACTGTCAAATTTTATGCTTAACAAGAGGCTTCAAAAGCCTTCACTGGGTTGCCTTTGTGAACCCTTAGTACGCAAACGGCTCAATTTTTTGAAACTGTTTTGTCAATCCATTTTAGTTTGCAGTGTCAGTTGTGTTCAATAAGAGAAGTGTGCAAGGCGTTAATCAAAGGCTCCTATGAACAAACTCATGAATGTATTCGGTGACACATGAGGAGAATTTTACATTTCAGAACTCATTCAAATAATTTAATCTAGAAAGGCCTGTAGGGCTCTCAGTCTGCCATCTCGTGTTCCATTTACCAATTTAAAAAATCGGCAGCCAAGGCCTGCATACAGCTTCACATTCTATACAGACAAGGGTATCTTTGATAAAAAGAAAAGAAAATCGATTTAGTCTAAAAAAAGGAACAAGAAAAAAAAAGTCAAGTATATTGGGGATTGAACTCGGGCCATCTGTTCCACAGTCCGGAATGCTATCCATTAGACCATCCAGAATTTCCTGGTTACGAAGGGTATATTTTATATTGTATACATCTTTCGCTCGTACACTCTACTGAGTGAAGCTGTAAAAATTATATCTCATTTTTCAACGTTCATGAAAGGTAGTTCGTCATTCCCGAGGCTTTATCTGGAAACCGATATTTAAAATGGAGATGCCGTTGTAGAATTGACAAATTTGTGGTAAACATTGACGAACGTGTTTTATTTTATGGGGAAAGTGAAACCTGAAACGTGACACGACAGCACAAACCCAGCCGTGAATACTTGGCATCTTCCCTTCTTCTGACCCGTTTTGGAGGTTCAACATTTTAATTGAAAGCGTGAAGTTCACCAGAAATGCCGGTTTCGGTGTTGTCGCAAATAATGATTTTTGTTAGATGCACGCCATGATGGTTAACACACATTTATTATAATTATGATAATTAATACATACACAGGGTGGCCTGGGGCGATGCGTATACTTAATCTTGTAACATCTCCCTTCTGAGCAAAAAACAAGATAGTGAAACTAAGTTCTTGATACAGGCAGTAAGGAAAAGTTTATCTTTAACATCAAAAACTTGCAGCCTTTGTGGGCTGGTGTAATTTGAATAAAAGGTCACTATTTCACATAATTTAGCGAGTTTCTCCTGAACGTCTTAACAAAGAAAAACTAGGGCTTGAGAAACTCTGCAACTCCTAAGTAATGGCAAAGTCTCTAGGAAACAAAGTCCTTGAAACGTTCCGGTGGTCTAATGGATCGGGTTCTCGTCTGCCGCACTTCAACACGAGCAGGTTCCTTGTGCGATGGTGGCTCAGGGTCTTTGGAAGGGAGCACTGGCTCAGGACTTGCTCTTTGTTCTAGTTCTGGCTCTGATGGTACTGGTGCTTGCGGTTTTGCGGTATTTTGTTTATCCGAGACCTGTTCCTGGGTGGTTCTGAGGAATTTCCTATTTCTACGGTATTCAAGCCCATTGACATCAACAATGTAGGACCGTGGGGCCACTTGTTGCAGACTGGTATCAAACTGCCACTTCTTATTTCCTTGTGATGGTGATGGTTTCACTCGCACAGGCTGACCAACCTTTAGTTCTGGCAATTCTTTTGAGCCTCTGTCATAAGACTGCTTTGCTTTCTGGCGTCGGAGCTTGATCTTCTCTGCTACTCCTTCTGCCACTTGGGGTTTTAGCAGACGAGTTGCGGTTGGTAGAAGTGTGCGCGTGCGGCGAGACATTAGCCGTTGCGCCGGACTGCTGCCAATGTTCTCTGAGGGGGTTTTCTGCCAGTCTAGGATTGCCTTCCAAACATCCTGGCCACTAGTCTTGGCTTTCTTGATGACCTTCTTGGCAATTTTGACTGCAGACTCTGCTTTGCCGTTTGATTGGCTATGGTAGGGTGACGTCGTAATGTGTTCAAACTCCCAGTCACGTGCAAAGTTTGCAAACTCCTCACTAGCAAACTGCCTACCGTTAGCACCAATCACGACATCAGGTACTCCATAGCCACTGAAATGTGTCTTGCAATATTCTATGACTGTCTCAGCTGTCATGTCAGGCAATGCGTCAACTTCCCAAAAATCAGAGTAGAAGTCAACAGTTATCAGGTAATCGCTTTTATCTAGGGTAAATATGTCCACTGCCAGGCGGCTCAGGTGCGTTCTGGGATCTTATGCGTCATGAGCGGCTCCTTACACTGGGACTGTTGGTATTCATTGCAAGGACTGCATTGTCCAACCATGTCTCGTATCTCACTACTCATGTTTGGCCAGTAGCGGACATCTCTGGCTTTGCGCAGGCGTGACTCAGCTCCCAGGTGACTTGAGTGTATAAGAACTAACATCTCTTGGCGCATGGACTTGGGGATGATGATCCTAGGACCCTTGAAAAGAACTCCATTTTGGGCTGACAGCTCATCACGGTATAACCAGTACTCTCTGATGATCACTGGCATTTCCTCCTTAGTCTCTGGCCAACCGTTAAGTATGGTGGACTTGAGGACTTGCAAGGCTGTATCTTGTGCTGTATGCTGTTGGATCTGCCTGAGTCTGTTATCGGTGACATTCAGGAAATCGGTTTGATTGATCTCCTCCAGCTCTTCCTCGAACACGGACTGACCACAGATGTGGAATATCTGGTCACCATGGGTGGCAAGGTGCGTCTTGGTGTAAGGCAGGGCTGCTCTTGACAGAGTATCTGCTAAGTACATTTCCTTGCCCTTTTTGTAGGATACACTCAGGCTGTACTTCTGAAGGCGTAATAGCATTCGCTGCAGCCGACGGGGTGCGGTAAGCAGGGACTTCTGGAAAATAGTTTCAAGTGGTTTGTGGTCTGTTCTGACTCTAACACACTCTCTGCCGTGGATGTATTGGTCAAAACGCTCACAGGCAAACACTCCTTCTCTATTTGTGCATAGCGACGCTCTGTAGCTGTCAGGGACCTTGATGCATAGGCCACAGGCTGTCCCTTTTGAAGCAATGCTGCACCCAATCCAACTTCACTCGGATCACATTGAATGGTTACTTCTTCCTTAACATCATAATAACGAAGGACAGGTTGGTCTGTTACCAGCTTCTTGCTGCTACCTGTGACTTCACCGTGTTGTGGTAGCCAGCACCATACAGCATCTTTGTCAGTGAGGCGACGGAGAGGCTCACTCAGATCAGAAAGTCGAGGGAGGAATTTTGCCAGATAGTTGACAAATCCAAGAAAGAGCTGAACAGCCTGTGCACCATCAGGTTTGGGCATGTCAAGAACTGCTTTTACTTTCTGGGGGTCTGGACGCAGACCACTGGACGTAAGGAGGTGGCCCATGTATGGTACCTCAGACATGCGTAACCTCATCTTCTGCTTGTTTAGCTTCAGGTTGCACTTCCGGGCCCTCTCAAGGACACCAATCAAGTTGCGGTCATGGTCTAAAACTGCCTGCTCCTTGGTATCTCCTGACCCATACACTCATGTTGCCGCCGCTGGAACTCGTCAGGTGCTCTAGATATGCCAAAGGGCATTCGCAGCCAACGGTATCGACCGAAGGGTGTCCAGAACGTGGTTAGGTAGCTGCTTTCTTCTTCGAGCTTTACTTGCCAGAACCCATCCTTTGCATCCAATGCAGAGAACACTTTAGCATTTGCAAGCCGGGGTAGCACCTCATCGATGGTTGGCATAGGGAAGTGGGGAAGCTTCAGTGCTTGATTAAGATCTTTGGGGTCTATGCATATTCTCATTTTGCCTGAGGGCTTGCGAACTGCCACCATACTGCTGATCCAATCAGTGTGTGTAGTCACTTTAGCTAGTACTTGCTTCTGCTCTAGTTGTTCAATCTTCTTCTTTAACTCACATTTTAGAGCCACAGGTACCCTTCGGGGCTGGTGCTGCACTGGTTTGACATTTTTGTCGACTTCAACACGGTAGTCACCCGGCAAGCATCCTAGCTCAGAGAAAACATCAGTGTAGTTTTCAGCTATGTGATCAGGAGTCAAAGGGGTTTGTGGTACTTCAGCTTTCACTGTGCCTCCCCGAGATTCAGCTTCCTTCACAGCATGGACGTTCTCGTTCAGATTAACCGTTAGCAGACCTAGCTGTTCACAGGTTGTGGCTGACAACAGTGGCTTCTGGTTGACATCGACGACTTGAAAGTCAAGCACATAATCCCTTCCTTGCCAATGGCACTGGAGCTTGCAGGTTCGCAGGGGGAGCATCACTGTACCATCATACAGCTGTAGTCTGGCATTGGACTTCCGCAGCTTAGGGTTGCCATCTTCAGTGATCCTGCAGTAGTCAGCATAGCTAGGAGGTTGCAGGTAGAGCCACAATCCATCTGACATAAAAAAGTAAATGGGGTCCCACCAGAAGTGCTCAAATCAAGTGCTGCAAACCACTTCTTACCTGGTGTTTTACTGAGCCCACGGTGTGTTCCACAGTATACACAGAATCGTCTGATGAGGAATCGCCGTAAAGCCTGTTTACAGTGTCTCTTTTCTTGCCTTGTTTACATACTTTGGCAAAGTGATGCATCTTTTTGCATTTTGAATGCTTCCCCTGATGTTTTCGATTTGATTGCTTTTAGAAGTCAAGTTAAGACGAAGTATCGTATTTTGACGAGCGTAACCGGCTTGTTATCTCGGATTCAGAATAATACATGTCACAGCGAGCCACACTCTTGCTTTCCAAACTTCACGCGTGGATCGACTCATGAACTCGATGGACGTGGTCTGCTAAGCGTGAACCAATTCTTAAAAATAAGCTCTACATTTCCAACAGAAAAGATGTGAATCCTTTCACCGAGGGAATCGCTAACACCACAGACCTCAATGTTTAAAGAAGAAAACACTCTCCAGCACGTAAACACATCCAGGAATAGCAAACAGTAACTAATACATAACTAATCTAACTACAAGACATAACTAATCAGAGGCGGATCCAGAATTTTACATGAGTGATTTGCAGCACCTTAACTAGGGGGGTTTGGGGACATGCTCCCCCAAGAAAATTTGAAATTTAATGCTCCCAGAATGCAATTTTCCTGCATTCTGAGAGCACTTTAAGCCGTTCAGACACATTAACAGTACCTCCTCAGAAAGGCAAAATTCTGTACAAAAAAATCAGTTCTGTATATTTACACAGACAAACCAGAATTTGAAATTTAGTGCTCTCAGAATGCAATTTTCCTGCATTCTGAGAGCACTTTAAGCCATTCAGACACATTAACAGTACCTCCTCAGAAAGGCATAATTCTGTACAAAAAAATCAATTTTGTGTATTTACACAGACAAACCAGAATAACATTAATTTTTTTTTGTCCAGAAATTTGCCTTTCTGTGTCTAAGGAGTCTAGCATGTGAATTAAGATTGAGGGCTACTTTTGAAAATGTAGTAGATCTGCTGCCTGGATTGCTGTCTTGGATGCTTGTGGGGGTGCCAATAACTTTCCAGTGGGAATCAGGTCAGTTAGCTCAAAGTGGGAATGGAGGAAAAAAAAAAAGGATTTATTAGTGAATATTAAGAAACATTGTTGCGGAAATGTATCAGCAAAACTGAAAAGTTGGAATCATACTTGCCTTTTTCAGCCTTTTAGATCAGTGTATAAATTGATGTGGTCCAATAAGCTCAGACTGAGAGAATATGTGAAAACCATTTAAGCTTATCAAATACCCAGTGTCAGTGGAAAAATAACTCTAAAAACTATTGAAGAATGACTTTTTTGTCCAGATATAAGTATTAATACAATTGTACCACAGACATCAGTTATGTATCTGTACTGTTCTCCATCAGTTTAAGGATTACATCAATCCAGATGGAACATAACTCACAAGTACTCTAGAAAAACTAGTGACTGCCTGGTACAAAATTATTCATTTAAAATATTTTCCATTCTCATTCTTCTGGGATGTAAATTAGCAAATAAATCTATAATTTGTTCAAGATCTAATTCTATTTCCCTATGGGCATGCATCAGTGCTAATCCATTCAGTCTATCCTGGACCATTGTACTTCTCAAATAAGTCTTCAGATTTCGGAGGGTTGAAATGGACCTTTCGCAAGATGCCGATGAAATGGGAATAGTGATCAGGATTTGAAGTATAGTATATCCTCACAAAGGTAGAATCCTACAAACTCTTCTCTGACTGTTTTGGTCGAATCGAGAAATCTGATCACCACTGAAAGGTTTTCTTTATTTGATATGTCAGCTGCTTCGTCAGACATAATAGAAAAATATTTGCTGTCCCTACTTTTCCTGTGACAAATTATTCACTATGATAGCACCCACAGTTGTAATCATCTCATTTTGAATGGTTTTAGAAATACAAGTCGCATTTCTGGGAGCGGTTTCCAGGTGATGTTTTAGTGTTTGGTCGCCGCTGTCAATTCGAAATTCTAACAGTGCATGGAAATTACCGGAAAGACTGCCATTTCCTCGATCATCATCTCGTGTACCTCTGAGGGCTATGTTGTTTTTTCCGCAGAAAATTATTGTTTTAAAAAGGGATTTCAGAATTTCGCGATTTCTATTGATTTGCTATTGAAGTAAATTGTTGATCTGCTGATCAATTGGAACCGCTTCTCTTCTCATGTTTCTCAGAAAATTCTCCATGGCGATCACTGCAAAATTATGCATCTCACATTTCCCGCTGGCGTGTTTGGTAAAACATGAAACGGCGGACGTCCAAAGTGTGAGTGGAGACTTGAACAATTTGTCTAGTTTATTCGTATTTCGCCCACACTGGACTCCAAAACAAACACACGGTAAACAAAATGCACCATCGACATATTTAGAGTATGCTAGCCAGGGAAATCTTTTCAGCCAGCTCCACACAAAATGACGGCTAGAATTCGAACATTCCACTGACGCTGGGAAATCAAATAGCTCACCTGGTTTCCACACATTCTCTATGAACTTGAACTTGTCCTGGTCCGAATATGAGTTGATTTCCTTGAAAACCAAGCCAACATCATACTGTGAACAGTCCTCCTTCCGACAAACTGGATCGCCTCGAACCATCATTTATAATTAAAATTTCCCTTGTCTTCCTCCGTAGGAAGTTACTTTAACAATGAACTCTGATCGGAGCAAGAACAAACGAGGGACTTTCGGGGAGAGGCTTCCCTTTATATACGATTGTCAGTAGTTTGCACGGTAGTTTGCGTCCTGGATAGCCAATTACAACCGAGTTTGAGTAGTTCGCAAGACAATGCGAGTGATTCTTGCCAATAGAGGAGGGTTTTGAGTGATTTGTGGAAAGATCGATAAACTAACCACTCCCACCCACTGCGTACAAATTTTGTCCGGTCGTGCCTACGATTTCTTTCGTGTTGTTCTCCGAAGTCTCGACAAAGGACGAAACCTCGCGAATGGAGATTCGTCAAATTCGTTCGGAATGGACTGGGTTTGCTGTGTAATCGACAGTAAAACGAGATTCGACGATTTCTTTGTTTTATTTCATAATAAACACTGCAACAAGAAGGATAATTGATTTCTTGAGCTTCAAGAAACAACCTGAGAAATAACAAACCCAGGCGGTTTGGAAACATTTGAGTGATTTCTGGAAATCACTTGAACTACTCTGGATCCGCCCCTGCTAATAAAGTCATTTAGTGAATAAATCGAGTTAACAGCTCGAAAAGAGAGCAGCTCTGCACAAGAAAAACACTTATAAATCAGTATTCATATTCGTACAGGAGAAGCAGCCTGCCCCATTTTTGGTTTTTGCTTTGTCTTCAGTTGGTTTTGGCGACGTGAAATGGCGATAATGATAATTGAATTTTGCAGAAAGATGTGAAAGTTGTTAAATGAAGGTGGTGATTTTTTAGTCTGAAAAATTATTTGCACTGTCGCAGGTAAACTCGGAAAAAGAAAATCCGAGTTCTTCCAGTAGTAGTCGAGCCTATGATCTTCCGATTTCTAGTTCAGACGCTGTAACACTGAGCTATAGGGAACTTGTGGGAGCAAGGCCATTTAACTAGGAAATGTGAGAACTCATTAATTAAAAGAAGAAATAATATTGAGTTGAAACTGACTGGAAATAACCTTGGCAATAAGAAAGATAACGGATTACCTTGCTCCAGCCTTCTACATTTTCTCTTGCATTAGTAAATACCATCTCTCATGACCAGACTTTCATGAATCCTACAATTTGATGGACTAATGTAGTCAACATCTCTTCTTTGATAGACAGCTAGTATAGAGAACGCCTGCGCTTGGAACAAAACAATGTCCCTTATAAAAAAATCAATACTGAATTACTGAGCGGGTTCAAGTAAATGAATCGTACTACCCGTTCTAAAGCTTTAAAAGTGAACTTGGCGCTGTTCGCCTGGCTGACCATCAGATTGACTCATAGGAAACTCTAAAACCTATCCTCATTTTTAACTCGTGGATACGCGAAGAGTAGATGCGAATTTTTGTGGGGACAACGATATGCAAATTGTCACTCACTCGCTCAGGTGTAGGCACTGTTAGTAATTAGTCGGATAGCACTCGGGAGAACCGATATGAAGACGACAATTGTCGTCACTGGAGTCTACTAATCAAAGTTCACTCTGAGCGTGTGTCGTACCTAGAGTACCCAGATTTTGTAGCTTTTGTAACAGGACGATTAGGGGTCCAACTAAAATCAAAAGGGCTTCGAATGTCTCCAGTTAGGACAGTGGCCAACTTGTAGACTAAATTTCATGAGCCTCTGACTCTTCCAGGCGCTAAACGTGACGACAATATAACCATTTTGTTCATAACATGGAGCATACGAGCACAATATAAATTTACCCTTAAGGACACCTAAGCAAACTCTTAAGCATAACTAAGCAAGCTAAGCAAGCTAATCTAGCATAAAAAGCTTATCAAAGTCTTATCAAGTCCAATGAAGCTAATCCGGGAAAATTCTAACAAATAAGGGTTTATTGAGGATGATCCAGAATGTTTCTACGAAGATTGTAGAGTCAAACTCCAATACGTTGATTATAGAGATGACTTAGCAACTATCGAGCAACATCGGGCACATTAATTCAAATTGTGTAATCTGCTGTGTAAAATGTAATCATAAGAGAGAATCTGACTAGTTAGAGAATCCAATTTATTTATACGATACTCAATGAACAAACTAACGATGAAAGAGTGAAAGCCCTAGCCAAAGAGCGAGACCTAAAAGGATATTCCAAATTACGTAAAGCAGAACTTATCAAAGCCTTAAGTATAACATCACAGACCGAGAATATACCAGAAGAACCAATTTTAAATCCATCTAATCAAGATAATTCAGATAATTCAGAATAAAAACAGTAGTCTGAAAGTACAAAATATCTTACACTTTCAGCTTTGCTAATACACCCACCCACATGCACGACACGCTTACGTTTTTCGTTCATAGGTGTTTCAGGACCGCCGCATTTGCCACTTAACACGTTTGTTTTAATGTATTTAGCAAGTATCTGTTGTAGCTTTTGGACAGAATGATTGCCTGGAATATAGATTTTATTACCAACAATGGTAACACGACAGGATGCGCCTTTGGCAAAACAGCTTTTTAGATCAGATAGCTGACCATAAATATTGCAGTATCGTAGCCTTAGGACTGGGCACCAGGCCTATGGCATGCCGGGACTCTGCAGGCCCGGCTACCTGGTTTTGTGCTGTACGCCAGCATGGCAGTTTTGCTGTAGTTTGCTTATCTTCAAAGACTATGAAATTAGCGACGAGGATAAAACAAAATGCCAGATGAAGCAAGAACCAGCCAGAAAGGAAAATCGGGAATTCTTGCCAGCGTAGGAGCAAGTGTGGGAGCCTTGAGTTTGGTTGGAAAACCAGGGCAACGAGAAAAGGCGTGGAAGTTATGGAACGATCGTTTCGAGCGAGCTACTCGATGGATGGCAGTAACAGGTGAAGACAAGCTCGACTTACTGTTTTTAGTTGGCGGTGAGAAGTTGCAAACGTTAATTCAAACACTTCCGGAGCAACCTACGGATTACAAATCGCACATCGAAAAGGTGGATCAACACTTCAAGGCAAATCGCAACAACACTCTGGAGTTGTACAAGTTGTTCAACACCGAATGGACACCCGACATGTACTTCGCTGATTTCGAGACTAAATGCAGGGAGCAGGCGCTTCATTGTGATTTCCCCATCACACTAGACAATGCAATCATTATGCTGACAGTAGTCAAAACCAGCAACAACGAGCTTCGAAGCGAAATCATTAGGAAGAATGGGGGCCTTAAATCAGTAAGAGAAACAGCCAAGTCTTATGAGGTAGCTAGCGAAGGCAATCACATGATGAAGGGAGGTGACAATCTCCACACCCAGGCTAAGGATGATCCGGAGTTAGCAGACCAGGACGATACAGTATGAAACATAAGGGCCCAGATCAAACCGTTGGCCGCTCGCAGGCTCAGGCCAGGCCCACCTGCACCAAATGTGGTAATGAGGCACACTCAACAAGAATGCTTGCCCCGCCACTGGAAAGAGATGTCTTTAGTGTGGTCGTTTGAATCACTTTGCCTGCATGTGTAACAAGGAAAAGCAAGCCAATTCAGTAGGGGCTTGAGCAAGAGACGAATGCGCGCTCTGTGTCTCAGGAAGAGGAATCGCTAGAAGAGGTATATCTGTACCAGCTGAAAGATGGAAAGTCGCAGAATCCCTCGGTAAGTCTTAGCATCAATGGCATTCCCGTCTGCCTGCACCTGGAGACGCAGGCTGATGTTACCGTAGTTACCGAAAAGCACTACGGGAAGCTCAAAGCCAAATGTACCCTGCAGCCCACTAGCGTTGCGATTAGTAGTTACTCTGGAGAAGGAAAGGGACCAGCGCTACCCCTGCTAGAAAATTCGTAGCAACGCTTACTCGGGGGGAGAAGAAGTTCTCAGAGCCCGTATACGTGGTTAAAGGTCAAGGGGACACTGCATTGCCGAGCCGTAAGGCTGCCGACGAACGTTTGGGTGTTGTGGAATACCACCTGGATTTGACCTCGAGCATGTCGCTACCTGTCATGGGGGAAATGAGACAAGCCACAGTCGACCTGGTTGAGGAATACCATGATGTTTTCTCTGGTTTAGGAAAGTTAAAAGGAGTCAAGGTAAAATTACACGTAGACCCAGACGCTATGGGTGCTGTACAGAAACAGAGGAGAATAGCGCTACCGCGTAAAGATAAATTTGATCAGCTTCTCAACAAATGGGAGGAAATGGATATCATTGAAAAGGTAGAAAATGAGCCAACAGACTGGTGCAGCAACGTTGCATCAACGGCGAAAACATTGGGGCAATTTTGGATATGACGGACGCGAATAAATACAGCAAGAGAACCAGGCATGCCATCCCCACGTTGAGGGAACTGGAGGCAAAACTCAATGATGCCAAGTATTTCTCCCACTTGGACATGAATGATGGGTAGATGCAGTTGGAGCTGGCCGAGGAAAGCAGGAAAATCACCACATTCTACACGCACCGGGGGCTAAAACGCTTCAAGAGACTACACTTCGGAGTCAACAGTGCAGCCGAGATCTTCAATGAAGAGGTCCGCAAGGTGGTAGCGCAAGAGCCCCACGCCATCAGCATTTATGATCACATCCTAGTTTTTGGCTCAACGCCAAAGGAACATGACGAGGCATTTAGGCATGTACTTCAGTTGTAGCGCGAGCATGGACTCACACTCAGCTTGAAGAAGAGCAGGCTCAATCTCCGAGCTGTTACCTTCTTTGGAAAGGTGTTCTCAAGCGAAGGCATATTGCCGGACCCAGACAGGGTGGCAGTTCTAAAGGCAGCTGGGCCCCCCCAATCGGCTGCGGAGGTCCGCTCTTTCCTGTTCTTCGCGGGAGCTAATGCAGATTTTATGGAAGGTTTCTCTCAAGTGACTGCACCACTTAGAAATCTGATTAAGGCGGTTGCTAAGTTCCAGTGGACGCCAGAATGGCAACAGTCATTTCAACAGGTCAAAGTAATGCTCGCAGAGGACACGGTTATGGCCTACTTTGACCCACAACGCAAGACAAGGCTGAAAACTGATGCAGGCCCGGGTGGAATGGCAGCCACAATGAAGCAGTATGATCCTCTGGTCAAGCAGTGGAGACCAGTAACATACCGTTCACGAGCTTTCGCAGACACGGAAAGCAGGTACTCCCAGCTAGAGAAGGAGGCCAAAGCAGTCGAGTGGGGTTTATTCGCCAATCAGATATACCTTTATTTGAGGTGGACACCGATCACAAATCGCTGGTGCCATTACTGGCCGGCTACCGAACGACAGCACCCCTACGCATGCACCCCTAGCACCCCTAGTACGAGAGGATGCGGGTTCGCCTTCAAGGCTTCAACTACCGCCTAAATTATGTACCAGGAAAGAAGGCGGGGTCCGAGAACAATGAGGCAGACTACAACTCTCAACACCCAGAACCAATGGCTAGGCAACAAGGCCGTGCCAGTAGCAAGCAAGCTGAATTTGAGCTGAGAGAGATTGAGGGAGAATTCGAGAAAGATATCATGGCGATTGTGAAATTGTCAGTGCCGGAAGCAGTTACCTGGCAGGACTTGCTGGAGGAAGTACGTGTAGACAAAGAGCTTTCGAGTCTGAAGGACGCCATAGCTAGAGAATACTTCACCGCCCAAGAGAGGTGCGTGCTAGGGCCACAGTATGATCCTATCTTTACTGAGCTGGCGGCTGTGAACATGAACGTTTTGATAACTAGAACCAGGTCCATCACCCGGGTAAAATACAAATATATCACCTAATCCATGGTTCCTTCCACGCTTCCACCTAAAATCGGGATTAGTAGATAAACCAAATTCATGGCCAAGTCTCCCGTAAGCAACCTTATTATATGGATTACTTGCCCTATTAAAAACTGGATCATCAGGTAGCGTAAATGTGGAATTTAAAGAAAGCTATAAACCACAGATGGGTATTCCTTAGCCTCTTGTAAACTAATACCACAACCTGATGTAGCACACCAAGCAGCAAAGTTTAATTGCTGAGGCCAATTGTTAAAATCGGACCATTAAGCCATTATCGGCATTATTTGGCAGATCCGAAGGTAACAATAACCGATTAAAAATATCTAGCATATCCACTTTGAACTTTTGCTTTGGTGTCACATAAATATCCAACTTGGTTAATAAGATCAAAGTGTCATCTGCCAACACTTCGAAATTTATAGCAGGCGTAGGATAGGTTTTATCCATTAATTTTAAACTATCAGGGAACGAATAATTAATACCAAGGTCTTTGTTCAATTTAACCTTCAATTCCGGGCTAATATCACTAGTCGAATTCTTTCCAGATAAGTCATCATAACTCATTATAGTAAGCTTATTGTGTTCCAGTAGATATATCCTCCATAGCTGCCTTAAAAAAATTTAAACTTTGACATATATCAGCCTTTGAATATCGTTTATTAAATTCACCAAGTAATCCCATCTTTAAAATATCAGAGAAAGATTCCTGAATACCAAGATCCTTGTGTAATTTCGTCCGTAATTCCGGACTAATATCATCAATCCAAGTTTTCCCGGTTTTCATAACTCATTATATAATGACATTAATTGATCATCGCAGTTATGTGCACAACTTAAGCAGCTGTAAAATTAAAGCCTAAAAAAAAGAAAAAAAAGTCAGGCCTGAACGGGATTCGAACCAATGACCTCTGCGATAACGGAGCAGTGCTCTACTAATTGAGCTATCAAGCCAACTGGGAGCTGGTCATATTGTGAGTTCGTAATATACTCGTAGATGGAGAAGAATGATGTAAATGAATATATGAAAGACCATATATTTAAACTGCAGCGTAATATGTAATGACATTAATTGATCATCGCAGGCTTTAATGTGCACAGCTTAAGCAGCTGTGAAATTAAAGCTAAAAAAAACTCAGGCCTGAACGGGATTCGAACCCATGACCTCTGCGATACCGGAGCAGTGCTCTACCAACTGAGCTATCAAGCCATCTACGGGTATATTACGAACTCACAATATAACCAGCTCCCAGTTGGCTTGATAGCTCAGGTGGTAAAGCAGTGCTCCGGTATCGCAGAGGTCATGGGTTCGAATCCCGTTCAGGCCTGAGTTGTTTTTTTTTTTTAGGCTTTAATTTCACAGCTGCTTAAGTTGTGCACATAACTGCCATGATCAATTAATGTCATTACATATTACTCCGCAGTTCAAATATATGGTCTTTCATATATTCATTTGCATCATAACACATTATAGTAAGCTTGTTATATTTCCAGTAGATATATCCTCCATAGCTGTCTGAAGCAAATTTAAAATTCGACATATCAGCATTTGGATATCGCTTGTTAAATTCACCAAGTAAACCTATCTTAATCTAAGATCATAAGATCCTTTTAAGACTTGAATCAACCAATGTCATAAACAAATCCTACAGGTGATCTCTCGAAAGATATTTTCATTTTATGTTCTTTGATATCTCTTCTAACATCTCCTTCCGAATCTGAGTTCGAAGTTCAGTAATATCGGGAGCTTCGCGCGCGTGGGGCAGAGCCCCATACTCATGGAATATGGTCAACCTCTTTTCGTTTGGTTGTCACGTAACTGACCGAGCGTACGTACGTACGCGTCTACAGATTGTACGGGTAGGGTAGGGGAGACTATCAAAAGGAAGCGAGGGGTATCTCAGGCGTGTCTTGGCAAATCCACATCTTTTATATTGGACATTCACAGTATGGTCAATTGACAGCTGTCAAAACGGGATCAGCATCACATGACCATATTGTGGGCTCATGTCTCAACTCATCGAAGTGACGTGATTTATTTGGAAGCTGTCTGCTGACCAGATCGTGGGCTCAAGTCTCGAGTTCTGGTAGCCCGCGTATTTTTGGCGGGAAATTGTCTTGATGACCGAAAAAGAAATTTTCAGTTCATTGTCTTCTTGAGACACAATATTATTACTCTACACTGTTAAAGTTTTACTAAAGGATAAACGAGACAATTTCTATTGCTATGTCAACAAACAATAGCAGAGAAAATATAATTTGCAGAACACAGGGTTCAGGTGAAGAGCAATGGGAAAGAAAGCGGAAGAGAGCAAGAATTAACTGGGGAAGAATGAGCGAAGAAGATCGCCAAAGAAGGCGCGCTCGGGAAAGAGAAAGGAGATGAAATTATAGCGAAGAACGCCGAAAAGCAGAAAGTGTCCGGGCTCGAGAAAACGGACAAAATGTTAACGAAGAACGCCGGGAAGCGGAAAGACTCCGTGCTGTGGAAAACAGACAAAATTGTAGCGAAGAATGCCGACTGAAGCGGAAAGACTCCGTGCTGTGGAAAACAGACAAAATGTTAACGAAGAACGCCGAGAAGCGGAAAGGATCCGTGCTGTGGAAAACAGACAAAATTGTAGCGAAAAATGCCGAGAAGCGGAAAGACTCCGTGCTGTGGAAAACCGACAAAATTTTAGCGAAGAACGCCGAGAAGTGGAAAGACTCCGTGCTGTGGAAAACAGACAAAATTGTAGCGAAGAACGCAGAGATACCCTGCTAAAAGCCATGCAAGAGAGAAACCTCGGCTCGTAGGGTAAAGCAGAGAAGGTTTTTTGCCCATGATTATGAATTATAGGATTGAAGGAAACCCCTGAAGTTCAGTAATAGATTCTTGAGTGCTTAATAACTTTAGGATTTCATTTAATAATTCAATTTGAGTGGCATCCATTACTCAATTAAAAAAAAAAAAACATTTACATTTATTTTGCTTCCATGCAGGCTATATACGGGAACCTCGATATCAAGAACTGTCTAAATGTGTTTTTATATAGATAGTTATATCTAAGCCTTTTTGCATACATTTTACCATACCTTGGGGTAAACATTTATTTTTCCGAGGTGCTCGTTTTAACACGAAAATGTCAAGAGTTGTGTCCTACATTTCCCAGTAGCGTGTACAAATCTTTTAAATACATTTACGCAAATAGAATGGTTAATTTCATCAGGAATAGAATACATCGATAATTTGTGTTTTTTGTAGAATATACTCCATGACTTTGTAGGTAGAAAGACCGTACTAATGGCAGGCGAAAGTTTAGACAAAAATCTATAGTGAGTTAACCGACCTCGACACTAAACTATAGTTAAAAACGTTTGTGAATTCCTTCGCAATATTTTAGAATGCTTTTACAGTTTAAAGTGAAATGAAAGTATTTAATGGGAGCCCCGCTTTTAGGCTTGGCTAAATCTATATATTATATTAGTCTGTCGAACTCTAATATCTCTCTTCTTATTGTTGTATTTTCCCTCTTCAACTAAGATCAGTGAAAGTTCTCCTTCAGCGTGATCAGAAATCGCAGACGCAGCGCCCGCGTAACGGCAGCGGCTTTCTACATAAACAAACATGGCGATTAAGTTTAGAAGGGAATGCATGGAGTAAAAATTAAATTTGAGGATAGAATACCTCCTGGCGTACCTGCAACGGTTTTCAAGTCTGAATCTGTTAGGAGAAAGTATCCGTAATACAACTGTATGCAGAGTTATTTCTAAACCAGACCATTAACAGCGTCCTCTTTAAGCATGGTTTGAGCTCCACTTTCGCTCTCTTAACCCTTCTATTTTATGTAGGAAATTCGTTAAGTAGCAATCTTTTACCGCAGCTCGCCGCGTTCCCATCCGCCTGATTGATTTTTCCAAGTTCATTCCTCAAAGTTAACATCGTGTCACAGAAACACAGCGATTTTCAAGTAGTTTGGACACGACTAACAGCGTCCATTTCTGTGATGAAAACCCAAGAATATAAAACTATAAAAATAAAGACATTCAACCGTGATCGAATGGAAGTCAGCTAATGGTTATTCGATGTTACACGAAAAAGAACCTCCGTTCTTCACAACATTCTCTCAGTTTAACCGCCATGTTTAGTATCAAAAGAAAGCTATGAAACCAGGCGTCCGTCCCCGTTGAGAACTGGGGACAGACGCTAAACAGTGTTGTAGGTCAGCGCTCTAAATGGTGGGTCTTTTTACTTCCGGCGCGGGATGGCGGGAATTTTATTCGTGCGATCGAGTGAAGGATTTCATTATTGAAAACAATTTTAGACGTCCTGAAGGCTATTGATCGCTGTAAATTTAACCACGGATGAAAGACAATACAGTTGTTCATAATCGACCTCGCGAATAGAACGCTTCATGGGCAAATTGAATTTATGTGTTCCTCAAAGTTAAAATACTTATCAAAATTAACGCCAAGATTACGAGCTGAGGATGATGGTACAACTGTCACGTTGCCAATTTGAAGAGACTCTTAAGAAGGACTGGGACGATATATCTTGAGCTGATAACAACTTCAGTCTTGTCATGATTTAGTTTGAGCTTGTTGATGACCATCCCTGAGTTGTCTATATCACGGACACATTGCTCAATAGTAGTTTTACACTCTACCATTTTATCAAGACAGTCAGTTTTAAATACCACATATAGCTGGGTATCGTCAGCATAGAAATGATACTCTAAGTTGTAACGCTTAACAATGTTAGCAAGAGGAGAGGTATATAGGAGGTATATAGGAGGTATATAGGAGGGCCAAGGACTGATCCATGTGGGACGCCACGTTCCAAGAAACGTTGAGAGGATCTGCATTTATTGACGTTAACAAACTGTTTTCGTGATGTTAAATAAGATCTTAGCCAGGTGAGTATTGTTCCCTTGATCCCAAAGCGACTAGATAACCTTGATAATAAGATGGAATGGTCCACGGTATCAAAGGCGGCAGATAGGTCGAGTAGAAGTAGAATAACAGAGTTATTGTTATCAATAGCAGTGAGAATATCATTATGAACTCTAACGAGGGCTGTTTCATTACTGTGAAATGCTTTATAGGCGGATTGAAATGTCTCGTTAAGGTGGTGCCTTAGTAAGCATATGGTCGTTTAATTGCGAAGCAACAGCCTTCTCTCAGGTTAGCTTGCACACAAATGTTAGATTTGAGTGACTGGGCGGAAATTTTGTAATTGCTCAAAATCAGCATCTTGTTTCTTGAGAAACGGTTTTAATACAGCAACGCTCAAAGCATGAACAGATGCTGGAAGTGGATCAAGTTTACAGGTCTGTGAAACAATGGTCTTGGGCAAACTGAAAAAGTTACATAATGGCGCTGAATTTTGCTATATCGACCTCCTCTTCGTCCTCTAAACTTAAAAATACCGCATTGTTTCAAAAGACGGTGATAGCTGTTGAAGAAGGAAGACAGCATTGTCGTCTGAGATCCATGAGTTGTTGTGGAGAATACGTTTGTATTGGTGCTCTGAGCAGGTTTTCAGAACGATGTTCGACCATGACTGGATGTTTAGGTTGAACCCGATTTTCAACACTTGTAGCTGGTCCATGATTAAGTAAAGTGTCATTAAAAATCGTGATTTCAAATGGCGGGTCATGCCCAGGAACAGCTAACGTTGTATTACCTCTCTTTCCCCATCGAATCGCAGCTACTCGCAGTTTGTGATAACCCGTCGAAGTTAACTGTAATTGTGACTTGCAGCACCGGTATAACACAACAGCAAAGTACTCTAAATTTCGTTCGCGGATCTCAATTCTTGGAGGAGCGGGAGAGTTGTTCGCATGAAATAAATGGCTTTCGGTAGTTTTCGTCTGAAAACATACATTGCTGACAGCAGAAATGAGGAACAAGCTAAGAAATGTACGAGCATTGGCAGCCATGACAGCGCCCGACACACTTATCAATAATAAGACTCTTTCCAGCCTTGAGAGATTCTTGTTCCTCTGGTATGACCCTCAGTGAATAAACGCAATATTCCAGTCATTGACCTTCTAGGTAGATTGATGTGCTCGTTAATAAAACTATCATCCTGTATGGATATGGTGAAAGTCTTATGTAGAATTACATTTTGATAGAAGAATCCTTGACCTATTTGATAGGCCGACAACGCCTGTAGAGCGAGGTATTCAATCGATCTACAGTTTGTTTTAAGATTTTCGTACGAAACTATCTAGAGCTTTTGAATTAGCAAGGGCCAATCTTAGTTCATCTCAGAAATAAGTTAAGAAAAAGGTAAGATTTAGAAATTGTAGAGCGAAGTTTCAAGCCAAAACAGAAGGTCCTTGTGTTCTTGCCAGTACCAGGCAATACATTACCGTCTAGATTTTTTGGGCCCTATGTTATTAAGAGGAAGTTAGGTGATCTTAATTACGTAGTAACTACTCCAGATAGGCGTAAGGAAACGCAGCTGTATCACATTAATATGTTAAAGCCATATGTTGAAAGAGGTACTTTTTCTGAAGAGGCACAGCCTGCTAATGTTAATGTAGTTATTTTAGAAGCTAAAGAATAATCTAGTTGAAATTACGATTTAGATAGTCCCACTGAGACAGCAGGACTCTAGAATTTTGATGTGTTGCGTGACCTGGATTCCAAGCTGTCCCACTTGCCAGAAGCTCAAAGAAAGAACCTGGAGAACCTTCTGTTTGAAAATAAGCATCTTTTTCCTATGTCAAATCAAGACGTAATCAACTGTATCATGACTTCGATATTGACGTGCTATTGCTATAGCACTTACGTACGAACACTCGGAAGAAGTCTGTAGTTGTTTGGAGATCGCGTTTGTCGTGACTGGAAAAGCGCTCTTGTCTTTACTAAACAAAGAAGAAAACGGTTTCTATGATGAAAGCGAAAGCAATTACGTGTTACCGCTAAGCATCACAATAAATAAATCAATGGGAAAAAAACAGAAAGCTAAGCGAAAGAAGAGAGCAAATTAATACTTAGAAACGTTGTTTCTGCTCAGGAGGTAGGCTTACGCTTGGTTAGGCTTCTACATTAAATACACTTGATTTCTACCGGCCGTTATGATCGTTGGAAAATGACAAAAAACAAACGACGCTATAAATAAATAAATAATAGCTTTATTTAACCAGGGAACACCATCAGATAACTGTTCTCCCTGTTGCCCCTGACATCGATAAATACAATATAAAACAATAAATAAATTTATAGTTGTCTTGTACACAGTTTGGGCTGATGGTAAAGTAAGGTACGGCATTATGCGTTTAAGGATGCCTATTCTCGAGGAGACCTTCTTACATAGGTAGTCAATGTGACTTGACCAAGAGATGTTACTGTCTATTACGACTCCAAGATATTTAAAGGCCTCAACTCTCTTTATGGGAATCCCATTTAACATTAATGTGCTAGCAAACGTAATATGTCTGAGTCTCTGCGGTGAGCCAATGACCATGGTCTGACACTTCTTAGGATTCAATGCCAAACCATTCAGTTTAATCCATTTAGAGATATTTTCAAGATCATCATTTAGACTCTTCAGGATCTCGTCAGCATTGTTGGAGGAATAATACAAGGCAGTATCATCGGCAAACATGTTGACAGTGGAGTGAGAAATGCAGCAAGGGAGGTCGTTAATGTAAACTAAAAAAAGTAATGGCCCCAGGCAAGAGCCCTGGGGAACTCCTGACAAAATGTGTTCTGTAGATGAAAGTACACCATTGTAGAAGACTTGCTGTTGACGGTTATCGAGATATGAAGAAAACCAGTCCAAGTCAGGTCCAGTGACTCCAAGAGTTTCGAGTTTCCTCACCAGGATGTTATGTTTTACGGTGTCAAAGGCTTTTGCTAAGTCTAGAAATACAACTACAGTAACTTGTCCCTTGTCGATGTTAGTCAACCAGTTATTAACAACTTTTATCAAGGCTGTTTGCGTTGATCTTTTTCTTCGGAAACCTTGTTGAGAAGGGTGTAAGAGGTTGTTGTCCGTCAGATATTTATAGAGTTGATTGTGAACTTCTTTTTCAAATACCTTCGCTACAATTGGCAGAACCGAAATTGGACGGTAATTTTCAACTTGATCTCTTGATCCTGATTTAAAAGGAGGAGACACTTTGGCTACTTTAAAGTCATGAGGAAAGACACCCTTTGACAAGGATAGGTTGAAAATATAAGTTAATGATGGTGCACTTATATCAGCAGCTGCTTTCAGAAGGCGAGGAGGGATGTTGTCCAGTCCTGCGCCTTTGTTAACTCTTAGAGATTTCAGCTCTTTAAGCACTGACGGAATTTGTATAGGCTGAAATTTGAAGGAGCAACAAGTTGCTGATGTCCAAACAGATTGTAAATTGGTCTGAAGAGATTCGTTTAGAACCAATTGTAGCAAAGTATGAATTAAAGTGGTTAGCAATTTTAGATGGAGACGTTGTTATTTTCTCATCAATTTCAATGTTGTTTGGAGCTTTTGAAGGCTTAGGTAGCAGCTTTTTGAGTGTAGACCATATTCCCTTGGGATCCTTGTTACTGTTGGATATTTGAGTTTTATAGTAGGTTTCCTTTTCCTTCCTCATCAACAACGTTACTTCATTCCTTAGTTTCTTGTAGGAATTCCAATCGGCTTCAGACTTTGTTTTTATGGCTTTACGATGAAGATAGTCTCTTTGTCTCATCATGTCTTTGACGTAGTTAGACATCCACGGACATGGATCCCCGCGAACAGTTGTGGTTTTTAACGGAGCATGTTTGTCGCAGGCTTCTGTAAACAAAGTCTTCCAGGTGGACCATGCAAGATCTGGATCATCGATAATACTGTGACTATGGATGGAAATATGCATGGTGTAATGCACGTGCAAATTGGTAAGCACGCTTGCAGTAGCGTACGGCTCCCTAAGAGATTTTTCTCACTAAACTCTTATAATCCTTTTCCTTCAGAAATTTAGGAAAAATTCTGTGATCGTTTGAGTGTGTTCTCAGGCTAGTTTACGTCTCGTATCCTTCCGCTGCTTCCGGAAGTAACACAAGCTTCGAGATTGGGCGTTCCATAATTGTCTTCCTGGTTATGATTTTTACCGAGCGCACTTTCTTATCTGATCCTGGGTAAGTGTCCATTACCCGCGCCATCTTCCAGCTGTTTCTTGTTGACCGATCGTCTGCGATAAGGACTATGTCACACTTCTAAAAATTCCTTCTCGTGCGGTTCCATTTAACTTTTTCTTGCAGGTGATGAAGGTATTCCCTTCTCCATCTCGTCCAAAACAAATCAGATAGGTACTAAACGCGTCTCCATCTCTTTCTAAGGTAGACGCCTGTTTTCTGGAAGTATCCAGGTGGGGGCATCACTATTTTCGATTTCATTGTTAGGGTGTGATTTGGCGTAAGTCTTTAGGGTAATGTTTAATAATGGGTTCTATAATAATGGGGTAATGTTTCTCTAATGGGTACTGTAATTGGCCTACTGTTGACTATGTTTTCGATTTCAGAAATTAAGGTTCTAAATGACTCGTCATTAAGGGCGTGGCCATATTCTCTCATCAAGGCGGTAAGGATTGAGTGGACGGAACTGAATTTGCCGCTCCCACACACCACCTATGTGCGAAGCTGATGCTGGGTTTCGATTCCATTTAACGACCCAAGCTACGTTGAAAGCTTTTTAAATCTTCCTATGAATCGTCTCATGATCCATCTCCTTGAGGGCCTTCTTAAGTTTATTTTCTGGTCCTAGGATGTTGGCGCCTTGATCGGACATTATTTCGCGCACGGGCCCTCTTCTTGCCATGAAGCGTCGTCGGGCGTTTAAGAAAGAGTCTGTCTCCAGGGAGTTAGCCGTCTCAGTGCTGCAAGAATCGTATCTTATCTTCTAAAATGAGTACAAACAGGTAAGGGGGCGCGTTTTAAAGTACATTGTGAATGCTACAAGATAGTGAAATTTGCATGTCGATAACTAATCTGTGGAAGAACACTGATTTGGTGTACCTTAGTACTATCTGGGCTGTCTCCTTTAGAATCGTGGCAATCATAATTTTATTTTCTAAATAGACTTAAGTATATATCCTACTTTTAAATATAGATAAAAGATTCGAAATTGCTTATTAACTTACCTCCTTAAAAGACAGTCCTCTTGCCCACACAACCTCTTATGTGGTATTTTAACAAAAATCTGTAAGGCTAAGTTTCTTGGCAGCCAGCTGCATGAATCGTATCTTATCTTCTAGAATGAGTACAAACAGGTAACAAAGCGCGTTTTAAAGTACATTTTGAATGCTACAAGATGGTGAAATTTGCATGTTGATAATTAATCTGTGGAATGAACACAGATTTGGTGTACCTTAGTACTATCTAGGCTGTCTCCTCTAGAATCAGCTGCATTAAGCAAATATATTTACAGGCAAAATTCAATATGATCGCCGTTTACAATAAATCTGATTTACTGTGTAGGTAATGCCTTATTTAAATACTACAAACATTCAATGTTTCAGAATTGCGAAGATTCCCCAAGCCTAGATATGATAGAAAAACTTGTATTTTTCGAGCCTAACCTTTGGTCTGAGATGCGTATGCGTATATGAAAAACAGTCTGGTCCTTAAATCTAATGGAAATCGAATCGTGGCAATCAAAATTTTATTTTCTAAATAAACTTTAGTATATATCCTACTATTAAACATAGATAAAAGATTCGAAATTGCTTATTAACTTACCTCCTTACAGCGGTGATCATATTGGCGTGAACACCTAAAATATGCCTGGAATGTTTATTGTGATGTAACCAATCACAGACGACATCATCACACCAAAGAAACCACAGGCAACGAACCGTTTCCTATCTGTCACGGAAATTATTTTCATTTTCAGTCTTTTTACAAGTAAACAATTGCTTTTCCTCCCTATTTGCTTACAGTATTTGCTATAATAACGAAGAATACAGGTTTGAGCGATTTTGAAATAAATTACAAAGCAACGGTTTGGCGCGCGAGTTTTTAAACTTTTTGTAACGATCGAAATCGGTAGTTACGCCTGATCGCAAGTTACAATGTTGCAAGGTAAGCCGCTAGAGTTTTTTGATTTCCATCGCTTCGCAGCTAATGCAGTAAGCGTAAACAATTTTTTGTTAGGTGAGGGAGATTTACTGTTTTGGTGATTTATCTATGTTTTTTTTCTTTTGCTCGCAAAATGTGCTAATTTGGACTTGAAATCTTCTTGACTAAATCCCCTCATAACTACTAGCTTCCTATAGCATGTAATGCCCCAGATATTAAATGCGTAAATGCTTTCGGAGAAAAAGCAAAATTATATTTTGGAAGGAATACCTAAAATTGGACTGTTTACTTTGCGCGATCTGCCAATCATTCTTTGGTCGGCGGTCTTTCCATTTGGCGACCTTGCGATCAACGGACTTCTGCCAGCACAGTAGTTGGCAGGTTCAATCGTTAGTCCACACAAATCGAATCCCCTTGTTCTACAAAAAATATTAGCAAGGATTATACTATCAGAAACGAAAACACGATTGTTTATTTTTTTATTGTCTTCATGTGATATGTCTGGTCGCCGTCGCGTCGCGTTGGCTTCTAAAACGCGAACGATGTACTGAATGCGGTCCTCGGCACTGATCTTGGGGAACAGCGGTGTTTTAAATTCCTAATAAGGCAGTTTGTATCCTTAAACAAAACGAAAATAATTTGTTCCATGACCGATCGGAAACCGTTCGTTGCTTGTGCTTTCTGTGGTGTGAAGATCTCACCTGTGTTTGGTTGTAACACAATAAACATTCCAGACATATTTTTGGTGTTCACGTCAATATAATCACTGCTGTAAAAGACAGTCATCTTGCCCATACAACCTCTTATGTGGTATTTTAACCAAAATCTGTAAGGCTACGTTTCTTGGCAGCCAGCTGCATGAATCGTATCTTATCTTCTAGAATGAGTACAAACAGGCAACAAAGCGCGTTTTAAAGTACATTTTGAATGCTACAAGATGGTGAAATTGGCATGTTCATAACTAGTCTGTGGAATGAACACTGATTTGGTGTACCTTAGTACTATCTGGGCTGCCTCCTCTAGAATCAGCTGCATTAAGCAAATATATTTACAGGCAAAATTCAATGTGGTTGCCGTTTACAATAAATCTGATTTACTGTGTAGGTAATGCCCTATTTAAATACTACAAACATGGAATGTTTCAGAATTGCAAAGATTCCCCAAGGCGAGATAGGATAGAAAAACTTGTATTTTACGAGCCTAAGCTTTGGTCTGAGATGCGCATGCGTAGATAAAAAACAGTCTGGTCCTTAAATCTAATGGAAATCGAATCGTGGCAATCAAAATTTTATTTTCTAAACTAGAAATACGACTCCCGCAAAAACCTCGCGAAGCTAGTTTTTGAAGAAGTCACAATGCCTTTATATTTTATTTTATATTTTTTATATCAGCATAATCCCCATTATTTTATTTGTTATGCTATGTTTGGTACAAAATTAGTGACACCTAGTGAAAATTACATGACCAGTATACCGGTCAACACAGTGCTTAAAAATTGACCTTCATTTAGTTCTATCACTGCCACTGAGATTGCACCAGAGGGAATAGAAGTAAAATTATTTATTATCTTCACAGGGAATACAGAGTCGATGAATTACCACAATAATATTCACTTAACACAAATTGAAAATGATTGTAAATCTTTTGCAGGTGAAATCTTGAAGAGTTGATATGAATGCTTGTGTTTACCATGGTGTAAAAACCTGTTTTTTTTTAGTTTTATTTTCTTAGTCTCTACTGCTTTGTCTCCTTTGTTGTACATCCCTTTTAAACACAATATGTTCTTACACTGAGGATGAGTTGAATGCTCCAATTATTTTTTGTTTATGTTTTTTGGTTATAATTGGATGAGTTTCATTGTAAGAAGAATCTTCTGATTAGATATTTTATTGTCTACTGCAGTCATTATTTCATTTCTAGGTAACCACAATTGACAGCATTATGAATAGTGCATGTTAGTAGTAAGGGGGGCCACTACGGGGCAAATATTGTCTCCTGATTGGTCGAGAACATGTTACGAATGAGCTGAATGGAGCTGAATGGGAATTTGGTGTTGGAGGTGGTGGCACACGCGACAGAGGTGGTGGCACACGCGAATTGTTGCCATTTGTGTTTTGGCGGGAAAAAAGCACGTGGGCGCGCGCGGGCGCGCGCGCGTGGGCGTCAGCGGTTGTTTTGGGGTGGGGGTGCGCGCGCGGATGAGAAAACACAACCATTTTTAACAATGTGTCAACTTTAATTTCTTTTCTCAACATGGTTTAATAACAACAACAACAACTAACTTTTTTGCAAGCAGCAAACTTGTCCAACATGTTAAGAAAATGTTCCGCATCGTCCATGCTGTTCATTTGATTTGATTGCAGGAGAACAGGAGTAGGTTTTTCTTCTTCTTCCTCTTCTTCTTCTATCTTGTTCGTGATAACGTGGGGTCCAACCACGATGACATCCGATTTGAAGGCTAAGAATTCTGGGGTGATGAATTTTTCGGGAATCATCCAGTCGTTGTAGAAGAATCGGGTGTTGTCGTTGACTTGTCGTGTCACCAATTCGTGTCTGTTGTAACGAGCCACTTTCCCGGGTTTGCATCGTTTGGGTTTTCTTTTTTCATGTTCTTTGGGTAGCATGAGATTCCCATCAAACCGTCTGGGTTCGCCATCGACTTCCATGACAACTATTTTGTTGGAGCAGGATAATGTAGTCTGGCGTGCTTTTCTTTTTCTTTCTTGTGGTGGTGGTGGTGCTGGTGCTGGTGTCACTGGTCTGGCTGGTGATTTGTCGATGTTTCTACCGGCATTGTATTGGATCGTTTTGGAGTTGGGATGTTCGTCAGCCCACTGGAAGTAGTTGCATGGACCATCTTTTATTTGGCGGTTGGCACATTTGAAGAAAGGTCTGTTGAAGTTGTTTTCCGTGCCAGCCAACACCATGGTGGAGAGATCTCCGTGTTCGCATAAGGGTGGCAGAGCTTTGTACAATGGTTGTACTTTGTACAACAAGACGCTGCAGTAGTCATCCAATTTGTCCGTTCGTGTGAAGAAAGGACATCCGGTGGAACATTTGGTGTAGCGGTCAAAGGGGAACTTTTTGGCATTGAATGTGGTCAGATTGTTTTGGCAAAAACCACAAAGTTGATGTGGTTGATGCGGTTCTACAGGTCCGTAGGAATACAATTGACAAGAAGTGGGAGATTCAACAAAGATGCACATCGTTCGTGTTGTGGAGGAGAAATGATAATCCGATGGACTCGTTGCTTCTTTTTTATACGTTTGAAAAGAAAACCAGTTGTTTTCCTGTTTTCATTAACCTGTATAAACCGGTTCCTGTTTCCTGTTTTCCTTGGTTTCTTTTTTTAGTAGCGAATCCAACGTCGTTTCATTAACCTGTATAAACCGGTTCCTTCCTGTTCTTTTTTCTTTTTGGATCTTGTCATAACAGGACTGAAAATCCGCCTGGATCGGGGTAATCTTGAAATAGCCTGTTTTCTTGGAGTGATGGTAGTGGGCGGAGTCGGTGGCATGACAAACGTTTCCAAATCATCTTGTTGTTGTTCCACCACAGGCGTGATGGGTAATGCTGCATCGTCTATGGTTGTTGTGATGGCGTCAGGAAGAGCCGCTGTACCCACGGGTGTGGCAAACGGAAGACGTCCTCTTCGCGGTTTCTTTTGGGGTCTGGGTCTGATAATGCGTACTGCAGGTATCTGTGTTCGGTATTGTGCCAACACAGCTTTGTAACGGTTCATGATGTTATCGTAAAGGGCCAGTTTTCTATCCAACGGAATGCTAGGATCATCGAGGATAGCTTTTATTTCGATGCCCATGTTGGCCAAGGAACGGATGAAAGGAGATGTGTTGATTTTTTTTTCTTGTGCCATAGTCGAGAGAACATCCTCTGGTACGAGGGCCATACGTCTTGCACGAGCCATGGTGTTGTGGAAAATGTTACCAATATGTCTACGTTTATACTTTTATTCTCCTCGGGAATGTCTCACCGCTTCTTCGGCTGCTAAACCTACCAGGACCGGGGTTAGAACGGAAGCCAGTGTGATTAAAAATCCACCACGTTGATTTAAGATGCGTTTCCTTTGTTTGACGGATGCTTTCTTCTTGGCCAAGGATCTGATCTTTTTGGCTTCGCGTTTCAATTTCAAAAATACTGGACGTTTCAACGGAATGACTCCTTTTAACAAGTTCAAAGAGATTTCGCTCAACATATCGATTTGACCTTTGGTCGCTTTTTGGACGAGACGCTTACGTGCTGGCACTTTGGCACGTATAAAGCGCTGTAAAAAATCCGCGTTTCTTCCTAAACGTTCCATGCTTGAATGGTTGCAATCAAGGTGTGCTTGTTGTTTTTGAACTCTCTGTTTTCTTGTTCTGGCTTGTTTTCTTCTTCTTCTTGGTAGTCGTGGTGGCAGAGGAGGTTTTACGTTTTTTGACTGGTGGTCGTGCTGGTGGCGGTGGTGGTAGTGGTGTAGCTACGGAGGAAGAGAATTCTTCGTCATCGTCTTCTTCTTCTTGCTGACCTTGCAGGTATTCCCAGTAGAGGAGTTCCTTGTACTTGCAAATTCTATCAGCCATGCGAGTTTCTAATCCGAAGATGGTGGTTAGAAGATTGATGCAGGAATTGGAGATGACATCCAATTCATCGAGAGTTGCCATTTTCAACAGCTCGAGTTGCTCGCTTTGACTGGGTAGCGTCAATAACGTGGTGAGCAACACGTTTTTAACCTGACAGCTCTTATCGTCGTTGTTCTCTACTTGACACATCGTTGCGACTGATGCAAACGATCAAACCGTTTTTTGATTTATTGCGTTTGACGTGTAGAGACTCGAGTGACTCGAGGCTGTTGATTGGCTCCTTTGTAGGTGGTTGTGACGGTTCTTGTTTCGGTCACTGCAGCAATACGTCTTCCTCTGACTGCGTCGTCGGCTTGTTGTTGTAGATTTTGTACGGTTTGTTGAGTTCGTGGAGTAGCACGTACTCGTCGTACACGTGTCCTGGCTGAACTTGTGGCGTCACGTCGCGCTCGTGTTTCACTGGCTGACCTTGCGGCGCCACGTCGCGCTCCTGTTTCAGTTGGAGGAGGAGGACGTGTTTGACGACGAATTCTTCGAATACGACGTTGTTGTCGTTGTTGTTGTATTCGCTGTCCTCGTAGTCGTCTTGGCGTTGTTCTTCTTGGAGCGATAGGTGTGGATGTTCCGAGAGGTGTAGCAGGTCGAGGTCCTGTTGGACCGGGTGAAATGGGAGTGATGGGTGATGAAAAGCCTACACCTACCTCTCCAATGGAACGTGCTGGGGGTAGCTGAACTGGCGGAACACCGGTCCGGGTGACAACGGACATGGTGCGTGATGTGACTCCTACTCCTGCCTCTCCAATATTACGTGGGGGTGTTCGTAATGTTGTCAATCGGGGTGAACGAAGCGGTCCCGTTGGCGGTGTTCCTTTGCGCCCGACCCTACTTGGTTGTTGAGGTCTTGTAGGTGCTGAAGCTAACCCTACACCGGTGGAAGAAATGTTTCTCAAGTGGGGCGGTGTTCCGGCAGGGGCTCCAAATCCAAAGGTGCTCGCGACAGAAGCTGTCAAAGGATCAAAACCTAGAGGTGCAGATGCTTCTTGTTGTAGAGAACGGTTGACTGCCGAATCTCCAAAGCTGTCACGAAAATATCGATTGGCATCAAACTCGTCACTGGCAGCGCTACTTGCTGCCCGTATTTCCTCGAAAATTTCTTGGGTATCTAAATCGTCCACGCCTAAGGTCAGTAAACGCCCTTCTTCATCGGTAGGCCACGTTGCCATGATGACGCAGTGGAAACAAATGATATTGATTAGTCTAACGTGACTTATTTATTTTCTTTGTAAATAATGGTTGGTCCTTCTAAAATGTCGGTGCGAAGACGTAGATCATCGGGAGACGATGGATGAAGATCAAACAAGAGGTAACCGTACGGTTGACTCGTCGCATCGTGAAAACATTCCATGATAAAAGGGACACGTCCAGGATAAGCTTGTTGTGCCAAGTTGCGAACACCCACCGCATCTCTTGGATTCTTGAAGGCCACCACATAATGCGTGTTGAGAGAAATGGTGCGCGCGTATTTGTCTGGTGGAAATAGATTTTGCGTCAAATAGATACAAGTCACATCGTTGTGATGAGATCCTCTAGTGAAGAGATCCAGAATGTGTTGATCCTCCCCGCAATCGCGCATCAAATCATCCAACACCAAAATACCAGGTCTTTGATGACGAGGAAATAACATGTGGATGTTTGAAGGGATGCCTTTATGAAAGTGAATCCCTTCTCGTTGCATTTCCTGAAAACACGGTTGAGGTTCTCCGTAACAGTAGACGATGCGTTTAGGGGCTCGGTCAAAAATCTGTCCGGCATGCCGTAATAATTGTCTAGTGAACGTGGTTTTTCCGCATTGGCTGGGTCCCGCAATGATCATGCTGCATGGTGTTTTAAACATGGGTTCGTCGTAAACGGATGACATGGTTGCACACATACAAATGAATCTTGGGTTCACCTTCCACTTTTTTTATTTTCTACAACGATTACTACAACATTGTTTTCTTGACACATTACATTGATTACAAGCCATGTCACGCATGGTTTGACGGCAACAACGACGACGACGTGACAAATGATGTTTGATAAACGCTTCCACGTGCTTGTCGTTGGCTTGCTTATTGCTCGGGGTGAAACATTGTTCGATGGTTTTTAAACTCTTGCCTCTGGTTCGAAAATACAAATAATAAAGGCAATAATAACCACACACGGACGAATTGAGGGACTGCAGGGTTTTCTTGCTGCGTATGGTTCTTTTGTTTCCTTTGGCCAAGTACTTGGTGAAAGCATCCGTGTAAAAAGTGGGCGGCAGTCCGTAGCTATCAAAAAATTCGTTTTGGGTCTTGTCTGGGAAATACATGGCAATCCAATGCTGTCCTGGTTGACTGGCAGGATCTGTATTGGCAATGAGGGAAGCGGGATACGTGCGGATTCGTTTGGGTAATCGATCGCTTGGAAACACACCCAAAAATGTCGAAGCAATGCACGGATCGCGCATACTTAATATCTTCAATTCGTTAGTGTGCAACATGGTGTTCAGGCCAGGTCATAGGTCACGTTCTTGTTCGCATCAATTTCCATGACGTCCACATACTCTCCGTAGACAATCAACGTGAACACTGTGCCGGTGGGTTCTACGAACACACCTTTTATGGTGACTTGTCCTCTGTACTCTGGATGCATGTGAAAGGCAGCCCCGCTTCCGTCTGGAGTTAAGTCCCACATGAACAGGGCAAATCCTTCAGACCAATCATTTCGTTTTATTTGCAGACCAGGGCCTCGGTGCATGGTTCCACCTCCTAACAGCAGTGAATTGTAACCATTCACATTACCATTGTCATCCAACTCAATAGCAGGGCTTGGATATTCTTCTCCATTGACTAACAGCTTCAATGATTTCAGACCATACAGCTGGAAATTAAAGGGATTGCGATCTTTGTTACCCACGTAGGCATCGTTTCGTACCAACCCCACCACCACACGTCGGGGTATTTTGCCCAAGAACAGATCATTCTTCTGGAAGCTGGCTTGTCCTGAAGCAATGTTGTAGGCTTGCACATCTCCTCTTTCCAAATGGTACCGAGCGGGTAAGGGTCGTGGTACCCCTCTTCCTGTCATGATGTTCAGGTGTCTCAAACGCACGGAATCACTGATTTTCACATAACGTACCATGAATTCACAATCCACGATTTTCAGTTTTTCTGTACCAGCTGCTGACATGAGACAAAAGGCTTCCGAGTTTATGTCAATGCGTATGTTCATGTCTACATTTCCAACCAGGTACTTGTCTGTGTGGAACAGAGCATGGGCAGGACTGCCTTGCATTTGCACGATCTTGCTTGTATCAATGAACAGTTGTCTTGCTTTCAAGTTATCAACTTCCGCACCAGGTTGACCCGCAGTTGTTTCTGTTAGCTCAAATTTTCCTGCTTCATCAAGGTACCACAACACACAGGTCATGTACGATTCAGCGCTGTCGCTCGGATAACTCAGCAAATTTTCAATGTAAGCTTTGTAGGCATACGTGTCATTTTGTTGAGTGACCAGGGTGTTGTTGAGCTTGATGGACATCTGCTTGATGATGCTGTGCATGAAATTGTTGACTGGGATGCATTTCTTGTCATCAAGACTATCGCCATTTGCTTTGGTGACTTTGACCTTGAATTTAATGTAACACTTGGACAGGTCAATGTAGTCGGGCGTTGTTTCAATGTTGAATTCAATGGGACTCCCACGCTGAATTCTTGCTTCGGGATGATACGGTTGCCAACGAGCACTTAGGACCGATGTGTCAGTAGGTGGTAACTCGAACAATTCCAAAGCAGAATTTCCACCATGCCCTGAGGCATAGTGTTTAGGACTTTGCTCTAAATTCATGATGATGTTGTCGTCGTCGTTTCCTGATCTCAAATGATAGGTTTTTATAGCTAGAAGTCAATTTATCCGAAAATGTCTCTTTGTCGAGGACGACGTCGCGTTTGGCGTCGCATCATTCGTAGTTGACGCATGAATCGTCTTGCTTGGGGTGTTCCTTTCATCATTCTTCTTGCTCTTACACGTCTTCCTCCTGTTTGCAATGTTTTGCGCTTTGGTTTCCTCCTTCCGGCAACTCGTCGGCGCTTACTAGGTGGCGGGGCCGATTTCGTTCTTGTTGTTTTTCTCGGGGGTGCCAAAACCGATTTTGCTTTGGCCATCAAAGCCGATTTTGCTTTGGCCGTCAACTCTTGTTTGCTTTTTTGCAAGGTTTCTTTGGTTCTTTGTTTGGCCGCTGTCTTTAACCTTTTTCCTGAAAGAACATCGCCAGCAACAGCAACACCGGTTTTCAGTGCTTTTTTCGCCGCTTGTTTGGCTACTCTTTTAGCCGTTCTCTTAGCGACGGGTGCCAGTTTCGAGGCCGCTTTCGAGGCCAAGGGTCTGACAGCCCGACCAATGCTACGGAATACAGCTCCTAAACCATGCCCGCGTTGAGTACGCGGTACAGGGGCACCTCTGAATACGGTGATCGGTCCTCCTCCTGCTTGTCTCATGGGAATGACGTAAGGTGGGGGATTCATAAAGTCGTCTTCTGAAGCGTAACGTGACCTGTCTACAAATGGTATGACCTGTCCTGGGGCAACCGTTATAAGGACACTTAATGAGGTAGTCGGTCTCTTCTGAAATGTAACGTGACTTGGATAGCAGAGTCTACAAATGGAATTTCTTGTCCTGCGTCATCTGCTATGAGGATACTGATAGAATTAATGTGTGTTTGAGACAAGTTGAAATACATGGGTATCACAAAATCTTGATTCACCACCGGTTCTTTGGAAATCGCCGGAACGACTCTCAGTATATTCGCATTGATGTTGCCCACAGGATGAGGTTCCACGATATCCGTATACACAAATAGGTTGCGAGGTTTGTACCGTGCCGTTTCACTCAAATTCACTTTGTGTTCAGGCATGAAGTGCGCGGTTGCATCCATTCGTTCGGGTAGCATGAGACGGTCTTGGGTCAAAAGGGCTCTGCTATTCCCACTTTTGCCTTCAATGTATTGGTAACTTCTGAGACTCAGTTGGGGTGAAGGAATCCAAGCACTTTAGCTAGAGGGATACTGAATCCCAATCTTGTTTTCTTCTTCAATTCAATCATGGACACTGTTTCTGTTTCCGGATTATTTTCGATGGTCACGTAGTCGTCAAGGTTCACGCGGATTAGATTCGCAATCATGCTGAGTTCATCGTGAATGATCTGGAAAATGGCCCCAGTCGTCGTGGCACCCTTTCTCCCTAGATGAAAATGATCGTCGTATAGGGGGTCATCATCATCATCATCTTGTATCACCACGTAGACAATGTAGGCACCCTCGTCTTCGGCATAGTGATTGACATAAATAAGATTGACGAGTGCCACGCTCCAGGATGCATCCATATAAAGTCTTTCGGGAAGTTCGATAGTATAGTTCCCCGGTCTGTTGGTTTGATTATTGGTTGTCGCGGTATTGCTCGGTAAAATCATGTAAAAGCTACCTTCGGTCACGGCGGTCATCGTTTTTTCCGGAAATGCAATGTCACTTGTACCACACCATGCAAAAATGGAATCGGATTGCCCGTGTCTCCTCTTAAAAAGATCGTAATCGTGTTGAAGGATTTTAAACGGACGTCATGGTAGAAAAGATTGAAAAAATTCTCGTGAATGATTTGTCCCGGTTCACCTCGGGGTGCCACCACACGTAAGATATTGGCACGCACATCTCCAACGACTTGGGAAGCCACTATATCCGAATAAATGTAGATGGTTTGAAAAGAGATGGTCGTCAAAAACCATGCAAGCGGTTTATCGAGGGTGGTAGCCATCCAAAATTCGTCCGTACCGTCGCGGTATTCTTCCTTTGTTTCGTCCACTCCCAAGACCAGAAACGTACTATCAAACTTATCTGTATCGTAACCGCTTTGAGGGAAATGACGCCTTGTCCAAGAAAGATCGGGGAAGGTCTGCTGAATTTCTAATTTCCTCATGAGATAGGGATTAATAGCCAGAACGGAAGGTCTCCGTATGGTAATGGTTGGATGATTATCTTCGTACGTAAAGGCGAACTCTCGATCTGACAATTCTTTGCCAAACTTGAATCTCAACGCCCTTTCCATACCTTCAAACACATCTTTGACATTTCGGTAGTGTCCCTCGCCCACGTGAAGAGGAACCCACTTTTCATCACCATAAATATCAAGATTAAATCTTTTAGGTCTTCTCGGACTACCAATTCTAGCAAAGAACAGACTCTCCGGTGTGTACCCTTCACCCATATTTACCCATGTATGTGGGTAAACAATACTAGCCAAGGCCACTTGCCAATCATCTCCGTGCAAATCGTAGGTGTTGGGTAAAACAATTTCAAAACTGGATGGATTGTTCTGCGGATAAATATCAGTACTTGCGTTGCTCGGGAGAAACAAGTAAAAATCGTCATTCATTCTTTTTTTTCCGAAAATGTAACGTGATCGTGACGACGCCTCCTTTAAATGCGATGGGTTCTCCTGTGTCGCCTCTTAAAAGGACTTCGATGGTGTTCAAACGGGTTAATCGAACAGGGCTGTAATATAGATTGCTAAAATTTTCATGAACAATCTCGTTCGGTTCTCCTCTTGGGGCAATCACACGAAGCACGTTGGCTCGTACATCTCCCACGATCTGTGTTTCCACCACATCCGAGTAAATGTACATGGTTTGAAAACTGAGACCTCCAGCTCTACCATCTTTTGCACCGATAAACCAATGAACGATGTCATTCGATTTGCTTTTAAATCTATAATCCGCATAGTCAGGCTCATCAGGTAGATCAGCAGGAGTGTAAGTGTTATCCCATCCAAAAATGGCATAACTGCTAGTATCGTACGGACGTACTGAAAAATCGCCATCAAGACCACCATATAAAGGAGAAGTGTCGACATAACCAGGTCGTGTGAAATGTTCAAGTTCGAGAGCTTTGTACAGATATCTGTTAAAGGCCAATCCTGACATTTTTTTTATCTTCACTTCTGTATGCCCATCCAGGTCTTTGATTTGCCATTCTTCCCTGGCCACATCATCTCCAAATTCTTTTCGTAAGGCATAATCGACTCCTCTCATGACATCCCTTATCGTTTGGTAGTTACCTTCAGCCAAATAGACTGGTACATAACCATTGAAGTACCCGGGTTTATCCCGGTAGTTATCAGGTCTGCGCTCCACACTAAGTAAAGCCATAATTTTTCCCACATGATTGGGTTGAATCTTAGTCTTGTCATCCGCGGGTCCAATGTTGACCCACGAATGAGGGTAGACGATACCGGCTAAGGCCACTTCCCATTCACCGTTCAATTCCAGCGTGTTGGGTAGGTTGATTGTAAATCCAGTGGGACCATTGTCGGGATACGTGTCTATGCTTGTATTACTCGGTAAATAGAGATAGAAATCCGATGGAGACGTTTCAGTCATGTTGGTACAAATTGCGCCTTGTTTCTGAAGTGAAGTGTTACCGTCACGGTTCCTGAATAGAATGGAACTTCACTATCCGTTTCAGTCTTTAAAACAATTTCTAGTTCTCGTAAACGCTGTTGATGAAGCTTGTGGTACTGAATGCGGGGAAATATTTGACGTTCATAGTCCCCTTCTTGAACACTTGACTCCGGCGTAATCCAGTGTATCACGCGCGATTTTTTACCCCCGTCAAACCACGGTTCAATGGCGAGATTCGATTCGATATAAAAAGACTCGATGGGTCGATAAGCAACAGGGATGTATTTCCTTAACCCGTGCGGTGGATCAATATAGAACGACCAAGCTTCTTCTTGAGGTAAACACACAAACATCAAGTAGGGAAGAGAAGAATCGATTCGAAATCGTCCATCTCTGTAAGGTGTGCTAATGGTGTCATTGGTATCGAGAAATCCAAGCATACGTGCAAACGGTAACGATATTCTGAATGTAGCTCCCGGTTGAAGATTAAAACGGTATCTTCCTTGATCGTAGGCCATAACAATACCAAACATTTGATCAAAGATTGAATTGTTGGATAGATTCCTCAAAATGACACGAAACCGATGAGTATAGTAATCAACCATATTAATAGGACTTGATAACCATATGTTTTGCGTCTTTATATTGTTGACGCAAAAGTCCATATCGCTCTCAGTTGCTTCTACAAAAGGACGAAGATTCACATCCATTCCTTCATCCACATCACTGCTGATCTCAAACCAAATATCACCTGGAAGTATTTTAAAATTATCCGGTTTGTTCAAGAAAGGTGGAATCACCGTATACTTGCGTTCTAATTCTGGAAGCTCAGCA
Organism: Ricordea florida; assembly: GCA_949710005.1. Classification (NCBI taxonomy): domain Eukaryota; kingdom Metazoa; phylum Cnidaria; class Anthozoa; order Corallimorpharia; family Ricordeidae; genus Ricordea; species Ricordea florida. Next base: position 15,119,079 of record OX453277.1, read on the forward strand.
TGTGTCAAAGCCATAAAACCTAAAAGCCTGGCCAGGGATAGATGAAGTCGAATAGTTCGATTGGCTGGAAAAGTCCATCGAATCCTTCTTGACACTGGATCGTAATTGGTTGTGATTTGAACCTCTGCTAAATCATTGGTCATGGTATCAATCACATATTCAAACACCTCGTAGTAACCAGGATACGGTTCATGAGGAAGTTGTTTTACCACAAAAGGAGGATTTTTATCTTGGTCAACGAGTTGCCAAATCCTGTCTTCTTCGCTCAACGGTATTTTTTGGGTGTGACGCCACGTTTTGGGAAATACCACTTCGGTCAGTCCAACTTCCCAATCTCCTTGTAACACGATTTCTTGAGGTAAGTCGATTTTGTAGTGATGGGGTCTGTTGTCTATGAAACGAGCCCTTCTCGTGTTACTTGGAAGAATCAAGTAGAAATCCTCTTGCGCCAACATGTTGATGATCAATGATGGAATCACCCTTGGAAACGTCTCTTTATGCTTTCTTCATGTAAGCGGCTGGGATCCATTGATCGTACTTGCTCGGCCAACCTCTCCAACGTACCAAGTATTCTTTCTTCCGTCCTACCCCTTTCGTTTTCAGGATTTTTTCCACTTTAAAAAAATCATCTTCTTTCACCCGAACTCGTTCCAGTTCTTGTTCGTAGAATGTTCCTTTTATTTTTGAACCGTCATACTCCTTTATTCGATACACGGGGGGTATTCTACGCAATCGTTGAGCCACCGTAAACACTTCTTCTGTCCAATTAGGTGTATACCCTTTTTTGAAAATACCTTTCTTTTTCGAGATGCGTACTTGATCGCCGACTTTAAACTTGTACCGGATTCGTTTCGTTCGCTTTACAAAATCGTCACCGTACAAACGACGCCAGACGTCTTGAGCATTTGCAGGGGTTACTAAGTTCGGTGCAGTCCCAATACTGCGATGTCTCGAACTATTGTAACTATCCACTAAATCGTCCAAATCGTCCAGGTAACGGTAACTATTTACCTGTGTAAAAAACCGCCACATGCGTGTCTTCAACGTTCTATTAAAACGTTCCACGATTTGGGCTTTGGTTTCGTTATACGTGACGAAATGTTGCACCCCTTTGGATTGCAAGAACTTTTGAAACTGTTGATTTGTAAATTCCGTCCCTTCATCCGTCTGCAATCGATCAGGGATGCGTTCATCTTGTTCAAAGTTGCTATCAAACGCCTTCACTAAATTTTTACCCGTCTTGTCTTTCAAAGGCACCACCCAGGCATATTTGGACAGAACGTCAATGACGGTCAAGAGGTAACGAAACCCATCATTTTCGTCTTTTAATGCTTGCACGTCCACAAGATCCGCTTGCCATTGTTCGTCCATTCCGTTCACCACCACACGATTACGTTTAAAGCGTTTTCGGACAGGTTTGTGCAATGTATACGGTACTTGGGATTCGAGCCATTTTCTTGTTATGGATGGCTTGATTCCTTTTGCGCGAGCAGCATCGACTAATCGCTTGACGCCAACAAAAGCAGCAGGTTCTCCTGGGCTGTAGTACACTTTGCGAAGTACCGGTAATGATTGTCTTTCCGTCTTCCATTTCTTCTTCTTCACACTCGTCGTGGCCATCGGAAATTTCAATGACAACCCCTTGACAACAGGCAACGTGACACCGAATACGTTTAAACAAGTTTTTCAACAAAATGGATGGTAGAGATCCACGTCCTAAGCAAGGCATTGTACAACTAAATAAAGTTGATCCTCTGAACTGTGTTTTATTACATTCTCATGTAATTATAAAAATACATCATCACCAACCATGGTAAACTGGGAAGTGTCATATCTTGGTCTATCAACCACTCCAGTATGACATGTTTTCGTTTCACAGGTAATGTTAGAAAGTCAAGCATCCGCATAAAAACTGCCACATGACCCCAACATACGGGTTGTCTTTCTTCCACTCTTCTCCAACATTTCTGTAAATCCGTTACTGTACATGGGAAGCAACAAGGAGGAATGTTCAACACGTCGGTTTTGATTGAACGGGTCAACTCTGCATCCATCCTTGCAATGGCACGAATAATAAATAGTTTTGTCCTCTTCATCTTGGAGACAAAAAATAGGGAAGTAAAATATGGCACGTACGAAACAAACTGCACGTAAATCATCCAGTGGAGGACGAGGAGAAGAATATTGCCAAGAATCACCTTCACAGCACATGTTGAACATATTCGAACTGACTGGGTTACCATTGAAGGAGAAGAAAAAAAGTACCTGCTTTTTTTTTTTATTCCTTCTCAATATCCGTAGGGTAATGTGTCAAAATCGTTTTTGATCACACGCTTATCGTACACCAATTTATATTTCTTGTCTTGGGATTGCGTCACCAATTGTTTGTTTTTCGTATCACGTACAATCTTGTGAGGGTTATGAACAGTGACAGGTTCACAGTCATTGGCCCGTACCATGGCTGCCATGGTACGAAAGTTCACTTTCTCGGTAGTACGAACATTTAACGTGAATCCACGCACTTTACACACAACGTTTCCCTTGTGTGTTTTGTAGGCATAATTCTTAGGACCTGCCGAAACAAAGGCGGTAATGTAATCATCGTCACTCAGTTCATTGGTAAGTTCACCCAAATAATCACCCAATGAGGGTTCCCACTGTCCTTCTTCCGATACATAAACAAGACTGTCTGTATCGTAATAACACACTCTTTGACCCAGTTTGGCCATCACACGGTACAATTTAATTCTAGCTTGAGCTGTCGTGAAGGCTGCCAAAACAACATTACAGAACATTAGTTCTGTATGTAGTAACAAGTGTTTCAAGTTTCCTAAATGCCCTATGCTTTCAATAATGATTTTCCACACAAACTTTCTAGACAAATGACTGCACTAGATTCTAAGCCTTTAAGAAGAAATGGTATTGTTTGGAGCTGTTTTGATTACTACCACCTCTGATAGAAAGCCTATTAAGAAGATTTTTGTATTGCTTTTAGTAGTAGAGTAACAATAACTTTACCAAGATTAAGACATGAATCCCACCCCATAAAAATATATTATGTTTAACATAAAAAATATAACAATAATAATATCAATACCAGTAATAATAATAGTAATGATAATAATAATGATAATAATATAATGATAGTTCTTCTCGTTACTATATGTCATTGGTTACAGTTCAATACCTCTGGCTGCCATGACTTTTTCGATGAAATACCGTCCTTATATTAAATCTTTCTTCTGCAGTTTTTATAATAGAAATTTTCATATATTCAAAATAATGTACTATTCTATGGTTGGGTATGGATATTTTGCCTGTTTCTGTAACAGCACAATTAAACTTTCATGTGGTATATACTTTTGACTGATTGATGTTGATTTCACATTATTTTTTTACAGGAGTACGTAGTGCAGCAATCTTTTTGAACATATTAAGATTTCAATAACTCTTTCTTACATGTATTGTTTTTATGATATGACCTAAAAATAGCACAACCACATACTATACAGTGGGCACTCACTATTACCAAACCTTTATTCAAAGCTTTTGTAGAATCCAATTGTTTTACCCCCAATTTGTTGATATGGCATCTCTTTTGAGGGAAGAGGAATTTTTCTATCTACCACTGGGGGTACCATTGCAACTGGAAAGAGTACACACATTAAAACATGCACTATTCATAATGCTCTCAATTGTGGTTACCCGGGAATGAAATAATGACTGCAGTAGACAATAAAATATCTAATCAGAAGATTCTTCTTACAATGAATCTCATGCAATTATAACCAAAAAAACATAAACAAAAAATAATTGGAGCGTTCAGCTCATCCTCTGTGTAAGAACATATTGTGTTCAAAAGTGATGTACAACAAAGAAGACAAAGCAGTAGAGACTAAGAAAATAAAACTAAAGAAAAAAAACACAGGTTTTTACACCGTGGTAAACACAAGCATTCATATCAACTCTTCAAGATTTCACCTGCAAAAGACTTACAATCATTTTCAATTTGTGTTAAGTGAATATTATTGTGATACTTCATCGACTCTGTATTCCCTGTGAAGATAATAAATAATTTTACTTCTATTCCCTCTGGTGCAATCTCAGTGGCAGTGAAAGAGCTAAATGAAGGTCAATTTTTAAGCACTGTGTTGAGCGGTATACTGATCTTGTAATTTGCACCAGGTGTCACTAATTGTGTACCAAACACAGCATAAGAAATAAAATAATGGGGATTACGCTAATATAAAAAATAAAATATATAATATAAAAAAAAATAAAGAATAAAATATGAAAGCATTGTGACTTCTTCAAAAACTAGCTTCGCGAGGTTTTTGCGGGAGTCGTATTTCTAGTATATTTCGTTATGTAATCGTTCACTCCTGTTCTGTATTTCTATCAATAACACATTCAAATTCAAAACTAACTTGGTTGAATTCCTGGTCCTTTTCCCTGCTGTTTCGTTTGCCTTTTTCTAGAGCGAGCAGTTTTTGTCTTTGCTGCGATGACGGATGTCTGTTGTTATTCGCCCTGCTGTCGTACTCTTTCCCTGCTTTGAGTCGTGCTTTCCTTGTGTTGATTTTCACGGTGTTCGAACTTACTTGGCGACGATCTCGGGCTACTCTTTCTTGAATATCTCGGAGATCATCTTGCTGGGATACACTTCCAGGACGAGTGAAATCCGTTTCCACAAAATTTACATTTCTTTCAAAAAGGCATCACCGCATTCGAAATGGCGGAAATTCAGGAGTTCTCAAATACGCTACTATTGCCAGGTAACCTGGCCTGCGAACGGACACCTTTAAAATATAGATATGTATATATATATAAATATATATATATATATATACATATATAAAAACTCTCGGCTCGATTTACTCGGGCTTGCGAGCCACGTGGTCTGACCGGAAGCGACACGATTAGAAACCTCGCTACGCTCGGCCTTCGGCCTCGCTTCGCGAGGAATAAACTTTAGTATATATCCTACTACTAGAAATACGACTCCCGCAAAACCTCGCGAAGCTAGTTTTTAAAGGACTCCTAATTGCTTTTCCTACGAGGGATGAAACCCCAATTTATGTATTTACTTATTATTATAATATTTTTATATTTTGTACTTTCTCATTTTTGCAATTATTATCATGATTATTATGATTGTATTATTATCATTATCATTTTTAATATTACTACTGGTATTGATATTATTATTAGTATTGTTATTTTTTATATTTAACATAATAGCGGGGCTCCCGCGCGCGAAGCGCGCGTGGAGCAGAGCCCCATACTCATGGAATATGGTCAACCTCTTTTCTATTGGTTGTCACGTGACTGACCGAGCGTACGTACGTACGTACGTACGCGTCTACAGATTGTGCGGGTAGGGTAGGGGAGACTATCAAAAGGAAGGGAGGGGTATCTCAGGCTTGTCTTGGCAAATCCACATCTTTTATATTGGACATTCATAATATGGTCAATTGACAGCTGTCAAAACGGGATAGCCACTGACCAGCATCACATGACCATATTGTGGGCTCATGTGTCAACTCATCGAGGTGACGTGATTTATTTGGAAGCTGTTCTGGTAGCCCGCATATTTTTGGCGGGAAATTGCGTTGACGACTGAAAAAGAAATTTTCAGTTCATTGTCTTTTTGAGACACAATATTACTACTCTGCACTGTTAAAGTTTTACTAAAGGATAAACGAAACAATTTCTATTGCTATGTCAACAAACAATAGCAGAGAAAATATAATTTGCAGAACACAGGGTTCAGGTGAAGAGCAACGGGAAAGAGAGCAAGAATTAACTGAGGAAGAATGAGCGAAGTAGATCGCCAAAGAAGGCGCGCTCGGGAAAGAGAAAAGAGACGAAATTATAGCGAAGAACGCCGACAAGCAGAAAGAGTCCGGGCTCGAGAAAATAGACAAAATGTTAACGAAGAACGCCGAGAAGCGGAAAGATTCCGTGCTGTGAAAAACAGACAAAATTGTAGCGAAGAATGCCGAGAAGCGGAAAGACTTCGTGCTGTGGAAAACAGACAAAATTTTAGCGAAGAAAGCCGAGAAGCGGAAAGACTCCGTGCTGTGGAAAACAGACAAAATTGTAGCGAAGAAAGCCGAGAAGCGGAAAGACTCCGTGCTGTGGAAAACAGACAAAATTGTAGCGAAGAAAGCCGAGAAGTGGAAAGACTCCGTGCTATGGACCACAAATTTGCATAAGTTTTGTCTGCAAAATATTTGCTCACTGATGCGTGACTCAGCACTCGCACTTTCCACTTTCCCTTAAACTTGACACTTGACTTGGAAAACCGACTTCTAAACAAACCTTCTTCAGAAAAATGATCTTCTGAATGCACTACTTTTGAATGAGAAGCAAACTGATGAAAGATTTCAAATTTTTATGTCCTTTAATCATATAAACATCTCCCCTGTCGACGGCTAAGAAATACTCCCGCGGGAATTTTCTCTTGGCGGCAAATTGCAGAATGTAGCGCTTTCACTGGCAGCTTTTCGCGTTGTCGACGTTGTCATTTAGTGTGTCGATTGAGAACTTTGGTTTCAACGCCGTTGTTTTCGTAAAAAATGTTCTTCTAAATTGTAAAATGTCTCAAATGTATGTTAGTCATTCACGTGTTGCGTTGGACCAGCTCTACTTATAGTTCACACTTTTACGGTTATTTATTTCTTTTGTTAAGTAACTACAGCTGATTGTAGTGAATAAATGAGGGCAGTAATTTTTTAAACTTACAATGTAATTAAGAAAAGAATAATTAATAATTATTTTTTCATTCTCGTGAAAAATGTTTTTCGGGCTGGTAGATGTTGGTAACAGCTTGCCCGAAGGGCAATCTGTAAAATTAATTTTCTTTGCACCCTGCTTGGAGTAAACATTTATTTTACCGAGGTGTTCGTTTTAACACGAAAATGACAAGAGTTGTGTCCTGCATTTCCCAGTAGCGTGTACAAATCTTTTAAATACATTTACGCAAATAGAATGGTTAATTTCATCAGGAATAGAATACAGTACATTGATAATTTGTGTTTTTTGTAGAATATACTCCATGACTTTGTAGGTAGAAAAACCGTACTTATGGCAGACGAAAGTTTAGACAAAAATCATAGCAAGTTAACCGACCTCGACACTTAACTATAGTTAAAAACGTTTGTGAATTCCTTCGCAATATTTTAGAATGCTTTTACAGTTTAAAGTGAAATGAAAGTACTAACGGGAGCCCCGCTTTTAGGCTTGGCTAAATCTTATTATTATACTGTTATGGGGTGGGGGTGTATGTCCTAATCTGGGAAAAGGTATTGTTCCTCTACTACTACAAGCAATTCCGTTTTTCTTCTGAATAGGGTTTGTCTCATATGAAGTAAAAATTACTCAACTCTGAACAATACCATTTCTTCTTTTAAGCTTAGAATCTAGTCATGGTTGCCACAGCCATAAGATTTTTAAATTCCCTGACTTTTTCCCTTACCCAAAAAATTAGAAAAGTCACAAATTAGTCCTGGTGATGACCTCCAAACTACTGACCTATCTAACCTGTGGCAATCATGCTAGTGCAGTCATTATCATCATTATAGTCATGTCCATACAGTTAGTGTGGAAAATCATGATTGAAAGCAGATGGCATTTAGGAAACTTCAAAGACTTGTTATTACATACAGCACCCTTGCAATGAATATATAAGAAAAATCGCTAAAAATTTTAGCATTACAAACTTTAGTTTCTCCCTTATAGAGTTTTTCCAATGTAAAAGGTCAACTGTATATTATGGTTGTTATTAAATATTTTTATTTGACATCATAAAAATGAATTAAACAGCATTAATTAAGGAAAAAGGTATTGTTGCCTAATTTTGCAAAGTAGGGCTTAAATTAACTTTTCATTTGTGGGAAAAGGATGGGTGATAAGAGAGTAATTCCCAGGGATACATGGAACTCAAAGGTAAAAACCCATTTTGAAATGGCTCAATGGAACTTGTCTGTCCCAACAAACTTTTTGATTACGCAATACATATATGTAGGTAATGGCATTAACTGATCATTGCAGTAGCTTATATGTAGCAAAGAAATAGAGCAAAGAGAAATACTACTCAGAAGTCAGTAATAACATCTGCTTTATTTACAAATAATTGCATTGATCAGTGATAATATTGCAGAACCAGTCACTTATTGTTTCACTTATCTTTTCTGTTGAAAATACTGAACATAACTGCTACATCAAACAAATCTACAATATATTTTCACTGTTGCAATGATATCAGATCACATAATTATAAATACTTGCTATCACAACTGCAATCTCTGTATATGGGAATTTCTTTCAAATGGAAGGCAATCGTTTCACTACGAAAAATACCTACTTGCATTCTCATTGCAGTATTAATACTACGTGACTGTCATCTTCCATTTCTTTGCGGTTGGTTTCTGTTTCCCCTTTCCTGGCACTTTTTTCACGACGATATGGTAATCTGTTTTGTCGTTCGTCTTCTGTTTCTGTCTGCATGCTGGAAGTCGTTCCTACTCGGTTTCCGTTCTCAGTCATTTTGCTAAATTTTGTTCGCCAATTTCGTTATGTAATCGCTCCCTCATGTCCCGTATACCTAAAACGAGTCTTTGTTTCTATCCATAACAAATTCAATTTCCAATGTAACTTGATGGCAACTTGATGGTATTCCTGGTCCTTTTCCTTGCTGATTCCTTTGCTTTTTTGAGCAAGCAGCTGTTGTCTTAGCTGCGATGTCTCTTGTTATCGTCTCTACCGTCGTTTCTCAATCTCTGCTTTGAGTCGACGCTTCCCGTGTGCCGATTTTTGCGGCATTCAAACTTAATCGACGACGATCTCTCGCCATTCTTTCTTGTATATGTAGGAGATCTTCTTGCTGGGATGTATTTCCAAGACGAGTGAAATCGGTTTCCAAAAAATTCACATTATTTTCAAAACATCATTCAAGGAATTCCTAATGGCGGAATTTCACATGGAGTAATGTTGCCAGGTAACCTGGCCTGCGAACGGACACCTTTAAAATATATATATATATATACATATATAAAAACTCTCGGCTCGATTTACTCGGGCTTGCGAGCCACGTGGTCTGACCGAAAGCGACACGATTAGTAACCTCGCTACGCTCGGCCTTCGGCCTCGCTTCGCGAGGAATTAAACATAGACTAGAAATACGACTCCCGCAAAACCCCGCGAAGCTAGTTTGTAAAGGACTCCTAATGGTTTTTCCTATGAGGTATAAGACCCCAATTTACGTATTTACTTATTATTATATTATTTTTACTTTTTGTACTTTCTCATTTTTTGCAATTATCATGATTATTATTATCGTATTATTATCATTATCATTTTTAATATTATTACTGGTATTGATATTATTATTAGCATTGTTATTTTTTATGTTTAACATAATATACTGTTATTGGGTTGGGTTGTATGTCCTAATCTGGGAAAAGGTATTGTTCCTCTACAACTACATGCAATTCTGTTTTTCTTGTGAATAGGGTTTGTATCATAGGAAGTAAAAATTACTCAACTCTGAACAATACCATTTCTTCTTTTAAGCTTAGAATCTAGTCATGGTTGCCACAGCCATAAGATCTTTAAATTTCCTGACTTTTCCCTGACAAATGTAAAATTTCCCTTACCAACTAAATTAGAAAAGTCACAAATTAGTCCTGGTAGTGACCTCCAACCTCCTCTCACAACCAACCTCTCCACCCATTTATTTAATATGCTTTCAGAAAGTCACATACAGTGTACGTGGATTGATAGTTTCTTACGATAACCAATTCATGGAAAAAGGATTGATTTTCTTGGAAACCCAAAATCAGCTTGTCATTTAATTCCACCAATCCAACACATTTCATGTCACATTCTTGACCACACCAAACCAAAGCTGAATTGGCAAGAAATAAATTAGTAGTATTAAATTTCACTTTTCCCTGACTTGATTTGAAATTCCCTTACTTTTCACTGACCTTGAAGAATTTTTTCCCTTACCATTTTCTGACCTGTGGCAATCATGCCAGTGCAGTCATTTGTCCATACAGTTAGTGTGGAAAATCATGATTGAAAGCATAGGGCATTTAGGAAACTTCAAAGACTTGTTATTACATACAGCACCCTTGCAATGAATACATAAAACAGCAAACAGAAAAACAGCTAAAACTTTTAGCATTTCAAACTTTAGTTTCTCCCTTGTAGAGTTTTTCCAATGTAAAAGGTCAACTGCATATTGTGGTTGTTATTAAATATTTGTATTTGACATCATTAAAATGAATTAAACAGCATTAAGGAAAAAGGTTAAGATGTTGTCTAATTTTGCAAATTAGGGCTTAAATTAACTTTTCATTTGTGGGAAAAGGGTGGGTGCTAAGAGAGTAATTCCCAGGAATGCATGGAACTCAAAGGTAAAAACCCATTTTGAAATGGCTATGGAACTTGTCTGTCCCAACGAAACTTTTTAATTACGTAATACATATATGTAGCAAAGAAATAGAGCAAAGAGAAATACTACTCAGAAGTCCGTAACGACATCTGCTTTATTTACAAATAATTGCATTGAACAGTGATAATATTGCAGAACCGGTAACTTATTGTTTGGTATCTATTCTGTTGAAAATGCTGAACATAACTGCTACATCAAACAAATCTACAATATATTTTCACTGTTGCAATGATATCAGATCACATAATTATAAATAATTGCTATCACAACTGCAATCTCTGTATTGGGAATTTCTTTCAAATGGAAGGCAAACGTTTCACTACGAAAAATACCTACTTGCATTCTCATTGCAGTATTAATACTACGTGACTGTCATCTTTCATTTCTTTGCGGTTGGTTTCTGTTTCCCCTTTCCTGGCACTTTTTTCACGACGATATGGTAATCTGTTTTGTCGTTCGCCTTCTGATTCTGGCTCCTACTCCGTGTACCGGCACATACGACGTAAAACAAAGCCAGACAATAACAAACATGTTACTGAATAATTTTACACACAATGATGAAACAATGCGCTACGTCATCTGTGCCGGTACACGGAGTAGGAGCCCTGATTCTGTCTGCATGCTGGAAGTCGTTCCTACTCGGTTTCCGTTCTAAGTCATTTTGCTAAATTTTGTTCGCCAATTTCGTTATGTAATCGCTTGCTCATGTCCTGTATACCTAAAACGAGTCTTTGTTTCTATCCATAACAAATTCAATATCCAATCTAACTTGATGGTAACTTGATGGTATTCCTGGTCCTTTTCCTTGCTGATTCCTTTGTTTTTTTTGAGCGAGCAGTTCTTGTCTTAGCTGCGATGTCTCTTGTTATCGTCCCTACCGTCGTTTCTCAATCTCTGCTTTGAGTCGCCGCTTCCCGTGCGGCATTCAAACTTACTCGACGACGATCTCTCACCATTCTTTCTTGTATATGTCGGAGATCTTCTTGCTGGGATGTACTTCCAAGACGAGTGAAATCGGTTTCCACAAAATTCGCATTATTTTCAAAACATCATTCAAGGAATTCGTAATGTCGGAATTTCACATGGAGTAATGTTGCCAGGTAACCTGGCCTGCGAACGGACACCTTTAAAATATAGATATATATAAACATATATATAAATATATATATATACATATATAAAAACTCTCGGCTCGATTTACTCGGGCTTGCGAGCCACGTGGTCTGACCGGAACCGACACGATTAGTAACCTCGCTACGCTCGGCCTTCGGCCTCGCTTCGCGAGGAATAAACTAGAAATACGACTCCCGCAAAAACCTCGCGAAGCTAGTTTTTGAAGAAGTCACAATGCTTTTATATTTTATTTTATATTTTTTATATCAGCGTAATCCCCATTATTTTATTTGTTATGCTATGTTTGGTACAAAATTAGTGACACCTGGTGAAAATTACATGACCAGTATACCGGTCAACACAGTGCTTAAAAATTGACCTTCATTTAGTTCTTTCACTGCCACTGAGATTGCACCAGAGGGAATAGAAGTAAAATTATTTATTATCTTCACAGGGAATACAGAGTCGATGAATTACCACAATAATATTCACTTAACACAAATTGAAAATGATTGTAAATCTTTTGCAGGTGAAATCTTGAAGAGTTGATATGAATGCTTGTGTTTACCATGGTGTAAAAACCTGTTTTTTTTTAGTTTTATTTTCTTAGTCTCTACTGCTTTGTCTCCTTTGTTGTACATCCCTTTTAAACACAATATGTTCTTAAACTGAGGATGAGTTGAATGCTCCAATTATTTTTTGTTTATGTTTTTTGGTTATAATTGGATGAGGTTCATTGTAAGAAGAATCTTCTGATTAGATATTTTATTGTCTACTGCAGTCATTATTTCATTCCTAGGTAACCACAATTGACAGCATTATGAATAGTGCATGTTTCAATTTGTGCACTCTCTTCAGTTGCAATGGTACTCTCAGTGGTAGATAAGAAAATTCCTCTTCCCTCAAAAGAGATGCCATAGCAACAGAAGTGTGAGATACAATGTCATTACATAAAAAATGGGGATAAAACAATTGGATTCTACAAAAACTTTGAATAAAGGTTTGGTAATAGTGAGTGCCGACTGTATAGTATGTGGTTGTTCTATTTTTAGGTCATATCATAAAAACAATACATGAAATAAAGAGTTATTGAAATCTTAATATGTTGAAAAAGATTGCTGCACTACGTACTCCTGTAAAAAAATAATGTGAAATCGACATCAATCAGTTAAAAGTATATACCACATGAAAGTTTAATTGTGCTGTTACAGAAACAGGCAAAATATCCATACCCAACAAGAGAAGGTTATATTATTTTGAATATATGCAAATTTCTATTATAAAAACTGCAGAAGAAAGATTTAATATAAGGATGGCATTTCATCGAAAAAGTCATGGCAGCCAGAGGTATTGAACTGTAACCAATGACATATAGTAATGAGAAGCACTATCATTATATTATTATCATTATTATTATCATTACTATTATTATTACTGGTATTGATATTATTATTATTACTATTGTTATATTTTTTACGTTTAACATAATATATTTTTATGGGGTGGGATGCATGCCCTAACCTTTGTAAAGGTATTGTTACTCTATTACTGCAAGCAACACAAAAATCTTCTTAATAGGCTTTCCATCAGAGGTGGTAGTAATCAAAACAGCTCCAAACAATACCATTTCTTCTTAAAGGCTTGAAATCTAGTGCAGTCATTTGTCTATAAAGTTTGTGTGGAAAATCATTATTGAAAAGATAGGGCATTTAGAAAACTTGAAACACTTGTTACTACATACAGCACACTTGCAATGAATATATGAGAAAGATCATAAACATTTTGGCATTACAAAATTTATTTTCTTCTTTATATAGTTTTTCCGATGTAAAATGTTAACTGTATGTTGTGGTTGTTATTAAATATTGATATTTGACATCATAAAAATGAAGTAAACAACAGAAAGTAACAAGGTTAATATGTTAATTAAGGCTTGAATTAACATTTTATTTGTGGGAAATGGCCAGGTTTCTAGATTGCAATATTATCAGGGGGGGGGATCATTGAACTCTAAGGTAAAACTGACCCATTGTGAAAAGGCTATGAAACTTGTTGTCTATACGTAATATTATTGAAACCTTTCAATCAGAGAATACATACATATATATAGCAAAGAGAAATACTACTCAGAAGTAAGTTATAACATTTGCTTTATTTTCAAATGATCGCATTGATCACTGATGATATTGCAGAACCAGTACTTTATAGTGACACTGGGTATATATTCTGTTGAAGATGCTAAACATAGCTGCTAGATCAAGAAAATTTACAATATTTTCACTGTTTCAATGATATCAGATCACATCGTTGTAAATGATTGTTATAACAACTGCAACTCTCTGTGTTGGGAATTTCTTCAAAATGGAAACGCTATCGCTTTATTATGAAAAATACCTACTTACATTCTCTTGTAATCTGTTGGTCGTCTTCCTATTCCGTTTTTAGACTAATATAATTATTTTCCAGAGACATCTCCAATCGTTGTAGTTGTTTCTACTCGGTTTCCCTTCTAAGCCGTTTTGCTAAATTTAGTACGCTAATATATTTCGTTATGTAATCGTTCACTCCTGTTCTGTATTTCTATCAATAACACATTCAAATTCAAAACTAACTTGGTTGAATTCCTGGTCCTTTTCCCTGCTGTTTCGTTTGCCTTTTTCTAGAGCGAGAAGTTTTTGTCTTTGCTGCGATGACGGATTTCTGTTGTTATTCGCCCTGCTGTCGTACTCTTTCCCTGCTTTGAGTCGTGCTTTCCTTGTGTTGATTTTCACGGTGTTCGAACTTACTCGGCGACGATCTCGGGCTACTCTTTCTTGAATATCTCGGAGATCATCTTGCTGGGATACACTTCCAGGACGAGTGAAATCCGTTTCCACAAAATTTACATTTCTTTCAAAAAGGCATCACCGCATTCGAAATGGCGGAAATTCAGGAGTTCTCAAATACGCTACTATTGCCAGGTAACCTGGCCTGCGAACGGACACCTTTAAAATATAGATATATATATATATAAATATATATATATATATATATATATATATATATATATATATATATATATATATATATATATATAAAAACTCTCGGCTCGATTTACTCGGGCTTGCGAGCCACGTGGTCTGACCGGAAGCGACATGATTAGTAACCTCGCTACGCTCGGCCTTCGGCCTCGCTTCGCGAGGAAAGATTCGAAATTGCTTATTAACTTACCTGCTTAAAAGAAAGTCATCTTGCCCATACAACCTCTTATGTGGTATTTTAATCAAAATCTGTAAGGCTACGTTTCTTGGCAGCCAGCTGCATGAATCGTATCTTATCTTCTAGAGTGAGTACAAACAGGCAACAAAGCGCGTTTCAGAGTACATTTTGAAAGCTACAAGATGGTAAAATTTGCATGTTGATAACTAATCTGTGGAATCTACACTGATTTGGTGTACCTTAGTACTATCTGGGCTGCCTCCTCTAGAATCAGCTGCATTAGGAAAATATATTTACAGGCAAAATTGAATATGATCGCCGTTTACAATAAATCTGATTTACTGTGTAGGTAATTAATGCCCTATTGAAATACTACAAACATGCAATGTTTCAGAATTTCAAAGATTCCCCAAGGCGAGATAGGATAGAAAAACTTGTATTTTACGAGCCTAAGCTTTGGTCTGAAATGCGCATGCGTACAGAAAAAAACAGTCTGGTCCCTAAACCTAATGGAAATCGAATCGTGGCAATCTAAATTTTATTTTCTAAATAAACTTTAGTATATATCCTACTATTAAACATAGATAGAAGATTCGCAATTGCTTATTAACTTACCTCCTTAAAAGACAGTCCTCTTGCCCATACAACCTCTTATGTGGTATTTTAACCAAAATCTGTAAGGCTACGTTTCTTGGCAGCCAGCTGCATGAATCGTGTCTTATCTTCTAGAATGAGTACAAACAGGCAACAAAGCGGGTTTTAAAGTACATTTTGAAAGCTACAAGATGGTGAAATTGGCATGTTGATAACTAATCTTTGGACTGAACACTGATTTGGTGTACCTTAGTACTATCTGGGCTGTCTCCTCTAGAATCAGCTGCATTAAGCAAATATATTTACAGGCAAAATTCAATATGATCGCCGTTTACAATAAATCTGATTTACCGTGTAGATAATACCCTATTTAAATACTACAAACATGCAATGTTTCAGAATTGCAAAGATTCCCCAAGCCGAAATATGATAGAAAAACTTGTATTTTACGAGCCGAAGCTTTGGTCTGAGATGCGCATGCGTAGATAAAAAACAGTCTGGTCCTTAAATCTAATGGAAATCGAATCGTGGCAATCAAAATTTTATTTTCTAACTAAACTTTAGTATATATCCTACTATTAAAGATAGATACAATATTCGAAATTGCTTATTAACTTACCTGCTTAAAAGACAGTCCTCTTGTGCATACAACCTCTTATGTGGTATTTTAACCAAAATCTGTAAGGCTACGTTTCTTGGCAGCCAGCTGCATGAATCGTATCTTATCTTCTAGAATGAGTACAAACAGGCAACAAAGGGCATTTTAGAGTACATTTTGAAAGCTACAAAATAATGAAATTTGCATGTTGATAACTAATCTGTGGAATGAACACTGATTTGGTGTACCTTAGTACTATCTGGGCTGCCTCCTCTAGAATCAGCTGCATTAAGCAAATATATTAACAGGCAAAATTCAATATGATCGCCGTTTACAATAAATCTTATTTACGGTGTAGGTAATGCCCTATTTAAATACTACAAACCTGCAATTTCTCAGAATTGCAAAGATTCCCCAATCCAAGATATGATAGAAAAACTTGTATTCTACGAGCGCAAGCTTTGGTCTGAGATGCGCATGCGTAGATAAAAAACAGTCTGGTCCTTAAATCTAATGGAAATCGAATCGTGGCAATCAAAATTTTATTTTCTAAATAAACTTTAGTATATATCCTACTATTAAACATAGATAAAAGATTCGAAATTGCTCATTAACTTACCTCTTTAAAAGACAGCCCTCTCGCCGATATAACTTGTTATGTGGTTTTTTAACCAAATACTGTAAGGCTACGTTTTTTGTCAGCCAGCTGCCTTAATCGTATCTTATCTTCAAGAATGAGTACAAACAGGCAGCAAAGCGCGTTTTAAAGTACATTTTGAATGATACAAGATGGTAAAAATGGCATGTTGATAACTAATCTGTGAAATAAACACTGATTTGTTGTAGCTTAGTACTATCTGGGCTGTCTCCTCTAGAATCAGCTGCATTAAGCAAATTTATTTACAGGCAAAATTCAATATGAGCGCAGTTTACAATAAATCTTATTTACGGTGTAGGTAATGCCCTATTTAAATACTACAAACCTGCAATTTCTCAGAATTGCAAAGATTCCCGAATCCAAGATATGATAGAAAAACTTGTATTTTACGAGCCTAAGCTCTGGTCTGAGATGCGCATGCGTATATAAAAAACAGTCTGGTCCTTAAATCTAATGCAAATGGAATCGTGGCAATCAAAATTTTATTTTCTAAATAAACTTTAGTATATATCCTACTATTAAAGATAGATACAATATTCGAAATTGCTTATTAACTTAACTCTTTAAAAGACAGCCCTCTTGCCGATATAACTTGTTATGTGGCTTTTTAACCAAAATCTGTAAGGCTACGTTTCTTGGCAGCCAGCTGCATGAATCGTATCTTATCTTCAAGAATGAGTACAAACAGGCAGCAAAGCCCGTTTTAAAGTACATTTTGAAACCTACAAGATGGTGAAATTTGCATGTTAATAACTAATCTGTGGAATTAACACTGATTTGGTGTACCTTGGTACTATCTGGGCTGTGTCCTCTAGAATCAGCTGCATTAAGCAACTATATTTTCAGGCAAAATTGAATATGATCGCCGTTTACAATAAATCTGATTTACTGTGTAGGTAATGCCCTATTTAAATACTACAAACATTCAATGTTTCAGAATTGTAAAGATTCCCCAAGCCGAGATATGACAGAAAAACTTGTATTTTACGAGCCTAAGCTTTGGTCTGAGATGCGCATGCGTAGATAAAAAAACAGCCTGGTCCTTAAATCTAATGGAAATCGAATCGTGGCAATCAAAATTTTAGTTTCTAAATAAACTTTAGTATATATCCTACTATTAAGCATAGATAAAAGATTCGAAATTGCTTATTAACTTACATCCTTAAAAGACAGTCCTCTTGCCCATACAACCTCTTATGTGGTATTTTAATCAAAATCTGTAAGGCTACGTTTCTTGGCAGCCAGCTGCATGAATCGTATCTTATCTTCTAGAATGAGTACAAACATGCAGCAAAGCGCGTTTTAAAGTACATTTTGAATGCTACAAGATAGTGAAATTGGCATGTTAATAACTAATCTGTGGAATGAACACTAATTTTGTTTACTTTAGTACCATCTGGGCTGTCTGCTCTTGAATCAGCTGCATTAAGCAAATATATTTACAGGCAAAACGCAATATGATCGCCGTTTACAATAAATCTGATTTACTGTGTAGGTAATGCCCTATTTACATACTACAAACATTCAATGTTTCAGAATTGCAAAGAAACCCCAAGCCGAGATATGATAGAAAAACTTGTATTTTACGAGCCTAAGCTTTGGTCTGAGATTCGCATGCGTAGATAAAAAAACAGCCTGGTCCTTAAATCTAATGGAAATCGAATCGTGGCAATCAAAATTTTATTTTCTAAGTAAGCTTTAGTATATATCCTACTATTAAGCAAAGATAAAAGATTGGAAATTGCTTATTAACGTACCTCCTTAAAAGACAGTCATCTTGCCCATACAACCACTTATGTGGTGTTTTAATCAAAATCTGTAAGGCTACGTTTCTTGGCAGTGAGCTGCATGAATCGTATCTTATATTCTAGAATGAGTACAAACATGCAGCAAAGCGCGCTTTAAAGTGCATTTTGAAAGCTACAAGATGGTGAAATTGGCATGTTAATAACTAATCTGTGGAATGAACACTGATTTGGTTTACTTTAGTACCATCTGGGCTGTCTGCTCTTGAATCAGCTGCATTAAGCAAATATATTTACAGGCAAAACTCAATATGATCGCCGTTTATAATAAATCTGATTTACTGTGTAGGTAATGCCATATTTACATACTACAAACATTCAATGTTTCAGAATTGCAAGGATTCCCCAAGCCGAGATATGATAGAAAAACTTGTATTTTACGAGCCTAAGCTTTGGTCTGAGATGCGCATGCGTAGATAAAAAAAAGCCTGGTCTTTAAGTCTAATGGAAATCGAATCGTGGCAATCATAATTTCATTTTCTAAATAAACTTTAGTATATATCCTACTATTAAGCCTAGATAAAAATTCGAAATTGCTTATTAACTTAACTCCTTAAAAGACAGTCCTCTTGCCCATACAACCTCTTATGTGGTATTTTAATCAAAATCTGTAAGGCTACGTTTCTTGGCAGCCAGCTGCATGAATCGTATCTTATCTTCTAGAATGAGTACAAACATGCAGCAAAGCGCGTTTTAAAGTACATTTTGAATGCTACAAGATGGTGAAATTGGCATGTTAATAACTAATCTGTGGAATGAACACTGATTTTGTGTACCTTAGTACTATCTGGGCTGTCTCCTCTAGAATCAGCTGCATTAAGCAAATATATTTACAGGCAAAATTCAATATGATCGCCGTTTACAATAAATCTGATTTACTGTGTAGGTAATGGCCTATTTAAATACTACAAAGATTTAAGAATGAGTACAAACAGGCAAGAAAGCGCGTTTTAAAGTACATTTTGAAACCTAGAAGATGGTGAAATTTGCATGTTGATAACTAATATGTGGAATGAACACTGAATTGGTGTACCTTAGTACTATCTGGGCTGTCTCCTCTAGAATCAGCTGCATTAAGCAAATATATTTTCAGGCAAAATTCAATATGATCGCCGTTTACAATAAATCTGATTTACTGTGTAGGTAATGCCCTATTTAAATACTGCATACATGCAATGTTTCAGAATTGCAAAGATTCCCCAAGCCGAGATATGATAGAAAAACTTGTATTTTACGAGCCTAAGGTTTGGTCGGAGATGCGCATGCGTAGATAGAAAAACAGCCTGGTCCTTAAATCTAATGGAAATCGAATCGTGGCAATCAAAATTTTATTTTTTAAATAAACTTTAGTATATATCCTACTATTAAGCATAGATAAAAGGTTCGAAATTGCTTATTAACTTACCTCCTTAAAAGACAGTGCTCTTGCCCATACAACCTCTTATGTGGCATTTTAATCAAAATCTGTAAGGCTACGTTTCTTGGCAGCCAGCTGCATGAATCGTATCTTATCTTCTAGAATGAGTACAAACATGCAGCAAAGCGCGTTTTAAAGTACATTTTGAATGCTACAAGATTGTGAAATTGGCATGTTAATAACTAATCTGTGGAATGAACACTGATTTGGTTTACTTTAGTACTATCTGGGCTGTCTCCTCTAGAATCAGCTGCATTAAGCAAATATATTTACAGGCAAAATTGAATATGATCGCCGTTTACAATAAATCTGATTTACAGTGTAGGTAATGCCCTATTTACATACTACAAACATTCAATGTTTCAGAATTGCAAGGAAACCCCAAGCCGAGATATGATAGAAAAACTTGTATTTTACGAGCGTAAGCTTTGGTCTGAGATGCGCATGCGTAGATAAAAAACAGTCTGGTCCTTAAATCTAACGGAAATCGAATCGTGGCAATCAAAATTTTATTTTCTAAATAAACTTTAGTATATATCCTACTATTAAACATAGATAAAAGATTGGAAATTGCTCATTAACTTACCTCCTTAAAAGACAGTCATCTTGCCCATACAACCTCTTATGTGGGATTTTAAGCAAAATCTGTAAGGCTACGTTTCTTGGCAGTGAGCTGCATGAATCGTATCTTATCTTTTAGAATGAGTACAAACAGGCAACAAAGCGCGTTTTGAAGTACATTTTGAAACCTACAAGATGGTGCAATTGGCATGTTGATAACTAATATGTGGAATGGACATTTATTTGGTGTACCTTAGTACTATCTGGGCTGTGTCCTGTAGAATCAGCTGCATTAAGCAAATATATTTACAGGCAAAGTTGAATACCAAAGTCTTTAAGGCTACGTTTCTTGGCAGCCAGCTGCATAAATTGTATCTTATCTTCTAGAATGAGTACAAACAGGCAACGAAACGTGTTTTAAAGTACATTTTGAAACCTACAAGATGGTGAAATTGGCATGTTGATAACTAATATGTGGAATGGACACTGATTTGGTGTACCTTAGTACTATCTGGGCTGTCTCCTCTAGAATCAGCTGCATTAAGCAAATATATTTACAGGCGAAATTGAATATGATCGCCGTTTACAATAAATCTGATTTACTGTGTAGGTAATGCCCTATTTAAATACTACAAACATTCAATGTTTCAGAATTGCAAAGATTCCCCAAGGCGAGATATGATAGAAAAACTTGTATTTTACGAGCCTAAGCTTTGGTCTGAGATGCGCATGCGTAGATAAAAAAGAGTCCGGTCCTTAAATCTAATGGAAATTGAATCGTGGCAATCAAAATGTTATTTTCTAAGTAAGCTTTAGTATATATCCTACTATTAAACATAGATAAAAGATTCGAAATTGCTTACTAACTTAAGTAGTGGGAAAAGGCCGATTCTGGCTTAATGAATTTTTTGCGTAAAATATTTTTTCAGTCTTGTAAAATTTTTGGGTCAAAGATTTTTTCGGTCTTGTAAAATTTTTCGGTCAAAGATTTTTCCCGATTTCTGTTTTTCGTTTGGGCGTGGTCATTAATTTTTCGGGTCAAAATGGTTTTATGTAAATTAGGGTGTGGTCACTTGGCATCTTATGCAAATTAGTTTGTGGGATGGGGCGAGTAATTTCAAAAATGAAAAATTATTTTGGGAGGGGTAGTGATTGGTATGTTTTGGAGAAGATGCCTAGTAAAAAGAAGTGTGAGCATGGTAAAAATAAGTGGTGGTGTAAGGAATGTAAAAGATCTGGACTTTGTGAGCATGGTAAAGATAAGCGGTATTGTAAAGAATGTAAAGGATCTGGATTTTGTGAGCATGGTAGGCCAAAATATTTTTGTAAGGAATGTATGGAATATACTATTTTGAGTAAGTA
Source organism: Ricordea florida (assembly GCA_949710005.1). Lineage (NCBI taxonomy): Eukaryota > Metazoa > Cnidaria > Anthozoa > Corallimorpharia > Ricordeidae > Ricordea > Ricordea florida. The sequence continues at coordinate 15,140,847 of OX453277.1, forward strand.
TCCTAATAAATCTGAAGGTAATTGTAAACATAGAAATGATATGAATTATTGTAAATATTGTAGTGGTGAAAGTTGGTCTGAATACTATTGTACAAAATGTGATTGTAATATGTGTGAACATGGTACACCTGAAAGTGATGAAGTGTGTGAAGAGTGTCATAGTATCTTATGTGGGCATGGCAAGTTGAAACAACTATGTGAAATATGTTTTAATGAATGTGTTAATAATAGGTGTAAGCCTTGTGTAATATTGATGAGAGAAGAGGTCATGAAGGGTTTTATAGAATTTTTCTAGATATATATATATTAAAAAATTTTGTAACGCGTTTCACGTTACAAGAAAACACCTAATGCCTAAACATAAACTACTATAACCTCTCTCTTATACTTCCTAGCCATCTTTACAGCTGACTTAGTACCTATTGAGCAAACACATGAAGGTAAGGCCAATACATGTGTCACACACTCCATAATAGACCTATTACGAATTGGTCCAGCTGCTTTGCCATAATAATCCCATTGAGGTTCAAACTTCTTGAATGGTATTTCATTTTCAATTGCAAATTCTTCAGCCATGGTGTCAACTCCTCTTGCACCTCCAGATACGATACATTCAATATCTGAGAGATTCAGCTTCCATTTCTTAAGAGCCTTACTTATTTGATCTTTCAAGAAGTCACTGTTAAAGAACTTTCTACTACCAACGATGGCTAGTGATACCATGATTTACGAATGTGTATGACTCATGGATTGTTTATTTCAATTTTCATCTGAAAATAATCCAAGCTATAGATGCGGCTGCAATGGTTAATACCATTAGAATATCTTCATGATTGGTAGTGGCTTTTTCCGGTGTGGATTCTTTGATTATAGGTTGAGAAGCAATCTTTGGTGTTGGTGGTTTGGGTCTTACATACGCATGTGGCAACTTAACTTTTGAACCACAGTTTTGGTTTCCAGGTTGATGTTTGTGTTAACTCCAAATTTCATATCATCAGTGGCCTTCATAAGGTTGTTATTGTATCCAACCACACTTTCTGTGTTTATGATCATATTACTTGGCATTAACCATATTCGAGGTGCAATGGCTAAATCCAGTCTTAATTTAGCTTCTTGAGTGGCCGGTTGGTACCTTTGGACTGAACTTGATATGTCATTCTCTATCACACTACTTTCAAAGAGAGCCAAGAATTCTTGTTGGGTTTCAATCGCTCCACCACCAGTACCTACAATTGAATTTCGGGTGTTAACTTGAGCACCCAACACACAGTAAACGAAAGCCTCAGCAGATCGATTCAATCTACCAAGTCCAGCTTTAGTGAGTCCATAACTACTAGTTGGAATGAACCACGCATATTTATAATCAGCAAAGTCATCATTCCGAATGAATGAGATGAGATTACCTTTTTCCTTCTTACCACCATCATCGGAGAATTTACCACCCTCACCAGGCCATTGATTAGCATCTTCATCATAGTTTCGAATCACATGAACATTTTGAAATCCACCACCTCTTCCATGGTAGCCAGCTCCATAGTCAATGAAGATGTCACCCAGACCATGGTTTCGACCTCCTTTCCATCTAAAATCAGAATTATTAGCTATCCCGAATTCAGCGCATAATCTTTGGTAGGCAACTTTACTGTAAGGATTGTTGTTTATGACAAATGGTTGCTCATCAGGCAATGGTACACTCAATTCGTATAGTATTCGCCTTATGGTGAAGTAAACGTGAAACTTTATGAATCCAGCCACCACTTCGGGATAGTTCAAGCTCTCAAAGGGGCTGATACCACATCCAGAGGTTGCACACCACACTGCAAAATTAAGCTGTTGAGGTCAATAATTCATGTCAGGTGCGTTCAACCACTTTCGGCCTTGCTTCCCAAACTTGAAAGTCACAACTTGGGATTTAAACACATTACGCATCTTAGCAGTGAACTTCTTGGTGTTTGAAACGTAAATGTCTAATGAGGTTAGCATGGTTGTGGTATCACTGGTGAAGTCATCAAAGTCAACGGCTGGTATTGGGTAATGATGATTTGTTATGGTTAGGCTATCTGGGAATGAGCTTACTGCTTTATCATTTCCCAAATCAATCCAAAGTAATATCTTCAAATTGAGTGGAAGTGTATCAGTCCATGTTTTACCAGTGGGGTCATCATAAGACATGACTGTTAACCCATTACGCACCCATCTAATATACCCACCATAGCTATCATAAACAAATTTGAACTGGCTCAAGTCAGCTTTTGGATATCTAGTTTTGAAATCATCGAGTAAGCCCATCTTCTATCCAGTGTTTGGGTAGAAGGGCTCTAGCGTTTAACTCAATAAGATACCTTTTCATAAGTTATGGTTATGGCCCTCCTTTGAGTTTTATTCCACTCAAAGAGGTGCCCAATCCACCAGCCGCTAAGATACAAGATAGTATACCACAGGTTGAGCTTGCATTTAATGCTCAACATTTTGGATTATTACTCAGTCTCCTTTAAATTTCTATATTTAGCCTCTGGGAGGAATTGGGTTTTGGTTATCCCACAGCTGGCACATTTGCACTTCATCATTGGCCTACCCTTGGATGTTTTGGTGAAGGTTTCGCTTCCTGGCACGCATTCAGTTTGTTTTCTCTCTTTGACGCAATAGCTCTTCATTTAAATTCACTTATGCTTTTTCTTTAATTCCTCTATGAAGTAAAGTACAACTGCCACTATTAACAGCCAAGCATTCTTACCCAAGAATGAAATGACTTCACCAGCAGTCTTGAATAAGAAGCTTACAATGGCGCCAATCATACCAGGTAATAACTCACCTAGTTTCTTACCAATTGTTTTTAGTCCATCACCAACACCTTTACCCAATTTCGAGAGCCCTTTGGAGAGGTTGGAGACTATAACACCAATTACCACTCCAACTGCACTCATAACGGCAAAGACTGTGAATCCATATTTCTTGAAGATGGCCTTCACCCGGTCCCGCAATGACATTCGTTCCTGTATTTCTTCATTCTCACCCTCCAGGTTAGCTATCTCTTGTTCCAGCTCACCAATTTCTCTCTCTAGAGTCTCTATTTGGCTACTTTCCTCTGGAGTTTTTAGTGGCTTGTCTCTATGGAATTTTAGTTTATCCTTCAGTTTGGTTAACATGGTCTTTTTCTTAGATATCTCACCATCATTAGCTTCCACAATTTCGTCTGCGCGTGGGCCTAGACTATTCTTTATGGTACTAGGCAATCTATCATTCACTTCATCGCCTTTGAAGAACTCATAAGGTATAGATCATTTCCTGATCAATTTCACAACTACTTGCTTGAATTGATTCAGCCCAGCTGTAAACTTGGAAGTATCAACTTTGGGGAATCTTGCTCTGATCTTAGCCCAAGCTTCATCTTGTTCGACTTCCATTTCTTCTATCAAGGGCCGGGTTTCATCATCACCACCAAATGAAGTTTCTTCTTCATCATCAGGATCTTGATAAGTGGTTGATGTCTTTGTGATTGGGCTAAGATAAAGCGTTTCATTCCCATCATCACCACCAGCAGCCCCAGGTTCATTTAGTGTAGTAGGGTCTAATTCAGGATCAGCAGTTGCCATATTTGATGCTAAATATGGGAACTTCTAAATTGATTTCAAAAGTCTCGGATATTCATATCTTTTATGTTCCATATCTCATCACGGGAACCTGGTATCTTTCTCACTATAGCCATTGGCAAAACACGCTGTTTGATTTCACTCTTAGCAATGGCTATGGGAACAAAGGCTCCTTTCCATTCTATAACAGGTTTCTTACCAAATTTGAGTTGTGTGGCTCTTAAACCTACCATACGAATATATTCACTTGGAGTCATTGTATTATCTGTTACATATTCAGCCATTATAGCCACTTGCTCGTAATGTATCCCAAGGCTAGCATCCCACCGGAAACATAAGCCATTTCTCCCATTTTTTGATCTGAATTAGGTCTATAGTAGTCAGAGAATTTGGGTGGATTGCCCATTTGATTGTACAATTTCAGCGCTTCATCAGTCTTTGATATATTCTCAGAGGCTTGGTTTTCATCACCCTTTCTCTTATTCATAAAGTCAATATATGCCAAGCGCTTCTCTTGGTACGCAGCATAATCTTTCTGGTACTTCTCCATTGCTTTGTCATGCCTCTCCCTTTCAAGTTGTAGATCAGCTGAAGATGAACCGCTTAGGGCCTTTGCTATATAATTCCCACCAATGAAGGCTGTTGCATTGAGGACTGCTCCTCCAAGCATGATTGCTATACTTGCCATTTATAAATATATTTTTATTATTTTAAATCAAATACCTTTGTACCATAATTATACCCGCTCCAAGTATTAAATATGGATATATTTTCCCAAGAAGCTCCTTAAAATCCTTTTTAAAATTATCAAAATCTTCATCTTGTTTTCTTGTAAATCTAGAATACACTAAATCTGTCAGCCTATCTTTGTTTTCCTCAAAATATTCTTTACAATATTTATCCACAGTAGATTTATTAATAACTTCTAGGTTGGTCATGTTTATGTAACTATAATTACAAACCTTTAAATAATATTTCATCATCATTTACTGGGTAATATCTTCTGGTCTTCCAAGTAATTTTTGAGATACATGCTTGCACTCAATACAGCCACCCATTTACCATAATTCATTATACTTGATGATGGATCTCCAATAAATGATTCTCTTAGAGCCTTCTTTCCAACATAACCCACAGCGGCAGCCAGCCCAATGAGCACTGCAGAATCAGTAACTGTCTTTACGAGCTTATTGTCAGACATTTATGGATTACATCCACTCATCTTTTAAATTATTTTCTTCTTTGGATGGTTGAGTTGCACTATTATCTATGATTTTGACTGGGGGTGGATTGAAATTCATAACTGGTACATGCAAGTCAGGTATTCTATTCCTATAATTTGTGAATAAGGCATAGGCAGCGAGTCCAATGGATCCAAGTGTTAACACATTCTGGAATGATAGACTGGGTAGCCATTCATTAACACTACTTTCATCTTTTTTGTTTGATTTAGCCACCTCCTCCTCTTTCTCCTGCGCTCGCTTATAAAAAGCCATAGCCTCATTTCTTTTGGCTTGTATCGCCTTACCAGCCTGTTATTTGAGTTAATCTATTCTAATCTTTAAGTCTCCTAGTAAGAGTCATACTAGGAAACTAAACATTTCTATACATTTAATTAAGTCAACATATTTTCAACAGTATCTTCTTCAAATACTACTTCAACCTCATCCTCTGACTCATCTTCATCATCTTCAAAAGCAATATCTTTGAAATCACTTTCCTCATCTTCTAATGGTGGTTTTGGTAGTTTTTCAATCATAGGTTTGGTTAATCTAATTGATTTGACTATAAATTTCAAATCAGCAATGAAATCAGTTGTACCCTGTGGGCCAAAGCATATACTATCTAATCTTAATGAAATGTGTGCGCATGACTTGGTACTATTATTATCTCCTTTTTTATATATGTAGTCATGAAAGGTCTCATTTCTTTTACGGCCTATAAATGATGTGTGTGATATCAAATCTGAACCTGATCCACTGGTCTTAAATTTAATATACATTGTTAGTGGCTTTCTATATTTTCCTTTAGATTTTGGAAATGAGTATGGTGGTTTTACCAAGTCTACTGGATTTGTTTTCAATAAATTTAATTTAAGTTTACTTTGGCTTATGTTAGGCATATTTTCCTTAGTATCTTTATTACTATAGAATTCTTTCATAGCATCCCCTACTTTGAACATAATTGAATTAATCCTATTTATAGTTTCTTTTTCATACTCAGTTGGTTCATCAATCGTTCTAAGTGATGTCAATTGATAAGTCACTTGGATACCATCGACGTTTTCAACCATCTTTTCTTGACCATATTTATTATTAAACTAGAAATACGACTCTCGCAAAAACCTCGCGAAGCTAGTTTTTGAATAAGTCACAATACTTTTATATTTTATTATATTTTATATTTTATTTTTTATATCAGCGTTATCCCCATTTTTTAATTTGTTATGCTGTGTTTGGTACACAATTAGTGACACCTGGTGCAAATTGCATGATCAGTATACCGCTCAGCACAGGGCTTAAGACTGAGTCCACGAGAGGACCAGGCAGATGTGACACAAGCTATCTCTCCAATTTGGATGAAACTTGGTCAGATTGAAGGTCCCACCAAATAACCCAAGAATACAAAGTGGGTGCAATTTTTAAATTTTCTCTTGGGAGTTAGACCACCCCCCCTGTATTTTTGCCCAAAATCCCCAAAATTTCACAAAAACAAACATCAAAAGTAGACATTGCTCCTGGTTATAAAATACAATAAATTTCAATCCCCTTTCACAGAAATAAAGGCCAACCCTATATCTGTTAATAGCAGTAGTTTCAAGTTATTTGGAATGGCAGGTGGCAATAAAGAGATGTCAGCGTCCACCAATGTAACGAAAAATTGTGCAATGATACAAATTAGGCCATTTTCCGATTCCAATATCTGTGAAATGCAACCTTCTTTTTTAGAGCTGTTTGCACCACGATTCAGACCCATCCTGGGGCTGCTGAAATAGAGAATAAAATGTTTGGCATCTATTATGTTTTGTTTTCAAAAGTCGTCTGAAACACGTGACCTGACCTGGTTCTGTCAATGACAGAAACATCAAATTTAAGAAATAAAATATTTCTTGATAAGTTTATGAACGTAATTTCCAAGATAATGTACTTAAGAATGTCTACAGTATTATTTGTAGCCTTTAAATCAGGCTGGACGCCACAGTATTCACAAGAGTATTCCTGAAAGTAATGAATTAAAAATAACAGCTGAATTTGACTCGTAGTATCAGTGTACGAGAAGGAACGGCCCAGTATTTTTAATTCTAGATGTACAATGAGCGCTAAATGAACGATCGTATTCTTGTGTTTTTAAATTACATTTGAATAGCGACTGGATGATTTCAGGTCACATACTTGACCTTTGATAAATACTAAAATAAAACGCTTACACCACGCTTTGCATGTCAGTACATCGTCACAGGATTTCTCCCCTCAGATTTATGTTTTTGGCCTTAGCAATGAAGTCCTGCGTTCGTAAAATGTATGACATTCCATTTAAGCCCAAATAAACTCTAAATTATCGCGGGGATATGGCTGCATCAAGTATGTGCTGTAATTAATTAAAAGTAAACATGTTTACTTAGTCTGAGAACATGAGCCCGGAGATTTAGCCATTTTCAGTCAGCGGTAAATTAAAAACGTACGTGGTCGCATACCGCGCAGTATGGGTCGCTGTAGGGAACTTTTGCATGTTTGATCGTATACATTTGAACATTACTATGTTTTAGTGCCTTTTATAAAATCCTTCAAGAGGTAAGCCACGGCTGTATGAGCGATACTTTGCTTGTGATGGCGATGCGATTTTTTGGTACAAATTATTGCGTAGCCGGCGCGCGGTCAAAATCGTACGTGTAGCCACTGTCACGCAAGTGATGTGATGGCATCAGCAGAAAATATCACAGAAAGAAATCGCGAGAAATTCAATGAGTTGGATTTTTCGCGACAAAATCACGAACTCTGTTACTCGTGTAGCCACCTCCGCGCGTCGTGCAACTAAAGCACCACTGTTCATACCCTACAGTTCAAACTGTCTCCTTATTTCACGCCTCGTGCACATCTCTGCTGCCTCTGCAAAAAAGTCCTCCTCCTCATCCTGAACAGTACTCGGATCAGCCTGTTCTATGTCTAGTCGGCCACTCCTATACAACACAGACAATCTGCTGAAGTATCGGGCTATTTGCTCTGTAGAAAGCCATTCTTCTTTGTTAAATACTTTCTTGCCAGCTTCATCTCGAAGAGTTCTCATCTTACTGCACACATCCACTGCACCTGCCTTTCTTCCTGTCTCTTCACCTTCCAGGAAAATCCGTTTCAAATGTGCCTCTACTTTATCGGTAAAGCGTGTTGCCTTTCGGGATGTCTTTAATGCCCATCCCTTTGAGATCTGACAAGTGGCATCAGTAACAGCTGTTTGTGAGCTAGAAGCTGTTTCTTTGTGTAAGTAGCGCCTCGTAACCTCTTTGCACATACCAGCCCATTTCTTCTTTACGACGTCATAAATCGTTTCTCACTCTAATTTAACAAGATGTTTCCCCGCATCGAGGTGTTTCTGCAGATTTTTAAAAGACTGGTATGTCTTTGTACATCCTTCTTCAGGGCAGGTGAAATAGGTCTGCGTGGCTTCATCAGTGGATGAATCTTCAACAGACTGTTGAGTGCTTTGTTGGGGGTGCTCACACTCAACCCTCCCTGTCACGGACCTAAACACACCAACATCCTCTCGTGGTGTACTGAAGGGCTGCACGACGTGGAGACCGGTAGGTCCCTGGGGGGTCCCAAATCGCTTCACCTGCGTTGATGTGAACAACTTTCCAGGGCCCACATTATAAGCCCTCCACATTCGCAGACCTCCATCTTCAAAGCTAAAATTCGTCAGAGCCTGAATACCGGACATCGTGTGCTTCTTCATTGTTTGGTTAGACTCCTGTACCTTCATAACTGCTGCATGGCACCCTTTAACACCACCACAGGAATCAATCGCAGCCTTCATATCCCTAGCACTTGTGATGTCGTGACCTTCATTTATATAACGTCGCATATGGCCTTTTAATGCAGCGATTCTTCTATCACAGATGTCCTTTGCATATTTCCAGGTTCGCTCCTCTCTCCGGCTTACCTCTGTGATCCCCATGAAGCGGGTGGGCACATTTTCTTCCTGGTCGCCAAAATGTTCCAAGTTCAGCTCGGTGTCTTGGACATATTGTCATTTTATTACCATCTTCGTTAAAATGACCGGTTCGAGCGAGGATCAAATCTTTCTCTGTTAAAACACTAGTCTGAGACACTTTCACTGTTCTTAGATGAGCCTTGATATCTTTTTGACATGACGACAGGGGGAAAATTCGGTGACCCCTGGAAAGCGACGTGAAATGTCACACCTGTTTGTTGAAAAAGCTTCAAAAGAGCAAGAAAGTGAAGCCATAGTTCGCTTTGATATGTTGCACCAGAAAAGGTCTCATCAATAAGAAATGCAAAACGTAATCTGTTGTGAAATCTATGAAACGAGAAATCACGTGCATTCCAAAGTAACTACATCACGCTAGATCATCTTGTGTCTTACATTGCTGATGTATAAAAACAAGGCAATGTACAATGAAGTACAAATCTTATCTGAAGGTTGAATTATTAAGTTATTCAATAAACGTTTCCAGTTATCAAAAAATAAATTCAAGGTGGTATTTGCTACAAAAGACTTCAACTTAAGCTGAAGTACATTCACCGCTGACAAAGATCTCGGGCTGATGTTCCCACGATCAAACAGTCAATTTGTACCTGAGCAAGATGCAGCTTTAAACAACATGTTTAAATTCAATTTGATTTTTCGGTGAGAAATTGCAATAGATAAACCATTTTGTAAGTTTGGGGGACTTCGTCAGTTCATATAATAATTTCTGTTGAAGTTTACCGCCGAGGATCGACGTAGTCCAAAAGGCAGAGCGTGGACTACGTGCAAGACTGATGCAAGTTCTTGTTCATTTTACAAATTATATGAGGCAAAAATGTGGCCCTTGATCATTCAGTCGGCATTCAAATGTCATCTACTAAACACAAGATGTTCATCTTGGGTGCACTATTCACTTTAAATTAAAATATCTTGATCATTCGTTTTTGTATATGGTTAATTCGAGTCCAATTTACCTGCTAGTCACCATCAATTCAAGGGATATTTGGATGCATATTTCCTTCAGGTTGACTTAAATGCTGCAAATAATAACTGCAGGCAATATTTAATTTTCTTGGACTTAACGTTCATTTACTGATCATTTGATGTCTTTTTTTCATAGTTTTCTTGTTTCCACCTTTGCTGGAAACAGTTTCAAAACACATGGTTCAAACGGTTTTTGAGGCGAAAATATAACAGATGCCAAAAATGTTATTTTCAATTTTAGCAGTCCATGGACATGTGTGAACCGTGATGAAAAAATTTCTGAAAAAGAAGGTTGGACTTTATAGATATTGGGATCGCAAAACAACTTAATTTGTCTGACTGCATAATTGGTTGTGACATGGGTGGACGCTGACATCTCTTGATTGGCACCTGCCGTTCCAAATGACTTGAAACTACTGTTATCAATAGATATAGGGTTGGCCTTTATTTCTGTGAAAGGGGATTGAAATTCATTGTATTTTGTAACCAGGAGCAATGTCTACTTTTGATGTTTGTTTTGGTGAAATTTTGGGGATTTTGGGCAAAAATACAGGGGGGGTGGTCTAACTCCCAAGAGAAAATTTAAAAATTGCACCCACTTTGTATTCTTGGGTTATTTGGTGGGACCTTCAATCTGACCAAGTTTCATCCAAATTGGAGAGATAGCTTGTGTCACATCTGCCTGGTCCTCTCGTGGACTCAGTCTTAAAAATTGACCTTCATTTAGCTCTTTCACTGCCACTGAGATTGCACGAAAGGGAATAGTAAAATTATTTGTTTTCTTGACGGGGAATACAGAGTCAATGAAGTATCACAATAATATTCAGTTAACACAAATTGAAAACTATTGTAAATCTTTTGAAGGTGAAATATTGAAGAGTTGATATGAATGCTTGTGTTTACCACAGTGTAAAAACCTGGTTTCTTTTTGGAGTTGTATTTTCTTAGTCTCTACTGCTTTGTCTTCTTTGTTGTACATCACTTTTAAACACAATATGTTCTTACACCGAGGATGAGTTGAATGCTCCAATTATTTTTTGTTTATGTTTTTTTCTAATAATTGCATGAGATTTATTGTAAGAAGACTCTTCTGATTAGATATTTTATTGTCTACTGCAGTCATTATTTCATTCCTAGGTAACCACAAATGAGAGCATTATGAATAGTGCATGTTTCAATTTGTGTACTCTCTTCAGTTGCAATGGAACCCCTAGTGGTAGATAGAAAAATTCCTCTTCCCTCAAAAGAGATGCCATGTCAACAGAAGTGTGAGATACAATGTCATTACATAAAAAAATGGGGGTAAAACAGTTGGATTCTACAAAAACTTCGAATAAAGGTTTGGTAATAGTGAGTGCCAACTGTATAGTATGTGGTTGTGCTATTTTTAGGTCATATCATAAAAACAATACATGTAAGAAAGAGTTATTGAAATCTTAACATGTTGAAAAAGATTGCTCCACTATGATGTACTCTTGTAAGAATATAATGTGAAATCAACATCAATCAGTCACAAGTATATACCACATGAAAGTTTAATTGTGCTGTTACAAAAACAGGCAAAATATCCATACCCAACCAGAGAATAGTATATTATTTTGAATATATGAAAATTTCTATTATAAAAACTGCAGAAGAAAGATTTATGATAAGGATGGTATTTCATCGAAAAAGTCATGGCAGCCAGAGGTATTGAACTTGTAACCAATGACATATAGTAACGAGAAGAACTATCATTATAATTATTATCATTATTATTATTACTATTATTATTATTACTGGTATTGATATTATTATTATTATTGTTATATTTTTTATGTTAAACATAATAAATTTTTATGGGGTGGGATGCATGTCCTAATCTTGGTAAAGGTATTGTTACTCTACTACTACAAGCAATACAAAAATCTTCTTAATAGGCTTTCCATCAGAAGTGGTAGTAATCAAAACAGCTCCAAAGAATACCATTTCTTCTTTAATGCTTAGAATCTAGTGCAGTCATTTGTCTATAAAGTTTGTGTGGAAAATCATTATTGAAAGCATACTTTAGGGCATTTAGGAAACTTGAAACACTTGTTACTACATACAGCACACTTGCAATGAATATATGAGAAAGATTATAAACATTTTGGCATTACAAAATTTATTTTCTTCTTTATGAAGTTCTTTCAATGTAAAAGGTTAACTGTATGTTGTGGTTGTTATTAAAGCTTGATATTTGACATCATAAAAATGAAGTAAACAGCAGAAAGTAACAAGGTTATTATGTTATGTCTAACTTTGCAAATTAAGGCTTGAATTAACATTTCATTTGTGGGAAAAGGGCAAGGGTTCTAGATAGCAATATTATCAGGGGGGTCATTGAACTCTAAGGTAAAACTTACCCATTGTGAAAAGGCTATGAAACTTGTTGTCTCTATGCAATATTATTGAAATCTTTCAATCAGAGAATACATACATATATATATATATATATATAGCAAAGAGAAATACTACTCAGAAGTAAGTAATAACATTTGCTTTATTTTCAAATGATGGCATTGATCACTGATAAAATTGCAGAACCAGTACTTTATAGTGACACTGGGTATATATTCTGTTGAAAATTCTAAACACAACTGCTAGATCAAGAAAATTTACAATATTTTCACTGTTTCAATGATATCAGATCACATCGTTATAAATGATTGCTATAACAACTGCAACTCTCTGTGTTGGGAATTTCTTCAAAATGCAAACGCTATCGTTTTATTATGACAAATACCAACTTACATTCTTTTGTAATCTGTTGGTCGTCTTGCGATTCCGTTTTTAGACTAACAGAACTATTTTCCAGAGACATCTTCAATCGTTGAAGTCGTTCCTACTCGGTTTCCCTTCTAAGTCGTTTTGCTAAATTTAGTACGCCAATATATTTCGTTATGTAATCGTTCACTCACGTCCTGTATTTCTATCAATAACAAATTCAAATTCAAAACTAACTTGGTTGAATTCCTGGTCATTTTCCCTGCTGTTTCGTTTGCCTTTTTCTGAAGCGAGCGGTTGTTGTCTTTGCTGCGATTTCTGTTGTTATTCTCCCTGCTGTCGTTTCTCTATCCCTGCTTTGAGTCGTGCTTTCCTTGTGTTGATTTTCACGGTATTCGAACTTACTCGGCGACGATCTCGGGCTAATCTTTCTTGAATATCTCGGAGATCATCTTGCTGGGATGTACTTCCAGGACGAGTGAAATCGGTTTCCACAAAATTTACATTACCTTCAAAAAGGCATCACCGAATTCTCAATGGCGGAAATTCAGCAGTTCTCAAGTGCGCTACTATTGCCAGGTAACCTGGCCTGCGAACGGACACCTTTAAAATATAGATATATAAAAACTCTCGGCTCGATTTACTCGGGCTTGCGAGCCACGTGGTCTGACCGGAACCGACACGATTAGTAACCTCGCTACGCTCGGCGTTCGGCCTCGCTTCGCGAGGAAAAACAGCCCTAATTCCTCGCGAAGCGAGGCCGAACGCCGAGCGTAGCGAGGTTACTAATCGTGTCGGTTCCGGTCAGACCACGTGGCTCGCAAGCCCGAGTAAATCGAGCCGAGAGTTTTTATATATGTATATATATATATATATATATATATTTATATATATATATCTATATTTTAAAGGTGTCCGTTCGCAGGCCAGGTTACCTGGCAATAGTAGCGCACTTGAGAACTGCTGAATTTCCGCCATTGAGAATTCGGTGATGCCTTTTTGAAGGTAAGGTAAATTTTGTGGAAACCGATTTCACTCGTCCTGGAAGTACATCCCAGCAAGATGATCTCCGAGATATTCAAGAAAGATTAGCCCGAGATCGTCGCCGAGTAAGTTCGAATACCGTGAAAATCAACACAAGGAAAGCACGACTCAAAGCAGGGATAGAGAAACGACAGCAGGGAGAATAACAACAGAAATCGCAGCAAAGACAACAACTGCTCGCTCCAGAAAAAGGCAAACGAAAAAGCAGGGAAAAGGACCAGGAATTCAACCAAGTTAGTTTTGAATTTGAATGTGTTATTGATAGAAATACAGGACATGAGTGAACGATTACGTAACGAAATATATTGGCGTACTAAATTTAGCAAAACGACTTAGAAGGGAAACCGAGTAGGAACGACTTCAACGATTGAAGATGTCTAAAAACGGAATCGGAAGACGACCAACAGATTACAAAAGAATGTAAGTTGGTATTTGTCATAATAAAACGATAGCGTTTGCATTTTGAAGAAATTCCCAACACAGAGAGTTGCAGTTGTTATAGCAATCATTTATAACGATGTGATCTGATATCATTGAAACAGTGAAAATATTGTAAATTTTCTTGATCTAGCAGTTGTGTTTAGAATTTTCAACAGAATATATACCCAGTGTCACTATAAAGTACTGGTTCTGCAATTTAATCAGTGATCAATGCCATCATTTGAAAATAAAGCAAATGTTATTACTTACTTCTGAGTAGTATTTCCCTTTGCTATATATATATGTATGTATTCTCTGATTGAAAGATTTCAATAATATTGCATAGAGACAACAAGTTTCATAGCCTTTTCACAATGGGTAAGTTTTACCTTAGAGTTCAATGACCCCCCTGATAATATTGCTATCTAGAACCCTTGCCCTTTTCCCACAAATGAAATGCTAATTCAAGCCTTAATTTGCAAAGTTAGACATAACATGTTAACCTTGTTACTTTCTGCTGTTTACTTCATTTTTATGATGTCAAATATCAAGCTTTAATAACAACCACAACATACAGTTAACCTTTTACATTGAAAGAACTTTATAAAGAAGAAAATAAATTTTGTAATGCCAAAATGTTTATAATCTTTCTCATATATTCATTGCAAGTGTGCTGTATGTAGTAACAAGTGTTTCAAGTTTCCTAAATGCCCTAAAGTATGCTTTCAAGAATGATTTTCCACACAAACGTTATAGACAAATGACTGCACTAGATTCTAAGCCTTTAAGAATAAATGGTATTGTTATATACCTAGACTTTCATTCATCAAAACGAGCACTGTGATTGGTTGATTCTTGGTCACGTGCCCTTGAACAAATTCAAATGTATCCCGACCGGGAGACAATTGCGCAGTTGTTGCCCGCGCGCCAGTTGTACCGCCTTTGTTTGCTTGTTTTTGCTAAGGGAAAGTCTAAATATATAACAAAGCACTTAATGTATGGTCCCTCGGGAAACTAGTTAGTTTTGTTTTCCCTCGAGTCCTGATGTTTCCCTCGACTTCGTCTCGGGAAACATCAAGACTCTCGGGAAACAAAACTAACTGTTTCCCTCGGAACCATACATTAAGTGTATATTGTTTGGAGCTGTCTTGATTACTACCACCTCTGATGGAAAGCCTATGAAGAAGATTTTTGTATTGCTTGTAGTAGTAGAGTAACAATACCTTTACCAAGATTAGCACATGCATCCCACCCCATAAAAATATATTATGTTTAAAATAAAAAATATAACAATAATAATAATAATATCAATACCAGTAATAATAATAATAGTAATGATAATAATAATGATAATAATATAATGATAGTTTGTCTCGTTACTATATGTCATTGGTTACAAGTTCAATACCTCTGGCTGCCATGACTTTTTCGATGAAATACCATCCTTATCATAAATCTTTCTTCTGCAGTTTTTATAATAGAAATTTTCATATATTCAAAATAATATACTATTCTCTGGTTGGGTATGGATATTTTGCCTGTTTCTGTAACAGCACCATTAAACTTTCATGTGGTATATACTTGTGACTGATTGATGTTGATTTCACATTATATTCTTACAGGAGTACATAGTGCAGCAATCTTTTTCAACATGTTAAGATTTCAATAACTCTTTCTTACATGTATTGTTTTTATGATATGACCTAAAAATAGCACAACCACATACTATACAGTAGGCACTCACTATTACCAAACCTTTATTCAAAGTTTTTGTAGACTCCAACTGTTTTACCCCCATTTTTTTATGTAATGACATTGTTTCTCACACTTCTGTTGACATGGCATCTCTTTTGAGGGAAGAGGAATTTTTCTATCTACCACTAGGGGTACCATTGCAACTGAAGAGAGTACACAAATTGAAACATGCACTATTCATAATGCTCTCATCTGTGGTTACCTAGGAATGAAATAATGACTGCAGTAGACAATAAAATATCTAATCAGAAGATTCTTCTTACAATGAATCTCATGCAATTATTAGAAAAGAACATAAACAAAAAATAATTGGAGCATTCAACTCATCCTCGGTGTAAGAACATATTGTGTTTAAAAGTGATGTACAACAAAGAAGACAAAGCAGTAGAGACTAAAAAAATACAACTCCAAAAAGAAACCAGGTTTTTACACTGTGGTAAACACAATCATTCATATCAACTCTTCAAGATTTCACCTTCAAAAGATTTACAATAATTTTCAATTTGTGTTAACTGAATATTATTGTGATACTTCATTGACTCTGTATTCCCTGTCAAGAAAACAAATAATTTTATTTCTATTCCCTCTCGTGCAATCTCAGTGGCAGTGAAAGAGCTAAATGAAGGTCAATTTTCAAGCCCTGTGCTGAGCAGTATACTGATCATGTAATTTGCACCAGGTGTCACTAATTGTGTACCAAACACAGCATAACAAATTAAATAATAGGGATTACGCTGATATAAAAAATAAAATATAAAATAAAATATAAAAGTATTGTGACTTATTCAAAAACTAGCTTCGCGAGGTTTTTGCGAGAGTCGTATTTCTAGTATATTCTGATCTGCCAGCTGGAAGGAAAGATTCTTTTTAGTACCGTTTTCAACTATAAAAACCTTTGAATAAGATCTAGCCCCGCTCTTCACAGGATTCTCTATAATAAGAGAGTCCCAATTAAAATCAGTCTCTTCAATTGGTACAAAAGGATTTGTCATTGTTTAATTAGATTTCGCCATTTTGTTTGTTCTGAGAGTGTATACCGACTACATGTGAGATCTTGCTAAAATTTCAATTTTTACCAAACTCAATGAATAGTATCAACTCCAACATTTTCTGTAGTAATTGGTTCAGAATTAGTTTCTCTGATTTTGAAATGCTTAGCAATGTGAAGAACTCCTGTTAGTAATGCAGTAAGTCTACCACCCCTTAGTACTAGTAGTCCAGACAATTCTGATATCTCTTTTCTAATTAATTGATCATTCTTCCAGTCATTTACTAGAGCTTCTATATCATCTATATTAACAAACTTAGCAACCAAGTAAGCTATTAGTTGTAAAGAGGAATCCACTAATCCATCAGCTATCTTCTTTCCGGACACAACCTGATACCTTTTGTAGTACTTTTCAACATCTTTCTCTGATAATTTATGTGTGTCTTTCAAATCCATGTCAACTCCAGTGTACTCCTTAGTGGAGCCTAAACATGCTAATATTGAAAGTGATTCTCTTTTCAATTCCAAATCATTATCAGTGGTTATTGGTTGGTCATTACCCATAGTGGTTTCACCATTCAAAATATTTTCAAGAGTTGCCATGTTTATGCTGTAATCGCTGGTATCTCTAAATAATTTTTGAATGGATGTCTAAGGGAGAAACACAGTCTGGCGTACTTTTCCTTCTTGAGATGCTTCTTATACTTTTTACAAGTTTCAGCATCCAAGTCACCACCATACTCCTCGAAAAGCATCTTCATTGCTATTTGTGATGGATTATGGAATGAAACCACACAGGCCACATTCTCTCGAAATGGTTTGGATATCGATGTGAGCTGCTGAGTGAGAACCCACACTGATATCCCTATATGCCTACCAGAGAAAGCTAAATCGATGAATTTGTTTGATCTCTTCTTCAGGTCTTTGGAAACGGCGCAATCGTCTAAGATTATGAGCGCATTCTCGCCTGAGAAGAATGATGAGCAAAGAGTTAACAACTCGTTTATTTCATCCTGATCACTCGAGTCTGGTGATAATACAAAGAATCGTTTGTCTCCCTTTGCAAAGTCTCTGTAAGTCTTGTTATGTGCATATGTTGGGCAAACCAATACAATATAATCGAATACTCCCCTATAACACCCTCGAAGCTGTTCCACCAGGTATTGAGTCTTTCCACAATTCGTGGGGCCAGTGATGATGCAATTGAATGGGATCATATCTTTGAGTTCATTCATCCTTACTAAATACACTAACTCCTTTAGATTAATGTTTTCTTCTCAGGACAAGGTGAGAAGAAAGCATCTGATAGCTTAATATACTATCTCTTCTAGATCATAATTCATAATGCCCATAACTGCATCCGCTACTACGAACATGTAGCAGGTTAATGTACCACTACCAGATTTTCGGCGTTTGATAAGAAGTTTGACTCCATCACGAGTATCATTCAGGGACAGTCCACTACCGTGGATGTGATTATCGGGATGAGTCCTCAAACCAATCCACAACGCGAACTTGTCTGTATAGAAGTCCTTCTCTCTAACTGAATCTTTCACCCCAAAACGCTTAATTATGGACTTCCACAAGTCTCTAGGGGCCATACCGCCTGAATATAGACGATTTGGCTTACCATCAATGACTATATCTACTGAGGTAATGTCTGGGTTCATGAATATCCCTGAATCCCTTGTCCCAGGTGCATGATCTTCTATGAATAGGCATAATATCCCCGTCATGGACCTCCTTGAGACATTTATCTGTTGATTAATTTTTTCATCATTAGGCCTGGAGACTGTGAAGGTCTTTTCCATGATTATGTTCTCATACATGAACCCCTTACCAATCCTATATTGATCTAATGCCTTTCTTGCCAAATCATCACTCATGATGGATTTATACTCCAAATGAATGTTGTTTAGGGTATAATTTGGAGGACTTTCAGCATTTGAGTACACTACAACATTAGCAACAGGGGCAAGCTTGATTTCAAATCTTAATGTTTTATTCAGTGCTCTTGGGTAGAAGACTCCATGATCTCTGAGAATTGGATGGTCTAGGGGTATCGCATATTTAGTGTTATGAATCGCTGCAATCTTAACAGCCTTGTCATTAGAGGTATCCTTATCACCAGCGTTCGTCCTTAATTTCCGAATGTTTTCAGATGAGATGCCCTGTATAATCCTATCCTCACGCTCCTCCTTTGGTAAGTACAAATCATGGTAAGTCTGGAACAAGTCGAACCTATTAGTGTCCTGAATTGTCTCTCCACCAAAGGTAACCCTGAGATTAGAAACCAGGTTCCTCCCTATATTGTTGACTAAGGTATTGTCCTTATGCCCCGAAACGTTCAAGTCAAATATGAGGTAAACACTGCCTGGGACTATCACATCATTGTCTGCCAGTTTGGGGATATCAACATATATAACCTGATTTGGAACTGCGAATACTGGAGTAAATGGTGCTCGATGCAATACTGCATGCTCTTTCAAACCCTTCGGCTCTCGAGGAATACGTTCAGGGTTTAGCATTTCTGGTATAGCAGTCATTTTAAATGCTCGTATTCTCGTTTATAAATGAGTGATTCTGATGTTTTAAGTCAGTTATACTACTCCACTGATGGATATTGGAAAGGATACTCAGCCATACCCAAATTAGCCAAAGCAGCCAAAGTTAGTGAAAAGATTGCTAAAGAGTGGTTAGGGAAACAAGCCTTGTGGCAAATATACCTCCCAGCTCCAAAGTATATACCCAGGCCTCATTGGAGTGTAGATAAGCCAAATCAATTTCATCAGGCGGACTTGTTGTTTCTTCCTCACGATACAGTGAAAGGAAAAACATACCGCTATGCGCTAGTCATGATTGACATTGCTTCCAGGTATAAGGATGCCGAAGCATTGACTTCAAAGGATAGTGGTGAGGTTGCCAATGCCTTTGAGAGGATTTATACCCGTAAGTTGAAATGGCCACACACATTAATGGTTGATCCTGGCACAGAATTCAAGGGTAATGTAACAAGTTTGATGAATAAGCATCAAGTTACAATCCAGCGTAGTGAAGCTGGGAATCATCGAGCTCAAGCTTTTGTTGAGAGAGCCAATAGGACTCTTGGTGAGAAATTATTCAGTCATCAATACGCTCAAGAGATGGTTAGTGGTAACCGATCCACAGTTTGGGTGAAAAGATTGCCTGCCATCATGAAAACTCTTAATACCGAACCAACTCGTATCACTGGTAAAGAGCCTGAGGAAGGTTTGAAAATGGAGTCAATTAATACTAAAAATCCAGATTATAAACGGCCTGTGGGATTGGATGAGAAGAGATTACCTCCAGACGTTGAAGTCAGGTATCTGTATGCCCCTGGTGAAGATGAAGGTGGAGACAAACGAAGGGCTACTGATCCCATATGGAGCCTTGAGGTCTATGATTTAGCCCGAACTATAATTGAACCAGGTCAGCCAGTATTTAGATGGAGGTTCAAAACGAGGATTTGTTAGAGAAGAACTTCAATTTGTGCCTCAGGATACTGAATTACCACCAGATAGTGTTCTGAAGTGACCATGTGCATAAGTATTTATTCCATCCTCCATTATCACACGTTTATCGTCCTCGTGTGATAATGCAACCTTATTAACTGTTTCAGTGTAGATATCATGCTTGTGACTTCTAATTGTGTTCATCTTCCTTCTCTGAGATTGGCCACTGAAAAGGCAAGTCTTGTAGTCCTCAAAACTTATACTCTTACTCACAACTGCCTTATTCACACCCTTACACTTCTTGACTTCTTTCTGCTTATCCGTTTTGAAGGCATAAAGCTTAGCCCTTAGACCCACAAATTCCGTAATCTGTTCACCGCCAGCTTCATCCTTGAACATACCTCCAACTTTCTTGTTCACTCCCGTTTCAATTCCAGATGAGTGGTCCTTTGGATAGTTGCTGGTATCGAACTTTTCCCTAACATCCGGGCTTATATCCTTGTAGAAGTCCTCAGTCTATATCTCATAGGCAAGGGAATCTGTATCTGTGAACAGCAACTTGGCTTTATCCCCATACTTAGGCTTTATATAGTTGTAATGAAAATCATACATGGTAATCTTGCTTATGTCCAGAATTGATAAGCCTAAGTAAATGGGTTTATCAAATACAAGTTTGGTTTTCTTCATATGGAACGCGGTCAATTTCTCGCAAAATATATTCCTATGGTGGAAGTTTGGCTTCACAATCAACTTGCGTGCTTGCTTCTCATTGGTTACCAACTGAATATCCACTCTCTTCCTGATATTCTCCATGGTCTTACCGAATACTGAGTTGTTCATCAGTTTGAAGAAATCCTTCTCAAAGTCATTCTATGCTTTAGCCCTCAAACTGGTGTTCAAGTCAATGTAAGGTTTTAGCCACGCTGATTCTTCGAATGTGATCCCTCTGTGTACTTTGGCTAATTTTAATGCTAGAGACAGGTACTGTTTCAGTGCTTCATGGTGTATTATGTACTTTGTTTTATTCATCAAATTTGGAATTAGCTTGTCTACCCCTTCTACATCCAACCTCTCTGGGGCTAAGGGATAATCATTATGTAAATCATGTAGCCGGTGTGGGTATTCCAAATCCACTTCCAATATGCATGGATGGTCCCTCCAGTTTGATAATTCTTGATCATCCATCCACTCAAACCCGTGAGTTGGTAAAGCCTTGGTCATTGCGTGGCCATACAGTCCATTTGCATCCAAATATGTGATGTACTTTGTAGGCAGGGCTGAATCATACTCCTTCATATATGGGTTGTTAGCTTTACCATGCCTAGTGGAAATCGTTGAGATCCCACCTCTAATTCCATTCTCAATCATAATAAGCATATCTGGTTCTCTCAATAGTTCCAATTCCACCTTAGTTATTTTCAATGTAGCATCCCAGGCCAATCCAGGTGCAGTATAGTACCATGCAGGATCCAGCTTGTAATTGCTCATACAGACGCCTCTGAAGTTCTCGAAGACATCAGCTAATAAGAGTACATCCGTTTTTAGGTATAGGTCATGGTAATCCCTAGAGGTTTCCATCCCAAAGGTTTCCCACACGTTTTCAGCATGTTGGTAATCCTCCTCAGATATATCAACATCATAAAGCTTTGAGTAGAATTCATCCTTGTGTGGTAGACTAGTCACTTGTAACTTATCAAAACCATCAAACCAATCGTAAGGGAATACACCCTTTCTAGCCAATAGACTTAGACACTTGTCTTTTACATCAGATCCTATCGTTCCATCCTCCTCCTCTGGTGGCTGTTCTCCATCCATGTAATAGGGTAAAATTCCATCCACAAAAGCCCTTATCTCTCTCCTACTAATAACAGCACGGCGATTCAGGCGTTGATAGAACTCTTGTATAACCATTCTCATTGTTTTTACGTCAAAGTCAGTGGTATCCTCCAATATACTTTGAAGTATCCTCTTCTCATAGTTAATCTTACGAGCTAAGGCCATCTCTTCCCCATGTAGAGCCGATAGATTTGTTAGGGAGGACTCTGGTAAATTACTCACTAAGCTCGCTAACCCACTTGACATGAATCTAAAACTGTCTATGAATCTAATGGATCGTTTAATCTGCACCTCCTTCCCATCCTTCTCGAAGGTATCCACCACAATCTCCTTTGTGAATGAGATGTATTTCTCATCGCTGAGTGGAATGCAGTTTATCTTACCCTCTGATACTCCAAGCTTCTTGATGAATAAATGACTGTCATATCCAGATAAGTTGTGGAATATGACTGGGAAGAACTTTGGAACCTTTAATTCCAGATTGCATTTACTATGTGCTGCTCCTCTATACCTACCTGTAATATGACAGTGATCAATCACCTTGTCATCCCCTAATTCACCCTCACAAATATGACAATGAGTCGCATTACTATGTTTACTATGATCACTCATCTTCATTATAATACTCTTCTCATACTTGAATTGTTTATAAATCTCCTTAATGTCCTCCTCTAAGCTTTCCTGGAACATTTGGGGTATATCATCCTCTGATGAGTTGGCTGTACACATCACGAGCTTGGGTTCAAATACCTCATCATCAAAACATTTAATAACATAACAGAACCCTGATGGCTTGTGTTTCTGGTATTGATTCGTGAAGCTCTCCCTATCATCAGGTGAACAGGTATCCATCTTCTCAGTAAAGCACTCGAAATCCGCATAAACCACGAATGGGACTTGCATCTTTCTGTTACGGTTTTTGAAAGTGATGTACTTTGGGTTTCCATCCTCGTCCATTGGCATCTCTACTTTCACTGCTTCGTTGTTCAAGCAATACTCCATGTGTGTATCCAGCGACTTTTCTGAATTAAATGAGTTGAGGCAATTATCACAATAGAAACGAGCATGCCCTTTCTTATTATACTCTATCAATCTTGACATGTTCTTTATCCAGCAGTAGTGATTTGTCTCATCATTTGATATTAAGAGCAGGTTTATCTTTGTTACCCCTGACTTATTACTACGTCTTATTAGGGTTGGCTCGCTATTCTCATATCCAAGGATATTGATCCCATATGGGTTCTGCCTTTCGAATTTATCTATCTGGATTGTACCAAGTGCTGACACTGGGAACTCTATTCCTGACCAGTCTAGTTTCTCTGAGTTTTCTCTCATCTCCTTATTCAATCTCTCAGCGTTCTTCTCCCTTGGGAACACAGCAGATGTTATTGCCCATTTGAAGCACTCTTGATCTTTCTCATTCTTAACATTTATGATTGCCTTCTTAGCAGCCAATTTGGATGGTAATGATATATATGAACTTCCAGAAAACGGTTGAAATGGGTTTATGTGGATACGAAGGTCTACAACATGGTCAAATACCCATCCAGAACGTTCGTTCTCATATTTTTGTACCAATTCAATCAATCTATCCGAAATGCTATCAAACATATTAAATGTATTTGTTGAAACTGTTACCGTCTCCATATGTGAATGAAAGTGACCTTCACTCCTCTCAATAACACTATTATTCTGATTATCCCTCCTTATGAAGCCACATGTGAATATACACTTTGATTTGATTGGCCTCCTCTGTTTACGCATTAATACATAGAACTGTGACCTAGACTTCTTCAGGAATGAAACTGGATACCCTTTATTATATATGTCTTCAAAAACCCTTTCAAAGCCGTTTGATGTCTTTCAGGGATAAAATAATCAGGTGGTGGTGGTGGTTCTTCAGCTATACTAGCTACCTTTTTCTGAAGATCTCTTAGTCTTTTGCTCACAGCCCTCTTAGTTGATTCTGGGATATATGATAGGATCCAGTCCGTAAACTTCTCAATTTCATTCCTTGCCAAATCAATCACTCTCCTGTTTGAAGCACGAGATGGTTTTGCCGTTGTAGGTCTAACTGGCCCAGAAATTGGAATATTAGTCTCAGATTCTTGTGTAGATCCAAGAACATTTATAAGTTCTGTTTTACGCATCTTGGCATAGCCTTTTGTACCAAGTTTCTTGGCCATGATTCTTAGTACGCTCACTGTTAAGTTCTCAGGTTAAACATCAGCTAGAACCTCGAGTAATTCAGCCTTTCTGAATTTACCATAACCCTGTACTCCAGCTTTTTTAGCTATTTCTCTCAGCTCTCTCACTGGTAATATAAGTTCTCCATATTGTAATTAGTGTAACATTGGCTAAGCCTTAAAAACGAATCAGTACCTCACTCACACGCTTATTCCATTTTTACTTTTGTAACGCGATTCACGTTACAAATGTATATTATACTATTACTAATCTATACCCCAACGCTCTTTCAAATACTTCAACTCCTCCACATCAAGGCACCATTCAAGTATCCTAGTTGGATGCAATGCTGTAGACATTAACTCTTCCCACAAATCTTTGCAAAAAGTCCGCTTGTGTATTCGCTTCCAATACTCATATAGTAGTAACTCATCAATACATTGATTGAATTTATGTTTATGCATTTTTTTAGGAGTGTACAAATATATATCAACACCTTTAATTTCATCATATTCACTATAATCAACTGGTGTTCTAACAAAATCTTCAAAATATCTTCATAATAATCCAAAGAAATTTCATGATTAAACTCAATCATTTCATAAAGATCCGCCATAACTTTATTTGTAAATTTACCCTTAAAAATATCTGAAACCTCCAGTCTAATGTCACAACTTATATTATCCCTAAATAAAAAAAACTAAATCAATAAACTGAACAAACACTTCATAACGTGAAACATATCTATTCAAAACTTTTTTTAATTTATTAATAAATTTACGCTTCTCTAAAAATTTTCTATTAAAAATCACCAACTTAATATAATCTGATTCTTCAACAACATTATTAATCTGATTTCTTAAATGATTCATCACTTGTTTGCAAAATATACACACACCAACCATACTCAACCCAAACTTCCAATTTTAGCCAGACCCACCCATCAAAAGAGGCCACGCCCCAAAATACTAAAATGAAAAATAGTTCGACACATACACCCCACACCCTAATTTACATAAAACCATTTTGAGCCAAAAAATTAATGACCTCGCCCAAACGTAAAACAGAAATCGGGAAAAATCTTTGACAGAAAAATTTTACAAGACCGAAAAAATCTTTGACCCAAGAATTTTACAAGACTGAAAAAATATTTTCCGCAAAAAAAATTCATTGAGCCAGAATCGGCCTTTTCCCACTACTACTTAACTCCTTAAAAGACAGCCCTCTTGCCAATACAACTTCTTATGTGGTATTCTAACCAAAATCTGTAAGACTACGTTTCTTGGCAGCAGGCTGCATGAATCGTATCTCACCTTCTAGAATGAGTACAAACAGGCAAAAAAGCGCGTTTTAAAGTACATTTTGAAACCTACAAGATGGTGATATTTGCATGTTACTAACTAATATGTGGAATGAACACTGATTTGGTGTACCTTAGTACTATCTGGGCTGCCTCCTCTAGAATCAGCTGCATTAAGCAAATATATTTACAGCCAAAATTGAATATGATCGCCGTTTACAATAAATCTGATTTACTTTGTAGGTAATGCCCTATTTAAATACTACAAACATTCAATGTTTCAGAATTGTAAAGATTCCCCAAGCCGACGTATGATAGAAAAACTTGTATTTTATGAACCTTAGCTTTAGTCTGAGATGCGCATGCGTAGAATAAAAAAGTCTGGTCCATAAATCTAATGGAAATCGAATCGTGGCAATCAAAATTTTATTTTTTAAATAAACTTTAGTATATATCCTACTATTAAACATAGATAAAAGATTCGAAATTGCTTATTAACTTACCTCCTTAAAAGACAGGCCTCTTGCCGATATAACTTCTTATGTGGTATTTTAACCAAAATCTGTAAGGCTTCGTTTCCTGGCAGAAAGCTGCATGAATCGTATCTTATCTTCTAGAATGAGTACAAACAGGCAACAAAGCCCGTTTTAAAGTACATTTTGAATGCTACAAGATGGTGAAATTGGCATGTTAATAACTAACCTGTGGAATGAACACTGATTTGGTGTACCTTAGTACTATCTGGGCTGTCTCCTCTAGAATCAGCTGAATTAAGCAAATATATTTACAGCCAAAATTGAATATGATCGCCGTTTACAATAAATCTGATATACTGTGTAGGTAATGCGAGATTTAAATACTACAAACATTCAATGTTTCAAAATAGCAAAGAAACCCCAAGCCGAGGTATGATAGAAAAACTTGTATTTTTCGAGCATAGTCTTTGGTCTGAGATGCGCATGCGTAGATAAAAAACAGTCTGGTCCTTAAATCTAATGGAAATCGAATCGTGGCAATCAAAATTTTATTTTGTAAATAAGCTTTAGTATATATCCTACTATTAAACATAGATAAAAGATTCAAAATTGCTTATTAACTTACCTCCTTAAAAGACAGTCATCTTGCCCATACAACCTCTTATGTGGTAGTTTAACCAAAATCTGTAAGGCTACGTTTCTTGGCAGCCAGCTGCATGAATCCTATTTTATCTTCTAGAATGAGTACAAACAGGCAGCAAAGCGCGTTTTAAAGTAGACTTTGAATTCTACAAGATGGTGAAATTGGCATGTTGATAACTAATCTGAGGAATGAACACTGATTTGGTGTACCTTAGTACTATCTAGGCTGTCTCCTCTAGAATCAGCTGCATTAAGCAAATATATTTACAGCCAAAATTCAATATGATCGCCGTTTACAATAAATCTGATTTACTGTGTGGGTAATGCCCTATTTAAATACTACAAACATGCAATGTTTCAGAATTGCAAAGATTCCCCAAGCCGAGATATGATAGAAAAACTTGTATTTTACGAGCCTAAGCTTTGGCCTGAGATGCGCATGCGTAGATAAAAAACAGTCTGGTCCTTAAATCTAATGGAAATCGAATCGTGGCAATTAAAATTTTATTTTTTAAGTAAACTTTAGTATATATCCTACTATTAAACATAGATAAAAGATTCGAAATTGCTTTATAACTTACCTCCTTAAAAGACAGTCATCTTGCCCATACAACCTCTTATGTGGTATTTTAACCAAAATCTGTAAGGCTACGTTTCTTGGCAGCCAGCTGCATGAATCGTATCTTATCTTCTAGAATGAGTACAAACAGGCAGCAAAGCGCGTTTTAAAGTAAATTTTAGATGCTAAAAGATGGTTAAATTAGCATGTTGATAACTAATCTGTGGAATGAACACTGATTTGGTGTACCTTAGTACTATCTGGGCTGTCTCCTCTAGAATCAGCTGCATTAGCAAATATATTTACAGGCAAATCTTAATACGATCGCCGTTTACAATAAATCTGATTTACTGTGTAGGTAATGCCCTATTTATATACTACAAACATTTAATGTTTCAGAATTGCAAAGATTCCCCAAGCCAAGGTATGATAGAAAAACTTGTAATTTTCGAGCCTAGTCTTTGGTCTGAGATGCGCATGCGTAGATAAAAAAATGTCTGGTACTTAAATCTACTGGAAATCGAATCGTGGCAATCAAATTTTTATTTTCTAAATAAACTTTAGTATATATCCTACTATTAAACATAGATAAAAGATTCAAAATTGCTTGTTAACTTACCTCCTTAAAAGACAGTCATCTTGCCCATACAACCTCTTATGTGGTAGTTTAACCAAAATCTGTAAGGCTACCTTTCTTGGCAGCCAGCTTCATGAATCCTATTTTATCTTCTAGAATGAGTACAAACAGGCAGCAAAGCGCGTTTTAAAGTACACTTTGAATTCTACAAGATGGTGAAATTGGCATGTTGATAACTAATATGTGGAATGAACACTGATCTGGTGTACCTTAGTACTATCTGGGCTGTCTCCTCTAGAATCAGCTGCATTAAGCAAATATATTTACAGGCAAATCTCAATACGATTGCCGTTTACATTAAATCTGATTTACTGTGTAGGTAATGCCCTATTTAAATACTACAAACATTATGTGTTTCAGAATTGCAAAGATTCCCCAAGCCGAGGTATGATAGAAAAACTTGTATTTTTCGAGCCTAGTCTTTGGTCTGAGATGCGCATGCGTAGATAAAAAACAGTCTGGTCCTTAAATCTAATGGAAATCGAATCGTGGCAATCAAAATCTTATTTTCTAAATAAACTTTAGTATATATCCTACTATTAAACATAGATAAAAGATTCAAAATTGCTTGTTAACTTACCTCCTTAAAAGACAGTCATCTTGCCCATACAACCTCTTATGTGGTAGTTTAACCAAAATCTGTAAGGCTACCTTTCTTGGCAGCCAGCTTCATGAATCCTATTTTATCTTCTAGAATGAGTACAAACAGGCAGCAAAGCCCGTTTTAAAGTACACTTTGAATTCTACAAGATGGTGAAATTGGCATGTTGATAACTAATATGTGGAATGAACACTGATCTGGTGTACCTTAGTACTATCTGGGCTGTCTCCTCTAGAATCAGCTGCATTAAGCAAATATATTTACAGGCAAATCTCAATACGATTGCCGTTTACATTAAATCTGATTTACTGTGTAGGTAATGCCCTATTTAAATACTACAAACATTATGTGTTTCAGAATTGCAAAGATTCCCCAAGCCGAGGTATGATAGAAAAATTTGTATTTTTCGAGCCTAGTCTTTGGTCTGAGATGCGCATGCGTAGATAAAAAACAGTCTGGTCCTTAAATCTAATGGAAATCGAATCGTGGCAATCAAAATCTTATTTTCTAAATAAACTTTAGTATATATCCTACTATTAAACATAGATAAAAGATTCAAAATTGCTTGTTAACTTACCTCCTTAAAAGACAGTCCTCTTGCCCATACAACCTCTTATGTGGTATTTTAACCAAAGTCTGTAAGGCTACGTTTCTTGGCAGCCAGCTGCATGAATCGTATCTTATCTTCTAGAATGAGTACAAACATGCAGAAAAGCCCGTTTCAAAGTACATTTTGAATGCTACAAGATAGTGAAATTGGCATGTTGATAACTAATCTGTGGAATGAACACTGATTTGGTGTACCTTAGTACTATCTGGGCTGTCTCCTCTAGCATCAGCTGCATTAAGCAAATATATTTACAGCCAAAATTGATTATGATCGCCGTTTACAATAAATCTGATTTACTGTGTAGAAAATGCCCTATTTAAATACTACAAACATGCAATGTTTCAGAATTGGAAAGATTTCCCAAGCCGAGATATGATAGAAAAACTTGTATTTTACGAGCCTAAGCTTTGGCCTAAGATGCGCATGCGTAGATAAAAAACAGTCTGTTCCTTAAATCTAATGGAAATCGAATCGTGGCAATTAAAATTTTATTTTTTAAGTAAACTTTCGTATATATCCTACTATTAAACATACATAAAAGATTCGAAATTGCTTTATAACTTACCTCCTTAAAAACCAGTCATCTTGCCCATACAACCTCTTATGTGGTATTTTAACCAAAGTCTGTAAGGCTACGTTTCCTGGCAGCCAGCTGCATGAATCGTATCTTATCTTCTAGAATGAGTACAAACAGGCAGCAAAGCGCGTTTTAAAGTACATTTTGAATGCTACAAGATGGTGAAATTGCCATGTTGATAACTAATCTGTGGAATGAACACTGATTTATTGTACCTTAGTACTATCTGGGCTGTCTCCTCTAGAATCAGCTGCATTAGCAAATATATTTACAGGCAAATCTTAATACGATCGCCGTTTACAATAAATCTGATTTACTGTGTAGGTAATGCCCTATTTAAATACTACAAACATGCAATGTTTCAGAATTGCAAAAATTCCCCAGCCGAGATATAATAGAAAAGCATGTATTTTACGAGCCTAAGCTTTGGTCTGAGATGCGCATGCGTAGATAAAAAACAGTCTGGTCCTTAAATCTAATGGAAATCGAATCGTGGCAATCAAAATCTTATTTTCTAAATAAACTTTAGTATATATCCTACTATTAAACATAGATAAAAGATTCAAAATTGCTTATTAACTTACCTCCTTAAAAGACAGTCATCTTGCCCATACAACCTCTTATGTGGTAGTTTAACCAAAATCTGTAAGGCTACCTTTCTTGGCAGCCAGCTGCATGAATCGTATCTTATCTTCTAGAATGAGTACAAACAGGCAGCAAAGCGCGTTTTAAAGTACATTTTGAATGCTACAAGATGGTGAAATTGGCATGTTCATAACTAATCTGTGGAATGAACACTGATTTGGTGTACCTTAGTACTATCTGGGCTGTCTCCTCTAGAATCAGCTGCATTAGCAAATATATTTACAGGCAAATCTCAATACGATCGCCGTTTACATTAAATCTGATTTACTGTGTAGGTAATGCCCTATTTAAATACTACAAACATTCAATGTTTCAGAATTGCAAAGATTCCCCAAGCCGAGGTATGATAGAAAAACTTGTATTTTTCGAGCCTAGTCTTTCGTCTAATATGCGCATGCGTAGATAAAAAAATGTCTGGTACTCAAATCTAATGGAAATCGAATCGTGGCAATCAAAATTTTATTTTTTAAATAAACTTTAGTATATATCTTACTATTAAACATAGATAAAAGATTCGAAATCGCTTTTGAACTTACTTCCTTAAAAGACAGTGATATTGCCCATACAACCTCTTATTTGGTATTTTAACCAAAATCTGTAAGGCTACGTTTCTTGGCAGCCAGCTGCATGAATCGTATCTTATCTTCTAGAATGAGTACAAACAGGCAATCAAGCGCGTTTTGAAGTACATTTTAAAAGCTACAAGATGGTGAAATTTGCATGTTGATAACTAATCTGTGGAATGAACACTGATTTGGTGTACCTTAGTACTATCTGGCTTCCTACTCTAGAATCAGCTGCATTAAGCAAATATATTTACAGCCAAAATTGAATATGATCGCCGTTTACAATAAATCTGATTTACTGTGTAGGTAATGCCCTATTTAAATACTACAAACATGCAATGTTTCAGAATTGCAAAGATTCCCCAACCGAGATATGATAGAAAAACTTGAATTTTACGAGCCTAAGCTTTGGCCTGAGATGCGCATGCGTAGATAAAAAACAGTCTGTTCCTTAAATCTAATGGAAATCGAATCGTGGCAATTAAAATTTTATTTTTTAAGTAAACTTTAGTATATATCCTACTATTAAACATAGATAAAAGATTCGAAATTGCTTTATAACTTACCTCCTTAAAAGACAGTCATCTTGCCCATACAACCTCTTATGTGGTATTTTAACCAAAATCTGTAAGGCTACGTTTCTTGGCAGCCAGCTGCATGAATCGTATCTTATCTTCTAGAATGAGTACAAACAGGCAGCAAAGCGCGTTTTAAAGTAAATTTTAGATGCTAAAAGATGGTTAAATTGGCATGTTGATAACTAATCTGTGTAATGAACACTGATTTGGTGTACCTTAGTACTATCTGGGCTGTCTCCTCTAGAATCAGCTGCATTAGCAAATATATTTACAGGCAAATCTTAATACGATCGCCGTTTACAATAAATCTGATTTACTGTGTAGGTAATGCCCTATTTAAATACTACAAACATTTAATGTTTCAGAATTGCAAAGATTCCCCAAGCCAAGGTATTATAGAAAAACTTGTATTTTTCGAGCCTAGTCTTTGGTCTGAGATGCGCATGCGTAGATAAAAAAATGTCTGGTACTTAAATCTACTGGAAATCGAATCGTGGCAATCAAAATTTTATTTTCTAAATAAACTTTAGTATATATCCTACTATTAAACATAGATAAAAGATTCGAAATTGCTTTATAACTTACTTCCTTAAAAGACAGTCATCTTGCCCATACAACCTCTTGTGTGGTAGTTTAACCAAAATCTGTAAGGCTACCTTTCTTGGCAGCCAGCTGCCTGAATCCTATTTTATCTTCTAGAATGAGTACAAACAGGCAGCAAAGCGCGTTTTAAAGTACACTTTGAATTCTACAAGATGGTGAAATTGGCATGTTGATAACTAATCTGTGGAATGAACACTGATTTGGTGTACCTTAGTACTATCTGGGCTGTCTCCTCTAGAATCAGCTGCATGAAGCAAATATATTTACAGGCAAATCTTAATACGATCGCCGTTTACAATAAATCTGATTTACTGTGTAGGTAATGCCCTATTTAAATACTACAAACATTATATGTTTCAGAATTGCAAAGATTCCCCAAGCCGAGGTATGATAGAAAAATTTGTATTTTTCGAGCCTAGTCTTTGGTCTGAGATGCGCATGCGTAGATAAAAAACAGTCTGGTCCTTAAATCTAATGGAAATCGAATCGTGGCAATCAAAATCTTATTTTCTAAATAAACTTTAGTATATATCCTACTATTAAACATAGATAAAAGATTCAAAATTGTTTGTTAACTTACCTCCTTAAAAGACAGTCCTCTTGCCCATACAACCTCTTATGTGGTATTTTAACCAAAATCTGTAAGGCTACGTTTCTTGGCAGCCAGCTGCATGAATCGTATCTTATCTTCTAGAATGAGTACAAACATATAGAAAAGCCCGTTTTAAAGTACATTTTGAATGCTACAAGATAGTGAAATTGGCATGTTGATAACTAATCTGTGGAATGAACACTGATTTGGTGTACCTTAGTACTATCTGGGCTGTCTCCTCTAGAATCAGCTGCATTAAGCAAATATATTTACAGCCAAAATTGATTATGATCGCCGTTTACAATAAATCTGATTTACTGTGTGGGTAATGCCCTATTTAAATACTACAAACATGCAATGTTTCAGAATTGGAAAGATTCCCCAAGCCGAGATATGATAGAAAAACTTGTATTTTACGAGCCTAAGCTTTGGTCTGAGATGCGCATGCGTAGATAAAAAAAAGTCTGGTCCTTAAATCTAATGGAAATCGAATCGTGGCAATCAAGATCTTATTTTCTAAATAAACTTTAGTATATATCCTACTATTAAACATAGATAAAAGATTCGAAATTGCTTATTAACTTACCTCCTTAAAAGACAGTAATCTTGCCCATACAACCTCTTATGTGGTATTTTAACCAAAATCTGTAAGGCTACGTTTTTTGGCAGCCAGCTGCATGAATCGTATATTATCTTCTAGAATGAGTACAAACAGGCAACAAAGCGCGTTTTGAAGTAAATTTTGAAAGCTACAACATGGTGAAATTTGCATGTTGATAACTAATCTGTGGAATGAACACTGATTTGGTGTACCTTAGTACTATCTGGGCTGTCTCCTCTAGAATCAGCTGCATTAAGCAAATGTGACCCTCCATGGGATTTGGGTTACTTTGGTGTTGACACGCGCACGACACGCTCGCACGG
Organism: Ricordea florida; assembly: GCA_949710005.1. NCBI lineage: Eukaryota > Metazoa > Cnidaria > Anthozoa > Corallimorpharia > Ricordeidae > Ricordea > Ricordea florida. The sequence continues at coordinate 15,174,381 of OX453277.1, forward strand.
TTATAACACGACACACTTATCGTGTCAACAACGAGAATATGCGCATATCTAATAGGTAAAACAAAAGATAACGTGTCTCGTGTTGGTCGGTATTGTTGTTACCTGCTTGACAGGGAAAAGCTTTGCATTCTTGACACGGTACGATAGGCTTTGTTACTTGACACGGTACGAGAAGGCCTTACAGTTGCTTGACACGGTAAAAAATGTTGACACGGTACTAAAAGGCTCTGTTCTTGACACGGTACACTTCTTTGGCTTGTAGCGTGCAACATAGCTCAATATCGTATCTAACATTAAATTGACGAAAACGCAGCCGAGATGACACATAAGTAAACTCATTAAATTTCCAGTTCGATCAGATATACTCTTGGTACGAAAAGCGAAGAACCCAATCCAACTCTCTCCGAGGTTTTAGTTCTTTCAAATAAGAGTAATGCGTGTGTTCATTTCACAAGCTCGATGGAGTCGTAACTTCATTCTAGTGTTTCGGTTGTTGAACTATTGGATTTCTAATCGCAATGTGCAAAGTATCTCAAGACAAGAACAGTCGTTTCCGACACGAATAATGCAATGTTGACTTGTACTTGCTCGGTCCAGGCCCTCTCAATTAAGTAACGAATGTTGCTATAACGACGCATATATTTTTCGTTTGAATTTCGACTTTGAATGCTAAATTAGCATGGAGGGCGAGGACGACTATTCAATGTTATCGGAAGAGGAAACAAGAGAGCTCCAGACGGTTTTATTAGAATATAATGTCAGAAGAGAAATCGAAGAGAATGTATTAGAAGATGAGCCTGATTCATCGGAAGAGGACAGCGATGACGAGGACGAAGACGATGAACTGCCGTTTGAATTCTCCGAAGCGGAGATCACTGAACGATCTAAAGTTGAAGCGTTTGTCAGAGAAAGCTGCGGATGTAAGTTAACAGAGCAAGAAAAACCCTGTTGCTCCGCTATACCAAAAGAAGAATTCATCGACTGCCGAAACGATTGCATGGAACTATCATCCACTGAGCTTGACATGGTATTACTTGGGGCTATCCACAGTTCTATAAATTGCTGTGATATCAGCACATCTCGCGGAATCGAGACAACGCGAAAGAGAACTAGAACTCTTTTTTTCTACCACGGAAAACGAATATGCCGAAAAACATTCTTGTTTTTACATTGCATTCATCAGAAAAGATTTTACAGCCTTCTAAAACATTACAAGAAGAATGGTCTCTCAGTGCGTCTGCATGGAAACAACAAACGGTTGCCCAGCTCCACGTGCTCGGCAGAGACAATTGAGAACGTTGTTAAGTTTATAGGCAATGTAGCTGAAGATCAAGCACTTCTGCTACCCGGCCGTGTTCCTGGTTTTAAGCGTATTGACGTAAAACTATTGCCATCTACCCTCACAAAGCACAGTCTTTGGAAAACCTACCATGATATCTGTAACGTTGACGGCAGGACGTCAGTTGGATATTCTAAATTTTGCGATTTATGGAATCAACTTTGTCCCTTTGTTGTAATTATGCGGCCGGCAACAGACCTTTGCTGGACTTGTCAGAAGAACAACAACCGCATTCACAAGTCAGCAAACCTGCCAGAAGCTCAAAAAGCCGAAGCGGTTAAAGCTCAGGAACATCATTTGCGCCTGGCTTCAGGAGAAAGGGATTTCTACAAAACGTGTTGCAAAGAAAGCAAGGACAGTCTTTCAGAAGAACTAAGTTCCATTGACTTTGAAAATGAACGCGAACCGTGTAGCTACACTGGAACAGTTCATTACTCGTATGACTACGCTCAGCAACTGCATTATCCGGCGAATCCTTATCAGCCTGGACCGATTTATTTTAAAACTCCAAGAAAATGTGCTCTCTTCGGAGTGTGCTGTGAAGGAATCCCTCGCCAAGTTAATTACTTAATTGATGAAAACATTCTCACTGGAAAAGGAGCTAACGCTACGATCTCCTACGTTCACCATTTCTTTACTCGACATGGTTTAGGTGAAACCGAGGCGCAGATTCACAAAATTTTCTCCAGATTGGTGCTTTGGCTTGCTGAAACAGAAAACACGTCGAACGTTTACGTCATCATTATTCGACATCGCGCGAGCTGTGGAAGAATCGGCATCCGTCAATACTTCGGAGTTAGTAGGACTTCACAACGGCACTGTTCTGGTCCCAACGTATGACTGGATGAATTATCTGGAGCAATATTTCAAAACGCTGCCACATCTCAAATGCTACCAGCACTTTCGATTTCATAGAGACCACCCGGGAACTGTTTTCTGTAAGCAACACAGGAATTCAGAAGAAATGGCATTTAATCTTCTTCGAAATGCAGCAGATCTTCCAGAGCCTGGAAAGCTTCCTCCAGTTATCAGTCCCAAAGGCATGAGCCGTGAACGTTCGGATTATCTTTTTAAGGAAATCAGAGAATTTTGTCGTCCAGGAACTGAGGACCTTGTAGCTCCGAAACTTTAATTGTCACATTTTTTTCAACTCTTCCTAGACTACCTTCAATTATACTGTATTAAAATTGTTATTGATCAGCAAACCATTTGTACTTTTATTGTCTTTAAAAAGTAAATAAACCCATTATTGAAACGGCACAATAGAACCTCGCGCTCGCGGTTTAGAAAGACACGATTACGCATTTGGGACTGTTGCGTCATTGAAAACTCTGCATGATGTGCACGCGACCCTCTCTACAAGAAAAAAAAAAGAAAGTTAGTTCTTTGCTTCTTTTACCGCGCAACAAGTGGCAAGAAAAAGAAATTACTAAAGGGATCAGATAAGAATGGTAAGAGAAAAAAGGTGATATAGTAAAATGTTATAAAATCTATTACCGTACGTTCTAGTAACATTCAGATTTTTTTGAGGATAGTTGCACTGAATACGTAAAAGGGAAACGGCTTATAAGAATAAGACGGTTTAGTTATTTCAAAAAGATTTCAAGGGAGGCGGAGTTCAAGAAGCTGTAGAGCTGGAAACACAAAACCGCGAGGTGTGAGTTAGATGTATTTCCGTTCTGTCTTTTGTTTGTTATTTTTGGTGCATGTATGAAACTCTTGTTAAATGCATCAGATGAACATTATGATGAAAAAAAGTTTAATCTCGGCTTATAGTGGTCGTCAGAAGTAGTTAAACATCTCATTTTAAAGCTCTCTTAAAGCTCCAGTCAGATAAATGAAAATCTGCATTTACATTAGAAGGCGAAACGTTAAAGTTCTTTAAATCTTCAGCCTACTTGCACAAGTTGTAAATGCGCCTAAGCGAACAAAAGAGTATTGTTTTCCATGGCGGCACGCACCCTAATTAAAGTTAATTGTTCTTACTATTCAATATCATCAGAGGTGGAGTTACAAGCCATTGTTCTTTGAAAAACGCCTCTATCTCAATTGCTCTATATTAGCATACCGTTGTGTATATAACTGACCAAAAAAAGAGTTTTGATCACTTACAACAATCAAAGCAATCATAAATCATGGCTGTGCGCAGTTTCACTAAGCATACCAACGTTCTTCCCAAGTTTTGCTTAGTTTATTTCAAATCAGACCAAACAACTTCTATCGTAGAGGTTAAAAAATTAAGGAACAAAGAAACGGGCGAAGCATTCTTAGGCAGTGGACCAGAGATAGGAGCTGAGGCGACAGTGCGATGCGGCAGCAAGTTCTATGCAGCAACGATCATAGCTTTGAATGGTAAGTAAATGTTGTTTACAGATCACAAATTGAATTTAGTTGACAGGCTCGTCTTAATTGTTGGTGGAATTTATGTGGAATTTATTTTTGTATGTCGAGTGTAATGCGAGGCAAAATTTAAAAACGAGACTAATACAAATTATTAGAAGACTGCTCTGTTTCATGACTAATTATCAGCGTAACAAATTTCAGATAGCAAAGAAAGTCTCAACCATCAGGAGAATTTATTCATCGATGACCCAGCCAATGCTCATCTGTTTGAAGAAGAGAATCGCCCTGCCCCATCGAAGCGTAGTGGAGAGGAGACGCTCGAGAGTACATTCAAGAGAAGTAAACAAAGCAAACCTGATGAGGTAAGGACTTTACATTTTTGTTAGGTGGTTTTTACCACAGAATCACGATAACTGGAACCCTGGTTAACTGAAACTTTTCATTTGCTTTAACCAAGCCAATCCGTTAAGTTTATCTCTAATAACTTAAACTTTAGTTCACTCGAACTGTTTCGTATTACCTTGCTTCGAGTTATCAAGATTCTTTTTTACAATAATTACATTTGTAACCTGTATTAAAATAGAGACACGGTACATTCAAAGTTGGCTCCGTACAAGCCTGGGTCTACCTTTCCTGGTTTGAACATTCACTAACTTATTTATTAAAGCTGAACCTTGAGAAAAAGTATATCGTTTACCGATTTGAGCAATATTTCAGATTGTTTTACAAAGGCTAAACTGATTGGAACTTGAAATGAATGACTCTCAAGTTCTTGAAATGAATGAAACTTGGAAAAGGATAACGAAAAGCAAACGATTAAAACTGCGAAACAAAGTCTAAACACTGCTCGTAAGAAGATGGAGTTAATAAAATTTTGGGTGAACCAACAGGAAGCTTGTCGAAACTTGCAGTTAAACCTTCAAAGAACAACACGCGTGAGATTGTGTTCTATCAGCGATAAGTAGAAACTCAGCCGTGTTCTATTCGAAAACTGCAAATCGAATTTGCTCTCCGACTGTTTTCTTTTCACTAATAGAACACAATCGCGCGTGCGTGTGTTGCTCTTTGAAGGGATAATTATTCTTGATTTTAAGCCTAAGAGTACATTAAATTATAGGTTTTTGAACCGCAATCCGTTAGAGTTTCTACCAAGACAGTTAAACTACTCGCCCTCGTTTTCTATGAGTGAAAGTCAACTCAGCTTTAACGCCTCGTTGATTATTCGCTCTTATAGAATGCAACGGCGAGTAGTTTAAGGCCTGGTTTAAACGTCACATTTTACATGCGCCGAATACAATACTAATTCGCGTCGATCCGAATTAAAAAATTTCGGCATATGGTTTTAACCGTCGCATTTAATTGTGTCGCATTTAATTGTGTCGCATTTAATTGCTGAGCGTTCAATTCCAAATATGAAAACCCAAAATTATCCGTCGTGGTTTAGGTTGTCCACAATACGCAAAATCTCAACTCGCATAATTCAAATTCATGTTTCCATGTCGCACGACCGTTGAGTGCCAGCTATGAAAAGAAGAGACTGCTAGCAGTCTAATTGAGGCGCAGCTGAGTTGACTTTCATTCATGGATAAGAATGGCGAGAAGTCGAAATGTTTTAGTAGGAACTTAAACTGATTGCAGTCCAACGCCTAAAACTTTATGTTTTGCATTCCAAAACCTATAATTTTAACATCAAAAATGGTGTGACAGTTCGATTTCGCAAAAAGTATCATAAAAACTGGTTGATTGAAGCTTTTAGTTGATAAAATTCGGTGAAAAACTTAGCGCTCGTATAAAGGACGAGTGGTCAAACTGTTTTAGTAGAAACCCTAACCCTTGCTCCATTTTCTTTGGTTGCTAATTCTAACTCTATGGTTGCCGAAAAGTAGCAAAATTCGATACTGAAATATTTTCATTCGATAACATATATTTTCATTCGATAAAATATATCTTTATTTGATAAAATATTTTTTTTCATTTGATAAAAATATTTTCATGCGATAAAATATATTTTTATTCGATAATGTCATATTTCAGTATCGAATTTTGCTACTTTTGGGCAACCATACTTATCGAACAAAAATATCTTAGCTTCAGATGCTCGACGACATGAGAGCTGAACAAAATAAGAAGCGAAAGGCGCTACAACTCGTGAAAGAGCCGAAACGTCGAACTAAAGAAACTGGTGTCCAGTCGGATGGAGGAATGTTCGTGAAGACCATTGACGCTTCGACACAAACAGACAGCACTGATATCCTCGGTGAGTTGAAAGAGCAAGTCCAGAGCCTCATGAAAGCAGTGAAGGAATTGACGGCATTCAAAAAAGATCTTAACGATGGAGGAAAAACAGCATCCTCTGAACTGATAGAAGATGAATTTCATGATGACGAAACATTCGGTAGCATTGTCGGTGATGCTATCAGAACCATGTGTCAAGAGGGAGAGAACTCCGATGATGTTGTCTGCGAGAGTCCGACCCTAGAGTCTCCACATCAGGCCTTGCCAAATCTTCAATAACTGCCAGCTCGACTCACCCCTCAGCAACGACTTCCATGCTATCCAGCTGCTGTTCAGCCGCCAGCAGTCTATGCCTGCTCACCGGTGTCCAGGCCACGAGCTCCGCTGAGATCCATCGAGCCTAACATCCAGCTATCTTCTTTCAGTGGCCCCACGGAAGAGAAACGCATTAAAATTGAGGGGATCGTTCGACTTGGCAAACAGATGACCACATGCGCCCTTGCTTGTATCGACGTTCTTTTCAGTGAGGAAGAACTCGCCAATGGCAATACAGGTGGAGTAAGGGGATTCCAGCAATTAAACTGTAACAAAATGCATTTGCTAATGACCGTTCTCCGCCGAAAATTTGAAACACCGAACTTTACGGAACAGTGGGAACAAGTGAAAGCCAAAATCAACACGAAATGCAGAGGAAAAAGAAGAACACTAGTGCAGAGATTAAAAAAAGATTTAGCGTTTTAATTACACAAGAAGGACTTGTCTTACTGTAGTTTCGTTTTAATGTCTTATAGGTAGCTCGATGGCGCAGTTTAGACTCGTGTTACAAAGACTGATTTTTGGTCGTTATCTTGTCATCTAGTTACTGTTAAAAAATGTTTTTTATTATTAGCTCGGACTCCTTTATATGTATTAAATAAACATCGTTTTCCTTTCAATATCCTTTTTTAATAGCGGTATTGTTAAAATAACAAGTCAACTCTGAAGTTTCAAAGTTGTTGTTGTTGTTCTTCAGAGTTCGCATGTTATGAATTAAAATTTATGTGTGAATAAGAGCGCGCAAGTGTTTATTCCGGTGGTTTAGTGAGACAAAACCCTTAAGCTACAAAAGAGTTTGTAATCTGCGCATGTTAAAACAGTTTAAGGAGTTTTGGCCGCGTAATATTTTTTATCCCCAGTTTACTTTCGTGACCATTCGACCGAAACGTTGTCGGAAACCCTTCAAACTTTGATTAACGGAAATCTTTGAAATGTTTCCGCGAGTGTTAGAAGAGCCTCTTTTTATGCTAAACGAGATCAAATGTAAAAAAAGGTAAATCGGACCAAAACGAAACAACAACAAGACTGCGCATGAGCGCTAAAAATTCTCACGCAAAAAAATTAAGGCGTGTCCATATCCCGCCGGCCTTGATACAACGGTGTATCAATATAAACTGTTCAACATCAATAACGACTTGTAATTTAGTAACACTACCAAAGTTCTATATCCCTAGTTTAACTAATAGTTAAATGTCTTAACATTTGCTATGGTAGTTCATCATGTTCAGTTCAAGTGCTGTAAATGCTCTGCTGGGAGAAGGAAACATAGTTTTACAATCGGTCTGAGAAAGGTTCCAGCTTTGGTTTTCACAGTTACAACTCGAACCATGTGATCCGGTCCAGGATGGGTTTTTGTGATGAGACCAAGTGACCACTGACAGGGGGGTGCTCGATTATCCTTGATGAGGACAACATCCCCAATACTCAAATTTCTTCGAGGTAACCTCCATTTGTTGAAGCGCTGAAGGGTATTGAGGTACTCGGTTGACCAGCGCTTCCAAAAGTGCTGTGTCAATACTTGACAGAGTCTCCACCGCTTCAAAGGAAAAATGGTAGTGGTTGTTGCATGATCAGGAAGTGCTTCGAGGGGTCGACCAATCAGAAAGTGGCCAGGAGTGAGGGGAGAGATTCCATCATCATCATTTGCATCAAGAGCTGTAAATAGCGGTCTTGAGTTGAGGCAAGCTTCAATCTGACACAGAACAGTTGTCATTTCTTCAAAGGTTAACTTACTTTCTCCAACTATGCGTTTCAAATGGTGTTTACAGGCTTTGACGCCATTTTCCCAGACAGACCCATGATGAGGACCAGTAGGAGGACTAAAATTCTACTGGATGTTTTGACTAGTGCAGAAATTCATCACTCTGTCTTGTGTACCTTGCCGCTGTAAGGCAGACGACAGTTCTTTTAAATCTTTATTTGCACGGCGGAAACAAGTTGCGTTGTCGCTCCAAATCTCTTTTGGTTTTCCTCGTCGGGAGACAAAGCGTCGAAGGGCAGCAAGAAAGGCTTCGGCAGTAAGGTCTGAGACGAGCTCAATGTGACAGGATTCTGTTGCCAAGCAAACGAAAATGGCCACATAAGCCTTGTGATAAGTTGGCTTCCTTTTCGATCCAACTTTAAGGGTCAATGGTCCTGCATAGTCTACTGAAACTTTCTCATTGGCAAAAGTGGGTAGGACTCGTGAAGCTGGAAGTTGACCCATGAGTTGAGTTGTTATCCTTGGCGACGCACGTTGGCACACAACACACTGACGTGTCCATTTGCGTACAGCCCTACGCGCACCCACAATGTGATAGAGGTCTTGAAGAGATCCGAGAGTGAGTTTAGGACCAGCATGGCACAAGCGTTTATGCTCACTTTGTATGATCAGTGACACAACATGGTGCTTTCCATGGAGGATGAGCGGATGACGGGATTGGTAGGCTTTCTGTGACTGAGAAAGTCGTCCTCCAACTCTTAAAAGACCATCTGCATCGAGGAATGGATTTAAAGGCTGCAGGAGATTGGACAACGGTAATGGTTTGCCTTTATTGAGTGTTTCAATTGTGTCTGGAAACATCTGGGCTTGTGCTTGCTTGAACAACCAGGTTTTTGCTTTGGATAATTCGCTTACTGTCAGAGGTGTGTTGCTGAACAAATGAGAACGGGTGACGACACGAAAAACCCATGCAGTTACTCTGACGAGATGCATGTAACTTGAATACCGGAGCATATCAATCACAGGTTCAGTGGTGACTGCTTGGAGAGCGACTTCCTTTCGTTCTTTAAGTTGCAAGTCTTCTTCTTTGAAGCCTAGTGCGTACAGAATTTCCAATGAGGGAGCACCGGTGAACTTGGATGGCCAGTTTGAAGAATTTTCTTTCATCCAATCAGGGCCATTCCACCAAAGTTTGTTGTCACTGATTTCCCCTGGTAGAATGCCACGTGACCCAAGGTCAGCTGGGTTTTCTTTGCCATCAACGTGTCTCCACCTTTCAGGAGGGACATCATCTTGAATTGCTCCTATTCTGTTTGCTACAAAGGTCTTGAAGCGTTGGCTGCTTCCATAGATCCAATAGAGAACAATTGTGCTATCGGTAAATGCACAAAGGTTAGTGGTCGGAATGGCCAGGGTTTCTTGGAGGTGTTTCATGAGCTGTGCAAGCAAATAAGCTCCACAAAGTTCAAGGCGAGGCAAAGTGACCTTCTTGAGTGGGGCAACGCGTGTTTTTGCCATTACAAGTGATGAGTAGATTTTACCAGTCATGTCTATGCTTCTTAAATAGACGACAGCACAGTAGGCCTTCTCGCTGGCGTCAGAAAATCCAATTAATTGTCGGTGGACGATCTTGACGCCAACAGGAGTGCAACAACGTGGAATGCGGATAACAGAAATTTTAGATAGCTGTGTTCTCCAATTCAGCCACTCTGTCTGAATGTCTGGTGGCAGAGGATCATCCCAGGAAGTGCCTCGTTCCCAGAGACGCTGGAAAATAATCTTCACTACGATGGTGACGCATGCGATCAGACCAAGGGGATCAAAGATCTTTGCTGAATCTGACAATACGGCACGTTTGGTGAGATTTAATTCTGTGACTGGCAATTGAACGGATGAGAATCGGAAGATGTCTTGATTAGAGTTATATTCCATGCCAAGAGTTTTGACAAAGTTGTTAGAGTTCACCAGACAAGATGTATTCTTTGTATTTCGAATTTCAGTTGGGATGTGGTTTAAGACTTCTTGTGAGTTTGAATCCCATTTGTGGAGTTTGAATCCTCCTCTGTTAAAGAGCTCTTGAAGCTGATAATGCAGCAAGATGGCATCTTCAATCGTTTCTACTGAAGGGAGGCCATCATCGACATAGAACGATTCTTTCACAGCCTTGGCAGCGAGAGGCAACTCTGACTCATTTTCTTCAGCGACACGCAGCACTGAGTTTGTTGCTAGGAAAGCAGCACTTGCAATTCCAAAGGTGACTCTTGTCATTCGGTAGTCACGTACGGAATCAGTAAGTTTATCCCTCCATAAGAACCGATGATAATCCCTGTCTTCAGGTGCTAAGCTGATAGCACGGTACATCTTTGAGACATCAGTTGTTAAGACATAAGGATATCTACGAAAGCGTATGAGGACATCATTGAGGGGAGGATGAACAGTGGGTCCCACAAGGAGTTGGTCATTAAGGGAGACACCAGAGGTTGTCTTCATTGAGCCATCAAACACGACGCGAATGGGCGTGGTAGCTGAATCCTTATAGACAACATGGTGGGCTAAGTAGAATGAGTCTGAAGTGGGCTTCTTGAGGTCACTCTCTGGTACTCTTTCGGCATGGCCAGATGTGAAGTACTCATTTACGACCTTGGCATAATCTTGGAACTTACTGGAGGACTGAAGACGACGCTCAAGAGACAGAAAACGTCGTAACGCTTGGGGTCGTGACTCTCCCAGAGAAGCCTTCTCTGGCTTAAATGGTAACCTGACTACAAAGCGGCCAGTATCATCGCGTTTCTGGCGTTGGTTGTAGTCCTGTACAGCCAGTTTGTCAAGTGGAGACAAAGGCAGCTTGGGCTTAGGTGGTTCCTCTAAAGACCAAAACCTCTGCAAGGTTTCTTCACAGCTGGGACAGGAGGTTAATGCATGTAGCGTTGTGACTTCATTAGGCGTTTGGTAACCGTTAGTATTTCCGAACAAAACCCAGCCAAATATGGTTTCTTGGGCGGCAGGCGTTCCTTTCGGTCCAAGGATGAGTCCTGGTTTCAGAATATTGTGGTATACATCAACGCCAAGAAGAACATCAATAGGTTTTGAGACATTGTATTCTGGATCGGCTAATCCAAGAGAGGCAAGGTGTGGCCAGAAACCCTTTGGAAGGGAGGTGAACGGTAGATGCTTGGTCAATGAAGGTAGGACGATGGCTTGTACATTGGAAAGAGAAGAGGAGTGCTTGGTAGACATCAATGTGATGTCGACAACAGTGTTGCTACGAGTGGAGCTTTGTGTTCCTCCAATTCCATTAATAATGGTGTGCTGTTTTCTTCCCTTTAACTTGAGGTGCTGGGCTACCCTTTCAGTGACAAAGGAGGCTGTTGAGGCTGGATCTAGCAAAGCTCGAACAACCATTTGACGATTATCCAGTCCACTTAAGATGACTTCTGCTGTCATCATGAGAACTGGACCAGAGGTTGTTGCTTCCTGAGTTGCCATGTAGGTGACTAGATGAGTGGATCCATTACAGTCACTGCTCTTGGAACTGTTGTTGTCTGATGAAGTTGGTGCAACAAGGGGTTCCACTTGCTTCGAGAGGTCATGTGTATCTTCAGTGTCGAGATGTAACAATGTATGGTGCCTTTTTTCACATTTCTGACAGCAGTAAGATGAAGGGCACTGTTTGGCCACATGATTTCCTTTGAGGCAATTGAAGCACATCTTGTGTTCCAAAACAAAACTGCGCTTGTCCTTTACTGGTTTTGCTTTAAAAGCTTGGCAATAAGCTAAGCTGTGTTTTTGTTTATTGCACGCGATGCACTTGCCTTCTACATTTGTTACATATGCCGAAACTGGCTTCAATGTAGGAGTAGAGGAATTTCCTGAATGGAACCATTTTGTCTTCTTGAGAAGGTTTGGCTTTCTTGAGTTACCGTCGAGGGTGGTTAACTCGGTAGCTGTTGCTTGAAGATCAAGGAATTCTAGGAACTTATGATAATCAGGGATATCCTTTTCAGCCTGGGTGTATTTTTACCATTCCACCATGGTATCCGAGTCTAATTTGGATTCTCCAAGTGCTGTCATGAATTTTGAAAAGTCAAGTTTGTCCAGGGCCTTTAAGGATCTTAAATGGTGTTGCAGGTTATCATGCAACTGCCTCAGTTCAGCGCTCAACCCATCTTTCATTGGTTTTATGCTTAGTAATGCTCTTACATGTGCCCGATGAATGATCTGAGGTCTGTCAAATCGTGTCTTCAAGGCTTCAATGGCTTCAGGATAGGCTTCAGCCACGGCATCGATTCCTTCAATTGCATCCTTAGCCTTCTTGGTAACAAGAGACTTCAAAAGATACTGCATGCGTAGTTGATCATCTAAGGTCTTCGAGTTGTGAATGGTAGCCTCAAATTGTTGCCAATAACATTTCCACTTTGTCGGGTCGCCATCAAATGTGGGGATGTTGAGAGGAGGAAGCTTAACAGATTTCTCATGTCCACCTGGTGTTTGCTTGAATTGGCACAATAACTCATTCATTTCCTCACGATGTTGAAGCTTTCGCTGCTCGAGTTCTTTGTCCCGTTGTTCGAGTTCAATGGCAAGCCGTTTTTCGAGTTCTTTGGTTCGATTTTCCCATTCAGCCGCTTGCTGTTTTGACAATATTTCGCGCTCCTTTTGTTGGCGAATTTGATTACGGCGGCGAATGTCAGAGATCAGAGAAGACAACGTGTCTTGACAGGTTTTGATTTTATCAAAATAGCTTGCTACGGTGTCGCTCCAATTATCCTCATCAACGTCCACAACTGAATCCAAATCAGTGGCAAATTGATCGAGAGTTTTTTCGGCTTCAGAAAATTGATTTCTGAGGTCAATAGCATCATCTATATTGGCTGAATTGAGGCTTTCTTGGACTTCATTGATTCTTGATTCAAGCTTGTTTACATTAGATGTAATGCGATTCCATTTTCGCTCCGAAGGCCTTTTCACACTCTCAGTCGAAGAGTTTAATTTGGATTCTACCGACGCCACTTGAGTGCTTAGAAAAAATAAAAGTTTACTCACGTTTTCCCTGACTCGTTCATCGTGAGCATCCAATTCGTCGAAATCCCTTTCCAGTAATTCTTCATTTTCGTGTGCAACCAGAACGCTGGCGGCCTCGTGGTTCGCTTGAAATTGTTCATCTAAACCACGAATATCTTTCAAATACTGTTCGGCACAGACTTTATCGAACTGAGATATGTCTTGCTTGTGGACCAACGGGTCAATCTTTTTAACCAAGTTGGTTATTCGTCGCTTTACGAGACCACGTTTGAAAATGAGAGATTCTCGGGTCTCCAAAGAGGGAGTTGACATAACTGACTTTCGTTGGGACTGTATACGCTAACTTAATATCCGGCTCGAAGGACCAGAAATAATAGAAGAGCCTCTTTTTATGCTAAACGAGATCAAATGTAAAAAAAAGGTAAATCGGACCACGCGGTAAAAAACCAAACAACAACAAGACTGCGCATGAGCGCTAAAAATTCTCACGCAAAAAATTTAAGGCGTGTCCAAGTGTTTTGATTTCTGACTTCGCGTATCAATGCAAGCCTGGGCATGACAGCAAATAAGGCCTGGTTTAAACGTCGCATTTTACATGCGCCGAATACAATACTTATTCCAGTCGACTTGAATTAAAAAAAAATTGGGCATTTGGTTTTAAACGTCGCATTTAATTGCTGATCATAGTTAGTCCAAAACCCAAAATTATCCTTCGTGGTCAAGTTTGCCCACAATACCCAAAATCTGGTCATTTCGCGTTGTTGTTTTTATTAGCCACTGGATTTCTGAGGTCGTTTCAGCGACGAAAAACTGATATTATTCAAAATCTAATGTTTTATTTCTCAGAAGATGATATTCTTCAACATGAAAACGACTTAGCCTATGTTCTTGCAAAATGCTTTAACTGCTTCCAATTCGTTAACGATCAAGTCGTAAACGTTGGTCTGTACATAGTTAGTAGAAGGGACTAACTATGGTCTGTATTAGGCATCTAGTGTCAATAAGCGGGGCAGTGTGCTAAGAATGTTCCTTACTTCTGTCTGAAACCGAAAACAACCCTTTGCACCATTGCGTGTTCGCACGGAAGTGTGTGTTGACACGGTAAGCAAATGTTATTGACACGGTACGCGTGTGTTTTTCACACGATAAGCGTATTTTTTCGCACGAAAAGCGTGTATGTTTTTGCACGAAAACCGTGCTTTATTCGCACGGTCTCGCACAGTAGCTTTTGTTGGCAAGTACTGACTCGCACCATTGTCGATTCCTTTGTTTGTAACGTGCTGTATGAAAAAAAAAAAAATTTTAATGAGGAAATATCCTGACACGGTTGATCCGTGTTAAACCGTGTCTCTTTTGTCCTACCGTGCGAACGTGTCGTGCGCGTGTCAACACCAAAGTAACCCAAATCCTGTGGAGGGTCACAAATATATTTAAAGGGGAAAATTGAATATGATCGACGTTTACAATAAATCTGATTTACTGTGTAGGTAAAGCCCTATTTAAATACTACAAACATTTAACGTTTCAGAACTGCAAAGATTTCCCAAGCCGAGATATGATAGAAAAACTTGTATTTTACGAGCCTAAGCTTTGGTTGGAGATGCGCTTGCGTAGATAAAAAACAGTCTTGTCCTTAAATCTAATGGAAATGGAATCGTTGCAATAAAAATTTTATTTTGTAAATAAACTTTAGTATATATCCTAGTATTAAAGATAGATAAAAGATTCGAAATTGCTTATTAACTTACCTCCTTAAAAGACAGTCATCTTGCCCATACAACCTCTTATGTGGTATTTTAACAAAAATCTCTAAGGCTACGTTTCTTGGCAGCCAACTGCATGAATCGTATTTTATCTTCTAGAATGAGTACAAACAGGCAGCAAAGCGCGTTTTAAAGTACATTTTGAATGCTACAAGATGGTGAAATTGGCATGTTGATAACTAATATGTCGAATGAACACTGATTTGGTGTACCTTAGTACTATCTGGGCTGTCTCCTCTAGAATCAGCTGCATTAAGCAAATATATTTACAGACAAAAATTCAATATGATCGCCGTTTACAATAAATCTGATTTACTCTGTAGGTAATGCCCTATTTATATACTACAAACATTCAATGTTTCAGAAATTGAAAGATTCCCCAAAACGAGATATGATAGAAAAACTTGTATTTTACAAGCCTAAGCTTTGGTCTGAGATGCGCATGCGTAGATAAAAAACAGTCTGTTCCTTAAATCTAATGGAAATCGAATCGTGGCAATCAAAATCTTATTTTCTAAATAAACTTTAGTATATATCCTACTATTAAACATAGATAAAAGATTCAAAATTGCTTATTAACTTACCTCCTTAAAAGACAGTCCTCTTGCCCATACAACCTCTTATGTGGTATTTTAACCAAAATCTGTAAGGCTACGTTTCTTGGCAGCCAGCTGCATGAATCGTATCTTATCTTCTAGAATGAAAACAAACATGCAACAAAGCGCGTTTTGAAGTACATTTTGAAAGCTACAAGATGGTGAAATTTGCATGTTGATAACTAATCTGTGGAATGAACACTGATTTGGAGTACCTTAGTACTATCTGGGCTGTCTCTTCTAGAATCAGCTGCATTAAGCAAATATATTTACAGGCAAAATTGAATATGATCGCCGTTTACAATAAATCTGATTTACTGTGTATGTAATGCCCTATTTAAATACTACAAACATGCAATGTTTCAGAATTTCAAAGATTCCCCAGCCGAGATATAATAGAAAAATTTGTATTTTACGAGCCTAAGCTTTGGTCTGAAAATGCGCATGCGTAGATAAAAAACAGTCTGTTCCTTAAATCTAATGGAAATCGAATCGTGGCAATCAAAATCTTATTTTCTAAAAAAACTTCAGTATATATCCTACTATTAAACATAGATAAAAGATTCGAAATTGCCTATTAACTTGCCTCCTTAAAAGACAGTCCTGTTGCCCATACAACCTCTTATGTGGTATTTTAACCAAAATCTGTAAGGCTACGTTTCTTGGCAGCCAGCTGCATGAATCGTATCTTATCTTCTAGAATGAGTACAAACAGGCAACAAAGCGCGTTTTCAAGTATATTTTGAAAGCTACAAGATGGTGAAATTTGCATGTTGATAACTAATTTGTGGAATAAACACTGATTTGGTGTACCTTAGTTCTATCTGGGCTGTCTCCTCTAGAATCAGCTGCATTAAGCAAATATATTTACAGCCAAAATTAAATATGATCGCCGTTTACAATAAATCTGATTTACTGTGTAGGTAATGCCCTATTTAAATAGTACAAACATGCAATGTTTCAGAATTGCAAAGAGTTCCCAAGCCGAGATATGATAGAAAAACTTGTATTTTACGAGCCTAAGCTTTGGTCTGAGATGCGCATGCGTAGATAAAAAACAGTCTGGTCCTTAATTCTAATGGAAATCGAATCGTGGCAATCAAAATTTTATTTTCTAAATAAACTTTAGTATATATCCTACTATTGAACATAGATAAGAAGTTTGAAATTGCTTATTAACTTACCTCCTTAAAAGACAGTCATCTTGCCCATACAACCTCTTATATGGTATTTTAACCAAAATCTGTAAGGCTACGTTTCTTGGCAGCCAGCTGCATGAATCGTATCTTATCTTCTAGAATGAGTACAAACAGGCAACAAAGCGCCTTTTCAAGTACATTTTGAAAGCTACAAGATGGTGAAATTTGCATGTTGATAACTAATTTGTGGAATGAACACTGATTTGGTGTACCTTAGTACTATCTGGGCTGTCTCCTCTAGAATCAGCTGCATTAAGCAAATATATTTACAGCCAAAATTGATTATGATCGCCGTTTACAATAAATCTGATTTACTGTGTAGGTAATGCCCTATTTAAATACTACAAACATGCAATGTTTTAGAATAACAAAGATTCCCCAAGCCGAGATATGATAGAAAAACTTGTATTTTACGAGCCTAATCTTTGGCCTAAGATGCGCATGCGTAGATAAAAAACAGTCTGGTCCTTAAATCTAATGGAAATCGAATCGTGGCAATCAAAATTTTTTTTTTCTTAATAAACTTTAGTATATATCCTACTATTAAACATAGATATAAGATTCGAAATTGCTTATTAACTTACCTCCTTAAAAGACAGTCCTCTTGCCCATACAACCTCATATGTGGTATTTTAACCAAAATCTGTAAGGCTACGTTTCTTGGCAGCCAGCTGCATGAACCGTACTTATCTTTTAGAATGAGTGCAAACAAGCAACAAAGCGCGTTTTAAAGTACATTTTGAATGCTCCAAGATGGTGAAATTGGCATGTTTATAACTAATCTGTGGAATGAACACTGATTTGGTGTACCTTAGTACTATCTGGGCTGCCTCCTCTAGAATCAGCTGCATTAAGCAAATATATTTACAGGCAAAATTCAATATGATCGCCGTTTACAATAAATCTGATTTACTGTGTAGGTAATGCCCTATTTAAATACTACAAAAATGCAATGTTTTAGAATAACAAAGATTCCCCAAGCCGAGATATGATAGAAAAGTTTGTATTTTACAAGCCTAAGCTTTGGTCTGAGATGCGCATGCGTAGATAAAAAACAGTCTGGTTCTTAAATCTAATGGAAATCGAATCGTGGCAATCAAAATTTTATTTTCT